>JASDDO010000018.1:287236782-287957188 GCA_030015575.1 Agapanthus africanus
CCCGTATACCATCTCTGATGTCAAACACCAATGGATATGGGATCATCCATCGCCCATCTCATGGGTCGAGAAGCGTATACGCTAGTCTACTCTGGTATATCGATGCCCCGTCTCGATACACCTACGACTAGGGACCTTGAAGGATGTACCTATGGACTACCATGTCCCCACTAGTATGATCTGCATCATAGTCCAGGTAGTCAAGTACACATCCTAAGGGCTTTACCAACATATAACTATAAGACAGTTTAAAGAGACAAGTGTACATGTTAAGATAAAGAGCAACCAGATAGCATACTATCATATCGAGCAAGAAAGTCATCTCTATATATGTCCAAGCATCCAATATAATATACATCATCTGTACAATACTGGCCTCTAGGGCATACATACAACTAACATTGTCCAGATTATTTTTGTATGTATATTTCATTCTTTTGTTAACAACTAACTTTAAAAAAAATTAAAAAAAAATCACATTCTTTTTCTTCTCGTTTCTCTCATCATATCATGGGTACCCTACTTAGAAAAACTCTAGCTGATCTTTGGTACCCAGAACCAGACATTACCTCATACGGTTCTTGCTTTGGTCGAATTTCGAATGACCCGTCCATGTCCAAAATCTCTTTGAAAGATCGGATAGAGGCGTCTAGGACGAACAACTGAACCCTGCAATCCACCTTGTATCAACCATTTCAATATTCACCACCTTCTTACATTGAAACTCCTTTTTCAAGTCCAGTTGTAACTCCAAGACCTATGTCTCTTGCTGAACATATTGAACAATCCCGTAGCCGATCTTTCACTTCTTTCACCACTGCGAATTGTTTGGATCAACAATTCCATTCACCTTCTTATCCGTATATTGATCCTACCCCTATCCAACCTTTCAATTCCTATCCATCCTACCCAACTTTTGCACCTTCCCAAGACATTGCTTCTGAACAGCCTTTTGGGAGTTTCCAGTATCCAAATGTAACGTTTTAGAAATCTCTTTGCGAATTTTCCGTTTTTAGGGTAAATAGTCGGTGTTTTCCGTTTTAACCCGATTGTGATCAAACTTCTGTTTAGATTTATCGGCACCTAGTTTAGCAAGAATAAAGCTAGTGCGCGGACTTCGGGGGTCAATTGGAAGTTTTGGTTCACATAGATTTTTTCACTAATTAAATATTATTTTAATGCTTTATTTGCGCACTTTATTAGTGGTGATTACTTTTTGGTTTGGGTTAATTACTACTAATGTGGTTTTATGCTAATCTAATCAATAGATATTTTGTTAAACCATCCATCTATAATATCTAGATATTTTGAGTTTAAAGTGAAAATTTAAAGAAAAAGAAAACAAAAGAAAGGTGGCAAATGAATTAATGAGTATTTATTATCAATTTATCTAGAACTTTCTTCTTCTTTTGTTCACAAATCCCCCCTCCTTGCATTGGCCAAGCCCCCTTCCCAATTCCGCCCTCTTTCTTTTCCAAGCTAATTTCTTTACTTCAAAGATCAATAAATCATAAAAAATCCCTAGATAAATCCACAAAACTCCTAAACAAATCAAAACCCATCATTCTTCTTCTTCAATCTAGCTTGGATCGTCACAAAAGTCTTTGTTTTTGGAGGCTAACCTTGGATTTCTTGTTGCAAGTTTTTGAATCATTTTGGAGGCATAAAACCCTAACCTTAATGCTTAATTCTTGTTTTAAATCTTTAATTAGCTTATTAGTTGTTAAAAATTAAGCAATTTAATTGCATGTTTAAAATTCTTGAAATGGTTTTTGGATAATTAATTAGGGTTTTGATTAGTGAATAGGTTAATTGTTAGTTTTAATCAAAAGAAAACTTAATCAAGTTGCTAATTTTTTAATTGATATTTTCCTAATTACCTAATTAAGCTAATTAGCAATCTAAGCTTTTACTAATCCTAATTAGGTAAGATCTAAAATTATAGTAAAGGTATGAATGGTTTAATCTTGCTAATTAGTGATATTTGTAAATGCTAGTTTGGTAAAAAATTATAGTTTTGTGATAAAATGATATATATTGCTTACTAGGTTACGGTGTATTTTCGACGTGGGTTCAGTTGGTCGTTGCGAGATTATATCTATTATATTCTCGTATTTGATTGTGTTTTGAATGCTCGATCGGTACGATCACGGTCTAGGCTTGGTAGTTGTGTCGCTTTGCGTTCCTAGCTAGGGTCGTGCCGATGTCTTTCGTGACTTTGTGTCGCTTTTGCTCTTGAGTTCGTTTCGTAGTGTCGCTGCGCACGTTAGCCGCTAAACGGACACTCAAGAGTTAGTTTGGATTTGGTGCGTCGGTTAAACATAGTTGTACGTATTTTTTGTCGATTGCTTATATAGGCTTGCTTTATTGTTATATGTGTTCAGGATCGCAGGCGGGGACTTCGGGCGCTGCGAACACGGGAAAGCGAGTGGTAGGCTTTACTTAGCCAGGAGCGTTGGTGAGTAGATTTAATATCAACAGGGGAATCGCCCGTATGGTGTTATGCGTCTGGGCTAGAGATGTTATATATTGCTGCATATTCTATTTCATATATAGAGATTGCGCATACCCTTATTGCTTAGTTATTTTTCATGCTTGGACTAGTACCCTCTTAGGACACTGCATTATTATTGACGGCTCATGTTGCACGAGCACTAATTGTATACCACACACACCATCAATAATTGCCATGTTACGCACAACACACATACCTATATGATATTGTTTGGTTAGGGACATTGAGACATTGATTCATATTTCTTTATGCATATGACATATAGCATACCTGTATACCTACATGCTTACACATATACCTTGACATACTTACATGCTAGTTACCAGTATACCTATAGGGTATTGTACCATTTGCGATAGGTACATACACACATAATGACATATCTACATGTATACCTTCCATACATACTTCACTTATACCTGGAGAGTATATTACATCATTACTTATAGGTAGATACATATATCTTGCTATACCTTTATGTTTACATCTATATCTGGCCATAGCTACATGTTTACCTTTATTTGATGTCATATAGACTTGGAGGAATTAGGAACCGCATGATATTTATATTAACTTGTTGCAGTTAAATAGCGGCTTTTCCTTTATATGCTCGCATTTCAGGTTTATGTTCCGTATATTATATTCATCGATTTTCGCATTGAGATATGGATTTTTCATAATGTTTTCTGGATTCGAGGACCATGGTAGTTCATGAAATTATGCATTATTTGAAAAAGCCGGTTTCTCTTGATATGATATTTCAGCAGCCACCATGAGATTTATCGGTTATGATATATATACCCCATGCAACGAGCGTCATGGGCCGTATGAAGGTAGATGGCGGGGCCGGAGGTACCCCGGGGCAAGACGATTGAAGGACCTTGCCGATTGAGCCTGGCAGGGAACCATACCATCCGGTGACAAAACTAATGACTCGGCGGTTATCGTGGGGATACCGATGGGAGTCATGTGCGTATGGATACGTCGAGAGGCGAGGGTCAAAGTTAGGCACTCAAGCTTTCGGTATAGCGTATGATACGTACCTATCAGGGTGCCAGTCGTGGTGACAGCACCTGATAGATCAGCATTTCTGTGTCGATACTTGACACATTGGTTTCATGATATTTTACTCCGAAGTATATATAACAGTGGAATGGGACGCTGTTATATATGCATATACATATATATTAATGGAATGGGACGCTAATATATATGTATACATATCAATTTATTTGCATCATCATAATTATTCATGCAATTATACATAGGATAAATGAGATTTACTTGATATTGGATTTGGGATATAGAAGATTCATTTGATATTGGATAGAGGATATATATGAGATTGTTGATTTTGTACATTCAGGATATATGAGATTTACATGATATTGTACATTCAGGGTTTTTGAGACTTACATGATATGAGAGCCAATTTGGGAGCTTATTTGAGAAAATTAGGATTTGGATTGTCGTGATAGACTTTGGTCCTACCACGATATCAGGATTCCGTGGAAATGACATGTTTCATCCCATACTCCACATTTATTGTTTATGTACTGCTTCATGTATTAGTAGTACCTGATAGAGTACCTTTCATGACTTTTGCATTTAAATACCTTTATTTTATATGCATTGCTTCATGTGTTAGTTGTACCTGCTAGCGTACCTTTCATGGCTGTTGCATATATATATTGTTATATAATCGCTTCATGTACCTTATATGATTGTTTCATACAGATTGTCATATTATTAATACTTCATGTATTAGTCGTACCTGCTAGTGTACCTTCATGACTGTTGCATTCATATGACTTTTATTTCTATTAGTTACATATGTTAGTTTCGCGCTGTACTTGCATACTTGCGATTACCTGTATATGTTATTTACTATTCACGAGTTGGAAACTCACCCCCGTTGTGCCACAGTGTTTTGCTGGTTGATCCTCACAGTAGTAAAAGGCAGGGCTATTATCATCTATCATAGTATTTTTTGCTTCGGATACCGCTTCGGCTCATAGTGTGCAGTTTTGCTTTAGGTGGGTTTGTGGTTATCCGTTCATGTTGCTTATTGTTTATTCGTTATATCCTGTACTCTCCATCTACCCTTATCTTGTATGACTTAGAGACTTGATGTGAGGACGATATTGTATATTATTTCATGACTTGGAGGTCTTTCATGCAGTTTTACTTCTATCGTCTTTTATTTCTTCGCTACGGCGTCGTATATCTGTTGTGGTTGTTGTTTTCCGCCGTTCGCTGAGGATTTGCTCCCGTTGGGGATGCTTTACTTTTATTTGTGTTGTACCCATTTTTGGGGTTAGTTTTTACAAAGGAGGTGCTGCTAAAATTTTAAAGGAAATAAAATTGGGACATTAAATAATTTGGGTTGAGATTTCAAAAGTTTTAACAATGTTCTTATTTCTTACTACTTTTGATGGTTTAGATTGCTGGGTTTTCGGGTTACTTAAATTGCGTTACACCTGTAGACGTTGCGTAGTTTAAAGGCCGTTACGTGCCAATTTCGGGTCGTAACAAAGTTTGTATCAGAGCGCTAGGTTTTACTTTTCGGAGTGTAGGATGACCTTGGTATGGTGGAGTAGGTTGCTTAAGCAGACTAACATAGTGTGTGTATGTCTGCGGCAAACTCACGACACAGTACTCCACCTAAAATGACCGAAGTACAAGTTGCTTCAAACTCCTTCCTTGATGATTCATATCCTTGTGATTCGATTTTCGTGTTCTTGTCGAAACTTATTTCCATTTTTAGCCTTTGACGCCAATGACTATGGGAACTCAGAGTGATGCAGCGAGGGCCGAGGTCAGAGTTGACTCGGGTGAGACGAGAACTGACCAGGAAGGCACGCTTGTTGCACAGGAGCAGATGGATCTGCCTTCGACAGATCATCTCACTAGGCTTATGGCAGATATGCAGGACATGCGCTAGACAATGAGTTCATTAGTTGTGGCCATTCGAGCACAGCGACAGGAGGTTGTCACCCCTGTTACCCAGTTGTTCCTTGCGGTCAGTACACAGCATTCTGTCACCTGCATAGCACTAGTGGATGCAGCCCTGGTTGACGAGGCACGTTTTCCAGGGACTTTGGGAGTTCCGGAATAGTAGAGGACTCATACCAGTGTACCAGCCCAAAGACAGAGGCGTAGTCGCCAAGACAGATTTTGTGACCGTCGCGGGAGTAGCAGAGGCTTGGGACGTGGACAGTCGTTCAGCTCTCATCCCAGGAGGGTCAGCAGTCATCGCGTGGATATTTCTCGTGCGGGAGCCTTCATCACCTCACCAGGAAATGTTCCTTAGCACTGCGTCAGACTCGTCCTCGGAGAGGTCGTGGTCTCGAAGTTTTCGCTCAGAGGGGACAGGTTAGCAGAGGAGGATTTCAGCAAGTTGCGGATAGAGGGCAGACACGAGAGTTTGCTTCTACTCATCGGGACGCGCGGGCGTCCAATGCAGAGTTTTGGGGTATTCTACATTCATATGTTCTTTTGATGTACTTGCTTGTTTTACATACTTTGTGCCGTGGTTGGGACGAGAGTCGTGTTAGCTTGATTAGCCGTTGTTGTGTTAACTTCTGTTAGCGATTCTTTTGTTGCACGACATGTGTTTCAGTCATGTGCCAATCGGATAAGAGATAAAGTTTTGTCGGTCGTTGTGATCCTTCTAGAGATGTTGGATTTGACGTTCTCCTGGACACGGACTGGTTACCTACGTGCTTGGCTTCAATAGACTGTCGCGAGGAAACAATCAGGTTTGGTTTTCCCGGCGAGACAGTTCTTGTTGTGCATGGGAGGACAGTGGTGCCGCCTCTCACAGCTTGAATTCAGCCTTTTTTGCTAGTCGGCTTTTGAGGAGAGGATGTCGAGGAATTCTGGGCATTCATTCGTGATACTGGAGCCACAGTGGGATTGTTGGACTGGGTTCCTATCGTGCGAGAGTTTTTCGACATTGTTCCAGGTGAGCCGGCGAAGATTAGGGAGCTTAAGGATCAGCTGCAGAGTTGTTTGTTGGGGGGCTTGTTACGTTAGAGTGTTTCGCTTTGGGAAGCTCCTATTTCTGTTCGTCAAGGAGAAGGACGGCAGTTTGAAGTTGTGTATTGATGGATCGTCAATGGAACCGGCTTACGGTGCGGATAGGTATCTTTACCTCGCATTGACGATTCCTTCGATCAGCTCCAGAGTGCGAGACTTTTTCTAAATTTGTTTGTGATCAGGTCATCATTGGTTGCGGGTTCGGAGTGATGACACTCCGAATACTGCTTTTGTGCACGCTACGGGCTTTATGTGTTTTGGTGGTGTCGTTGGACTCACCAATGCCCTAGCAACATTCTGGATGTGATGAACCAGATTTCTTCTGGCCTTTTCTCGACCAGTTGATTGTTACGTTATTGATGACATTCTGGTCTTTTCCAATGTGTCGTGAGGAACAGGAGCAGCACTTGAGGATTTGTTTTGCAGATACCGGGAGAGCACCAGCTGTTTTCTAAATTCTCATAGTGTTCCTTCAGGCTTGATTGTGTTGACTCATAGGTCTTGTAGTTATGGGAGATGGTTTTCGTATGGTCCCGAGGAAGATCGAGGCCGTACAACTTTGGCCCGGACTTGTGTACGGGACGGAGGTCCGCAGATCTTTGGGCTTAGCAGGTTTTTACCACCGTTTTATGCAGGATTGCTACTGTAGCGCTGCACCGTTGACTGGACTGACCGGAAAGGAGGTTCCTTTTCTTGGAATGTGGCATACGTACGGAGTTTTCAGCAGTCGAAGACTCGGTTAACAACTACACCAGTTCTTTCTTTGCTTCTGGATCGGGCGACTTTGTTATTTACTGTGATGTTTGCGAGTAGGGCTCAATTTTGCGCTGATGTGGCACTATAGAGTTATCGCTTATCCTTCCCGATAGTTAGAGGAAGTACGAGCAGGATATCACACTCATGATCTGGAGATGGCCGCTGTCGTCGTGGGTTGAAGATCTGAGGACACTACTTGTTCGGAGAGTCGTGTCAGATTTTCACGGACCACCAGAGCTTAATGTACATCATCCTACATCGAGTTTTGATTGTTGAGACAGTCTTCTGCAGATTTACAATTCTTGTGCGATCGTTGAGTACAGCTTATGTTCGCCTCTACTGAGGGGATAGCTTGCCAATGTCCGCGCCCGACCACTTTTCCTTAATCGCTTTCGCGAGGCACAGCCCGCCGATGCTCGTTCGTCAGAAATTCTTGAGCATACTCTGCTGGGTAAAGATTCAGAGTCCTTGATTTGTGACCATATGTGCTACGTTTATGGACGCGTTTGTGTGTACCTATTATTGATGGACAGAGACGCGAAATCCTAGAGCTGGGACATCAATCAGCTTTCGGTGTTCATTCAAGTTCCACCAATTTGTAGCGTGACTTGTGAGATAGTTACGGGTGGAAAGGGATGAAGAGTGAAGTTTTGGATTTTGTTTCAAGGTGTCTGTCATGTTGTGAGCTATGGTTGAGCATCTGAGACCGGCTGGAGAGTTGCAACCTTTAACCATTCCAGAGTGGTAATGGGAGCAGATCTCTATGAATTTCGTTGTGGTGTCTACCCTGGTTTAGTCAGGGTGTGACTCTATTTGGGTGTTTGTTGTCCGGTTTTGCTCAGTTTTCTCTGTTGCTCTTTATTAAGTTTGTGCGTTTGCACGGAGTTCCTTCACGCGTTGTATCCAATAGAGGCACCCTGTTCGCTTGCCGTCTTGGGCAGAAGCTTCAGGAAACCTTAGGTACTGGTTGAGGTTTATCTCTGCTTTCCATCTGTTGGCTGGTGGTTAGACAGATCGGACTATACAGACTCTGGAGGATATGCTTGTTTTGTACGTACTTATTGTCGGCAGTTGGGATTGTCACTTGCCATTGTTAGGATTCTCCTTCTATAGCAGTTATCAGGAGACATTCCAATTGGCAACCTTTAGGTTTTTATTTGGTAGGTCGTGTCGATCGCCAGTCTGTTTTTCTGACTCTGCGTGAGTAGGATTTTTGGACCCCAGCTAGCTAGAGATTTTGGAGATGATCCAGTTGGTTCAGGTCAGGATGAGAGCGGCTCAGTGCAGACAGAGGTCTTATGCCAATTGTGGTGGTCGCAGACCTTAGTTCGCAGTGGGAGATCATGTATTCCTACGGATTTTCAGACGAATGACGTGTTGAGTTTTGGGAAGCTTATCCCAGGATTGTAGGTCCTTTTGAGGTCCTCAAGCAAGTTACTTCCGTTGCTTATAAATTGGCACTTCCGCCCATATTATTGAGTATTCATCCCGTATTCTTGTGTCGATACTTTGCAAATACCTTCATGACCTTTCTCACATGATTCAGCACCAGACCATTTAATTGGGACGCGATCTTTTCGTTCACCAGCAGCCTAGTGTGTTAATGGCTCGGCAGGTGGAGAAACTTCGGTCAAGGGTCTTGCCATCTGTGGAGGGTTTTCTTGGACGTAGCCGTATAGTGAGGTGATCAGTTGGGATGCTGCGAGCGAGATTTAGGAGTTTTGTACTCTTCTCTTTGCAGGTACGGTTAGTGAGAATTTTAAATTCGGGGGCTTAATTTTTTTAGGGGGGAAGACTGTAACATTTTAGAAATCGTTTTGCGAATTTTCCGTTTTTAGGGTAAATTGTCGATGTTTTCCGTTTTAACCCGATTGTGATCAAACTTCTGTATAGACATGTCGGCACCTAGTTTAGCTAGAATAAAGCCAGTGCGCGGACTTTGGGGGTCAATTGGATGTTTTGGTTCACATAGATTTTTTCGCTAATTAAATATTATTTTAATGCTTTATTTGTGCACTTTATTAGTGGTAATTACTTTTTGGTTTGGGTTAATTACTACTAATGTGGTTTTATGCTTATCTAATAACTAGATAATTTGTTAAACCATCCATCCATAATATCTAGATATTTTGAGTATAAAGTGAAAATTTAAAGAAAAAGAAAAGAAAAGAAAAGTGGCAAATGCATTAATGAGCATTTATTATCAATTTTAGCTAGAACTTTCTTCTTCTTTTGTTCACAAACCCCCACCCCCTCCTTGCATTGGCCGAGCCCCATTCCCAATTCTGCCCTTTTTCTTTTCCAAGCTCATTTCTTCACTTCAAAGATCAACAAATCATCAAAAATCCCAAAATAAATCCACAAAACTCCTAAACAAATCAAAACCCATCATTCTTCTTCTTCAATCTAGCTTGGATCTTCACAAAAGTCTTGGTTTTTGGAGGCTAACCTTGGTTTTCTTGTTGCAGGTTTTTGAATCATTTTGGAGGTATAAAAACCTAACCCTAATTCTTAATTCTTGTTTTAAATATTTAATTAGCTTATTAGTTGTTAAAATTTAAGCAATTTAATTGCATGTTTAAAATTCTTGAAATGGTTTTTGGATAATTAATTAGGGTTTTGATTAGTGAATAAGTTAATTGTTAGTTTTAATCAAAAGAAAACTTAATCAAGTTGCTAATTTGTTAATTGATCTTTTCCTAATTACCTAATTAAGCTAATTAGCAAACTAAAATTTTACTAATCCTAATTAGGTGAGATCTAAAATTATAGTAATGGTATGAATGGTTTAATCTTGCTAATTAGTGATGTTTGTAAATGCTAGTTTGGTAAAAAGTAGTAGTTTTGTGATAAAATGATAAATATTGTTTACTAGGTTTCGGTGTATTTTCGACATGGGTTCAGTTGTTCATTGCGAGGTTATATCTATTATATTCTCGTATTTGATTGTGTTTTGAATGCGCGATCGGTACGATCAGGGTCTAGGCTTGGTAGTTGTGTCGCTTTGCGTTCCTAGCTAGGGTCGTGCCGATGTCGTTCGTGACTTTGTGTACTTTTGCTTTTGAGTTCGTTTCGTAGTTTCGCTACGCACGTTAGCCGCTAAACGGACACTCGAGAGTATGTTTGGAGTTGGTGCGTCGGTTAAACATAATTGTACGTATTTTTGGTCGATTGCTTATATACGCTTGCTTTACTCTTATATATGTTCAGGATCGCAGGCGGAGACTTCGGGCGCTGCAAACAAGGGAAAGCGAGTGGTAGGGTTTATTTAGCCAGGAGCGTTGGGGAGTAGATATAATATCTATAGGGGAATCGCCCGCATGGCGTTATGCACGTGGGCTAGGGATGTTATTTATTTTTGCATATTCTATTTCATATATAGAGTTTGCGCATACCCTTATTGCTTAGTTATTTGTCGTGCTTGGACTAGTACCCTTAGGACACTGCACTATTATTGATGGCTCATGTTGCACGAGCACTGATTGTATGCCACACAAAACGTCAATAATTGCCATGTTACGCACAACACACATACCTATATGATATTGTTTTGTTAGGGACATTGAGACATTGATTCATATTTCTTTATGCATATGACATGTAGCATACCTGTATACCTACAGGCTTACACATATGCCTTGACATGCTTACATGCTAGTTAACTGTATACCTAGAGGGTATTTTACTATTAGCGATGGTACATACACACATAATGACATAGCTAGATGTATACCTTGCATACATACTTCACTTATACTTGGAAGGTATATTACATCATTACTTATAGGTAGATACATAAACCTTGCTATACCTTTATGTTTAAACATATATATGGCTATAGCTACATGTTTACCTTTATTTGATGCTATATAGACTTGGAGGAATTAGGAACTGCATGATATTTATATTAACTTGTTGCAGTTAAATAGCGGATTTTCCTTTATATTCTCGTATTTCAGTTTTATGTTGCGAATATTATATTCATGGATTTCGCATCGAGATATGGATTTTTCATGAGATTTTCTGGATTTGAGGACCATGGTAGTTCATGAAATTATGCATTATTTGAAAAACCCGGTTTCTCTTCATATGATATTTCAGCAGCCACCATGAGATTTATCGGTTCTGATATATATACCCCATGCGAGGAGCGTCGTCGGCCGTATGAGGGCACATGGTGGGGGCCGGAGGTACCCCGGGGCTAGAAGATTGAAGGACCATGCCGATTGACCCTGGCAGGGGAACTATACCATCCGGTGACAGTATCAATGACTCGGTGGTTATCATGGGGATACCGACGGGAGTCATGTGCGTATGGAAACATCGAGAGGCGAGGATCAGCGCTAGGCACTCGAGCTTTCGGTATAGCATATGATAAGTACCTATCAGGGTGCCAGTCGTAGTGACAACACTTGATAGATGAGCATTTCTGTGTCGATACTTGACACTTTGGTTTCATGATATTTTACTCATAAGTGTATATGACAGTGGAATGGGACACTGTTATATATGCATATACATATATATTAGTGGAATGGGACGCTAATATATATTTCACTACTACAATTAGGGTTTCCTCTACGGATTTATCCGTAGGGGCAACCCATTGCCCCTACGGATATATGCGTAGGGGCGAAAAAATACCCCGCAGGTGCAAAGGCCGCAGGTGCAAGTTGAGGCCCTGAACTTGCCCCTACGGGCAAATTCTTGCCCCTACGGATTTATGTGTAGGTCCTATAGCCCCTACGGATTAATCCGTAGGGTATAAGATTTTATATTATTTACGGTATTTTTTGAATATATTACATGTACCTACGGATATAACCGTAGGTCCATGTACTACCCCCTACGGATATATGCGTAGGTACTTTTCCGTAGGGGCAAAATATCAGGATTCCTGATATTTAGCCCCTACGGATAACGCCGTAGGGGAGAGACAGTGGCCCCTACGGATATGTCCGTAGGGGCACTTCCAACCCCCTGGCACTGAGATCAGGGGGGAAATATCAGTTACTGCTGATATTTTGCCCCTACGGGTATATCCGTAGGGGCAACATATATACATACGGATTAATCCGTAGGTACATATTGTCTGTATTTTTTTTTAAAAAATGGGCTGCTTGATTTTTTCCCGCCCTGTGCACAATAATATATACATCAATCAAATCATATATTGCAGTATTCATAATCACATCTCACGCATATATATAATATACAAAATAAACCCAAAAACTGAATATGATATAAATACAAACTAATATCAATATCGTTTCAAAATGTAGTACAATGTGTATGATATAAATAAATACATGTTTCAAAAAATAAGAACCAAAAAGCTACCCTAGTTCGGTCCAGCTCCACTTCTGAATAACGATAGAATAACGCGCGCCTGCTCCTCGGTCAATAAACTCTGCAATTCATCGCGAGCGGGAGTCTGAGCGGCATGTGGAGCTGGCGATGTGGTCTGCGCAGCCGCCGTCGAGGTAGTCGCTTGCGGAGCCGCGGCTGCGGGAGTCTTAGTGGGCGGTGGAGGTACAGGAGCTGTCTGCGGAACCGCAGCCGATGTAGCGGCTTGCGGAGCCGCAGCCGAAGGAGATGCATGTGGAGGCTCGGCCGATGTACCCTGTCGCGTCTGGACCTAACGTGTGTAATAAGCATGTAAGAACTGTGTATTATTCGAATTCGTATCATTATTAAGTTATTTCGAAACCCCGTTTGGATATCTAGTTTGTTGTTTATTTTAATTACATCTGTATGTATGATTAATCAAACTTAAGTCTAAAACCAAATAAGCTCAAGCTACGTACTAATTATGGATATGTTGATATCTATATAATATGACATGATATTTTACTATAAAGCAGTATACATACCAGCATCTCCTTCAACTCCTGAACGGTGGCCCTGAAGCTCTCCAGTTCCTGATGGACACGTCGGTCACTGGAGACGGAGGAAGTAACCGCCGGGGTGGAGTCCAACCTCATATGGGCCCTGCTACGGCCCAGTCCCCGGCCTCTCTCCCAACCTCCGTGGTGCCCTCCGTGTGCGGCGTCCAGACCTGGGGTCAGCAGCCTCGGATCGCTCTGTCCGGTAAAATCGATCCCCGAGGCCTGGGCCTGCTCAACCACCCGCTCCTACACCCACATTAAGCAGTAAAGTATAAGTATAAGATTTAAACTTGAACCTTCCAAAACTAAAATTTCAAATTTGGGTAGAAAAATATTAACACTTACGCAGTACTCCTGGGTAGCGACGTCGGGATATCGAAGCTCGCTCGTGGCGGGATCTGTCGAGGTGCCGTGGACGGCAAGATATGCGGACAGCACACTCGGTGTACCACCTGACGCCACGGTCCGAGATGTCTGCAATATTAGAAAGTAACTCTTAATATTAGAAATATTAGAAAATAACTGTTAATATTGCAGAATATCACAAAGGTCGGTCTATTGTAATTTACCGATAACTCCATGGCTCGAGTAATGTTCCTCGAGCCACCTGTGTAAGTGGGGCGACCCCTCTTCGCCGACTTCCTGTTCTCTGTATTCTGAACGGCCTGTTTCTGCACAACGCATTAACATTTAGTTCTCTAATTAAGAAACACAAAGAAATAAATTATATCATAAATAATGAATTACATTTAAGATACATACCTGTTTGCGTTGGGAGTCGAAATAAGCGCACAATAGAGGCCATGTCTCTACGTTGACTCTCGCAAACGCCGGAGTAGATAGGAGGGCCGCTCTCTCTGCCTCGGGGGTCGCCATCCACAGGGAGTAGCAGCCGGCCTTCAGCTCATTCCTGTTGTATCGGACCTTGGCCTGCATGTTCTTCATCAGGCCATTGTACAGAGCATGAAGGTCGAGCACCCTCCCCGGGTGATCAGGGTCGGCCACAGGCTGAAAATCGTAATCCAACTGAAAATAAAAAAAAACATTGTTATTAGATTGCAAGTGTTAATATTAAATATATTGGATAGATCAAATGAAAATATATATTAATACATACCCGAGCCTGATCAAAGAAGAGGGCGAATGAGCGCTGGTGCTGCTTGCCCTACTCAACGTGAAGTGGATAGTTCTTCATGAGACGGCTCTTGTCCCCCAAATACCGGCCTAACCTCTCGGCATGAGGACCGGTATAGCGATAGTCAAGGGTAAAAAAAAGGGGGAATGCTGCCTGCCCCCTAGCTCTGTCAGGCCTCAGCCTATGGGACTGATTCGGGCCTCGAGTCCCCCTTTGGGGATGGGGAGGCCCTGCGTCTACACGAAATATCAAGACAATCAATAATAAGACAAAGTTGTATTAAGAAATCAAGGTTAAACGAAAATTCAAGTGTGATATATACCTCCGGTGACTATCGCATGAGCCTGGGCCCGGGCAGCAGCACGAGCGGGACGATAGTTCCTCCGGTGAGGAACAACCGGGGTCCCGGATGCGGACGCATCCCCTCCAACTAGAAAATAAACATCGATGCTAAATTTCCATGAAGTTCATATTTATTCTATAGAGCATATGTAAAATGAATAAATATTTTAAATTTATTCATACTAACCTGCAGACGATGCGGAGGGTATGGAAGCGGCAGGAGTGGCCCCTGCGGAAGATGTGGACGCACCACCTATAATTAGACAATTAAAAATAGATTATATAAGTAATTGCAAAAAGAATGTGTAGATCAATAATATAACGTTCTAAATCAATATGCATGCACTATAGGATATATAAACATACCCGCAGGTGCGGTGGTGTCACCACCTACAGCTAGACAATAATAAAAATTGCTAAGTAAGAGCAAAAGGAATGTGTGTATTTATGATATAGCATTCTAAATCAATATACATACACTATATGATATATAAACATACCTGGAGGAGCGGGGGTGGCCTCTGTCCCTGATGTGGACGCATCACCAACAACTAGACAATCAAACATTGACAGTATAAGTAATTTTGACATAAACAGGCATGAATATCTATAATATTACATTCAAAATGGATATGCGTGCAGTATACCTGGAGATGTGGCAAAATCCACACGGAAGGAGGCATCCGAAGGGGTCTCCGATCTAGGTGCAAGACCAGCCCTCTGAAGCTCCCTACGGAGCTTTCCAGGCGGCAGAACCACTCTGCCTCTGCCTCTGCCTCTGCCGCGGCTGGAGCTCCTGCCGCCCCTCGCTGCTCCCGACATCGTCATCCAATCTAGATAAACGGTTCGTGGACGCATTAGACAATTATTAAAAGTATTGACTATATATGTATAAAGCGTAAAATGTGAAGTAATAATATAACATTACTGATAACCTTTTTCGTTTCGTGGGCGCATCATACATATCTACTTGGATTTCATCGTCGATGTCATTTCTAACCCACGTAACTTCATGATCGGTCGAAGACAACCCGTCCTTCGAAACAGACAGTCGGAGCATTTTAAGCCTTCTCTCTTCTTCGTCCTCATCGCTATCCTCGTATTCTGGGACATCGTAGACATCTCTGGGTTTCCATCGGCATACAACACTCCACCCCGGATGCTTCAAACACTGTGTGTAGTATATTTGGAACGCTTGGTTCGGAAATATAAACGGATCATCCTGACCGTAAAATCGAAGTGTGTTCACACTGGTCAATCCATATTCATCTTTCCAAGTCCCAAGACTGCTTCTCCACCTGTCCGTATCGGTTCGCGGATCGTACCAAGTACACTGGAATATATAAAAGGGTTCTGATCGTCCGGGATAGTGGATGCCGAGTATACAATTTAAGTACCCATAGTAAATCACACCGTCCGATCCTACCGTCACAATCCCACTATTCTCAGTGGTTCTAGATGTTTCTATATCCTTAACTTCGAATTTGTATCCAAGGACACCAAATCCTTTGTAATATGCAACGTCCATACTAGGAAATTGAGCTAAATATCTTGAATCACTCTCAAATGATGCAGACAAGTTCGGATCGTGGATCTAACATAACAAATTTTACGACAAATACATAACGATACAAGTTTAGATTAAAACTGATAGAAATTAAATGTAATTCGAATAACTTACATGCTCTGTGACCCAATCACAAAAATTATCCTGATGGTATTTTTCCAAACGTTCTTCGTTCCAATCAGGATGCCCCTCACGTACCTCGTTAAAATGAGTTCTGTTTTCGACAAATAATTGTGACATTAATATTATGTCATTTCATACACACACAAACACAGATATAACAATTAATCCAAAAGAACTTACTCTCTAATTTGTTCAAGACATGCGCAATTAAGCAAGATAAACCGGTATATCTTGTTGATAAACATAGTGTCTACCCTCTTATACTCGGCTTTACCATATGGCCCGTCTTGAATTCTTCGTGGTCGGTTAAGCATTGTCTCAATGTTCTCGTCCAGATAGCGGGAACAAAATGTGGTTGCTTCATCAAGAAGATAACCTTGCATGATAGAACCCTCTGGTCGATTTTTATTGCGTATATACTTCTTAAGAGTGTAAAGGTGCCTAATGAGAATATGTTGAATAAATAAATACGGGCATACAGGACAACAATAAATTTATAAATTGCGCGAAACGAAAAATTACACGTACCTCTCGACGGGATACATCCATCGATATTGTACCGGTCCGGCTTACTTCGCCTCACTTGCAAGATGAATCGTCAAGTGTACTATGATATCGAAGAATGACGGGGGGAAAATACGCTCAAACTTGCAAAGTATCAACGCAATAGAATTTTCTAGTTTATCCAGCGTTGCAACCTCCAGTGTTTTAGCACACAACTTCCTGAAAAAACAACATAGGTCGTTGATTACTAGACCAACTAAGTCGGGGAGAGAAGTCCTGAGGGCTAATGGAAGAATGTGCTCCACGATAACATGGTGATCATGACTTTTCAGCCCATCGATCTTGCCCTTCACAATTTTTATTTTCTTGCTGAATGATCCAAAGAAACCTGTGGGGACTTTCAAATCATGCAACACCTGCAGGAATCTTTTCTTCTCCGGTTGTGACATATGATAAGCGGCATTAGGAAGTACAAACTTGCCCGGTTTACCCGCTACCGGTTTAGGGTGCAGTTCACTTCTTATTCCCCACTCTTGTATATCCATGCGAGCATTCATGTTGTCTTTCGATTTCCCGTCTTTACACAGAAGCAAGTTAAGTATGTGCTCTGATATTCCTTTCTCTAAATGCATGACGTCCAGACAATGACGCACTGAATTTGTAGACCAGTACAGAAGCTCGAAAAAAATGCTTAACTTGTTCCAATATTGTGGTTTGACCTGTTTCGTCGGATCCATCCCGAAGGTCACGTTATTGTAACCATCCCATTTAGCAGTCACGTCCTCTCCGGACAATGGGGATGGAGGTCCAAGAAGCTCCTGATGACCATCAAAGTGAACCGTGTCTAACCTATAGGGGTGGTCTGGAGGCAGAAAACGTCGATGGCCGCAATAACAAACCTTCCTGCTAAAATTCAAAAATTTTGATGTTGTGTGTTCATGGCAATGAGGACATGCTTTGTGACCATGTACGGACCAACCTGATAGCATTCCATACGCAGAAAGTCATTAATTGTCCATATTAATGCCGCACGCAGTATGAAGGTTGTATTTGTGTTTGAATCATATGTCTCTACACCATCAATGAACAGAGTTTTTAGCTCCTCGATCAGAGGTCGGAGATAGACGTCGATATTGTTCCCCGGTGAGTTTGGTCCGTCGATAAGAAGAGGCATCATAAAGTATGATTGGTCCATAGCCAACCAAGGCGACAGATTATAAATTATCATTACAACGGGCCATGTACTGTGACTTCCAGCCATATAGTTGAATGGGCAGAAGCCATCGGTAGCCAGTCCGAGCCGGACATTGCGAGGATCGCTACTGAATATTGCGTGCCTCCTATCGAAATCCTTCCATGCCGGTGAATCTCTTGGATGGCTCATTTTTCCATTTTCGCTTCGAGGAGCACGGTGATGCCAAATCATTGCCTCGGCTGTTTTCTTGCACCTGAATAGCCTCTGTAGCCTCTGTGTTATGGGAAAGTATCGTGCTATCTTCACAGGTATATCAGGCTTCTTATCAGAATCTTTCGGCTTATACCTGGCCTCTCCGCATGTTGGACACTCTTTCAAATCTGAATTCTCTTTCCGGTACAACACCCAATTTTTAGGACATGCTTGAATCTTCTCGCACTTTAGACCCAAATCAGACATCATCTTCTGAGCTTCGTACCAGCTTTCGGGCACATTATTTCCCGGAGGCATAGAATCTTTCAAGAACGAAAGAAGCATTGTGAATGACTTGTTGCTCCATCCATTTAGGCTCTTAATCTGGAAAAGTTGGACGAACCATGAGAGGGTGGAATACTTCGCATTCTCATAAATTGGTTTCCTAGCATCATTCATGAAATTTTCATATTTATCCGCACGCGGTCCTTGACCGGAAGGAATGTCATCTTCGGTACGAATAGATTCACCTAGGGCGGCCTCTATCATATCCTCCATTTCTTCTGATGGAAATAAATTTCTGTCTCCTGCCGTATTACCGAATTCTTCTTCTTCTCCTGACACATTATCGTGTTCTCCTTCTTCTTCTACCGCAGTACAGCATTCTTCTCCTTCCCCGTGATATTTCCAAGTTGAATAAAGTCTAGTAAACCCATGTTTTTCAATATGAAGCTCTGCCAATTCTACCTTCTGCCAGTACTTATTGCCACATCTATCGCACGGACAGAGAATCTTCTCTATTATGATCTTATTATGTGCGCGTGCAAATTCAAGGAAAGCAGCAACTCCTGCGACAAACTTAGGTTGCATACGTTGTTTCCAATCCACATACATCCAGTCCTTAACTCTGACGTACTCATGGGCCATGTTAGACTGAATAACATATAAATTGTAGGTTATGCTGACTATATTGAGAAATATAAGAACGGGATAGTTACTGACAAAGGAGAAAATCCGTGTATATGCTTTGTGTGTGCGTTTGTCGTTGAAAAGAATAAATTATCGCACGTATGTTAACCGATAGACGGAGACTAAGTGACGCTTTTAGTTTCATATATGAGTATCGATGGGAATATGAAGGTTTCATATTATCATATATTGGTTTTAACCCGAACATCTCGAATCGCTCTCTAATTATGCGTTTGTATGCGTGTGTTCCGGCTGTCGGGGTAGGCTTATATCCCATTAAGAATGTATAGAGCGAACGCCCATCACTTGTGCTTTCAACTGTTTCGAGTAAATTTCGGCAGCACCTCCTCGCTGTTCTCCAAGTACACTGTAATAGAATAGATAATCATTTCAAAGCTGTGAAACAACGTTGAAATGAACATCTAATCTATCTTTGTACACGGAGAACCAGCGGAAAGGTACCGACGAAATATCTCGAAACGGATGAAAACACAAGTGAATGAAGGCGTTTGCTTTATACATTCTTAACTTGTCCACACGGGACAAATCTATGTGTTACCATACGATTGAATTTTCTCGTCGTGTAGACTATACGACGGTTGTTAGTATCGAGCTATACTGTCCGATATTTAACAACCTTCGTATTGTTTTAGGTCACGACGAGCATCGCACGTATGTTAACCGATAGACGGGGACTAAGTGGCGCTTTTAGTTTCATATATGAGTATCGATGGGAATATGAAGGTTTCATATTATCATATATTGGTTTTAACCCGAACATCTCGAATCGCTCTCTAATTATGCGTTTGTTGTGTATTCTTGTTGTATGTGTGTGTTCCGGCTGTCGGGGGTAGGCTTCTATCCCATTAAGAATGTATAGAGCGAACGCCCATCACTTGTGCTTTCAACCGTTTCGAGTAAATTTCGGCAGCACCTCCCCGCTGTTCTCCGAGTACACTGTAATACAATAGATAATCATTTCAGAGCTGTGAAACAACGTTGAAATGAACATCTAATCTATCTTTGTACACGGAGAACCAGCGGAAAGGTAACGACGAAATATCTCGAAACGGATAAAAACACAAGTGAATGAAGGGGTTTGCTTTATACATTCTTAACTTGTGCACACGGGACAAATCTATGGGTTACCATACGATTGAATTTTCTCGTCGCGTAGACTATACGACGGTTGTTAGTATCGAGCTATACTGTCCGATATTTAACAACCTTCATATAGTTCTAGGTCACGACGAGCATCACACGTATGTTAACCGATAGACGGGGACTAAGTGGCGCTTTTAGTTTTATATATGAGTATCAATGGGAATATGAATGTTTCATATTATCATCGAGTATCATATATTGGTTTTAACCTGAACATCTCGAATCGCTCTCTAATTATGCGTTTGTTGTGTATTCTTGTTGTATGTGTGTGTTCCGGCTGTCGGGGGGTAGGCTTCTATCCCATTAAGAATGTATAGAGTGAACGCCGATCACTTGTGTTTTCAACCGTTTCGAGTAAATTTCGGCAGCACCTCCCCACTGTTCTCCGAGTATACTGTAATAGAATGGATAATCATTTCAAAGCTGTGAAACAACGTTGAAATGAACATCTAATCTATCTTTGTACACGGAGAACCAGCGGAAAGGTACCGACGAAATAACTCGAAACGGATGAAAACACAAGTGAATGAAGGCGTTTGCTTTATACATTCTTAACTTGTCCACACGGGACAAATCTATGGGTTACCATACGATTGAATTTTCTCGTCGCGTAGACTATACGACGGTTGTTAGTATCGAGCTATACTGTCCGATATTTAACAACTTTCGTATAGTTCTAGGTCACGACGAGCATCGCACGTATGTTAACCGATAGACGGGAACTAAGTGGCGCTTTTAGTTTCATATATGAGTATCGATGGGAATATGAAGGTTTCATATTATCATCGAGTATCATATATTGGTTTTAACCTGAATATCTCGAATCGCTCTCTAATTATACCTTTGTTGTGCATTCGTGTTGTTTGTGTAACATGATTTTAAACCATTGAGATCAAGATTGATAGAACTGATCATCCTACATTGCAATAGCATTCATCAACCAAAAACTATTATTGCAATGGTATTCATCTATAACAATCAACAATTAAAACTACAAATGTAGGATACTGATATCATAAAGCGTTATACGCAACATTGATAGAACTGATAAATAAAAAAACGAAACACAAACCGTATCAAGATTTAACAACTTTGATTATGTCATATACGCGGGCCGATATTTTCATATTAGCCAATAGGCAAAAATAGATTGCGGTCTGGATATGGCATATTGGCAGATGTTACCTATATGCATACATGCATGTTGTCTCCCCATTTTTTCATAAATCAAACCAACTACATACATCAAACTAGTCCATGCCACCAATCGGAAACTCCACTATGTCTTTGAATTATTATTTTTCCAAATAGCATTGAGCTCCTATTGACATTGTCCCATCCAACAAATTTGTTGTGCTTGCCTCGACCTTCATCTAGCTTTCACATGCCATACACATTAGATGAGTAATATAGTTATAACTTATGGTATTTTGTTGTCATCAATCTACCTAACCCTAACCCCAACCTAGCCCCAGCCCCAGCCCCAGCCCCAGCCCCAGCCCCGCCCCAACCTAACCCTAACCCCAGCGCGGCCAGCTAAACCCTAACACTAACCCTAAGGCAAACCCTAACCCCAGCCCCAGCCCCAGCAGCAACCGAACCCCAACCCTAAACCCAACCCCGACCGCGACCCCTGCCGAACCCCAACTCGCGCGCGCAACCCCAGACCCAGCCATGAACCCTAAGCCCAAAATAATCAAAAAATTCTTTAATTTACCTGAAGATTTACTCACCTGAACGGCGGTGGCGACGACCTGAACGGCGGTGGCGACGACGAGAATGGTGGTGGCGACGAGAACGGCGGTGGCGATGAGGAGAACGGCGGTGGCGATGACGAGAACGGTGTGGCGATTTGGGGATTTTTTTCGCGCGCGATCGAGAGAGAGAGGAAGAAAGTGAGCATAGGCGATCGATCTGTGCCTTTATTAAATCGATATTTAGTTGCCCCTGCGGATTTACCCGTAGGTCCTTTGTTTGCGGCTCCGTAGGGGAAAACACCAAATTAAGAATTAATATTTTTATTCTTGGACGTCTGGGCCCGTAGGGGCAACCTTTTAGCCCTACGGATAAATCCGTAAGGCCTAGTTAAATCTGCCCCTACGGATTTCAATATCCGTAGAGGCAACCCCTATTTTACTAGTGTGTATACATATTAATTTATATACATCATCATAATTATTCATGCAATTATACTTAGGATATATGAGATTCACTTGATATTGGATTTGGGATATAGGAGATTCATTTGATATTGGATACATGATATATATGAGATTTTTGATTTTGTACATTTAGGATAATGAGATTTACTTGATATTGTACGTTTAGAGTTTGTGAAACTTACATGATATGAGAGCCAATTTGGGGGTTGATTTGAGGAAATTGGGATTTGGATTGTCTTGATAGACTTTGGTCCTACCACGATATCAGGATTCCGTGGAAATGACATGTTTCATCCCATACTCCACATTTATTGTTTATGCACTGCTTCATGTATTAGTAGTACCTGATAGAGCACCTTTCAAGACTGTTGCATTTACATAACTTTATTTTATATACATTGCTTCATGTGTTAGTTGTACCTACTAGTGTACCTTTCATGGATGTTACATATATACATTGTCATATCATCGCTTCATGTACCTCACCTGATTTTTACATACAGATTGTCATATTATTATTGCTTCATGTATTAGTCGTACCTGCTAGTTACATATGTTAGTTTCGCGCTGTACGTGCATACTTGCGATTACCTGCATATGTTATTTACTATTCATGAGTTAGCAAGTCACCCCCGTTGTGCCACAGTGTTTTGTAAGTTGATCCTCACAGTAGTCAGAGGCAGGGCTATTATCATCCATCGTAGTATCTTTTGTTGCGGATACCGCTTCGGCTCACAGTGTGCAGTTTTGCTTTAGGTGGGTTTGTGGTTATCCGTTCATGTTGCTTATTGTTTATTCGTTGTATCCTGTACTCTCCATTTACCTTTATCTTGTATGACATAGAGACTTGATGTGAGAACAATATTTATATTATTTCATGACTTGGAGACTTTTAAGGAATTTTTATTCTATCATCTTTTATTTCTTCGCTACGGCGTCGTATATCTATTGTGGAGGTTGTTTTCCGCCGTTGGCCGTGGATTTGCTCCCATTGGGGTTGCTTTACTTTTATTTGTGTTGTACCGATTTTTGGGGTTAGTTTTTACAAAGGAGATGCTGCCAAAATTTTAAACGAAATAAAATTGGGACTTTAAAGAATTTGGGTTGAGATTTCAAAAGTTTTAACAATGTTCTTATTTCTTACTACTTTTCATGGTTTAGATTGCTGGGTTTTTGGCTTGCTTAAATTGCGTTACGCCGGTAGACATTGCATAGTTTAAGGGCCGTCACGTGCCAATTTCGGGTCGTGACACCAAACAACTTCGAATTTTTTACTGAAACCCCTTCACAACCCATGTCTAGTCTGGAACAGTCGTTGGAAGACTTTCAGGTAGTATCGAACCAACAGATGATGGATTTGAATGCGTCCATTGCCGTCCTCATACAACCTAGTGACCCGGTAGCTAGTTTCCAACTAGCTCCACATTTTTCAATGTATGATGAAGAGGTAGGATAGGCTGTGAATTTGAGTGATGAGAGTGAGTTGTACATCCTTCCGAATCAAACCTTCCCGTCCCAAATTGAATCTCACAACTTCGATTTGGAATGTCTATCAAGTGTCCCAAATGATTTACCAATTGAAGATAGAACGTTTAATGAGTTGTGCGACTTTGTAGTGTTTGTGTAACGTTTTGAAAATCGTTTCGGTGAAATTTCGAAAAAACGGTAAAATATCGAAAAAACGGTAAAATAAGGGGTTTTCTGTAAAAAGCCAAAATACAAATATCTTTATTATAAAATTAAATATATATATTCTAGCTATGAATTTGCTAGTATTTGGTGTTTATTGAGCCACTGGTGAAATTTTAAATTTTCTGAAAAAAATTTATTTTAGTACTATTTTAAGCCGTCACTAATACATTTAATTAGGGAAAATTACAAATTGGAATGAGTTGAAATAAATTTTGTGCATCATAACACATTAATTAAAATTTTAACATGTTGATTTTGAAATGAAATTAAGTTGTTAAACGGTTTTAGAAAATATAGAAGAAAAATGCTTTTTTTATGAAAATAAAAGGGATTTGGTGCATATCGAATTGGTGTTTGGTGTTCATTGCTTCACAAAAAACACCACATCTCTTTTTCCCCCTCTTGCTGGTCGAATGTGCAGGCCACTCTCCAAATGTCCCCACCTCCAAAGATTTGAAGAAAAAACAAAGGGGAAAAAGAGAAGAATGAATAAAGAAAGGATGTATAAGTGTTGACCTGGAGTGTGGGCTTGTTTGACTTGCACCCAACACCCTCATTCTCTCCCTCCCTCTCCCCCTTGATGTTGGCCGAGCCCTCCCTTTCTCCAAACTGCAGCAGCCCTCCCCCAAATCCCACACAATTTTGCATCAAAAAATCCATAAAAATTCCTCAAAATCCCTACAAAATCAAGGCTAATTCCAAATCCAATCTCTACCCATTTCCCCATGACCTATTCTAAGTTGGATCTTAGAGGAAAGTTGGTGTTTTGGAGGCAAATTTCCAAGCTAGATCTCTAAAATTGGGAGGTATAAATCTTAACCCTATATAGAATTTGTTGTTTAAATTGCTTAATCTAACATAATTAAGTGTTAATTTGGTTCTTGTTGCTAATTTGAAAATTCAAGAATATGGTTTGAAGTTGTTTAAGGTTTGATTATTGGATTATGGTTGTGATGGGTAGATTAACATGTTATTGCTTGCTAAAATTAATCTAGTTGCTAGTTTGCATTTTTGTTAAATTAAATTTGTAATAGTTAAGCTATTTTGCTAACTTAGTTTTCAAAATTGGTTAAATAATTGGGTTTAAAAATGTAATTAGGTTTTTCATGACTTCTTTAACATTATAAAATGTAGTTTAATACTTTAGTTCATGAAAATCCAAGCTAAATTGTTGTTTGTGTATTTTTGCTATAAAATTGTTAAATTGGCTATATTGTAAACTAGAATTTTGGGGTTAATGAAATTTAATGAGATTAAATTGTGGAAATTATTTTTATGACATATTTAAGATGTTTAATAAGTATTATAACCGCTAGATTGTTTAAACGTCGAGTTTTGTACTAAAACGGGTAATATTTGCTGGCTAGATTTTCGGAAAAATGGCTTTTAAAGTGGGTTTGGGGTTTTTGTGAATTTTAACCTATTTTATATTAAAATTAGTGTTCGTGAATGTGCAAATGAGTGTATTTGGGTTTTTCTCGATGGTCTGGCGTTTGTACACCGACGTCAAGGGTTTTTGGGTTGATTTGTGAAAGCAACCATAGGTTTTGACCTATATGGGATTCGTGTGTTGTTTTTGTCATGAGTCGGATTTTAATGCGATACGATGCGTTGTGATATGTAGGTACCCCCATGTGGACTTCGAGATGACAAGCAAGCGTGTGGCGACGTCGGCACCGGCGAGCGAGGACCAGGTGAGTAGATTTATATCTACGGGGAGGAGTCGGGTGGATGGCGTATAGCACCCCCGCAGTCCGTAGTATAGTTCATATATATATGTTTATATAGGTGTTTTGTGATACGAGAATGTTTATTCATGATATGATTATGTGTTCATGGATTAGCTTTGGGTTAGGTGCGAAACCCTAGAGTGGTTGTTATACCCCCATACACACAGAGAGACTTGCATATATTACTTTCTTGTGCGTAGATTGGGATGTGTATATATGTATATATGCGTGGGTATAGGACTATGCATATGTACATTCATATACGCATGCATGGATAATAAGGATAGTACTTGGGATTTAAGATGAGTCGATGAGATTTGATTTGAGGCCGTGAGATCGGTGATATAGCAGGGTTCGTATTTGAGATACGACATGACGTTGTAGCGGGTCCTTGACATAGTGTTTCACACACGTGCATGCATACTTAGGCGGTATCAGTATTGTACTAGACGTAGATCAGTACCCCGATCATGATATTTGATAAAGAGGATACCGGATGATTAGTATGATGAATGTGATATTGACCCTACCCAGATTTGAGATGCCGTACGACGGATTTACGTACGAGCTATATATTGATGATTGATCTGCACTCTTGACTTGGGATGTCTGATTATAGATATGGTATCGGATATGATATTATTGAGGCGGGATCACCGACTATATATATAGGTATGTATATGTATTGACTCAGATGATAGGCGGTTTCCTTACCTGTAGTTCAGCTTGTTAGTTCAGCCGTATAGTTTAGTGTAGTTGTTAGATTGGATTAGACTCCTACCTATTTCAAAACTAGCGGATCGTGGGTACTTTAAAAGACAGCCCAAAAGATCCAACGGATATTTCAAAAGACGTATCTTTTCATAAAAACACCGTAGCCCCTATTTTCAAAACCCCATGATTCGTGTTATTTCAAAAGGCACCATTTGTAGGATTTATATTAGGGAAATGCAGATTAGTTATCGTTGTGTATAGTATTTAGCTCCCGCTCATTTTTACTGTTCGCTCCGCATCGCATACTTACATTGTTATTTCATATTGCATTGTTGATATTATGTTGTTAGGACACCAGCACTATTACCGATGATGCGTATGTACCACGTACACTTACTTGCCGGCTCACACACATCTTCATCGGTAATTGCCATGTCACGCACACCCTAGAAAATATTATTGCTTAACTTCGCTTGATAGCTAGTAGTTTGACATGATATTAGTGTACTTACCTTATATGCCAGCTTAGATATTGTAGTTTTTATTGTCGCTTCATGCATACCGTTATTCATTGTTCTGCCGCATTCATGGATTCTCATGCATATATTCACTTTTTACGTGCTATTGAGGTTTTGGATTCGGATTTCCATGAGATTTTCTGGATTTGGGGAAAACCGCAAAACATATACAAACTTCTTCTTTCTCTTTTTAAATGAAAAGCGCGGTTTTTCCCATGATGTATGAGTCGTCCACCATGAGTTTGCTGATGGATTTCGAGACCCGATTCGAGGAGTTGGATGAACCGTTTCGGGTACATGGTGGACCCGGTAAGGTACCCCGGGGCAAGAAGCTCGTGGTGATGACGATGAGCCTGGCAGGGGGAGACTACCTACCGGTGATTTTACCCGACGCGTCGGATATCCGGAGGATACCGTCGTGGTCTTGAGATGGATGGTAGGGGCCGGTCTGGACTGACGGTGCCCTAGATATTGTGATTGAGACATTGAGATTTCGAGATATTGAGGTACAGAGACTGTGATACAGAGATATCGAGATATTGGGATTACGTTTTGTGCCGATGCTAGGCACTGTTTTATGCTGATTTCATTATGATACCTCATTTTAAAAATACAAAGGAAATCTCACTAATTTATGAAAACAGTTTCTTCATTTACATGTACTCTGTTTTCATGCATTCCTACCTCATTCATATGATATATTGCTACCTGAGGCACTGACACGGGCACATGAGATCACACTCGGGTTAGATATTACCCTAGCCATTGTTATAGGCTACATGTTATTCATATATTTGAGGATATATTATGATCATTGACCTAGGTTGCGTTATTTATGCAATTTCTGTGCGTAGATATTTTTCTATTCTCGAGTTGGCAACTTACCCCCGTTGTGCCCCAGTTTCTTGCAGGTTTGCCGTACAGGTTTCATTACGGCTTGCGGGCATAGTTTCCTTCGGGTGATTTGCTAGTAGGTGGGTTTACTTGTATCGTACCCCCATTATATATCTTGTATATTATTATTCTGCTGTATCTAGAAGTTCCATCAACCAAACATGTATTATTTTTGAGATAGAGACCAGTGATGTTATTCTTTCGACTTTAGAGTCGCGCGTTGTATTTCTGTGGATTTCTTGTTGTTTTGAGTTTCCTTTTGAGTTTTGATCCTCGCCCTTGGCGTTGTATATTATATTGCTTGTGTGCTTGTGACCGTCGATTGACGAAGAGCTAGCTCCCGCTTGGGGGTGCCTTTTATTGATTTCGTATACTATTCATGTTGTATCCCGTTTGGGAGCCAGTATTTACAAAGGAGACTCTGCCGAAATTTTCAGAAAATATTTGATGTTTTTAAAAACCGCATAATTCGGCTTATGCTATTGAAACTACTTGCTTTAACTTGGTTTTTCCTGCACTCTACATCTTTTCTTGGTTTGGATTTCTGGGTTTTCGGTTTACTTAGATTACGTACGCCTCGAGACGTTCGTAGTTTAAGTGCCGGTCATGTTCCGTACTTTCGGGTCGTGACAAAGTTGGTATCAGAGCGTTAGGTTTTACCTTCGGAACGTAGGATGACCCTTGGTTGATGGAATAGGTGACTAAAGTAGAGTGACGTACCATGGGTATGTTCCGCAGCATACTTACGATACGCTACTACACTTAAGAAGCCTTAGGATGTACATTTCTTTGCTCAGTATTATATTCATTCCGATCTAGCCTCATCAGTACCAGTTATGGTTTTGCTGCCACGATTACGGGCAGGGAGAGCTACAGCTAGAGTTGTGGTCAGCACGAGCTCGTCACGAACGAGGATTGACCATGGCGAAATTCCGACGACACACGATTGCGGAGATGTGTCTTTTTACTGTGTTTCCGCGCCACGAGCGTTTGGCGGATCGCCTTTATGAGGTTACTCGGATGTGCGGATCGACACAAGAGGATTGAGCCAATGATAGAGGCCAGACAGATTTTGATGACCGTTGGTGTATTGCTTACTCATGATGATTGAGGCACTGTTCAGCGTGTAGACGAGTGAGCCAGTTGTTGCTGCGAGGGACGAGATATCGCCCCATATGTTGGAGCTATTGCAGTACAAGTTGTACTAAGAGATGATAGAAGGTCGCTAGTCACCCGAGGATGAATGACTAGGACATGTGGTTCGTTCGCCTACCCGATGGGAGGTCATCAGATAGATTGATTCCAGCAAGAGACGACTTCACGCGGAGACGTTAAGAGTCGACAGAGACGATCGAATGTCAGAAACCTATTATTCCAAATTTAAAGTATTCGGAAAGGCATGCAGGCAATTCTATGGACCCTCTAGAAGAATGAAACCCTAACTCGACTTAATGACCGTGTGAAAGCCTTTGAACCTTCGGGTTCGCGGCAGTTCTACGGTGCCATTAGTGAGGCTTGGGTTTGCCCTTCTACGGATGGACCACTGATGCAGTGGTATGTACTTGATACTATTAAACTGTGCTCAAGATGTTGAGCTCTTGGGGGATTATGAGGTTTTGACGACTCGATCGGATGGCTCGACTTAATTCGGATGCTAGGTGGTGAGATGCATTTCTTGGGAGACTCCCGATACGAGGATAGCCGTTGGAGCTCAGTCCATGCAGCCGCGACGAGACGAGTCCAAAGCAGACGACATTAGAGAAAAGTGAAGGAAGAGGTTCGTACCAGATCTAGATGAGATGACGTTCCACTCCGCCGACATCAGAGATGCGATGCGCATGCCGAGGCATGGTACTTGGATTTACCTTCCAGAAGGAATCGCGATGAATATGCAGTCGTTCCAGAGTAAGATGCAGATATAGGAAAGGACGATGACTTCCGGACAGTTGGCAGAGACGAGACATGGAAGAGACCGTGAGCAGGATTCCTTCCAGGACACTGCTGCAATGATACTTGCACCCAGGATCAGATGTGTCACGTACATTCAGAGAGCCAGAGGCCGACGCCAGTGATATGCTTTCTTACGAGTGGTCGCGATGATTGACCGAGAGATGACCAGAGAAGTGCCAGAACGGGATCATCCCCGTTAGCACACCTGACAGGGCCGATGAGCCGATGGACCGAGAGATTGGTAATTCACAGTGAAGACCTTGACCCAGGAGTGGTCATTGTTACGCACAGCAGCAGGCCAGAGTTCATGATCATCGACGAGACGTCCCACTAGTGACTGCGACAGTTGGCCCGAGATTCTTAGAGGATGCACTTGAGCGGTACTATTCCGCCATTATTGATTTCGATGTTTTGGGTGATTTATTCGCATGATTTGATTTTGATGATTGAGGATTTACGATCTTTGCACAGTGTTGCACTTGATATCGTTTTCGTGCTTTGGCTTCACATGTTTGTGATTTTACGGTTTTAGACATTTGAGTTGATTTTGTGCGTATGCACGCACACGATTTGGTTCCTGCACTCTGTGTAGTTTATATATGCTTGCAGTGCAGTGATACGCCTTTTGTGCACTTAGATGCACTGGACTTCGATTTCGATTGTGATACTCGATATTTGTTTTGTGCACCTAATTTGATTTTGCGCATATTCGGCGCTTGATATTGGATTTCATGATTTCGTGCATGATGGATGCCCCTGGTTTTGGGTTTTCGCGCATGTTGAGCGCATGTCTTGAGATGCGATTTTGGTGCACACCAGATGCACTAAATCGAGATTTTTTCGTGCATGTCAGATGCACCTGATTTTGCTGTCAGGCACACACGTTGCCTACGACAGATGCTTTGTACACACCCGATGCACTTAGATCTTGTTTCTGTGCACTTATATGGCACGTATATGGATTTTGATTGTCGTGCGCACCAGACGCACGTAGTATTCATACGCGTAATTTGGGATTGATTTCTTATAGAGCAGTACGTTTTTTTTTATGATAATTGCGATGTGTTTTCGTACTAAGCAGGACTAGTCAGAGGACAGTACCTGAATGTATTTTGCCTGCATTGATAGCTATTGAAGGGAATTCCAAAAAGCGAGCTATAGTCTCAGTATTTACCTACGTGTCTGATATGACACGAAACGTTTAAAACAAGGAAAACCCTTCTAAATTGTTTCCCAAAACGGCGGAACGTACATTTCAAACAAAGGTATATATGTATATAGTTATTTTCTTATGATAGACGTCCGCTACTGTGCCGTGTTATGCGCATTGCACAGCGACTTTAAGACATTTGACATGCATTTCCTTCGGATAATTACATATATAGATTTGATATTTACGTGTATAGTTTCGAGTTATATCATATTGGTTTTGGTATTGGATTTGACATTGTGTCTTTACCATGACTCCGATGATTGCGGGATGCTTGACGGAGTTTTGATTTTGAGTTATATGCTCATTTTTCATGCGCATGCGCTGCGCCACGATTTGTTTTCTGTATTTATGATTTCGGAGCCCCGACGGCTTGATTGTTTTACTTAGATGTTTAAGTATTTAGGGGAGTGTTAATTTAAATTCGGGGACCGAATTTCTTTAAGGGGGGAAGATTGTAACGTTTTGAAAATCGTTTCGGTGAAATTTCGAAAAAACGGTAAAATAAGGGGGTTTTCTGTAAAAAGCCAAAATACAAATATCTTTATTATAAAATTAAATATATATATTCTAGCTATGAATTTGCTAGTATTTGGTGTTTATTGAGCCACTGGTGAAATTTTAAATTTTCTGAAAAAAAATTATTTTAATACTATTTTAAGCCGTCACTAATACATTTAATTAGGGAAAATTACAAATTGGAATGAGTTGAAAAAAAATTTGTGCATCATAACACATTAATTAAAATTTTAACATGTTGATTTTGAAATGAAATTAAGTTGTTAAACGGTTTTAGAAAATATTGAAGAAAAATGCTTTTTTTATGAAAATAAAAGGGATTTGGTGCATATTGAATTGGTGTTTGGTGTTCATTGCTTCACACAAAACACCACATCTCTTTTTCCCCCTCTTGCTGGTCGAATGTGCAGGCCACTCTCCAAATGTCCCCACCTCCAAAGATTTGAAAAAAAAACAAAGGGGAAAAAGAGAAGAATGAATAAAGAAAGGATGTATAAGTGTTGACCTGGAGTGTGGGCTTGTTTGACTTGCACCCAACACCCTCATTCTCTCTCTCCCTCTCCCCCTTGATGCTGGCCGAGCCTTCCCTCTCTCCAAACTGCAGCAGCCCTCCCCCAAATCCCACACAATTTTGCATCAAAAAATCCATAAAAATTCCTCAAAATCCCTACAAAGTCAAGGCTAATTCCAAATCCAATCTCTACCCATTTCCCCATGACCTATTCTAAGTTGGATCTTAGAGGAAAGTTGGTGTTTTGGAGGCAAATTTCCAAGCTAGATCTCTAAAATTGGGAGGTATAAATCTTAACCCTATATAGAATTTGTTGTTTAAATTGCTTAATCTAACATAATTAAGTGTTAATTTGGTTCTTGTTGCTAATTTGAAAATTCAAGAATATGGTTTGAAGTTGTTTAAGGTTTGATTATTGGATTATGGATGTGATGGGTAGATTAACATGTTATTGCTTTCTAAAATTAATCTAGTTGCTAGTTTGCATTTTTGTTAAATTAAATTTGTAATAGTTAAGCTATTTTGCTAACTTGGTTTTCAAAATTGGTTAAATAATTGGGTTTAAAAATGTAATTAGGTTTTTCATGACTTCTTTAACATTATAAAATGTAGTTTAATACTTTAGTTCATGAAAATCCAAGCTAAATTGTTGTTTGTGTATTTTTGCTATAAAATTGTTAAAATTGGCTATATTGTAAACTAGAATTTTGGGGTTAATGAAATTTAATGAGATTAAATTGTGGAAATTATTTTTATGACATATTTAAGATGTTTAATAAGTATTATAACCGCTAGATTGTTTAAACGTCGAGTTTTGTACTAAAACGGGTAATATTTGCTTGCTAGATTTTCGGAAAAATGGCTTTTAAAGTGGGTTTGGGGTTTTTGTGAATTTTAACCTATTTTATATTAAAATTAGTGTTCGTGAATTTGCAAATGAGTGTATTTGGGTTTTTCTCGATGGTCTGGCGTTTGTACACCGACGTCAAGGGTTTTTGGGTTGATTTGTGAAAGCAACCATAGGTTTTGACCTATATGGGATTCGTGTGTTGTTTTGGTCATGAGTCGGATTTTAATGCGATACGATGCGTTGTGATATGTAGGTACCCCCATGTGTACTTCGAGATGACAAGCAAGCGTATGGCGACGTCGGCACCGGCGAGCGAGGACCAGGTGAGTAGATTTATATCTACGGGGAGGAGTCGGGTGGATGGCGTAAAGCACCCCCGCAGTCCGTAGTATAGTTCATATATTTATGTTTATATAGGTGTTTTGTGATACGAGAATGTTTATTCATGATATGATTATGTGTTCATGGATTAGCTTTGGGTTAGGTGCGAAACCCTAGAGTGGTTGTTATACCCCCATACACACAGAGAGACTTGCATATATTACTTTCTTGTGCGTAGATTGGGATGTGTATATATGTATATATGCGTGGGTATAGGACTATGCATATGTACATTCATATACGCATGCATGGATAATAAGGATAGTACTTGGGATTTAAAATGAGTCGATGAGATTTGATTTGAGGCCGTGAGATCGGTGATATAGCAGGGTTCGTATTTGAGATACGACATGACGTTGTAGCGGGTCCTTGACATAGTGTTTCACACACGTGCATGCATACTTAGGCGGTATCAGTATTGTACTAGACGTAGATCAGTACCCCGATCATGATATTTGATAAAGAGGATACCGGATGATTAGTATGATGAATGTGATATTGACCCGTACCCAGATTTGAGATGCCGTACGACGGATTTACGTACGAGCTATATATTGATGATTGATCTGCACTCTTGACTTGGGATGTTTGATTATAGATATGGTATCGGATATGATATTATTGAGGCGGGATCACCGACTATATATATAGGTATGTATATGTATTGACTCAGATGATAGGCGGTTTCCTTACCTGTAGTTCAGCTTGTTAGTTCAGCCGTATAGTTTAGTGTAGTTGTTAGATTGGATTAGACTCCTACCTATTTCAAAACTAGCGGATCGTGGGTATTTTAAAAGGCAGCCCAAAAGATCCTACGGATATTTCAAAAGACGTATCTTTTCATAAAAACACCGTAGCCCCTATTTTCAAAACCCCATGATTCGTGTTATTTCAAAAGGCACCATTTGTAGGATTTATATTAGGGAAATGCAGATTAGTTATCGTTGTGTTTAGTATTTAGCTCCCGCTCATTTTTACTGTTCGCTCCGCATCGCATACTTACATTGTTATTTCATATTGCATTGTTGATATTATGTTGTTAGGACACCAGCACCATTACCGATGATGCGTATGTACCACGTACACTTACTTGACGGCTCACACACATCTTCATCGGTAATTGCCATGTCACGCACACCCTAGAAAATATTATTGCTTAACTTCGCTTGATAGCTAGTAGTTTGACATGATATTAGTGTACTTACCTTATATGCCAGCTTAGATATTGTAGTTTTTACTGTCGCTTCATGCATACCGTTATTCATTGTTGTGCCGCATTCATGGATTCTCATGCATATATTCACTTTTTACGTGCTATTGAGGTTTTGGATTCGGATTTCCATGAGATTTTCTGGATTTGGGGAAAACCGCAAAACATATACAAACTTCTTCTTTCTCTTTTTAAATGAAAAGCGCGGTTTTTCCCATGATGTATGAGTCGTCCACCATGAGTTTGCTGATGGATTTCGAGACCCGATTCGCGGAGTTGGATGAACCGTTTCGGGTACATGGTGGACCCGGTAAGGTACCCCGGGGCAAGAAGCTCGTGGTGATGACGATGAGCCTGGCAGGGGGAGACTACCTACCGGTGATTTTACCCGACGCGTCGGATATCCGGAGGATACCGTCGTGGTCTTGAGATGGATGGTAGGGGCCGGTCTGGACTGACGGCGCCCTAGAAATTGTGATTGAGACATTGAGATTTCGAGATATTGAGGTACAGAGACTGTGATACAGAGATATCGAGATATTGGGATTACGTTTTGTGCCGATGCTAGGCACTGTTTTATGCTGATTTCATTATGATACCTCATTTTAAAAATACAAAGGAAATCTCACTAATTTAGGAAAACAGTTTCTTCATTTACATGTACTCTGTTTTCATGCATTCCTACCTCATTCATATGATATATTGCTACCTGAGGCACTGACACGGGCACATGAGATCACACTCGGGTTAGATATTACCCTAGCCATTGTTATAGGCTACATGTTATTCATATATTTGAGAATATATTATGATCATTGACCTAGGTTGCGTTATTTATGCGATTTCTGTGCGTAGATATTTTTCTATTCACGAGTTGGCAACTCACCCCCGTTGTGCCCCAGTTTCTTGCAGGTTTGCCGTACAGGTTTCATTATGGCTTGCGGGCATAGTTTCCTTCTGGTGATTTGCTAGTAGGTGGGTTTACTTGTATCGTACCCCCATTATATATCTTGTATATTATTATTCTGCTGTATCTAGAAGTTCCATCAACCAAACATGTATTATTTTTGAGATAGAGACCAGTGATGTTATTCTTTCGACCTTAGAGTCGCGCGTTATATTTCTGTGGATTTCTTGTTGTTTTGAGTTTCCTTTTGAGTTTTGATCCTCGCCCTTGGCGTTGTATATTATATTGCTTGTGTGGTTGTGACCGTCGATTGACGAAGAGCTAGCTCCCGCTTGGGGATGCCTTTTATTGATTTCGTATACTATTCATGTTGTATCCCGTTTGGGAGCCAGTATTTACAAAGGAGACTCTGCCGAAATTTTCAGAAAATATTTGATGTTTTTAAAAACCGCATAATTCGGCTTATGCTATTGAAACTACTTGCTTTAACTTGGTTTTTCCTGCACTCTACATCTTTTCTTGGTTTGGATTTCTGGGTTTTCGGTTTACTTAGATTACGTACGCCTCGAGACGTTCGTAGTTTAAGTGCCGGTCATGTTCCGTACTTTCGGGTCGTGACAGTTTGATTTACCCGATTGTGAAGGGTCCCTTTCGAGTGAAACCACACCCAAACCTTTTGACCTTTACACCTCCATCTTAGAACCTGAATTGATTGAAATCCATGCTTTTGATGAGGTGTCTGAGAAATTTGATTTTCACTTAATTGAGGATATTGACGCTGGGAATATTTTGGATGATGAACCGGCAGTTTTGGATGAGTTTTTCTCTCCAATTCATCATCCTGAGTCATTAACTGTTTTTTCCGAACTTCATATGTGTCATTATATTGATGAAAAATGCATGGATGGGATATTTTTTGAGGAGACTTTTGAGGATAGCTTTGAGGATGAACCAGTTTTAAATGATGAGTCGGATTTTCCAATTCATCCTATCCCTTTCATTGACTGTGTACACCCTCCGGAAACTTTAACCTTGACCCTTTCTCAATCGGATCCCTCCTTCCATTCCATCGTTCCGACCTCGCAAGACACTGTATCACTTTCATTTCTTTTTTCTGGTTTACCAAGTTCGGCGTACCCATGTTTTCTCACGAATCTTGTGGGATTTGACCCCATCTCTCGATGTGTTGATAGATTAGCACAATAGCTTTTTACACATCGGTCATCACAAATTGTGCTAATCTGTTCACTCCATTTTCACCCTCAAGTTCGTACTCTGTTTCTTTTTCCCTTCCGCCATTCTTCTCCTCGGGACTGTATACCACTTCTATCCCCGTACGGTCTCATGTATTCTCCATTTCTTATCTCTCCGCATTCTTTCACCAACCAACACACTACAGAGATAGATTTTTTTGAATGGTTGGTGCTCACTTTTGGCCCGTGTAAGGCCTTGTATAGCTTGATACTGTTCTCTTTCCCCCTAATCCTGGACTTCCAAGCTTAACAGTGGAAACACTGTTTTACTTAAGTTTGGGGGGGCCCATTCTGTGAATATATTTAAGGTTTTCTTTTTTTGGTTTTGAATATAATTTGTTTTTAGGGAGCGCCGACAATTTTGACCCTCTTCGTGTAGCTTGACAGTGAGGGCATTGTCAAGTTTATGTTTGGGGGTGTGCTCGATAAGCTTTCTGCCTTCGCATTCATTTGTATATTCTGCATTTGCATACCTTATTAAAAACCCACAAAAAATCGAAATTTTTTCAAAAAATATAAAAACTTTGTCGTCAAGTTAGCTAATAGGGTAACTTAGATTTTTATTCCGAATGCTTAGTTTATACGTTAGAAATAACTACATCTTAGGCTTAGGAATTGAAAACCCTAAAAATAACCCTCATTCTGCTTAACCTTGGTAAGTATACGTCCTTAAAATTATTTTTTGAGAAATAGGTAATCTTGAGTTCAGTTCTTGAGTTAAGTCAAGATGAAGAGAAAGTATTGATGCTTTACTAAAGGATAAGTCTGAAAATTAGTTTCTATTCTTGAGTCCAAAATTAGAAAGTATATACCCTACAAACTGCAGTTACACGCACCTTGAAACTTGGGATAGTAGAGGAAACCTAGAAATACTCTTGCCTGAAAGCCTAGTATGAAAGAAAAAACGGTATTTAAAGCAAAACACCAAAAGAGCGTCATTGAAAAATATATCCGGTCTTGAAAAAAAAAATAAAGAAAAATAAATAAATAAATAAAGTCAAGACCTGGAAACTGCTATTTACGCTTTAAGCCCATACATTCAGTAATCGGCTGTTAGTGTCTCAAGAAGCATTAATAGTCGCATGAAAGTTGTGTGAGCAACACTGACCATCACTTAATGAAAAGAAGTAGTATTAGGTATTAGGGCAAGGGTACTATAGCTTGAATTGAATTCTTGAGTGTAGGGGTGCAAATATACACACACGTAGGGGTATACAATCGATATTTGGATGAAAGATAGAAATAAAGAATAAGACTTATGTTTTCTGTAAAGTTGATAAAAATCCCTGATTTGAGACCGCGCTTTAGAAGGAAAATTCATGAGATATGTCACGACCCGAAAAGGTACGGAACGTGATTGACACTTAAATTACGAAATGTCTCAAGGCGTACGGAATCTAAGTAAGCCAAAGCCTACAAATCAAACCGAAAGAGCAGTAGAGTGAAGGAAAACAAAAATACTTAAAGAAACATCCAAATAATTAAGTCGCATCATGTCTTTTAAAAGCAACATCATAATTCCCGAAAATTTCGGCAGAGTCTCCTTTGTAAAAACTAGCCCCAAACGGGTACAAAATAAGAATAACATATAACATGAATAAGGCATTCCTAAGCGGGAGCTAGCTCTTCGCCGAAGCGGACTCAAATCCTACGCAATGTAAATCATCAATGTTCAAAAAAAAGTATGGATAAAAGGCATAAGTAAGCATCATGACGGCTCAAGTGAGTTCGACCAAGAGAAGCAACGTAAAAGTCCACAAATCTTACTGTCTCGTCTCTAGGTCAATATACATAAATAAAAGTAGCAGGTACAGTAGATGGAGTACTCTAGATACAATAAATATATAAGGTGGAAACAAAATAATCTCACAACCCACCTACGAGCAAAAGTCTCAAATCCAAGCAAAAGGAGCAAGTGCGTCCGCCGCTACAATGCTGACGGAGCAGACCTGCAAAAAGGTTGTGGCACAACGGGGGTGAGTTGCCAACTCGTGAGAAATAAGTAACATCAATAAAGGCTATCATAAGCATGCACGCAAAAGTGTCACAATTCAACAATACTGATATGGCATGATATACTAGCAGATATGTATGCAACATGAATCAATTATACAATACTAATCTGACATGATGTACTAGCAGGTATGTATGCAACATGCATCAAGTTCAACCCGTGATCTGAATATGTTGATATAAGAAAATAATTATTTTCATCTTAGAAAACTCTTTTGAAATATCAGCATAATATCAATAGAATCAATAGAAATCCGTGTCCAGTATCGACACCTCAAACGACTATCTCAAAATCTCAAGTATCGGTATCACAATATCTCGGGCTCCAGCCGTTCGGCTGGCCCATCTTAAAGTATCAATATCTCAATATCTCACAACCATGGTTGGTACCCTCTGGATATCCACCGTGCAAACAATCACCGTTAGGTAGTCTGCCCCTGCCAGGCTCATCGTCAAGAACTCGAACTTCTTGCCCCGGGGTACCTTACCGGGCCCACCATGTACTCGAGACGGTTCATCCAACTCCTCGAAATGGGTCTCGAAAACCTACAGAAAACCCATGGTGGACGACACATGTATCATATCACGAGAAAAACCGCAACTCTCAATGTTTAAAATAATATCAGGTTTATTAAATCCTTGCGGCTTTTCCCCAAAATCTCATAAATCTCAAGTGCTGAAATCCTCAAGAAAATCATCATAAGTGCACATGTCAATGAAAATGAACGCCTATAGTATCAACAAGTCGAACTGCAATGTATGACTAATAGGCTAGGCATGAACGAATGATGTAATGTGGTACATGCATATGACTAGCAATCCTCCATGTTCATCCTGAGGAATTTAAATGCATTAGCACAGGTTTAAGCATCATATATGGTGAAATTGTTCTAGATTTCAGGTTATACAAGTTATCTAGTGTTTTTGGCATAGCAATTACCAAGGCGTGTGTGTCCGCATGAATAGTGCTCGTGCTGCATGAAACCATGGTACTGGTACAAGTGTCCTATAAGATGAGTTCGCACATATATGTAAATATATAGGATCGTTAATGCAGCAAGATGATTAACTAGGAACTATACTCATAAATGCTACTACTACTAGATGTTTTTAAACTATCTAAATTATCGGGCGTCTTGCGACATCCAAACGATTTCCCCCGTAGATGTTACATCTACTCACTCATGATCTCGTGCTAGCCAGGTCCAACCACAGCTTTTCCCTTCCGCGCCGCGTCTGACGTCTCCGCGATCGATCCTAGAAACACAGAAGCAACACACATAAGGCTAATATCCTGCCAAAAATTTGATATCAAGATCAAAGAAGAAACTCGCGTTGGAAGCTAAACGCTTGTGCACTCGATATGCCAAAATGTGCGTAACCTCGCCTGAAACCACCCCGACTCGCTGTGACGCGCAGTGAACAACGAACCCAACTCACATAACTCAGGTATCGCACAAGTTAAAAAGTATTGAAAAACTGGTTTTAGGTTCCAGATTTTGACTCGAGTGGAAAAAGCAAATGTTGTATATACCAAAAACCCTAGATATACAGCAGACTCTTACAGACCAAAACCCAACACCCACACCCATCTTCTGGCTGCAATTTGCGGCCAGACAGAATAAATATGCGGCCAGAAAGGGGAGAGGAGGCCCCGTGATTCGTGTGTATGACCCAAGCTTGGTCACTATACTCCAGTATCTGCAACTTCTTCCTGAAGTTGCCGGGTCAAAAGCAGATCTTAAAAAGAACCCAAATCCTAACTAAAACGCTATTTAACACTAAAATGATACAATATATTATTTTTGTGAAATCTGAAGCAATTACTTGGAATAGATGACCTTAATAATACTTAGTTAAGCTACTTTAGCCATAAAAATCCTAACTTGGCCAAATCTCTACTTAATCCACAAAACTAGCACTAAAATCACATTAAATACTAAATTATGCTAACTAATTACAAGTTTAGCAAAATGGAAATTGAGTTTAACATTATACCTCTAGTTGGTCCTAGGAGGCAAGAGAAGAAGAAGAAGAAGGGAAGAAGGGGGTGTGTGCTTCTGCTGCTGCTGCTGATGATGATGATGTGCTACTGCTGTTGCTGTTGAGCTGCTGCTGTTGCTACTTGCTTCTGCTGCCACTGCCGCCGCCGCTGCTGCTTGTGTGTGTGTATGAAAATGAGAGGGAGAGAGATGTGAGAATGAGTGTGGGAAAATAATTGGTTCGAGAAAAAAAGAAAAGAGAGATGAGAGTCAACCCTTTCCATCCGTCTCTCATAATGATTACCAAGCATGCCTCATGCCATCATTCCCTCTCCCTCTCTCCAAACTCAAGTCAACCCCCAAAACACAATTATACTAAAAAAAAAACTAATACACATAATTACTTTATATTAACCTGATAAAATGGGTTAGTCCACCATGGCTATCTAAACATGGTTTAACCCCAAATTTAGCCCTAGTTAACAAGCACATGTGTGTGCAGTCCAAATTAAATTCTAATAAAATATTCATAATATCAAATAAACTATTTGAAAACCGATTTGGTAAACCTTTTACTAAAAACCTCACATTAAAGCATAATAACCCCTAATCGCATTCTAGTGTGTCACAATCTTCCCCGCTTAAGGAACATTCGTCACCGAATTTAAAAATATATAGCTACGAGTACCTTCAAAAAGATGTGGGAATTTCTTTCGCATCTCGTCCTCGGCCTCCCAAGTGATCTCATCACCATTCGGGCTGCGCCAAAGAACCTTCACAGATGGCATGACCTTTGATCGAAGTTTCTTCACCTGCCGATCCAATATCACTACTGGTTGCTCGGTGAACGAAAGATCGCGCTCAAGCTGAACTGTCTGATGCTGAATCATGTGAGAAGGGTCATGAAGATATCTGCGAACCATCGACACGTGGAATACAGGGTGAACATCCGGAAAGCTGGGTGGAAGAGCCAAACGATATGCAACTGTGCCGACATGCTCGAGGATCTCGAAGGGACCCATAAATCTGGGACTAAGCTTTCTTTTTCGCCCAAATCTCATCACGCCCTTCATCGGAGTGACCTTCAGAAAAACGTGATCGCCAAATGCGAACTCTAGTCTGCGACGGCGTCTCCACATAATATTTCTTCCTACTCTGAGCCGCTCTCATCCGATCTCGAATCAACTGTACTTTCTCGGTCGTCTCCTGCACGATCTGCTGCCCCAAAATACTGCTCTCGCTGATCTCTGTCCAACAGACGGGCGATCTACATCTCCTCCTATACAAGGCCTTGAAAGGTGCCATCTGAATAGTATCCTGGAAGCTGTTGTTGTAGGAGAACTCAGCTAAGGGTAAATGATGATCCCAGCTACCACCGAAGTCTAATACGCACGCTCGGAGCATGTCCTCGAGAGTCTGAATAGTCCGCTCTGACTGGCCGTCGGTCTGTGGATGAAATGGTGTGCTGAAACTCAAATGGGTGCCCAACGCCTCCTTAAGTCTCTGCCATAGCCGGCTAGTAAACTGGGTGCCTCGGTCTGACACGATACAATTCAGGACGCCATGCAACTGTACGATCTCGTCGATATAAATCTGGGCATACTGAGCAAAACTGAAAGTGGTTTTTACTGGAAGGAAGTGAGCCGCTTTCTTCAATCGATCAATGATCACCCAAATAGAGTCGTACCCTCGACTGGCCCTGGGTAGACCCATAATGAATACCATAGAAATCTGCTCCCATTTCAACTCCGGAATAAGCAAAGGCTACAACTCTCCAGCGGGCCTCTGGTGCTCGGCCTTGACTTCCTGACAAGTCAGGCATCTCGACACGAAGTTTGTGACGACCCTCTTCATTCCGTCCAACCAATAAACATCTCTCAGATCGTGGTACATCTTGGTGAAACCTGGATGAACGCTATAAATCGTTCTATGTACCTTCTCAAGAATCTCACGCCGCGGTCCCTAAGAATCTGGTACGCATAATCGAGTCCCAAAGCGCAGTCCCCCCTGATCATCGATTACGAACTCGAAATCTCTGCCCTGCCAAATCTTCTCCATGATCTCTGAAAGACGGTGATCACTGGGCTGCGCCTCGCGAATACGGTCAAGCAACTGTGGACGTGCACGAATATGCTCAAGCTGTCCCCCGGTCGGAGTGAACTCGAACTCAACTCGGCTGTCGCATAAAATATGCCAAACTGCCGACGATTGCCTCTTCACGGCGCTCAAATAAGATAGACTACCACCGGGCCTCCTACTCAAAGCATCCGCCACAACGTTCGCCTTGCCTGGATGATAAAGGATCTCGCAATCGTAGTCCTTCACTAGCTCCATCCAACGGCGCTGTCTCAGATTCAGGTCTCGCTGTTGAAATATATACTTCAAGCTCTTGTGGTCCGTGAATATCTGGAACGACTCGCCGTATAGGTTATGTCTCCAGATCTTGAGTGTAAACACCACTGCAGCCATCTCTAAATCATAGGTAGGATAGTTCTGTTCATGTGTCTTCAGCTGCCGAGAAGCATACACGATTACCTTGTCGTGCTACATCAACACGCAACCTAGTCCCACTCGAGAAGCGTCGCAATAAACCACAAATCCTCCCGATGCCGAAGGCAATGACAACACTAGTACAGTAGTCAGACGAGTCTTCAACTGCTGGAATCTATGCTCGCACCCCTCGGTCCAATCAAAAGGAATTCCCTTCCGGGTCAACCAGGTCAATGGTGCAGCGATACGGGAGAAGTCCTGAACAAATCGTCAGTAGTAGCCAGCCAGGCCTAGGAAGCTGCGGATCTCTATAACTGATGCTGGTCTGGGCCAATGCTGAACAGCCTCGATCTTCTTCGGGTCCACACATATGCCATCACTCGTAACCACGTGACCCAAGAAATCAACGCTGTCAAGCCAAAACGCGCACTTAGAGAATTTCGCGAACAGCTAGTGCACCTTCTGTTAGTGTATATGCCCTAGAGGCCATTACTGTATCATACTAGTTTGTATATTACTTAATGGAAGCTTGGGATATTCACAGTTGTATAGACAATCATGCTCAAAATGGTAGTATGCTACTTGGTTTGTTTCTACTTTAATGTGTACATGTGTTTCTTTTAGTATATCACCTATACACATTAGTGGAGCCCTTAGGATCTTTGCTTGATTACCAGCATTGTGATGGCAGTCACACTCGTGGGGGCTGGGTAATCCACAAGCACATCCTTATACAGGTCCCTAGTCGTAGGACTATCGAAACAGGGCATCGATACTCCGGAGAAGACTAGCGTATGCGCTTCTCATCCCAGCTGGGAAGACGGTCTGTCCCACAACCGTCAGTAAGTCGTACTTGAGATAGTATGCGGGTGCTCGTTAGGTTACGAGTACACTGGACAGGACTCGTCGGGAACTGATTGGTTGGTACTATACCTATCGTCAGTTATCAGTTTCCAGGTGACATGAGTACAGCTTAGTCCGCTGACTTGACACTGTCACTTCGCCTCGAGTGTATTCCCACTGTACTTTGATTACTACCCTACCACGGCTCAAAGGAGTCATGCAAACAGGTAGTAGTTGGGTGCAGTCCCGAAGCACTTGGAGGCAGTGACGGTTAGACAGGATTCGTCTCTCCCGGTATTAGGGGTTGTTATCGCGCTGTGTCTAGATGAGCCATTACACAAAGTCCCTGGCCAGGGTAAGCGAGATATAATGGTAGGTTTCCAGTGTTATCTCAAATTGTTCTGGGCTACAATCCGATACGACTTGTGCCGCTATTAGGAGACAGACGTTTACCACCCCCTTAGGCCCGCCATGCGATATTCTCAGACGAACAGACCAGACTGTACGGAGACTGTCACATTGAGGCTCGGTAGGAGTTCAGATGGGTTTCACCTCGTCCGTCTTCTTATCGGCATATACCTGGGGCCATTACGCACAGCCAGTGCCGCTTGCGGTCTGTGGTTAAACCCACTGCCAGCATAGTGTCGAGTCTTTAGAGTCCCACACAGAACGCTATTCGCCTTTAGGCAAAAAGAGTAGTGGTCGCATGGTTTTGCGACAGGGTTCGGTCACATCCGTGCACTTGTTCATGTTTAGTGTCCGGGCAGTTATCACTAGCGGGCTTTGGTTTAAGCTAGATCCTAGTGTACATTTTGGGATTGGTTTTATCTCTTTTGTATTCGTGTTCCTCGGAACGCGGATGCGGGTGTGTATGCACGGTTGACAGAGACAGAGGCAGAGGATTCTTATTTGGGTTGTTGACTGTTGACTTTTGCCAAACCCTAATGAGAATAAGAAATATGATTAATGATAATATTAATTAAGTATTATTGTGCCATGGTTGTGTTGAAAGGTTGACTTTGTTGACTTGTTGACTTAGTTGACCGGTTGACTAGGTTGGACTTGTTGACCATCATCATGACAATGGCTATCATTTCTTGGCACTGACCTTTGCTTGCTTGTTTGTTCACAAATTGCATTTAATGCATGAAATGATATTGCCATTTGATATGATAACAACCATCACATAATACTCAATTATTATTATTTGTTATGATTATTTTTGTATTTTGAGAGCATGGGTAGAAAAAGGCTTATTCATTCTGTCATTCTCATTCTCTCTCATCCTCAAGCTCTCCCACTTCCTCTTGCTCTCTCTCTAGCTCAAGGAAACTCCCTCTCATGAGTTGAGAACCATTTCCTTAGAGATAAAACCCAAAACACTTCTCTACTCATCCTAGTATACAAGGTCTAGCAAACCAAGTGTTCTAGTTTCCTCTAGATTGAGGTTGGAGCCAAAGGTAGAAGCTTTCAGGTGGATCCATCTTCGGCACAAGGAGAGGATGAGGAGAGAACCATCCAACCACCACAAGGAGTCGAAGAGAAGGAGTTCAAGTTACCCCTAACCGAGTAGGTAAAACTCCTAGTTAGGTTGTTAGATAGTTGTTTAACAAAGATCCGTATTTTGAGTCCATGTTACCCCCAAAGAAAAATCGTTTTTCACCATTTCCGCAACCCCAAAGAATCGGGGACGTGTAACGTGGACTTACAGTGGTATCAGAGCCTAGTTAAACACTATCTAACATGTTAGCAAATTAACTAGAAGTTCGATCGGAGAAAAAATAACGAAACATGCCCGAAATATCAACTTTCTGCCGATTTTTTTCCTGTCCAAAAAATAATAAATCATGTACTAAAAACCGGCTCAGGGTTTTTAAAGAACAAGCAAGAAAACTGGTCCACTAACTCGGTCAAAGCGCCGCGGAACCACGGCAGGAGCTTTCTTCCGCCGCGGATACGCGGCCGAGTTGACTCGGTCGTGGGAAATTTTTCCTGCAGTGTATTCAGTGGGGTGTTTTGGGACTTTTACAATATGTTTTTTCTGCCCAGATTTTCCAGAAAGCAAAATTTGTTTTTGGGGTTTAAAAATCCGTATTTTGATCGAACTTCTAAAGACTTTAGCAAACGGGTTTATATCTGTGATGTGATATATGTATTGAACGTCTGTTAATCGCTATACGTCGATTAGTAGGGGTTATACATATCTGTGATCTGTAATGTTGATGGTATGTGTATATGGATTCGTTGGATTGTAGCGGATGAATAGTCGGGGCTTGTTAGATGAGAGTTTTCTTTATCTTTCAATTCATGAAATTTGTAATTGATGTAATATTATTTATATGGCCGTACAACCGGGATAAGGTTGTAGCCGTCATTGTATAATTTCTTTTACTGTTTTTGCTCCTAGGATAGACCCATGGAGGGGGTGCACAAACTACTGGGTACCTCGAAGTGCCGAGTGGCCTACTCATCTTGTTGAGGGAGGTTACTTCACATCGGGTATTTGGCGGGTAGTTTGCCGCACCCGTAGGGGTCTAGGGTGGGGTATTGGCTATTCATCGAGACCCTGTAATCCGCTTTTCATTACAGGCTCGTACGGAATGCGGATTCCTAGTATATCCAATGTGTTCATCTGTGATCTGGAATGGCTATCATTGCATCTGACGAATGTATATATCTATATATGATATCTATCTAGGCGTTGCTTATGTTTTGCATCCGCGCTAGTCCAGCCCCCGCTCTGTCGTTAGTTAAGTAACCTAACGGGTAATGACGGGGCCCCGTGGCGAATGCGGATGGCATAAGCGTACGTCATATTTTCGTTGTTTTCTGCAATGGTAGGATTAAATGATGGGACACATTAAATTAATGCAAGAAAATAAACCAAAGTAAAATTCGTTGGAACACTTTAAAAACCACTCGGTTCTTTTCAAAAACCTACTTTTAAATGCGGAGCTTGAACCACTCCTTTTAAAAGCTATCTCGTTCCATCGATTTTATCAAGTTCACTACGTTCACGGTTTCGCCAAAACCATTCGTAGCCCTCCATCATTTCTGTTAAATATTCGGTAATATTCAAGCTATATATTTTGACCTCACGCCAAGGCATAGTGATTGGTAGCTGCCGGATATTTATCTGTTGCATATTTAGAATGCGTTGGTTTGAGACAGTCGTACTGCCATTTTGGCCTACGTCAAGGGTAGGTACGGGTTGGTTGAAATTAACCTGGATAATGATGGGTAGAACTTGATATGTGACTTATGACATTCTGACCTCTTGCCAAGGTCATAAGAGCATGGGGCAAAAATCCGCATCGGGAGTTTCAAAAAAAACTGAAACTTGCAAGCGCTGCATACCATTTGGAGTGTGATGATTCTGGTAGGATTCCTTCTGTTTTGTCACGCGATGATATTTGGATCCCGATCCTACTGTGAGTATATGCTACTCCTCGGGAAATTTCTCACTTAACGATCAATCCTATAAATCAAGTAGGTGTCTAGAAAGGTGTTAGCGGGGCTACGCCCCCTGGGAAAAGAGCTTATTTAATTAGGGAACTTCGCGAAAGCGTTGGAAAACCTCCCTCGAAGTACCAACACTGGCCTGGCTGAACGGTTAAGCAAGTATTGTACGGTGAGATTGATCCCGACTAATTCTTCCTTTTTGGTTTGAGGAGGAATTCGAGAAACAGTTGGAGCCATCCTGTTTAGACAAACTAAAAACCACTCTAAACTTGCAAGAGCATCATGCTAAAGTGTTTCTTCTCTCTCTCCTAATTGCAGCGACCAAACATCATGACTGGACTTAAGTTACTACTAGATAAAAACATACTGACAGGGCCAAACTACAAAGATTGGCTCAGGAATGTCAAAATGGCAATCACTTATGACAAGTTGGGGTATCTCCTTACCACCAAAGCTCCCCCTTTCCTAGGTCCCACCTCCAGCGTCGCGGATAAGGAAATCCGTAAGACTTGGGAGATCGATTGCGCGAAGGCCAAGTTCCTCGTGCTTGCCTCTATGGACAATGAACATCTGAGGAGGCACGAGAATATGGACCTCGAATCCATATTTCTCCATACAAAAGAACTGTATAGAGAGCAATCTCGTATCGCCAGATACGAAGTGTCGAAAAAGCTGTTTTCGGCAAGATTGGCCATCGGATCATCGGTAGCGGAACACGTACTTAAGATGATTGGCTTCATTGAAGAGATCGCGGGCCTTGGGACCACGTTGGAGAAGGAGCTCTATAGGGACTTGATTCTCTAGTCCCTTCCTTCCACTTAAACCCAGTTTATCCTGAACTTCAACTTGCAAGGAAAAGAAGTTGAACTTCCGGAGCTCCTCAACATGCTGAGGAGTGCAGAGGGCACCCTACAGAAAGGTAGGAAAACATCCACTTTGTTTGTAGGAGGATCTTCCTCTTCTAAGTCTAAGGCGAAAGCCAAGGGAAAGAAGAAGAAAGCCCCCGCCAAACCAAGGGGCGGTGTTAGTAAAGTGGAAACGAAGGGAAAAGCAAAGGCAACAAAGATAGCGGGGCAGCTTGTAGGAAAGGAAGAGTGCTTCTGTTGTCATAAGAAAGGACACTGGAAAAAGGATTGCAGGGCTTGGAAGGCCAAGAACCAGGACCCGAAGCAAGTTGCGGCTTCGGCTTCAGGTCTGTATCCTATTAAAAACTGTCTATTAATAAAATCTACTTCCTGGGTATTGGATACCGGATCAGGATCTCATATCTGTAATTCTATGCAAGCACTAAGAAAGTGTAGGGTTTTGAAGGCAGTTGATATGACCCTCAGAGTTGCAAACGGAGCTGGCATGGATGCTGAGTCCGTGGGGGACTATCACCTGGGGATGTCAGATGGACATGTTTTGGTTTTGCGTGACTGTTATTTTGTACCCAATGCAACCTGTAATATCATATCTGTATCTTTATTGCCTAAAGAAGGTTATGAATTTGCATTTGTAAGTAATGTTGTAAACATTCACCTTAATCAAGTTTTGATTGGGTCGGGTACATTAAGCAATAGTATATACGTACTAAACCAACCACATATTTTCAATGTCCAGAATACACACAAAAGAAAGTCTCCGGAAATCAATCATGCTTTCTTATGTCATTGTAGACTGGGTCACATCAATGAGAGAAGGTTGACGAAGTTACATACAGAAGGATATTTGGATCCGTTCGAATATCATTCATATGCAACTTGTCAATCCTGTCTCAAAGGAAAGATGACAAAGACTCCATTCACTGGACACAGAGTAAGAGCGAGCGAGCTCTTGGGGCTCGTACACAGTGACGTGTGCGGTCCAATGTCAACGCATGCGCGAAGCGGTTATTCTTACTTCATTACTTTTACGGATGATTTTTCAAGGTTCGAACATGTCTTCTTAACGAAACATAAATCAGAAGCCTTTGGAAAATTCCAGGAATATAAGAATGAAGTAGAAAAACAAACCGGCAAAAGTATCAAGACACTAAGATCTGATCGAGGTGGTGAATACTTAAGTGCCAAGTTCCTGGATTACTTAAAAGAGAATGGAATTCTCTCTCGGTTTACTCCTCCGTACACTCCGCAACATTACGGTGTATCGGAGAGACGGAACCGAACCCTATTGGATATGGTACGTTCCATGATGAGTAACGCTGAGTTACCGCGATCATTCTGGGGATATGCGCTAGAATCAGCTGCATACCTTTTGAACCGAGTTCCATCTAAGACTGTGCCTACCACCCCATATGAGATATGGAGTGGGAAGAAACCCTATTTTCAATATCTGAAGATCTGGGGATGTCCAGCTTTTGTCAAAAAGCAGCATGCGGACAAACTCGAGGCACGCTCAGTACTGTGCAAGTTTATGGGATACCTAAAGAACTCCAGGGGGTATCTATTCTATTACGCAGAGGAACAAAAGGTCTTTGTTTCTCGTAATGCCCACTTTCTGGAATACCAGTTCTTAGAAAAGGAAATAAGTGGGAGCGCAATAGAACTGGAAGAAATTCCAGAACCACAGACTATTACTGAAAGCTTAGTAGAACCAGAGGGTTCGAAAGAACAGGATATTCCTGTGCCGCTCCGCAGGAGTAGTAGGCAGTCTCATCCGCTTGAGAGATACTACGGTTTTCTCATAGACGGGGATAAAGAGGATTGCATCATTGGTTATGATGAGCCGACTAGCTTCCAGCAGGCCATTCAGAGCGTTAACTCGGTAAAATGGCTGGATGCAATGTGGACCGAAATGGAGTCCATGTACACTAACAAAGTATGGACTTTGGACGTTGCTCCAGATGGGGTAAAACCCGTAGGATGCTTATGGATCTTCAAGAGGAAGATTGGTGTAGATGGACAGGTTGAGACCTATAAGGCTAGACTTGTTGCAAAGGGTTTTCGTTAAAGACCTGGTTTGGACTATGACGAAACCTTTTCTCCAGTGGCTATGCTGAAATCCATTCGGATCCTTCTTGCCATTGCTGCCTTCTACGATTATGAGATTTAGCAGATGGATGTAAAGACCGCTTTTCTAAATGGAAATTTAGAGGAGTGTGTCTATATGAACCAGCCAGAGGGTTTCATTCAGAGTGGGAGCAGCGGAAAGGTGTGCAAGTTGCTTAAGTCCATCTATGGACTAAATCAGGCATTGCGGAGTTGGAACATCTGTTTTGATGAGACGGTCAAAGATTTTGGCTTTATCAAAAATCCAGATGAACCATGCATCTATAGCAGATTTGTAGCAAGAACTGTCGTATTCCTCGTTTTATACATGGATGACATTCTTTTGATAGGAAATGACATTCCTATTCTACAATCTGTCAAAGGGTTCTTGTCACACGGGTTCTCCATGGAAGACCTGGGTGATGCTACTTACATTCTGGGGATCCGGATCCATCGTGATAGATCCAATGGGATATTAGGACTCTCGCAGTCGAGGTACATCGACACCATACTGAAAAGATTCAGTATGGAAGAATCCAAGCGCGGTAACCTACCGGCTTGTCACGGGATCACCCTCTTCAAAGAGATGTCTCCCAAGACTGATTTGGAAAGGGATCGCATGTCTATTATACCCTACGCTTCTGTGGTAGGCTCTATAATGTATGCGATGTTGTGTACCAGACCAGATGTAGCTTATGCACTGAGTGTGGTAAGCCGGTATCAGTCAAACCCTGGGGAGAAACACTGGATAGCGGTAAAGAACATTCTCAAGTACCAGAGAAGGATTAAGGAGATGGTCTTGGTGTATGGCGGAAAAGACCTCCAGATCGAGGCCTTTGCTGACTCCAGCTTCCAGAGTGACAAGGATGATTCTAAGTCCATGTCGGGTTATATCTTTACCCTCAATGGAGGGGCGATGTGTTGGAAGAGTTCCAAACAGGAAACTGTTGCTGGCTCGACGATGGAAGCGGAATATATCGCCGCTGCTGCCGCAAAAGAAGCCGTCTGGATGAGGAAGTTCTTAACGGAACTTCAGGTGGTTCCATCCATTGTTGATCCAATACCTCTGTATTGCGACAACAATGGGGCTATAGCTTTAGCGAAGGAATCCAGGTCCCATCAGAAGTCCAGACACATCTTCAGGCGGTATCACCTGATCAGGGAGATCGTGGGTCGCCAGGAGATCGAGGTTCGGAGAGTTGCTACGGAAGATAACACTGCTGATCCACTCACGAAGGCCTTACCCCAGACTCAGTTCGAGCGGCTGATCGAGATGATAGGTCTTCGATACGCCAGTACATGGCCTTAGTGCAAGTGGGAGATTGTTAGTGTATATGCCCTGGAGACCATTACTGTATCATACTAGTTTGTATATTACTTAATGGAAGCTTGGGATATTCATAGTTGTATAGACAATCTTGCTCAAAATTGTAGTATGCTACTTGGTTTGTTTCTACTTTAATGTTCTTTTAGTATATCACCTATACACATTAGTGGAGCCCTTAGGATCTTTGCTTGATTACCAGCGTTGTGATGGCAGTCACACTCGTGGGGGCTGGGTAATCCATAAGCACATACTTATACAGGTCCCTAATCGTAGGACTATCGAAACAGGGCATCGATACTCCGGAGTAGACTAGCGTATGCGCTTCTCATCCCAGCTGGGGAGACGGTCTGTCCCACAGCCGTCAGTACGTCGTACTTGAGATAGTATGCGGGTGCTCGTTAGGTTACGAGTACACTGGATAGGACTCGTCGGGAACTGGTTGGTTGGTACTATACCTATCGTCAGTTATCAGTTCCTAGGTGACATGAGTACAGCTTAGTCCGCTGACTGGACACTGCCACTTCGCCTCGAGTGTGTTCCCACTGTACTTTGATTACTACCCTACCACGGCTCAAAGGAGTCATGCAAACAGGTAGTAGTTGGGTGCAGTCCCGAAGCACTTGGAGGCAGTGACGGTTAGATAGGATTCGTCTCTCCAGGTATTGGGGGTTGATATCGCGCTGTGTCTAGGAGAGCCATTACACAAAGTCCCTGGCCAGGGCAAGCGAGATATACTGGTAGGTTTCCAGTATTATCTCAGGGTGTTCTGGGCTACACTCCGACACGACTTGTACCGCTATTAGGGGACTGACATTTACCGCCCCTTAGGCCCGCCATGCGATATTCTCAAACGAACAGACCGGACTGTCCGGAGACTGTCACATTCAGGCTCAGTAGGAGTTCAGATGGGTTTCACCTCGTCAGTCTTCTTATCGGCATCTACCTGGGGGCCGTTACGCACAGCTAGTGCCGCTTGCGGTCTGTGGTTAAACCCACTGCCAGCGTAGTGACGAGTCTTTAGAGTCCCACACAGAAAGCTATTCGCCTTTAGGCAAAAAGAGTAGAGGTCGCAAGGTTTTGCGACAGGGTTCGGTCACATCCGTGCACTTGTGCACGTTTAGTGTTCGGGCAGTTATCACTAGAGGGCTTTGGTTTAAGCCAGATCCTAGTGTACGTTTTGGGATTGGTTTTATCTCATTTGTATTCGTGTTCCTCGGAACGCGGATGCGGGTGTGTATGCACGGTTGACAGAGACAGAGGCAGAGGATTCTCATTAGGGTTGTTGACTGTTGACTTTTGCTAACCATAATGAGAATAAGAATATGATTAATGATAGTATTAATTAAGTATTATTGTGCCATGGTTGGGTTGAAAGGTTGACTTTGTTGACTTGTGGACTTAGTTGACTTGTTGACTAGGTTAGACTTGTTGACCATCATCATGACAATGGCTATCATTTCTTGGCATTGACCTTTGCTTGCTTGTTTATTCACAAATTGCATTTAATGCATGAAATGGTATTTCCATTTGATATGATAACAACCATCACATAATACTCAATTATTATTATTTGTTATGATTATTTTTGTATTATGAGAGCATGGGTGGAAAAAGGCTTATTCATTCTATCATTCTCATTCTCTCTCGTCCTCAAGCTCTCCCTCTTCCTCTTGCTCTCTCTCTAGCTCAAGGAAACTCCCATTCATGAGTTGAGAACCATTTCCTTAGAGATAAAACCCAAAACACTTTTCTACTCATCCTAGTATACAAGGTCTAGCAAACCAAGTGTTCTAGTTTCCTCTAGATTGAGGTTGGAGCCAAAGGTAGAATCTTTCAGGTAGATCCATCTTCAGCACAAGGAGACGATGAGGAGAGAACCATACGACCACCATAAGGAGTCGAAGAGAAGGAGTTCAAGTTAAGGTATAACCCCCTAACCGAGTAGGTAAACCTCCTAGTTAGGTTGTTAGATAGTTGTTTAACAAAGATCTATATTTTGAGTCCATGTCACCCTCAAAGAAAAAACGTTTTTCAACATTTCCGCAACCCCAAAGAACCGGGGACGGGTAACATGGACTTACACCCTCAAAGTCCGCAATGTGATGCGCAGGTGCTGTTCGTGCTCCTCTCAGCTCCGGGAACACACCAAAATGTCGCCAATAAACACGATGATGAACAGATCTAAATACGGCCTGAAAATGCGGTTCATCAAGTCTATAAATGCGGCTGGTGCATTAGTGAGTCCGAACGACATCACCAAAAACTCATAGTGCCCGTAACGTGTGCGAAAAGCCGTCCTCGGAATATCCTCCTGCAGCATACGCAACTGATGGTAACCCGATTGCAAGTCAATCCTCGAAAAGTATCCCGCACCTTGAAGCCGGTCGAACAAATCATCGATACGTGGTAGGGGATATCTGTTCCGTATGGTAACCTTGTTCAGCTGGCGGTAATCAATGCACAAGCGCAAACTGCCGTCTTTCTTCTTGACGAACAGGACAGGAGCACCCCACGGAGATACACTAGGTCGAACAAGCCCCTTATCTAGCAAATCCTGCAACTGATTCTTCAGCTCTCTAAGCTCCGTCGGGGCGATCCGATAAGGCGGTATGGAAATAGGCCCTGTGCCGGGGATCAAATCGATGCAAAACTCAACATCGCACTCAGGCGGTAGCCCAGGAAGCTCGTCAGGGAAAACATCAGGGAACTCACACACAATCGGGACCTGGTCCAACGGAACCTCTGCAGCTCGAGTATCAAAAATAGATGCTAAGAAACCCTGACATCCCTTCCACAAGAGCTGACCGGTGCGGAGAGACGAAATCAAGCTGGGAAGGGTGACGCTGCGGTCTCCCTGAATAACAAGGACTGGCTCCTCCGGAAAGCTAAATCTGACTGCCTTCTCACGGCTGTCCACGGTTGCATAACAAGTGGCTAGCCAGTCCATGCCCAGAAGCACATCAAAGTCTAACATATCAAGGAGAATCAAATCAACCGATGAATCCCTCTCCCCGATACGAATGGAACACAATCGAAACACAAAACGAGCAATAAACGACTCGCTTACCGGAGTAATAACAACAACCGGCTGATCTAACGACGATGACTGGCGGCCCAACATCGATGAAAAGTGTGTAGATACATACGAATGTGTGGAACCTGGGTCGAATAATACTCGCGCATCGAAAGAACATACTGGGAAGGTACCTGTCACAACGGCATTGGTTGCCTGCACATCCTGCGGAGTCAAAGCAAATACTCGGGCCTATCTACACTAATAGCTGGCTGTCCTCCGCCTCGGCCTCTGCCTCCTCGTCCTCTCTAAACATGATCATCACGTCCACGGCCTCTGGGGTGTCTAACTGACGTTAAGCATCACCGGGGATATGAAGTAGAGCCCTCTCAGGCAGTGAGGAAGGTGGTAAAGTCACGTGTGGAACTGTCTCCGCCCCGTGTCGTCTCACCATACAATCTCTGATACGATGGTACGGACTCCTGCAACTAAAACATCCTAGCAACGCCTGCTGGCCCTGCGGATAAGAACCAAATAGCTCACCCCGTCTGACTCCTCTGTCGCCACCATCCTTCGGAAAGAATCTGTCACGATGCCTCTGAGCTGGCATATCAGTACGAATCCTCTTCGGCCTAGAAACGACCGAAGTCCCTGAAATGCACGCCTCCATCCGTAAGGCGTGTCCAAAGCAGCTGGATAAGTGTCGAAGTGCTGGGCGCCTATGGCAAGGAATAACTGGGTGTTAAGTCCCTGCATAAACCTCTTTATCCTCTTCTCTTCAGTGTTTACCAAGTACGGAACATATCAAGACAAATGAGTAAACTGGACATCATACTCGGACACTGTCATCCTTGGAGTCTTGCACGAAGCCTCAAAACAATGAGCTTTAGCATCACGAATGCTCTCTGGAAGGAAACGGGCTAGAAATACTGCTGTGAACTCATCCCAAGTCATAGGAGGTAGACCTGCAGCTCGACCTCTCTCGACCGACTCACACCACGTCTGCGCAAGGCCCACTAGACGGAAACTCGTAAGCTCCACCCAAATATCATCGGAACATCTGAGCGAACGGTAAATCCTACCTAATCTGTCGAGGAACGTCGGCGGATCCTCCGCTGCATCTGTGCCGGTGAAGACTGGGGGTTTCAGCCTCATGAAATCCTCTAGTGATACTGGAATAGCTACGTTGGTAGTAGGAGCAACTGTCTGGGCAGTAGGTAAAATCATAGTCTGTACTGCGGTAGGTACGTCCTCCGATCTCGGTGCACGACTAGCCTCGACTAAGGATCCCACCATCTGTCGTAACTCCTGCATACCTCCCACCATCTGTCATAGCTCCTTCATACCAGACTCTAGCCTATCCATGCGGCCTGGGGAAGGCGGATCAGTCTGTCCATAAGGGGTATGCACACCGTCCTGCTCGGTCCTCGTCTCGGACGAGCCTGCTAGGATCTCATCTCGGGCTACAGCCCTCTGCGCTCTCGTAGCCTTCGGCGGCATAGTGGCCGGTACAGGAAACAGGATAATAAGAACAGTGCTACAGAATCATAGGATACACGAAATTGAAGAAGGAATTTCAAGCAAGTATATCCTAAAGTCACCTAGGCGGAGTACCGTATCACAAGTATGCCGCGGACATACACACGGTACGTTACCCTGCTTAACTCACTTACTCAATCTACCAAGGGTCATCCTACACTCAGAAAGGCAAAACCTATCACTCTGATACCAACTTTGTCACGACCCGAAAAGGTACGGAATGTGACGGGCACTTAAATTACGAAACGTCTCAAGGCGTACGTAATCTAAGTAAGATAAAGCCCAGAAATCAAAACCAAAAGAGCAGTAGAGTGAAGGAAAATAAAAATACTTAAAGAAACATCTAAATAATTAAGTCGCATCAAGTCTTTTAAAAGCAACATCACAATTCCCAAAATTTTTGTCAGAGTCTCCTTTGTAAAAACTGGCCCCAAACGGGTACAAAATAAGAATAACATATAGCATGAATAAGGCATCCCTAAGCGGGAGTTAGCTCTTCGCCGAAGCGGATTCAAATCCCACGCAATGTAAATCATCAATGTGCAAAAAAAGAGTAAGCATAAAAAGCACAAGTAAGCATCATGTTGGCTCAAGTGAGCTCGACCTAGAGAAGCAACGTAAAAGTCCACAAATCTCACAGTCTCGTCTCTAGGTCAATATACATCAATACAAGTAGCAGGTACGGTAGATGCAGTACTCTAGATACAATAAATATACAAGGTGGAAACAAAACAATCTCACAACCCACCTACGAGCAAAAGTCTCAAATCCAAGCGATAGGAGCAAAAGGAGCAAGTGCGTCCGCCGCTACAGTGCTGACGGAGCGGACCTGCAAAAAGGCTGTGGCACAGCGGGGGTGAGTTGCCAACTTGTGAGTAATAAGTAATATCTATTAAGGCTATCGTAAGCATGCAAGCAAAGTGTTAAAACTCAACAATACTTATATGGCATGATATACTAGCAGATATGTACGCAACATGAATCAATTATACAATACTAATTTGGCATGATGTACTAGCAGGTATGTATGCAACATGCGTCAAGTTCAACCGTGATCTGAATATGTTGATATAAGAAACTCATTATTTTCATCTTAGAATACTCATTTGAAATATCAGAATAATATCAATAGAATCAACAGAAATCCGTGTCCAGCATCGACACCTGAAACGACTATCTCATTATCTTAAGTATTGGTATCACAATATCTCGGGCTCCAGCCGTCCGGCTGGCCCATCTTAAAGTATCAATATCTTAATATCTCACGACCACGGTCGGTACCCTCTGGATATATGCCGTGCCAACAATCACCGGTAGGTAGTCTGCCCCTGCCAGGCTCATCGTCAACAACTCGAACTTCTTGCCCCGGGGTACCTTACCAGGCCCACCATGTACCCGAGACGGTTCATCCAACTCCTCGAAACAGGTCTCGAAAACTAACAGAAAACCCATGGTGGACGACACATGTACCATATCACGAGAAAAACCGCAACTCTCAATGTTTAAAATAATATCAGGTTTATTAAATCCTTACGGCTTTTCCCCGAAATCTCATAAATCTCAAGTGCTGAAATCCTCAAGAAAATCATCAAAAGTGCACATGTCAATGATAATGAATGCCTATAGTATCAACAAGTCGAACTGCAATGTATGACTAATTGGCTAGGCATGAACGAATGATGTAATGAGGTACATGCATATGACTAGCAATCCAACATGTTCATCCTGAGGAATTTAAAAGCATTAGCATATGTTTAAGCATCATATATGGTGAAATTGTTCTAGATTTTAGGTTATACAAGTTATCTAGTGTTTGTGGTATAGCAATTACCAAGGCGTGTGTGTCCGCATGAATAGTGCTCGTGCTGCATAAAACCATGGTAATGGTGCAAGTATCCTATAAGATGAGTTCACACATGTATGTAAATATATTGGATTGTGAATGCATCAAGATGATTAACTAGGAACTATACTCATAAATGCGAGTACTACTAGAAGTTTTTAAATTATCTAAATTATCGGGCGTCTTGCGCCATCCAAACGATTTCCCCCGTAGATGTTACATCTACTAACCCGTGATCTCGTGCTAGCCAGGTCCAACCAGCGTATTTCCCTTCCGCGCCGCATCCGACGTTTCCGCGATCGATCCTAGTAACACACAAGAAACACACATAAGGCTAATATCCTGCCAAAAATGCGATATCAAGATCAAAGAAGAAACTCGCGTTGGAAGCTAAACGCGTATGCACTCGATACGCCGAAACGTGTGTAACCTCGCTTGAAACTACCCCGACTCGCTGTGACGTGCAGTTAACAACGAACCTAACTCACATAACGCACGTATCGCACAAGTTATAAAGTATTTAAAAAGTTGTTTTAGGTTCCAGATTTTGACTCGAGTGGAAAAAGCAAAAGTTGTATATACCAAAAACCCTAGATTTACAACAGACTCCTACAGACCAAAACCAACACCCACACCCACCTTCTGGCCGCAATTTGTGGCCAGACAGAATAAATCTGCAGCCAGGAAGGGGAGAGGGGGCCCCGTGCTTTGTGTGTGTGTCCCTAGCTTGGTTACTACACTCCAGTATCTGCAACTTATTCCAAAAGTTCCCGGGTCAAAAGCAGATCTTAAAAAGAACCCAAATCCTAACTAAAACGCTATTTAACACTAAAATGATACAATATGGTATTTTTGTGAAATCTGAAGCAACTACTTGGATTAGATGACCTTAATAACATTTAGTTAAGCAACTTTAGCCATAAAAATCCTAACTTGGCATAATCTCCACTTAATCAACAAAACTAGCACTAAAATCACAATAAATACTAAATTAAGCTAACTAATTACAAGTTTAGAAAAATGGAAATTGAGTCTAACATTATACCTCTAGATGGTCCTAGGATGCAAGAGAAGAAGAATGTAACCCTTCGAAAATCGTTTAGGCAGTTTTTCGGTAATCGGCTAATTTTTCGGCTTTTTCCGTAAAAAGTCAAAATAGGTATTTTTCATTGTAGACCTAATTATACAAAATTTAGATAATATATTACTATAATTTTGTCACTAAAATGTCACTTATAATTTTCTAGTTAAATAAAAAAAAATTTGTAATTAATTAATTTTTTTTTTATTTTAAGCCTTTTTAAATACATTTAATTAGGGATAAATACATGTTTAATTAGGTAAATTTCATAATTAGGAATCTTTATAAGCCAAAATACGGTGTTAATAAAATTATATTATGTCTTGCAAACTTTTGGTTTTAGGGTGGGAAATTTTATGAAAAAATGAATTAAAATGAGGCTTTTTGTGAAAATATTGATGTGAAAGCATTAAATGATAACATATGATGTTTTATTGACCTAGAAACTTCTCCAAATTTCCCACACCCCTCTCCCCACCTGCTGGCCGAGCCTCAACAGTAGCTTTTCCCCATTTCTTCACTTCATTCTTGCTTCAAATTCATAGCAAAATTCATTAAAAATTCACAAATTTCCTTCTCCATTCAAAGCAAAACCCTAATCCATTCTCTCTTCAACCCAAATTAGTTCAAAAACTTGATGAAAGGAGGCTTTCTTGGTGACTTGATCATGCTAGGATTCAATTGGTGAGGTAAAAATTCTAAACTAGTTTGCTAACTTGTAGTTTATTTGTGCTAAAATCTAATTTTGAAGTATTAATTTAGTTGTAAATTCTTGTTCATGAAAAATCAAGAATGGGTTTTGATGTTGAGTTAGGGTTTGAAACTTGGTTGTTAGAATTAAGTTAGGGTTTTGGTTATCTAATTGATTAGAATGGTTAATTGTGTAATGATACGCTCGCTAAATCGATAGATTTTGATGTTTGCATCGAATCGGTACTGAATTTGCTTACTAGATTTTTACAAAAATTAGAATGCGATCAAATTGCGTTATGTTAGCGATATAATTAGCTTCGTATAAGACTATTTGAGTGTGCGAACGCGGGGTTTCTTCTAGTCGGGTTGTAGTTTTGTCGATTTCCCCGAAATGACGATTCTAGTTAAAGGATAGCGATTTTCGTGCGTTTTCCCGCGCACCGAGTGCATGTTATGTTAATTCGAGAGCGTCGATAATTGTATATTGTGACTTGCATCGTTTTAGGTTTTGTAATCTTATGCTTGGTATTGTGCAAATATAGGATCGGTCGGGGAAACATCGGACACGGCACGTAAAGGCAAGGCGGTGGTCGGATCGGATTAGCGGGGATTTCAGGTGAGTAGATGTATTCATCTATGGGGGAATCGTCTGAATGGCGCGAGGCGCCCCCCTAGTTAAGATTACCCTATTTCTTGCAAGACTTGTGTTGCTAGATAGCTTACCCTTTTATTGCATTGCATACCCTCACAGCTAACCGTATACTAAATTGCATGGACATTCATATAATATTCATATACACTTATGCGATATCATTTCGTAGGACACGAACACCATTACCATTGGCATCTGTTGCACGCGCACTATTCATGTGACACACACGCCTTTGGTAATTGCCATGCCACGTGCACTAGAAAACCTGTTTAACTTAATATCGCCATTTGCATTCATACATGATATATGAAATTGCATAGCATACGTATACCTCGCATCATCATCATATTTATATAGATTTCTACCAAAACTCACATCATATACACTGATATCATAGACATTTATCATATATAACATGTGGACACTATGATTTTCTTGATGATTTCAGTTTTTCTGTGATTTCTGGATTTTTGGGGGAAAACCGCAAGAATTTAACAAAACCTTATATTTATCATTTTCAAAACAAAGTTACGGTTTTCTCGTGATGTATGTGTCGTCCACCATGAGTTTTAATGTTTTCTGTTGAATTTCGAGACCCGATTCGAGGAGTGGATGAACCGTCTCGGCTACATGGTGGGCCCGGTATGGTACCCCGAGGCAAGAAGATCGAGATGTAGACGATGAGCCTGGCAGGGGAAGACTACCTACCGGTGATGTCTGGCGCGGCGGATATCCGGAGGATACCGACCGTTGTCGTGAGATTTATGATATGGGCCGATCCGGACTGACGGAGCCCGATATTGAGACAAATATGATTCCTATTTGGTGTCGATGCTTGACACGGGTTTTCAGATGATTTCTTGATGGTATTTAGCTATTATACAGATATTCATGTTCTAAAGTTAAGAATTCAATACCCTTAGCATTTAAAACACTTAAAGACTTAATAATGACATTGCATACCTGTGCATGCATACTAGAGATATTATATCACATATGGACATGCATGTTGTGGTGCATTGCGTGCATTCTTACGATTGCCTTATTAGATGTTATATTTACTCACGAGCTGGCAACTCACCCCCGTTGTGCCACAGTGTCTTGCAGGTCGGACCCGTCACCCTTGTAGCGGCGGGCTATCTTATCATCAGCTCCTTTTACTCAGACTCGCGACATCGCCCGTAGGTGGGTTGCGAGCACACTTTATTTCTTTTACTTTATCATTGTATCTAGTATTGTATATGTGACCTAGTGGTGAGACTGAGAGGTTGTATATTTGTGGTTTCTTTTGGGTCGAGCTCACTTGAGCCGGCGATGTGTTTTCTGATATTTTGCGTTTCTTTTATGCTCTTTTCTTGATATTACTATTATATTGCATGTGGTTGTGATCCGCCTTGGGCGAAGAGCTAGCTCCCGCTTGGGGATGCCATTTTATGATTACAGGTTTATTATCTTGTTGTACCCATTTTGGGGGATAGAAAATACAGGGGAGACTCTGCCGAAATTTTCGGAAATTTTTGATGTTTTCAAAAGGGATTCTATGCAACTTAAATGATTTTTAAAAACCATTTTCATTAAAGGTTTTCCTTCACTCTCTTTTGTTTTCGGTTTAGATTCTTCTGGGCTTTGGCTGACTTAGGTTACGGTACGCCTTTAGACGTCTCGTAATCTAAGTGCCAGTCGCGTTCCGTACTTTCGGGACGTGACAAAGTTGGTATCAGAGCGTAGGTTTTACCATTCTGAGTGTAGGATGACCTTGGTAGATGGAGTAGGTGACTTAAGCAGAGTGGCGTAGCGTGGGTATGATCCGCGGCATACTTACGATACGTTACTCCGCCTAAGTAACCTTAGGACATAATTGCTTGTATTTCCTTTCTTGATTCCTTGCATTCCTTGATTCAATTGCAATGTCCTTATCAGTCCTGTTCCTTATTCTAGCTTCGATGCCGCCAAAGACTACGAGAGCTCAGCGGGCTGCCACTAGGGATGAGATTCGGGCGGGCCCGTCTGAGGCGAGGATCGAGCGGGAGGATACGCCGACCCCTCAGGGTCATACTGATCCGCCTTATCCTGACCGTATTGCCAGATTAGAGGCCGGCATGCAAGAGTTGCGGCAGATGATGGGATCTTTAGGTGAGTCCAGCCGGGCACAGAGATCCGAGGACGTTCTTTCCACCGCACAGACCACGATCGTACCTGCTGCACAGATGGTCACTCCTGCTGCTACTACGGAGACTATCCCTATTTCACTACAGGAGTTCATGAGATTGAGACCTCCAGCTTTTACCGGTACAGATGCGACAGAGGACCCACAGGCATTTCTTGATAGGATGGCTCAAATTTGCCGTTCGTTGAGGTGTTCTGATGATAGATTGGTGGAGTTTGCGAGTTTTCGTCTGGAGGGTCTTGCCCAGACATGGTACGACTCAGTAGAGAGAGGCCGAGCTGCAGGTCTGCCTTCTATGACCTGGGATGAGTTTACATCTGCATTTCTTGCCCGTTTTCTTCCGGAAAGTGTCCAAGATGCTCGAGCCCGTAGTTTTGAGTCTTTGCGCAAGACTCCTGGGATGATAGTGTCGGAGTATGATATACAGTTTACCCAGTTGTCTCGATATGCTCCGTACCTAGTCGACACAGAAGAGAAGAGAATAAAGAGGTTTGTACGAAGGCTTGATACACAGCTATTCCTTGCCATCGGCACCCAGCACTTTGATACATACGCTGCCGCGATGGATGCAGCCTTACTTTTGGAGGAGCGTATTTCTGAGACTCCGGTCGTTTCTGGGCCGAAGAGGATCCGTACTGATACGCCAGCTCAGCGGCAGATGGGTAGACACCACGATAGATTATTTCCGGGAGATGGTGGAGGCAGAGGATTGAGACGGGGTCAGTTATTTGGTTCATATCCACAGACCCAGCAGTCGTCTCCAGGATGTTTTCGGTGTGGGAGTCAGTACCACCGTGTCAGAGACTGTACCATGGGACGTCCGGGCGCGGCGACAGTCCCGCATGTGACTTTACCACCCTCACCACCTTCTCAGAGAGCTTTACTTCCTACTCCTGATGATGCTTCACGCCAGCCAGATGCTTCTAGAGGCCGTGGGCGTGGCGGTCCGGTTCAGAGAGGACGAGACGACAGAGGCAGAGGCCGAGGCCGAGGTAGAGGCAGAGGACAGCCAGCTATTAGTGGTGGGCAGGCCCGAGTGTTCGCGTTGACTCCTCAGGATGCACAGGCATCCAATGCCGTCGTGACAGGTACTCTGCCAGTATGTTCTTTTGATGCACGGGTATTATTTGATCCAGGCTCCACACATTCCTATGTTTCCACGTATTTTGCACCAAGGTTGGGCCGAGAGTCTTCTCCGTTAGATCAGCCGCTTGTCGTTATTACCCCGGTAGGCGAGTCTTTTGTTGCCCGTTTTGTGTACCGATCGTGTTCCGTTCGTATCGGGGAGAGAGATTCTTCAGTTGATTTGATTCTCCTCGATATGCTAGACTTTGATGTTCTTCTTGGTATGGACTGGCTAGCCACCTGTTATGCATCCGTGGACTGCCGTGAGAAAGCAGTCAGATTCAGTTTTCCTGGTGAGCTGGTTCTTATTATTCAGGGAGATCGTAGCGCTACCCTTCCCAGCTTGATTTCTTCTCTTCGCGCTGGTCAGCTCTTAAGGAAAGGGTGTCAGGGATTCTTAGCCTATGTTTGTGATACTAGCTCCACAGAGGTTCCGTTGGACCAGGTCCCTGTTGTGAGAGAGTTTCCTGATGTATTCCCTGACGAGCTGCCTGGTCTGCCACCAGAGCGTGAGATTGAGTTCTGTATTGACTTGATCCCTGTTTACCTCAATCAGAGCAAAGCTCTGTTCAAATTCCAAGTTAGGAAGAATAAAAATAAAAAAAAAATTTGCGCAAAGCGCAACTGCGCAGTGCGCACTGTACTGCGCGCAGTGCGCGCACTGCGCAGTTTTAAAAGAAAATAATAATAAAATAATAATAAAATAATTAATAAATTAAAAAAAAAATTAATTATTAAAAAAAGAAATATTTAACTGCGCGACACTTGTTAGGCGCTGGGGAGTTGTGTAAAAACAGAATGAAGATTTAAGAAAATCTTTTCTGTTTTTTGTTAAAACAAGAAGATTTCTTCTTTAAAACAGAGAACTTTGGATTAAAGATCCGACGGTGGGGAAAATTCCCCAAATCACTCAGAGAATGATCTATTTAACAAACTTTAACTAATTTATGGGCCCCATAAAAAGGACCCTAGACCTCAATTCAAAGGCATCAACATCTTGCTAAAAAAAAAGAAAAGAGAACTCTTGAAGAATAAAAAAAAAAGGTAAAAACCTTTTAAAGAAGAGAAAATTCTCTTATGAACAAGATCATAGATCTTTAACGATAAATAAATAAATAAATAAAATAGTGCCTTGCACTTGTTTTATGAACCATCGGTTCTTGAACCTAAAAGGTTATTAAATTAATAGTGCTTTGCACTTTCATGAACCTTTGGTTCTCTGAGATAAGAATAACAAGAAAAAAACTTGTTATTTTTTTTAAATCTAAATTCAATAGTGCCTTGCACTTGTTTTATGAACCATCGGTTCTTGAACCTAAAAGGTTCTTAAATTAATAGTGCTTTGCACTTTTATGAACTTTTGGTTCTTTGAGATAAGAAAAACAAGAAAAAACTTGTTCTTTTTTTCTTAGATCTAAATCAAATAGTGCTTTGTACTTCTTTTATGAACCATCGGTTCTTAAATCTAAAAGATTCTCAAATTAATAGTGCTTTGCACTTATAAATCTGCACTGTTGTGCTCTCTGATTGGCGCAAAGCGCTTGACAAATGCAATGCATTTCCTAAAGGGCCAGGCCCAAATTAAAATGACCTGACAGGCCAAAATAAATTGCAAGGCAATAAATGGGCAGAGCCCAAATAAATTGATGCTTTGCATCCTTTATACAAGGGCAGAGCCCAAATAAAATTGATGCCTTGCATCATTCCTAAAAGGGCAGAGCCCAAAACAAATTGATGCTCTGCATCCTTTCTGGGTAAAGCCCAAATAAAAATAAAAAAAGAAATGCAATGCAAAAGCAAATAAAATGTTGAACATTTCAACTGGACTTAGCCCAATTTTGGCCATAAGTCCTTAAATTAAATTGACTGAGCAAAATTGCTCTTCTAAATCAATTTACATCCGGTTCGAGAGTACATCTCCGAACTCCTTTGACATCCGTCGTTGTAATTCCTCAACGACGTCAAAGAGGTGACGGGTCCCAACGACCACACATCGATACGGACTGCGGGGTCCTTAAACTCATGGACCGAAATGTCCTTAAACTAATATTGGACCGAAACGTCCCTAAACTAATATGGGACCGAAACGTCCTTAAACTAATATCGGACCGAAACGTCCCTAAACTAATATTGGACCACCACGTCCCTAAACTGGAATACGGACCACCTCGTCCCTAATCTGGCATAATAGAGCCCAAATGCTCTTTTGTCGGACCTAAACGGTCCCATTAAGTTGACCTTAGTCCCAAAATGGACTAACGTATCCTTAACAAACGTTTGAGTCGATCTTAGCCTCAAAAATAGCTAACGTATCCTCCAAACAGACTTTAGTCCCAAATTGGACTACGCATGTCCCTAAATTGGAACAATAGAGCCTCCAAATGCTCTTTTGCCGGATCTAAACGGTCCTGTTTAAGTTGATCTTAGCCCCAAACATGGCTAACGTATCCTTAAACATTAAAATGAAATATAAAACACTAAATCAACTTCGGTTCGAAGGTACATCTCCGAACTCCTCTGACACCTGTCGTTGTAATCCTTCAACGACGTTAGAGAGGCGACGAGTCCCGACGGCCATATATTAAATGAATCACGTTTAAGTTGATCTTAGCCTCAACGAGGCTAACGCATCCTTAAACTAAAATACCAAACCCAAATCTAAGTAAATACGGATTTGGACTAATCCATGTCCTACGGGCGACGGCATTACTCAGTCTCCGTATACAATCCACGGGCAACCACAAACAAAACAAACACCCACGACACGAAGTGAAATTCTGGAGAAGGAGAAAGTTGTTACCGCGAAGCGGTAGCGTAATTAACTGCAGGGGCTTGCGTCTGCAGGGAAGAGCGTCCCCACAATCAAAAACCCCTCTAGCGAGGGGGAATCTGACAAAGTCTGCTATATCGGCCGCATCCGTCTAAACCTTCGATACACGGTGCCATAAATCAACTTGGCATCTTCGGAGAGGTGGACGGATAAATCCAAATAGCATCTGCCCCGAATCCCAGCGTCAGGCCATCGCGGTCCTGTGCGCCGCCTTTCGGAGGGGAATAGATTCTGGCACGCCCGGTGGGACCTCTTCCTCTTTCCACTCCACACTTCGTGTGTCGTGTTCGCGAACAAATCGCGGTTTGCTGTGATTGCCTGTGGATTCAAGGTACTAAGATTTGGTGTCTTGCTTTATGCAGAAAACAGAAAATCGATGGCTTCGAACTGCACCGCCCGCAGCGATAACTCTCGCTCCGTCATTGCTGGAGGAGTGACTTATGGGCCCCAAGAGGCCTCCCTTATCAAAATGCCGGTGGAACAGATGGCTCAAGCCACCACTGGACTATTTTTTGGGACCATGCTCCCACCAATGAGCTTCAACGCCCCAATGACATTGCAAGAAGCTCCAAAGAAGTCGGTCTTCGATCGACTTACCACTGCCGCGACCCCTCTCAACGGGTCGTCCAACTCCACTGCTTCAGTTTTTAACGGACTAGGCCAGAGCTCTAACAGGCTCATGAAGAAGCCTGCCATACCAGAAGGCGTTATCCCGAAGCGGATAGCCATTCCAACTCCCATTCCTGGCAAAATCACCAAGGTTGCTTCCCATGTTCAGAAGTCCGCTTCTGACAAGTTGGCCGTCCCCGTTCAACGGACGTCGATATTTAAAAAGCTGGTACCAGTATATTCTGACCAACACAAGGGGCACGAGGAGGTCACCCCTATAGCTGAAACAACTCCATCAGCACGACATGCCCGACGTCGCTACTGGCGCCGAGTAAGGAAGGCTGGGGGCAACTCCCCCTCTGGGATAACTCCGTCAGCTCTGATGGTGAGGATCGATGCTGATGTTCCAACCAAGAAAAGCTTTGAACTGCTCAACAAGGTCCAGGAGTCAGTGATTAATGAAAACTATCTTCATCGACAGAAAAAGACAGAGGTTCGGCAAAAGAAAGATTACTCTGTCAAGCCAGAAGAAGCAACGGCTACTCGGGTGTCTGCTGCAGCGACACCCTCAACGCCAATCACTCAAAAGAAAAGGAGGCCACAAAAAGCCCCTGTGAATAAGGCACACCATAAAAGCGCTGGACACAAACGCCCCAAGTCCGGGGGCATGGTAGTGCACACAGTTTATATGGCTTCCGGGAAGGAGGAAAGCCGCACTTCTACGGGCCACCGACCGCTCACCTGATCCGTGACGAAAGCCCAGGAGCAACAACAAAAGCTTCAGGAAATGATGACTACAATGGCTGCACTCACTGAGCCAAAAAAAAGCTCTGAAACGTCTTCGGATGAGCGTCAAGAACAAGAAACCGACGCTGACTTTTTACGCAGAGTCCTCGAAAAGAGGGACAAAGAAGCTGCAGAGCAAGCGGCTAACATAAAACAGATGGCGCTCCTATTCCAAGATATGGTAGGGATGATGTTACTGCCGGACCCTCCTGCTGAAGATCCTCCGATCGTCCTTGAAGACGACAGGGGAGAAACGTCAAATCCTCTGCCGGCTCTGTCAACAGCCAAGGAGGAGGCAATCTCCAAAGTTGACCTAGACGAATATATAGTTCAGCAGATCCGGGTTCATCAGGCGAATGAAGCGGCTGGGCAAATTGTTAGAACCGGACGACCGTATCCGGGCTGGTATGACTAAATCAGTTACCCGCCAGGATATACGATCCCTAAATTCCACGTATATAAAGGGACAGGGAATCCGCATCAGCATGTCGCTCAATTCAGGGCCTTATGCGGCAATACTGGAGGCGATGACAAATTGTTGCTACGTCAATTCGTCGGAAGCTTAGCAGAAACAGCCTTTGAATGGTATTCAGAGCTACCTAACGACTCTGTCAAAACATTTGCAGAGATGGAACTGCTGTTTACACAAAGATTCGCAAGTGCTAGTAAACGCACCCCAATAACAGCACTAATAAATGCCAGGATAAGGCCAAGCGAAACGTGGGTTCAATACGCAACACGATGGCGGAACCTATGGTCGAAATACGAATAACGCATAGAAGAGGCACCTGCGGTAGGCATGTTTGTGGGCACTCTCGATCCGCAGGCGACCATCTCGCAATTCATGATGTTCTTCAGGCCGACCACCTTCCAGGCCTTGATCGACAAATTAGCCCAAATGGACCAGATGGGCCATAGACCGTCTCCTCCAAGACCCGATCCCCGAAATGAGAAAGGAAAAGCGATCATCGTCGCCAATGCTCAACAACAGTCGAGCAACTCAAAGCCGGTCGTTCGCCAAAACAACGTGCGTCCACGCCCATCTCTCGAAGAGAGGCTAGGACGTCCTTACTCGTTTCCTCAGAATAAAACGAGAAGACTGTTTGAGCTGGCAGTGCGTAACAGACTCATCAATCTGCCGAGTCCAAAGCGTCTGTCGCAGCCAGGCGATCTTAATAATCCCAATTATTGCCCTTACCACCAAACGGTATGTCACCCGATTGAGGATTGTTTCGTCTTTAAGGGATGGATCGAGGATCAATACCTGCAAGGCAAGTTCGCGCTGTCTGAAAGCTGGAAGGTAAACCCACCACAGCCGCACTCTCCAAAGAAAACGGACACGCCGGGGGCAGCTTGTTCTTTAGTCGAGGATGAAAACAATGGAGAAAACTCATCGGATGAATCCGAAGACTACGCAGCGACTTGTCATATGATTTCTCATTCACTGACGGATGATAAAGAGGCTCCTTGCGCTGAGAAACCAATGGCGAATCCTGAGCCGGAGATTCTACAGCCATCAGACGAGTTGATCGATGTCTTCCTAAGTGAAATTCGTCTGAAAGCAAAAGCCAATCAAGAACGTGAAATGGCCATACTAGAAAGAACCAAGGTATTCCCGTCAAATCAAAAGCCATACACTGCGGGTAAAAACAAATTCAAGACGAGGAAACGGTTCGCCAAAGCTCTATCAGTAGGAATGAAGCTACCGCCCTCTGAAGAAAATTCTTTCTCTGAGGTAGAGATGCACCCTAACTTCTGTTTATATCATCAGAAGATCATACATCCTACCGAAGACTGCGAGTCCTTTAACTGTTGGTGGCAAGGGTATGTCGCTCAAAAGCAACACTTCGACAGGACAAAGTGTGAAGCTTGTGGACATCGGAAAAATGCGATATATGAGCGCAAAGGAGCCGCCGCAAACTGTCACATAGCCGACTTCAAGGGATCACAAATTATCACCTTTAGAAGCGACTCTGACGAAGAAGCTATCCCTAACTCTTCCCTCGGGGAATCTATTTCAAAAATAAAGGAATTGAGAAGCTGCGAGAACGTTCAGCCATGCAATCGCATGCTACTCGGAAAAAATCCCGACCCCGTAAGCAAGGGACCGAACAAGAAGAACAAAGGAAAAGAAAAAAAGGCCCTCGTCGCCAGCGCTCAACAACAATCAGGTGACCCTAGACCGGTTGCTTGCCAAAGCAACAAGCGGCAATCCCTCCAGGAAAAGTTGAAACGTCCTTACTCGTTTCCGCAAGATAAAACAAGGGGACTGTTCGAGCTGGCAGTGTGCGACAGACTCATCAATCTGCCGAGTCCAAAACGTCCGTTGCGGCCGGGCGATATTAATAATCCTAATTATTGCCCTTACCACCAAACGGTAGGTCATCTAATCGAGGATTGCTACGTCTTCAAAAACTGGGTTGAAGACCAATACCAACATGGCAAGTTTGCGCTGTCTGAGAACTGGAAGGTAAGTCCGCCACAACCGCACGCTCCGAAAAATATGGACATGCCGGGGGCATCATGCTCATTCATAGAGAAAGCCTAACGGACCACTACGTCCTAAAACTGGATAACGGACCGAAACGTCCTTAAACTAACAACGGACCGAGATGTCCTTAAACTAATGATGGACCGCAATATCCTAAAACTTGCAAATGACCGAAATGTTATTAAACTACTACCGCAGCATTCTCAGGCTGACGAGAATATAAAAAAAAAAACAAAAAAAACGGTATGTCCATAAGCAAAATGGGCACGGATGAAAACCCGAAAGGGCTCCGTGAGTAAAAACAGAAGGACTACCGGCGAGTGTTCGTGAAAACCCGAAAGGGCGCGACCTCGTTAATAAAAAAAAAAGAGAAGAAGAAAATAAAGAAAAAAAAACGGTATGTCCATAAGCAAAACGGGCACGGAGGAAAACCCGAAAGGGCTCCGTGAGTAAAAACAGCAGGCTACCGGCGAGTGTTCGTGAAAACCCGAAAGGGCGCGATCTCGTAAAAATAAAAAATAAAAAAATAAAAATAAAAAGAATAAAAAAAAACGGTATGTCCATAAGCAAAATGGGCACGGATGAAAACCCGAAAGGGCTCCGTGAGTAAAAACAGCAGGGCTACCGGTGAGTGTTTGTGAAAACCTGAAAGGGCGCAACCTCGTTAAGAAACACTTATAGGGTCCTCTCGACCCTGTAAGGAGAAACCACCTGCGTGAGATCCTTACGACTCATAAAGGAACAACACACTTAGGGATCCCCACGATTCCGAAGGAGAAAATAAACTTGCGAGATCCTCACGACTCGTAAGGAGAACTCTCTTGTGGGACCCTTACGGCTCATAAGATTTGAAAGTCTTAAATTGCAGAAACCTTAACCTGTTCTTAAGCAGCCCCCACAACCTTCGATATTGCCCTACAAGCGGCTCATAATGACCCTTGTATACAATCCACGGGCACGAATAAACATTCCCTAACCAAGTCTCATCCGTGACTGGGGATATGTTTGCATGGTGAACAACCCTTGTAAATCCTCTCGACTTACAAGGAGAAAACCCTCCTGTAAGATCCTTACGACTTACCAAGGAACATACACTTAGGAATCCTCACGACTCCTAAGGAGAAAATACACCTACAAGATCCCTACGACTTGTAGGGAGAAATACCTTTATGAGACCCTTACGGCTCATGAAGTCAAAAGCCTTAGTCGACGGGATCCTAATCCTGTTTACTAAGCCACCTTTGTTCGACATCGACAGGTGCAAATGATGATTCGCTCCTGGCAATATCCCAGTTGCAGCGATGCTGATGCCTAAACCGGTACCAAATTCCAAGCTCTTTCAAGGCAAATGATGATTCGCTCCTGGCAATATTCCAGTTGCAGCGATGCTGATGCCTAGACCGGTATCAAATTCCAAGTTCTTTTACGGCAAATGATGATTCGCTCCTGGCAATATTCCAGTCGCAGCGATGCTGATGCCAAGATTGGTATCAGATCCCAAATCCCCTACTCGCAAAAAAAAAAAAATTTCAGCGAGCCAAAAAGAAAAGAAAAAAAAAATATATATATATATATATATATATATGCATACGAAATAGCCGAAATGATGGGGCAGCTTGCAAACAAAATCAGCAAGTAAAAATGTATGCATGCAAAATAGCCGAAATGGTTGGACAACTCGCAATAAAAAGCAGCGAGTAAAAAGAAAAATAGCCGGCACCGCGAAAAATAGCCGAAATGATTGGGCAATCGCGACCTTCGCGATATAAAAGCTGAAATGATAGAGCATCGTGGAAAGAATAAAAAAAAATGAAAGAATGAAATTTTTTTCCCTACAGGTGAAATCACATCGATCCCTGTATACAATCCAGGGGCACAGATAAAAAGGGAACAATACCTTCCCAACAGGCTCCACCAGAAAGCGAAGCCAAATCTCGACGGTTCATAGATAACCTAGAGACCATCTCGACATTTGTCGCAGTATTACAGACACGATGTCAACAAATGAAGCAAAGGAAGGTCCCTAACTTCAGGGTCTCGACGTCAATATCGACAACTTAAAGATCACCAACGGCGTTTCTCCTCACTCCAACTAGATGCAGACATGACGTCAACAACTGACCTCAGAATCGCAACGAAATGGAACCATGACAAAGTCCCTAGTTCCAAATCTCAATGGCCACGTCTACAGCCTGGAGACCAACAACGGTGTGCCTCCTCATTCTAACAGGACACAGATGTTACACCATCAAGCGGAGCGATGGCAAAATCCCAGCTTCACCCCAGCATTCGTCTCGATACAGTAGACGCAATGTCAACAACAGCGTTCCTCCGCAGTCCAGCTGGAGGCAGATGCAACGTCAACAAAAGACCTCACCGTCGAAACAAAGCGGAGTAACGGCAAAATCCCAACTCCACCTTAGCATTCGTCTCGTTACAACAGACGCAATGTCAACAACGGCGTTCCTTCGCAGCCCAGCGGGGTGTACATGCAAAGTTAACAAAAGACCCCATGGTCGAAACAAAGCGGAGTGATGGCAAAATCCCAGCTCCACCTCAGCATTCGTCTCAATACACCAGACGCAGTGTAAGCAAACGAAGCGAAGGCCACATTCCTAGCTTCAACGTCTTTACGGTAACTCACATAAAACCGGAAAGACAATCGGAGACCATCTCACATAAAGTGGTCACCTCCTTGACGTTCGTCTCGATACAGTAGACGAAATGTCAACCTCAGCGTTCTTCCTCCAGCAGGGATTCAGACATGACAAAGCAAATGAAGCGAAGGCCACATTCCTAGCTTCAACGTCTTTACGGTAACTCACATAAAACCGGAAAGACAATCGGAGATCATCTCGCATCAGCACAAAGTGGTCACCACCTTGACGTTCATCTCGATACAGCAGACGAGATGTCAACCCCAGCGTTCTTCCTCCAACAGGATTTGGACACACCAAAGCAAACGAAGCGAAGGCCACATTCCTAACTTCGACGTCTTGACGGTAACTCACATAAAACCGGAAAGACAATCGGAGACCATCTCACATGAAGTGGTCACCTCCATGACGTTCGTCTCGATACAGTAGACGAAATGTCAACCTCAGCGTTCTTCCTCCAGCAGGGATTCACACATGACAAAGCAAATGAAGCGAAGGCCACATTCCTAGCTTCAACGTCTTTATGGTAACTCACATAAAACCGGAAAGACAATCGGAGATCATCTCGCATCAGCACAAAGTGGTCACCACCTTGACGTTCATCTCGATACAGCAGACGAGATGTCACCCAAATGTTCGTCTCGACACAGCAGGCGCAACGTCATTAAACGAATGGAGCCACAGCAAAATCCCTAGTTCCAAACCTCGGCGGTTCACCAGCAACCTAGAGACAACCTCGACGTCCGTCTCGATACAGCAGACGAGATGTCACCCCAACGTTCGTCTCGACACAGCAGACGTAACGTCATCAAACAAACGGAGCCACGGCAAAATCCCTAGTTCCCACCGCAACATTCGTCTCGATACAGTAGACGCAATGCCAGCAAACGAAGCAAAGGCCAAATTCCTAGCTTCAGGGTCTTGACGGCAACTCATATAAAACCCGAAAGACTATCGGAGATCATCCCACACCAGCGCGGAGTGGTTATGACTCATCGGGGCTCTCCAAAATGAGCCTAACCTCAAGTAAAAAGCGGCATGGCAAATTCCTAGAGCTTGCTCTTCCGACGGTCAAACTGCCAAGGAGGATTGCTTGAAGACGTCTTGTCCAGCCCCCGAAGGGATCAGAGACACGGCAGTCGCAGGGCTACTCGAACAGCACGATTGCCTATCGAGGACTATATCAGCTTATGCGACGGTACGATGGCCAAAACCCTAAGTACCACCAACCTTAACGGGCTTCTGGCGTAAAGAGCAGAGGTTAAATACGACGTTAAGATGTTCTTGCGAGAAACGTTCGATTCGTCTCGACTTGTGAAAAATTGTCGAGGCGGCTCGACTCGTGAGATAAAGCCTTAGGCAGTGGGCATAAAAGAATCCTGTTTCCTAAGCATTGGGACCCTGCGAGTTGGCCCAAAACGGTCTCTTGCATACCATCCATGGGTCTCACTCTCCAACGTCGAACTTCGACAAGGAGGGAAGCAACCGCTTACAAGTCCTCTCGACTCGCAAGAGGGAAAAATTCTCTTGTAGGATCCTTACGACTTACAATAGAAAACCACACATAAGAATCCTCACGATTCCTAAGGAGAAAAACCCGCCTACGAGATCCTCTCGATCCGTAGGGAGAAAAGTCTCTATGAGACCCTCACGGCTCATAGAGTTGAAAAGTCTTAGGCAGCAAATCTGAACCTGCGGCCTAAGCCCTCGCTATCTCGTGAAGAAATCAAGAAGCTTACTCTATTACCTGCTAATTGTGACGACATGCTGAGAAAGAGGAAAAGCAACAGAAAGAGCTGATGGTCCGATTTACATTTGATCAAGCGTTCAAGACACATTCATTCATGCATGGGCAAAAAGACTCAGGACAGAAGATATATAATAAAGACAAGCTGGGATAAAAAAAATTTCCATTAATATTGCCCGAAGTTCTTACAGTCATAAAAATAATAAACGAAACTTACAATGGAATAACCTCAGATCCAGGGCATGAATTAAGGAATTCAAAAGCGACCCTATCTATGAATTTCTAAGCCTCGCGGACCATCCTAGTGTGCTTCCTTTCGCGAGCACAAGCGTCAGGGTCCCTTCCGATGTCTTCCACCCTCCGATAAGCAGCGAGTATGGCAGACTGTTGAAAGACCTTGTGCAAGAGGTCGATAAGACTGTCTCGCTGTCTCTTCGAGATAAAATTCAATAGGTACACAGAGTGCACCTTGTCCTCAGCGGCATCCAACGCCCTAAGCGGCACGCCGGAACAGAATAGGGGAAGCGCTTCCCAGATAGCTCCCACGATAAGTTTAAGAAGAGAGGAAAGACGGGGAAGTAGTGGACCATTGTATGCGTCGAAGCGACTCATTATTTCAGCACACTCCTCGTTTGTGAACTCCTGATTTTGAGAGCGGCCAAGTCGGCGGATGTCCTCATGAGAGATGATCTCGTTAAGAGCGTACATGTGGGCGTTCATTGTTCCTGTGAAAGAGGATCAACAGAATTATCAGGAAGACTGATTAAGCAAAACGATATAATGCACTGAGGAATAAAATGCCATCTTTATGTTCCAAGATCAATGAAGAATTCTTAAGAGTTCTTCTATATGATTTAGGAGGAGCAAAGCTCCATTAATGAATTAAGAAAATCCAACGAAAATCTTTCAGAGAGCAGAGCTCTATGGAACCCTAGTAGGGTCTCCTTTAGTTCTCTTTAGATCCCTTTAAGACCTGTAGAGCAAAGCTCTGCTAAGTGAAACCCTAAATAGGTTTCCTTTAGATCAGGGATCTATTGAGAGCGAGGCTCTATCAATGAAAATTAATTTAATTTAATTTAATTTAATCCTAATTAAAATTTTCACCTAAAAGTTTTAAGAATTTAACTCTTAAAGTTCTTGAAAATAAAGAGCAGGGCTCTGGGTTCTGAAAGTAAAATTTTAGAGATGAGAATCATCTAAGAGACCAAAGATCCTATTTATAGGCATCAAGTGCCCTTTCAGCTACCAAGGGATGGCGCGACGGTTCAGAGTCTGCCACCGCTGCGCTCACGTTAGGAGGCCACGTAAGCGCAACGGTGGGGGGGCATTTGTTTACCTCAATCAGAGCAAAGCTCTGTTCAAATTCCAAGTTAGGAAGAATAAAAAAAATAAAAAAAAATTGCGCAAAGCGCAACTGCGCAGTTTTAAAAAAAAATAATAATAAAATAATAATAAAAAAATTAAAAAATTAAATTTTTTTTAATTAATTAAAAAAAAAATTAACTGCGCGACACGTGTCGCGCAACTGCGCGACACGTGTCAGGCGCTGGGGAGTTGCGTAAAAACAGAATGAAGATTTAAGAAAATCTTTTCTGTTTTTGTTAAAACAAGAAGATTTCTTCTGTAAAACAGAGACCTTTGGATTAAAGATCCGACGGTGGGGAAAATTCCCCAAATCACTCAGAGAATGATCTATTTAACAAACTTTAACTAATTTATGGGCCCTATAAAAAGGACCCTAGACCTCAATTCAAAAGCATCAACATCTTGCTAAAAAAAAAGAGAAGAGAACTCTTGAAGAATAAAAAAAAAGGTAAAACCTTTTAAAGAAGAGAAAATTCTCTTATGAACAAGATCATAGATCTTTAACGATAAATAAATAAATAAATAAAATAGTGCCTTGCACTTGTTTTATGAACCATCGGTTCTTGAACCTAAAAGGTTATTAAATTAATAGTGCTTTGCACTTTCATGAACCTTTGGTTCTCTGAGATAAGAATAACAAGAAAAAAACTTGTTATTTTTTTTAAATCTAAATTCAATAGTGCCTTGCACTTGTTTTATGAACCATCGGTTCTTGAACCTAAAAGGTTCTTAAATTAATAGTGCTTTGCACTTTTATGAACTTTTGGTTCTTTGAGATAAGAAAAACAAGAAAAAACTTGTTCTTTTTTTCTTAGATCTAAATCAAATAGTGCTTTGCACTTCTTTTATGAACCATCGGTTCTTAAATCTAAAAGATTCTCAAATTAATAGTGCTTTGCACTTATAAATCTGCACTGTTGTGCTCTCTGATTGGCGCAAAGCGCTTGACAAATGCAATGCATTTCCTAAAGGGCCAGGCCCAAATCAAAATGACCTGACAGGCCAAAATAAATTGCAAGGCAATAATGGGCAGAGCCTAAATAAATTGATGCTTTGCATCCTTTATACAAGGGCAGAGCCCAAATAAAATTGATGCCTTGCATCATTCCTAAAAGGGCAGAGCCCAAAACAAATTGATGCTCTGCATCCTTTCTGGGTAAAGCCTAAATAAAAATAAAAAAAGAAATGCAATGCAAAAGCAAATAAAATGTTGAACATTTCAACTGGACTTAGCCCAATTTTGGCCATAAGTCCTTCAATTAAATTGACTGAGAAAAATTGCTCTTCTAAATCAATTTACATCCGGTTCGAGGGTACATCTCCGAAATCCTTTGACATCCGTCGTTGTAATTCCTCAACGACGTCAAAGAGGTGACGGGTCCCAACGACCACACATCGATACGGACTGCGGGGTCCTTAAACTCGTGGACCGAAACGTCCTTAAACTAATATTGGACCGAAACGTCCCTAAACTAATATGGGACCGAAACGTCCTTAAACTAATATCGGACCGAAACGTCCCTAAACTAATATTGGACCACCACGTCCCTAAACTGGAATACGGACCACCACGTCCCTAAACTGGCACAATAAAGCCCAAATGCTCATTTGTCGGACCTAAACGGTCCCGTTAAGTTGACCTTAGTCCCAAAATGGACTAACGTATCCTTAACAAACGTTTGAGTCGATCTTAGCCTCAAAAATGGCTAACGTATCCTCCAAACAGACTTTAGTCCCAAATTGGACTACGCATGTCCCTAAATTGGAACAATAGAGCCTCCAAATGCTCTTTTGCCGGATCTAAACGGTCCTGTTTAAGTTGATCTTAGCCCCAAACATGGCTAACGTATCCTTAAACATTCAAATGAAATATAAAACACTAAATCAACTTCGGTTCGAAGGTACATCTCCGAACTCCTCTGACACCTGTCGTTGTAATCCTTCAACGACGTTAGAGAGGCGACGAGTCCCGACGGCCATATATTAAATGAATCACGTTTAAGTTGATCTTAGCCTCAACGAGGCTAACGCATCCTTAAACTAAAATACCAAACCCAAATCTAAGTAAATACGGATTTGGACTAATCCACGTCCTACGGGCGACGGCATTACTCAGTCTCCGTATACAATCCACGGGCAACCACAAACAAAACAAACACCCACGACACGAAGTGAAATTCTGGAGAAGGAGAAAGTTGTTACCGCAAAGCGGTAGCGTAATTAACTGCAGGGGCTTGCGTCTGCAGGGAAGAGCGTCCCCACAATCAAAAACCCCTCTAGCGAGGGGGAATCTAACAAAGTCTGCTACATCGGCCGCATCCGTCTAAACCTTCGATACACGGTGCCATAAATCAACTTGGCATTTTCGGAGAGGTGGACGGATAAAACCAAATAGTATCTGCCCCGAATCCCAGCGTCAGGCCATCGCGGTCCTGTGCTCCGCCTTTCGGAGGGGAACAATCCCTGGCACGGGGCCTATCTCTATACCGCCTTATCGGATGGCCCCGGCGGAGCTGAGAAAGCTAAAGGATCAGTTACAGGACTTGCGGGACAAAGGGCTTATCCGACTGAGTGTGTCACCTTAGGGTGCTCCCGTCTTGTTTGTTAAGAAGAAGGACGGAAGTATGCGTTTATGCATTGATTATCGTCGGCTGAACCGGGTTACTGTGCGGAACAGGTATCCCCTACCCCGCATTGATGACTTATTCGATCAGCTCCAGGGTGCAGGGTTCTTCTCGAAGGTTGATTTACGGTCAGGTTATCACCAGTTGCGGGTTCGGAAGGAGGATATTCCGAAGACCACTTTTCGTACTCGATATGGTCATTATGAGTTCTTGGTGATGTCGTTCGGGCTCACTAATGCCCCGGCAGCATTTATGGATTTGATGAACCGCGTATTCAGGCCGTATCTCGACCAGTTCATCATTGTGTTCATCGACGACATCTTGGTTTATTCTCGGAGCCGGGAGGAACATGAGCAGCACTTACGTATCACATTGCAGACTTTGAGGGAGCATCAGCTGTTCGCCAAATTCTCCAAGTGCGCATTCTGGTTAGACAGTGTCGATTTCTTGGGTCATGTGGTGACAAGAGACGGTATTTGTGTGGACCCGAAGAAGATCGAGGCAGTTCAGTGTTGGCCTAGACCAGTATCAGTTACAGAGGTTCGCAGCTTTCTAGGTCTGGCCGGCTTTTATCGACGTTTTGTCCAGGATTTCTCCCGCATTGCTGCACCGTTGACCGGGTTGACCCGGAAGGGGGCTCCTTTTGATTGGACCCAGGCATGTGAGGATAGTTTCCAGCAGTTGAAGACTCGTCTGACTACTGCACCAGTGTTAGCATTGCCTTCAGGATCAGGCGGGTTCGTGGTATATTGTGATGCTTCTAGAGTGGGGCTGGGATGTGTATTGATGCAGCACGACAGAGTTATCGTGTATGCTTCTCGGCAGCTGAGGAAACATGAACAGAACTACCCCACCCATGATTTAGAGATGGCTGCAGTGGTATTTGCACTTAAGATCTGGAGACATTACCTATACGGTGAGTCGTGCCAGATATTCACTGACCACAAGAGTTTGAAGTATATCTTCCAGCAGCGAGACCTGAACCTGAGACAGCGCCGATGGATGGAGTTGGTGAAGGATTATGACTGTGAGATTCTATACCATCCGGGCAAGGCGAATGTGGTGGCAGATGCTTTGAGTAGGAGGCCCGGAGGTAGCTTATCTTGTTTGAGCGCAGTGCAGATGCAGTCGACGGCGGATTGGCAGGTGTTATGTGATAGCAGAGTGCAGTTCGAGTTTACTCCTACGGGGGGACAGCTGGCCCATTTCAGAGCACGCCCACAGTTACTTGACCGTATCCGCGAGGCACAGTCCGGCGATGCCCGTATCTTAGAGATTATTGAGCAGATTCGGCAGGGCAGAGTTTCTGAGTTCGTGATTGATGATCAGGGGATACTTCGATTTGGGACTCGACTGTGTGTGCCAGATTCAGAGGGACTGAGGCGTGATATTCTCGAGGAGGCACATAGATCAGTATACAGCGTGCATCCAGGTCCCACCAAGATGTACCGTGATTTGAGAGAGGTTTGCTGGTAGGACGGGATGAAAAAGGATATTACAGACTTTGTGTCGAGATGCCTGACTTGTCAGCAAGTCAAAGCCGAGCACCAGAGGAAAGCCGGCGAGTTACAGCCTTTGCCCATCCCTGAGTGGAAGTGGGAGCAGGTCTCCATGGACTTTATTGTGGGTCTACCCAAGACCAGTCGAGGGTATGACTCTATTTGGGTGATTGTGGATCGACTGACGAAAGCGGCTTACTTTCTGCCAGTGAAGACCACTTTTGGATTTACTCAGTACGCCCAGGTTTATATTGATGAGATAGTGCGACTGCATGGTGTTCCGACTTGCATCGTGTCCGACCGGGGCACCCAGTTTACCAGCCGATTGTGGCAGAAACTTCAGGAAGCATTGGGCACCCGATTGAGTTTTAGCATAGCCTTTCATCCGCAGACTGACAGTCAGTCAGAGCGTACTATTCAGACTCTTGAGGACATGCTCAGAGCTTGTGTTTTAGATTTTGGTGGTAGCTGGGATCGTCATTTGCCTTTGATCGAGTTTTCCTACAATAATAGCTTCCAGGAGACGATTCAGATGGCACCTTTTGAGGCTTTATATGGGAGGAGATGTCGATCGTCTGTATGTTGGACAGAGCTCAGGGAGAGAGTATTTTGGGGCCGCAGATCGTACAGGAGACGACCGAGAAGATACAGCTGATTCGGGATAGGATGAGAGCGGCACAGAGCAGGCAGAAATCATATGCTGACAGGCGCCGTCGCCGACTCGAGTTTGCTGTTGGCGATCATGTTTTCCTGAAGGTCTCTCCGATGAAAGGTGTGATGAGATTTGGGCGGAAAGGGAAACTGAGTCCTAGATATGTTGGTCCTTTCGAGATCCTAGAGCGTGTTGGTCCGGTCGCTTATCGGTTAGCTCTTCCGCCCAGCTTCCCGATGTTCACCCCGTATTCCATGTCTCGATGCTCCGCAAGTACCTTCATGATCCTTCCCAGGCGATTCAGCACCAGACGATCCAGTTAGAGCGTGATCTTTCTTTCACCGAGCAGCCGGTGGTCATCTTGGATCGGCAGGTGAAGAAATTGAGGTCGAAGGTCATACCGTCTGTCAAGGTTCTTTGGCGTGGCCCGAACAGCGAGGAGGTCACCTGGGAGACCGAGGTCGAGATGAGGAAGAGATATCCCCATCTTTTTGAAGGTACGCGTAGTTAAATTCTAAATTCGGGGACCGAATTTCTTTAAGGGGGGAAGATTGTAACCCTTCGAAAATCGTTTAGGCAGTTTTTCGGTAATCGGCTAATTTTTCGGCTTTTTCCGTAAAAAGTCAAAATAGGTATTTTTCATTGTAGACCTAATTATACAAAATTTAGATAAGATATTACTATAATTTTGTCACTAAAATGTCACTTATAATTTTCTAGTTAAATAAAAAAAATTGTAGGTAATTAATTTTTTTATTATTTTAAGCCTTTTTAAATACATTAAATTAGGGATAAATACAAGTTTAATTAAGTAAATTTCATAATTAGGAATCTTTATAAGCTAAAATATGGTGTTAATAAAATTATATCATGTCTTGCAAACTTTTGGTTTTAGGGTGGGAAATTTTATGAAAAAATGAATTAAAATGAGGCTTTTTGTGAAAATATTGATGTGAAAGCATTAAATGATAACATATGATGTTTTATTGACCTAGAAACTTCTCCAAATTTCCCACACCCCTCTCCCCACCTGCTGGCCGAGCCTCAACAGCAGCTTTTCCCCATTTCTTCACTTCATTCTTGCTTCAAATACATAGCAAAATTCATTAAAAATTCACAAATTTCCTTCTCCATTCAAAGCAAAACCCTAATCCATTCTCTCTTCAACCCAAATTAGTTCAAAAACTTGATGAAAGGAGGCTTTCTTGGTGACTTGATCATGCTAGGATTCAATTGGTGAGGTAAAAATTCTAAACTAGTTTGCTAACTTGTAGTTTATTTGTGCTAAAATCTAATTTTGAAGTATTAATTTAGTTGTAAATCCTTGTTCATGAAAAATCAAGAATGGGTTTTGATGTTGAGTTAGGGTTTGAAACATGGTTGTTAGAATTAAGTTAGGGTTTTGGTTATCTAATTGATTAGAATGGTTAATTGTGTAATGATACGCTCGCTAAATCGATAGATTTTGATGTCTGCATCGAATCGGTATTGAATTTGCTTACTAGATTTTTACAAAAATTAGAATGCGATCAAATTGCATTATGTTAGCGATATAATTAGCTTCGTATAAGACTATTAGAGTGTGCGAACGCGGGGTTTCGTCTAGTCGGGTTGTAGTTTTGTCGATTTCCCCGAAATGACGATTCTAGTTAAAGGTTAGCGATTTTCATGCGTTTTCCCGCGCACCGAGTGCGTGTTATGTTTAATTCGAGAGCGTCGATAATTGTATATTGTGACTTTCATCGTTTTAGTTTTTGTAATCTTATGCTTGGTATTGTGCAAATATAGGATCGGTCGGGGAAACATCGGACACGGCACGTAAAGGCAAGGCGGTGGTCGGATCGGATTAGCGGGGATTTCAGGTGAGTAGATGTATTCATCTATGGGGGAATCGTCTGAATGGCACGAGGCACCCCCCTAGTTAGGATTACCCAATTTCTTGCAAGACTTGTGTTGCTAGATAGCTTACCCCTTTATTGCATTGCATACCCTCACAGCTAACCGTATACTAAATTGCATGGACATTCATATAATATTCATATACACTTATGCGATATCATTTCGTAGGACACGAACACCATTACTATTGGCATCTGTTGCATGCACACTATTCATGTGACACAAACGCCTTTGGTAATTGCCATGCCACGTGCACTAGAAAACCTGTTTAACTTAATATCGCCATTTGCATTCATACATGATATATGAAATTGCATAGCATACGTATACCTCGCATCATCATCATATTTATATAGATTTCTACCAAAACTCACATCATATACATTGATATCATAGACATTTATCATATATAACATGTGGACACTATGATTTTCTTGATGATTTCAGTTTTTCTGCGATTTCTGGATTTTTGGGGGAAAACCGCAAGAATTTAACAAAACCTTATATTTATCATTTTCAAAACAAAGTTGCGGTTTTCTCGTGATGTATGTGTCGTCCACCATGAGTTTTCATGTTTTCTGTTGGATTTCGAGACCCGATTCGAGGAGTGGATGAACCGTCTCGGCTACATGGTGGGCCCGGTATGGTACCCCGGGACAAGAAGATCGAGATGTAGACGATGAGCCTGGCAGGGGAAGACTACCTACCGGTGATGTCTGGCGCAGCGGATATCCGGAGCATACCGATCGTTGTCGTGAGATTTATGATATGGGCCGATCCGGACTGACGGAGCCCGATATTGAGACAGATATGATTCCTATTTGGTGTCGATGCTTGACACGGGTTTTCAGATGATTTCTTGATGGTATTTAGCTATTATACAGATATTCATGCTCTAAAGTTAAGAATTCAATACCCTTAGCATTTAAAACACTTAAAGACTTAATAATGACATTGCATACCTGTGCATGCATACTAGAGATATTATATCACATATGGACATGCATGTTGTGGTGCATTGCGTGCATTCTTACGATTTCCTTATTAGATGTTATATTTACTCACGAGCTGGCAACTCACCCCCGTTGTGCCACAGTGTCTTGCAGGTCGGACCCGTCACCCTTGTAGCGGCGGGCTATCTTATCATCAGCTCCTTTTGCTCAGACTCGCGACATCTCCCGTAAGTGGGTTGCGAGCACACTTTATTTCTTTTGCTTTATCATTGTATCTAGTATTCTCCATCTACCACTTTATATTGTATATGTGACCTAGTGGTGAGACTGAGAGGTTGTATATTTGTGGTTTCTTTTGGGTCGAGCTCACTAGAGCCGGCGATGTGTTTTCTGATATTTTGCGTTTCTTTTATGCTCTTTTCTTGATATTACTATTATATTGCATGTGGTTGTGATCCGCCTTGGGCGAAGAGCTAGCTCCCGCTTGGGGATGCCATTTTATGATTACAGGTTTATTATCTTATTGTACCCATTTTGGGGGATAGAAAATACAGGGGAGACTCTGCCGAAATTTTCGGAAATTTTTGATGTTTTAAAAAGGGATTCTATGCAACTTAAATGATTTTTAAAAACCATTTTCATTAAAGGTTTTCATTCACTCTCTTTTGTTTTCGGTTTAGATTCTTCTGGGCTTTGGCTGACTTAGGTTACGGTACGCCTTTAGACGTCTCGTAATCTAAGTGCCAGTCGCGTTCCATACTTTCGGGACGTGACAAAGAAGAAGAAGGGAAGAAGGGTGTGTGCGCTGCTGCTGCTGCTGATGTGCTGCTGCTGCTGTTGTGCTGTTGCTGTTGCTACTTGCTGCTGCTTCCGTTGCTTCTGCTGCTGCTACTTCTTGTGTGTGTGTGTGAAAATGAGAGGTAGAGAGATGTGAGAATGAGTGTGGGAAAATAATTGGTTTGAAAAAAAAGAAATGAGAGATGAGAGTCAAACCTTTCCCTCTCTTTCTCATAATGATTACCAAGCACGCCCTATGCCATCATTCCATCCCTCTCTCACTCCAAACTCAAGTCAACCCCCAAAACACAATTATACTAAAAAAAAGCTAATACACTTAATTACTTCATATTAACCTAATAAAATGGATTATTCCACCATGGCTATCTAAACATGGTTCAACCCTAAACTTAGCCCTTGTTAACATGCACATGTGTGTGTGCAGTCCAAATTAAATTCTAATAAAATATTCATAAAATCAAATAAACTATTTGAAAACCAATTTGGTAAACTTTTTACTAAAAACCCCACATTAAAACAAAATTACCCCTAATCGCATTCTAGAGTGTTACAAGATACCAGCAACTTTCTAAACTTTTTTGGAACGTATAGGATCTGATGTTAAATAGATATGAGGTGTGAAACATAAGGGTTGGATATTTCTAACATAGGATAATAGAATCTCTAACCTAGATACTAAACTGTAGGAGTTGAATCAATGTTAACTTATGAAACTAGCATGACGGGATTTTGTGGGTAGTATTCGCTGAAAACCCTCAGGGGACAACACTCCTCTTATTAGGGACACCTATAGGTTCAATAGCTTATTGCACGCGCTCAGTGCAATCACATTCCCAGTGAAAGTGAGGCTAGGATTTTTTTTGCTCGGGACGAGCGAAAGATAAGTTTGGGGGTATTTGTTCATATCAGAAAACTGCATTTTATTACCGCTCATTCTTTATCTTTTTTATTTTATATCGGTACTATTAACCAGTGTCTGCTCAGTAATACAGATTACAGGTATCGATGACAAAATACTGGAAATACGCTTAAAATCACGGATATATCATTTGCGAGCCGACACCGCAACCAGAACTGCAAACTGATATCCCAAGAGTTATTTTGCAAACAAATAAAGTGTACACATTTTTGTCCAACACATAACATGTGTACACACTAACTCTCAGAGCTTGGACCGTGGACCTAAAGGGCTGCGCAATGCTCACAAGTGGGGAGACAAGTGCAATAAATGCTAATGGGGTGATGTGATCAAAAGATTCAAGTTTCCCTCGAATACCCTGGTGCATCCAAAGTCAAATTTGTGAAACCAACTGGACCAAAGTGATATTGGGAAGCATACAAACCCACACACCAAGTATGAGCCAGAGAGCTCGGAATTGACCCTAGATCACACCCATTGTGGCCAGCCCAACAGTACCAGATTGCTCCTAGACTTCTGTGGGCCCCTATTGCCACCAACTCAGCTCATTTTTATTGTTTGTAAAATTTTCATTTGAGCCTATAAATACATAACTAGGCAGCAAGGAGAAGGGTCATTCTTTGTTCACATTTTGTCACTCTCAAGTTTTTTGTTTCTCTTTATTCTTGTATATAGCTTAGTCCCCTTGAGATCCTTGCCTTCTCTTGATCTTGCAACCTCTTAATTGAGTTTGCAGCTTTATGTTTTGGTATTTTATCTCAAAGGTTGTGTCTTCATATGGAATCAATAAAGCTCTTCTCTTTTGTGCTATCATTTTGCCTTAAGTTTTTAGCTCTCTCTTGATCTTGCAACCTCTTAATTGAGCTTGCAAGTTTAAGTTTGGGTTATTAAACCCATGGTTTGTAACTTGTTCCATTGTTCCTAGTACTTTCTTTCTTGTTCTTTTATTATTTTCTTTACATTCTTGCAATTTAAATTCCATGCTTTACTTACTTGCACTTTTATTCCATGCCCTTTACTTACTTGTAATGCTTTTTTTTCTTTTCTTTTGCTCTTTTGGTTTGGTGTTGTTAATAAAATGTTTGTGAATATGTGTTGTTAGAAATAGAGAAAGATATTGTAAGTTAAGGTTTCATTTCCCTTTTCCTTTTCCCATATTTTCCTATTTGAAACTCCGCTCAAACATTACGCAAGCGCTCCGTTAGGCACCCTACCCTACCAAGGTAACGGTGATTCATAACCACGACCGGTTGCGTTCTGTTTGGCCGGAGGAGAAAAGCAAGAGACAAGAACCGAAGGACAAGGGTCAATAAGCCGGATTCCACGAATAACGTGCTTAAATACCCTAATCCACGTTGTTGCCGTTTGCTATAGCTTCATTGGTTGAGTTCGGCTCAAAGTACTTGAATACGGAATCCATTAACTTACACTATCCGATCATTTCCTAACAACTTTTTACTTTGCATATAACACATAGATTAGATACGAACAATCTGCCGCGCGCATTAACTCGTGAGAACAAGAAAGTAAAACGCACCGTCTCCCAGTGGATAGACCCGTGCTCATCACGGCTAGATGCAAAGCAACACCGTCCTGATCGCGGTTACACTTTAGAACTTAAAACTCGACACACCGAGTGCGTGCGATCAATATACAAAAAGGTAGTAGAGAGTATGGTGGTCTTCCTCGTATTGTTCGTGGATGACGTACTCTTGATAGGAAAGGAGTTCCCTATGCTACACTCGGTCAATCTCCACTTATCACATTGATTCTTCATATAGGATCAAGGTGATACCTCCTAAATCCTGGGTATTGGATCTATAAGATAGATCTAAATGGATGCTAGGATTCTCACTAGGTGTAGTGAGATGGTATCAATCGATCCTGGGGAGAATCACTAGATAGCTTCCAGGGTGGTAAGGTAGACTGAATGTCAGTCACAGGCATTTTCTTTACTCTCAGTGGAGGGACGGTATGTTGGAAGAGTTCCAAGCTAGATACCGTGGCAAACTAGACGATTAAGGCTGGATACATTGCTACCAACGATGCTACCAAAGAGACTGTCTGGGTGTGTATTAGTTCATGAGATGAACTTCGTTCCTACCATTGTGTGACAATGGAGTTGTGGCTTAGACCTAGGAACCCCCGTCCCATCAGTGATCCAGACATATTCTTAGGCAGTATCCTGATCATGGAGATGGATGATCTCCAGGAAGATCGAGGTTACGAGAGTAGACTTAGAAGTTAACACGGCGGATCCACTCACAAAGGCCTTTTCCCAGGAGAGACATTTATGGGATGGTTGTGTATGGGATACTACAACCACTGCTGATTGTAAGGTATTGGATACTACAACATATGGCCCTAGTGCAAGTGGGAGATTATTAGTTATATGTATGCCCTTGAGGCCATTATTGTGCATATGATGTATATTATAGTGGATGCTTGGACATACATAGGGAGGACTTTGTTTCTCAACTTGATAGTATGCTATCTGGTTGCTCTTTATCTTAACATGTTCATGGATGCTCTTTATGTTACATGTTGATAAAGCCCTTAGGATGTGTACTTGACTACCTGGATTATGATGCGGATCATACTAGTGGGACAAAGGTAGTCCGTGAGTACATCCTGTAATGTTCCTAGTCATGGGTGTATCAAGATAGGGCATCGATATACCAGAGTAGACTGGCATACAGCTTCTCGACCCATGTAGATGGGCGATGGATGAACCCATATCCATTGGTGTTTGACATCAGATATGGTATACGAGTGCTCAGTAGAGACTGGGTACACTGAACGGACGCGCCGAGAACTCTTAGATAGTATTATACCTATCGTCAGATAGTAGTTCTCTGGTGACACTGGTACTGCTTAGTCTGTAGACTCGAGATCGTCATAGAGTCTTGTGTGATTCTCACTATGCTTTGATTTCCTCCTTACCACGTTCAAGAGAATGTGCAAAATGGTTGTTTTTGGGTACAGTCCCGAATCACATGGAGGCAATGAGCGATAGGAGGGGTTTCGTCTCTCCCGGTATTGGGGGTTGATGTTGCACTGTGCTCGATTGCCTATAACAGGAAGTCCCTGGACAGGGTTGCTTCAGAGATATACTGGTAAGTGTTATAAGTAGTTTCTCAACCCGTTATAAGTCTCATATCGGCACGACTTATCGAGTTACTGGGGTCTGACGTTTACCACCCCTAGACGAGATATGCGACATATCAGACGAAGAGACCATACTATACGGTAGTGTTACTGATTGGATTCGCAGAAGTATGAGCAGGATTGCTTGTTGATATTCTGATCGCTTAATACCCTGGTGGACGTTACGTTTAGCAAACTGCTTGCGGCTTGTGGGTGTTTGATATGATCATCACGTATTGCTGGAGTATTGACGAATCTTTAAAGTCCTACATAGAGGTTTCCTAGCTCAAGCGAAACGGAGTAGAAGCATATATGTGATATGTATGGGACCGAGATTAATACGATATGTGATACCGTATTCTATTCTCGCGACTTATGATATCAGTTGGTTATATGTGATATAGCTGGGTTATCGGATCTAGTGTTAATTTGATAAGTTGTTACAATTGATTTTAGTCGGTTATATATGATATAGCCGGATTATTTAATCAGGTGTTTATTTAATAATTTAATGTATAATTATATAGTTGATATATTAAGTTAGATTAACTAATACTTGCTTACTTATGATTTCTTTTTCTCACTTTGTGCATATTATATATATGTGATATGTAGGGTTCCGAGGGACACCCATGAGGTTCTACAACTGATCAACCATGCCAAAATCAAATTTTTCCATGTGCCAAAGAACCCTATAAAAGATCGTTAACTAGAGAATAGGCGAAACAAAGCAAGCAAACTACTTTGCCACTAAGTGAAAGAGACAACAACCTTTGTAGATCCGGTCCTCCACTTCTCTAGCTCCATATTGACGTCCCTCCGCTGTGATCATCGGAATCCCGGACTCTAGCATCGGTTTCATCGGAGAAATGGGCGGGCTAGGTCGTTGACTTCGATGCCGAAGATGATCTACGTCGAGGCGACTCAAACTCAAAGTCCATCTTCACTAGGTCATGAAACTTGTGAAGATAACACACTCTACTACATGGAAAGTGGTAGAAGATGAAAAAATAGGAAGTGGGTTCACTTTGGATTTGGATTTCTCACTTGGATTCATCACTTGGAATTTTCTAGCAATGGTTTCTTCTCTTCATGATGAAGAAGAAGAAGAAAGAAAAGAATGAATGAATGAATATAAAAAAAAAAGAAAATCAAGCGATGCTTATCATTTAGCAACCATGGGTTAGTGTAACTAATGTTGAGAATAAACTAGGGTTTAGGTAAATGGTTAGGGTTAAGGATAAAATGCATGAAGCATCATGAAGCTTCTTGCATAAAACAAAGATTACCACCATTTTATTTTTGCCAAAAGTAAATAAATAAAATAAATAAATAAGGCAAATGAAACCCTAACCATTAACTAAATATGGTGTATAGCATACACACACCCAAGTTTGCATGTATCATCAAACATGATACAAACTAGTGCACAAACATATATCATATATATACAATGTGCACATTCAAGTGAGAAAGTTCATCTTATGTGAACAAATACTAGTTAATGTAAAGTAATATATCAAATATATAATTATACATTAAATCATTAAATCAACACTTGATTTAATGATCCGGTCATACTGCATATAACCGACTAATATCAAGTGTATCAATATATCGAATCAACATTTGATTCGGTAACCCGGCTATATCCTATATAACCGTCCGATGATACAAATCGCGAGAATAGAATTCAGTATCACATACTGGTATTATTCTCGGTCCCGCACATATCTCATATGCGCTTCTATTTCGTTTCGCTTGAGCCAGGAACCTCTGTGTAGGACTCTAAACACTCGTCAATACGCCGGCTGTAGGTGATGTTCATATCAAAACACCCACTAGTTGCAAGCGGTCTGCTAAACGTAACGGCCACCCGGGTATTAAGCGATCAGAAGATCAACGAGCAAACCCGCTCACACTCCTATGAATCCAACCAGTAACACTTACCCTACAGTTCGGTCTGTTCGTCTGATATGTCGCATATCTCGCCTAGGGGTGGTAAACGTCAGACCCCAGTAGCTTGATAAGTCATGCCGATGTAAGGTCCATAACAAGCATAAAACTACTGATAATACTTACCAGAAAATCAGTGCAAACCTGGCCAGGGATTTCCAGTTATGGCCAGTCGAGCATAACGCAACATCAACCCCCAATACCGGGAGAGACGAATCCCCTCCTATCGCTCATTGCCTCCATGTGAATCGGGACTGTACCCAAAAACCACCAGTTTACACGCCTCAGTAGAGCCGTGGTAGGGTGGAAATCAAAGCACAGTAGGAGACACACAAGACTCTATGACGATCTCGGGTCAACAGACTAAGCTGTACCGGTGTCACCAGAGAACTGCCATCTGACGTGAGGTATAATACCATCTGGGAGTTCTCGGCGAGTCCGTTCAGTGTACCCAGTCTCCACTGAGCACCCGCATACCATCTCTGATGTCAAACACCAATGGATATGGGATCATCCATCGCTCATCACATGGGTCGTGAAGACATACGCTGGTCTACTCTGGAATATCAATGCCCCGTCTCGATATTCCCACGACTAGGAATATTGAAGGATGTACTCATGGACTACCCAGGCCCCACTAGTATGATCTACATCGTAGTCCTGGAAGTCGAGTACACATCCTAAGGGCTTTATCAACATGTAACAAGGAGACAGAAAGTATACATGTTAAGATAAAGAGCAACCAGATAGCATACTATCATGTCGAGCAAAAAAGTCCTACCTATATATGTCCCAACACCCACTACAATATACATCCAATGTACAGTAATGGCCTCTAGGGCATACATATAACTAACAATCTCCCACTTGCACTAGGGCCATCTGTAGCAGTGGTTGTAGTATCTAATACCCAACCATCCCATATAAGTCTCTCTCTGGGAAAAAGCCTTTGTGAGTGGATCCCCCGTGTTGTCCTCTGAGTCCACTCTCCTAATCTCGATCACCCTAGAGATCAACTATCTCCACGATCAGGTGATGCTGCCTCAGAATATGCCTGGGTCACTGATGGGACCAGGGTTCCTGGGCCAAAGCCACACTTCCATTGTCACACAATGGTAGGAACCTAGTTCATCTCATGAACCAATATACACCCAAACTACCTCTTTGGTAGTATCTTTGATAGCGATGTTACCAGCCTTTATCGTCTAGTTTGCCATGGTATTTAGCTTGGAACTCTTCCAACATACCGTCCCTTCACTGAAGGTAAAGGCAATGCCTGCGACTAACATTCAGTCGTCCTTATCACACTGGAAACTTTCCAGTGATTCTCCCCAGGATCGATTGATACCATCTCACTAAACCTAGTGAGAACCCTAACATCCATTTAGATCTATCTCATAGATCCAAATCCCAGGATTTAAGAGGCATCACCTTTACCCTATTGGAGAATCCTTATAATAAGAGGAGATTGACCGTGTGTAGTATATGAAACTCTTTTCCTATCAAGAGTATGTTGTCCACGTACAATACGAGGATGACCACATTACTCTCTACTACCGTTTTGTATATACAAGGTTCATCTACCATTTTGATGAAGTCAAACACTTTGACTGTCACATTAAAATAGATGTTCCAACTCCACGATGCCTGCTTTATCCTGTAAAGCAACCTGCATATGTTTCCGCTGCTCCCACTGTTTACGAAACCCTCTGGCTGTGTTCTTATAGACGTTCTCTTCTAAATCATTTTAGAAAAGCAGTCATAGCACCCAACCACCAGATATCGTAGTCATGGTATGTAGCAATGGCAAGTTGGATCTGGATGGACTTAAGCAAAGTCCCTGGAAAAGTATCATCATTATCCATGCCTGGTCAATGACGAAAACTTTTAACAAGTCTAGCTTTGAAAGTCTCAACTTTTCCATCTACACCAAGAAATCTTCTCAAGATATACTTGCTCCTGATGGGGATTTAACCCTTCAGATATAGCAACCAAAGTCCATACTTTGTTGGTGTACTTGGATTCCATCTTAGATCGCTAAGCATCCAGCCATTCTTACAGAGTCCCTACTCTCGATGGCCTGCTCGAAACTAGTTGGGTCATCATCTTATGATGCATTCCTCGCTCCCTCTGTCATCGAGAAAACGAAGTATCTCTCAGGCGGATGAAGAACCCTACTAGATCGGCGGAGAGGTTGAGGTTCGTCGGGGACCATTGAATCCTTTGGTTCTATCAAATCATCAGCTGCAGTTTGTATAGCTGGAACCTTTCCAGTTCTACAGAACTGACCTTGCCTCGATCTTTTCCAGATTTTGCTTTTGACATAGGCCGGACAATCCTAAATCTTAACTTACATAAGAGATAGGCTCTTCCCATACCATATCTTATATGGAGTGGTAGGCACTGATTTGATTCGAACCCAACTTACTTAAGAGATAGGCTCTTCCCATACCATATCTTATATGGAGTGATAGGCACTGATTTGATTCGAACCCAATTCAATGGGTATGCAGCTTCTCAAGTGCATAACTCCCAAAAGGAAGTAGGTAACTCAGTAGTACTCATCATAGAGCGCACTATATCTAATATGGTGCGATTGCTCTGCCCCGATACACTGTTGTGCTGTGGTATATTCAGAGGAGTAATACGGAGAGAGAAGCTCATTCTCCTTTAGAATAGTACAGGAATTCTATGCACAAGTATTCTCCTCTTTGATCTCTTCATAGGACATAATACTTATACCCGTATTTTGGTTCTCTACTTCTAACTTATATTCTGTGAATGTCTCAAAAGGTTAGGACTTATGTTTCAACAGGAACATATGACTGAATCTTGAGAGATTATCAGAGAATGTAATGATGTACAAAGAACCGGTCCTGGCATGTGTAGACAGGGGACCTTACATACATCATCATGCATCAGTCTCAAGGGTTCACTAACTCTTTCTCTGTTTCCAATAAACAGAGCTATGGTCATCTTATCTTTGTGACATGACTGGCAGGTTTCATAAGATGTAAATTTAAACTGATTTAAATATGCATCTAAATGTAACTTAAGCTAGTCGGGTCAGATTGATATGACCTAGTCTACAATACCTCAAGAAGGAATCGTTCATATCTGAACTCTTCTTCTCGTGTGTGTTCTGTATACTAGGAAATGTAGTTTGATTTAGAACGTCAATGCTTTTAGATAACGTGCCTGAACGGATCAACTTTTGATATATTCAAAACAATATTCAATAATACAAAATTATATCCTTCTTTAATAAATAAAGAGACTGATATGATTTTGTATATCAGGTTCGGTATCTAATAGCATTTGTTTAGAATCAATGTATTGATAATACAGGGTGACAGTGACCAACAGACTTGGCTGCAAAACTTGCACCGTTTTCTGTCTCATGAAACTTATCACCCGTTCTCAGTTCTCTACCTTTCTGTAGCCCATGTAACAGATTACATATCTGGGATCCTGATCCGGTATCTAATACCTAGGACGTAGAGGATACAGAGAAACAGTTCTTTGTATTGAACACACCCGAAGAAGATGCATCATTATGCACTTTCTTTGTTTGGGCGGCATGGGAATCCTGGTATTCCCCTAATTCCTCCTCTGTCTTATAACAATTGTAAGTTGGAGCAGGATCAACGTTCCCCAGCTCAGTATAACAAGCGGGTTCGGTCAATACATCCATATTATTATCTTGATTAAGGCGTGACATGGGCGCTACCTGGAGAGAGAGAGAAGAAAACACTCTGCGTGCGCTCTTGCAAGATTAGATTGGTTATTTATTTTATCTAATCAGGATGGCTCCCATTGTTTTTATCAAATCTTCCTTCAAACCTTAAAAGGAAAGACTAGCTGGGATTAATTACACTCTACAAGTTCGCCAATCTTTCAGCCAGGCCAATGTCGGTACTTTGAGGGAGGTTCCCCGTGCTTTCGCACGGACCTAATTAAAGTAAATCTCGTTTTCCCAGAGGCGTAACCCCGTTGACACCTTTCTAGACACCTACTTGATCGGCTAATTGTAAAGTGCAAAACTCTCCCAGGAGTAACAATTACTCGCAGTGGGTATCGGGATCCAATTATCATATAGAAGGTATGCAATCTCATTACAAATTTCAATACTTGAAACTCCCGATAATGGTTTTTACCCCTAGCACTTATGACCTTAACTATGGTCAACAAATCACAAGCACTAGTCAAGTTCTACCCGTCATTTCGTGATTAATTAGACCCACCCACATTACCCTTAACTAAGGTCAACAAAGTCACGCGACTGTCCTAACTAATCACATCATATGCGGTGTAGGAAGACATCACTTAGCTACCGTACACTGTACCTTGTCTATGGTCAACAAACACAGCACGAATACTAAGTACTCTACTTCCTAAAATGACGGAGGGCTGCGGATGGTTTTTAAGAAAACCTTTAACGCTTTGAACTTGATCTCGTTGCGGAATCAAATGGTTTTTAAATGGATCGTTTTTTAGGCTTTTCTAGTTTTGCTAGAGGGGTCACTCCCGGTGAAGGGATCGTCGGCCCTTTCCTCATCGAATAAGGTGCAGGATATATCATATATACCGCTGTGCAAAGCAAAAATTATAGAAGCAGTCAAAAGACAAACCGAGGGTTACAGCATCTGCCAGTTATTGTTAAAGGGGTCACTCCCGGTGAAGGGATCGTCGGCCCTTTCCTCATCGAATAAGGTGCAGGATATATCATATATACCGCTGTGCAAAGCAAGAACTGTAGCTACCTGTTTTATTTTTGAAATTCGATTCCATAACATCTCTTAGGTTTATTTTCTTTTATCAATCTCATTAATGAATGTCCCATCATTTAAGTCTACCTAAGAATCACAAATAAATATAACGTACGCTTATGCCATCCGTATTCGCCTCGATGTCCCGTCTGCACCGTTAGGTTAGGTAACTAACTCCAGAGCGAGGCAGGGCTAGCGCGGGTGTAAAACATAAGCAACGTCTATATAATATATCATATATACTATATATAATATCGATCTGAACAAATCACATGATCACATCACAGATAACGCAGCAGAAAATAACTTATGAAATATTGGATATACTACGAAGTCCGTGTTTTATTTTGAGCCTTAATAAAACACGGATTCCACGGTCATGATGAGTAGCCAATCCCACACCCCTAGACCCCTACGAGAGCGGCAAGCAACCCTACCAATTCTAGGGTTAGGAGACCCGGACTCGACTCCTCGAGATGGTCTCCCACTGGACCCTAGAACCCGGTTACTTGTGCTCCCCTCCTTGGGTCTATCCTAATGCGGAAAAGTAAATAATATACATCAACAGTGACAACTTCCGCAACCTGGAAGTGCCCCAATAAAAGAATATGTCACGACCCGAAAGTACGGAACGTGATCGGCACTAAGATTACGAAGCGTCTAGAGGCGCCACGTAACCTAAATAAGCCGAAGCCCAGAAATCTAAACCATGAAAAAGAAGAAGAAGAAAAAGAAAACAAGTTTAAAAGCATCAGCAAATTTTCTCAAAAATTTCGGCAGAGTCTCCTCTGTAAAAACTGGCCCCCAAACTGGTACAACAAGTATAATATAAATAAACAATAAAAAGCATCCCCAAACGGGTGCTAGCTCAACGCCAACAGGCGGAAACAACCACAACAAACACAATAATATACAACGCCAAAGGGCGAGGCTCAAAACTCAAAAGAAAAACAAAACCACCAGATCAGAATAATACATGCGCGACTTTAAGGTCGAAATAAAAGACTGGTCCAATAAACTTATCAAGTAATACAAGTATGGTTGATGGAGCTTACTAGATACAAATGAATGAATAAAAGTACAATGGTGGTTCGGATACAAGTGAACCAACCTACCGTACAAATCATCCTGAAAGAATAGATGTGCCAGCAAGCTGCCAGGGAAACCTGTACACCGACCTGTTAAAAAATTTGGCACAACGGGGGTGAGTTGCCAACTCGTGAGTAGAAGACATCTACGAAAAGAAATCGAATGCACGACGCTATCCTAGGTCATAATAATACACTATAATATCCCAATCATCTAGTAATAGCAGGGTAAAACTACGTGTAAGTGCAGATACTCGGTGCTTGTGTCAGTGCCTCATATAATAATATGTCATATGAAATGAAATGCATGCACCATGAATGTAAAGTAACAAATCCTGAAATCCAGATATATATGTATAAGAAAACTTTAGCTGTTATCATAGTAAAATGTGTATAAGAATCTGAAATCTCAACAATGAAATCCATGGAAATCCGTGTCAAGCGTCGACACAACACATGTAATCTCAAGTCTCAATATCTCGGGCTCCGCCAGTCCGGATCGGCCCATATCATCAAATCTCACGACAACGGTCGGTATCCTCCGGATATCCGCCGCGCCAGACATCACCGGTAGGTAGTCTTCCCCTGCCAGGCTCATCGTCTACAACTCGATCTTCTTGCCCCGGGGTACCATACCGGGCCCACCATGTACCCGAGACGGTTCATCCACTCCTCGAATCGGGTCTCGAAATCCAACAGAAAACATGAAATATCATGGTGGACGACACATACATCACGAGAAAACCGCATCTTATTTTAAAAAGAGAGGAGGAGAGAGAGAGAAGGTTTTATAATTTCTTGCGGTTTTCCCCAAAATCCAGAATTCTCATAGAAATCCAAATCTTAAAATCATGAGTAAGTATATGATAAGTGTCGGCATATGCCCATGATACTACAGGATAACATGAAAATATGAATGCATGAATGTCAAGTAATAGATATCATGTCTATACTAACATCAGAGAGTAATCACGATATTATATCGGTCTAGTTGTTAACTGATTCTATCAATAAAAGATAATATAATCTAAAGTGTACGTGACATAGCAATTACCGATGATGATGTGTGTGAGCCGGCAAATAAGTGTGCGTGGAATATGCGCATCATCGGTAATGGTGCTGGTGTCCTAACAGGTAAAGTTTATACTGATTATAGCAACATATGAAAGAACATGCACAATGATGATTACAGTATGAATGCAAAGACAGATGTGCATTATCCACTCATTTGATAAACAATTATCACTACCACTATATGAATCGAACCTAAACTAGTGTCCATCTAACCTCCTAAAGAACTTAACCTAAGAAACTAGTCAATAAGAAACAAGAGTCTACCTAAGGTCTGAATCAATATCTCGAATAGTCGGCGATCTGGCCTCAATAGCGTCACGTACGTAGTACGGCTCCCTCGAATCAAGTGTGCGGATCAATCATCATATTTATGCCCCGTACGGTAAAATCCATCGTACGGCATCCCAATATCGGAGTACGGGTCAAGTATCTCCTAGGTGTCTCATCATTCGTATAATGTCATCACCAACACATCTCATGATCAAGGTACTAAACTGTAATCGCCTACATCAATCATATATCATTGCCCTCATAATATGCATCATTGGTTTATCCTCAGAAATATCATGTTATATGTATCATATCGTAATCAAGTCATACATATCTCATATCGTGATCAATCACAAGTTATAGTCCGGGTACTATTTTAGAGTCCCATGTACCTCAATATCATCACTACCCCTTATAATTTAAATATACATGTTCATTATCTCATTCTCTAATGATCCGCTAACACTTAATACGACTGTATAGCCAAGAATCACGGCATCAAGCCCAGTCACACTATTTCATCATACCTCGGATATCATATCACATCAATGAATCACATATACGTGTTGTATATATATGTATATACCTATACCTAGTTCTATATATATACACATACACGTATACCCCATGTCGAGTTTCAGTGTGTGCGTGGGTGTGTTTCTATCTGAAACCTACGAATCTCTTCCAAGGTACTCATCCTCTGATATGGTTTTCCTGAATCAGTCTAGTCCAGCCTAGGGTCAATACTAGGGTCCTACTAGAGTCACATCTTGTTTCCTAATGTCAATAAGTACTATTCCTATTCTACGTTGCGGGGGTGCTAAACGCCATCCACCCGACTTCCCCCCGTAGATATGCATTTACTCACCTGGTCCATGTCTGCCGAAGACAGTGTCGCCATCCTCCTCTTCATCGCCCGCAGTCCACGTGAGGGGTACCTAGACGCAAACATATAAATAGCATCGTAAACTGAATCACATACGAACGTCAAACGATACAAGGAACAAGCATAGGTTAAAACCTATGTCCCGTCCACGCAAAAGAACCAAATATCGCTCGATATCGGCGTACAAACTCCGATGGATCGAGATAAACATCAACAATTAACTCGTAGTTTTAAAACACATTACTTATATTATAAAACATGATTAAATCCATCGAAACCCTAAAATCCATCAAATCGCTCGATTTCATAAAACCCGAAAATGCCAATTTACCGTTTTTCATCAAAACTTGACATTTAAATGAAACCAATGGTTATAAAACTCATTAAATAGCATAACTAGACTATACAACCCCTTACTTTATTTTTATTACACAATTTTGCATTTATTTGAAATTTCTAGTTTGCAACTTTTAACAATTTTTAAAATTTTTCAAGCAAAATACCACAATTCCACCACAAAACATGATTTTTCATGAATTAATGTATTAAACCATAATTCATAATGATAATGATTTAATGAAACCATAAATTATATTTTTAATCACATTTATTTAGAAATTTCTAAAATCTAGTTTACAAAATAGCAATTTTTATCACAATTTATCAATTATCAATAGAAACTAGCAATCAAACTAAGTTTTTCTTTCCATTAACTTGCTAAAGTTCTCACTAAAACTATAATCTAATGATAGCCACCTTAATTGGAATTTTATATCACCCACATATATATTTTACAAAAACTAGTTAGCTAAAAAGCTTCATTTAAACAATTTTAAATGAAAAAATTTAAAATTCAACAAACATGCAAGATTTTCCAATTCTAAAAGTGTTAAACTAACTATTATAACCCTAATTAATTAATAAAAATTATAACTTGAATTTACAAACCTAACTTGAATTTTAGAATTTGCAACTAGAATTAATCTAATTAATCTAATTATGCTTAAATGAACATCTAATAACAATAAATCAAAAGAAGGAAATTTATACCTCCAATATATGAAACCCAAACATGAAATAAGCCTCCAAAATGCATGCTTTCCATCTCTAAAATCCATGCTAAATAGGTCAAAGGAAAATGGTAGAGCTTGAATGTTGATTTTTGAGATTTATTTTTGGAATTTTTGATGAATTTTGATGATTTTTAATGCAAAAATAATGGGGGGGGGGGAATTTTGGGGCTACCCATGGAGGGGAGGCCGGCCATGGAGAGGGAGAAAAAATGTGTGGTATTGTGTAGAAAGTTCATAAATAATGCATTTTTTTTCACTTAAACCCTTTATTATCTAACTTTTTCAATTTAACCCTTTTCCTAGAAATTTCTAGAACCATGGAGAGATTTTGGAAAAGATTTTGCATATTACACACTTGATTCTAATATACCATGGCTCATTTTTATAAATTAAAACCATTCAAATTTGTAATTTACACTAATTTAAATAAAAAATAATGCTTATGTTAATATTTAAAATATTTAATTTAGGAAAAATATTTAATTGAACTAAAAATTTATTATTGGCTAAATAACCACCATTTACTAGTAATTACATAATTAAAATAGGTATTTTTGAAATTATAATGAAAAACAATCACGATTTAATTTTACGAAAAATACATTTTACTTTACCGAAATTCATAAAATTCACTTAAACAATTTTATTCATTTAATTATTTATTTAATTATTTTTAAAACGTTACAATCTTTCCCCCTTTAAGAAATTCGGTCCCCGAATTTAAATTAAAACTCCCCCTCCAAATATTAAAATATTTAGCAAACACTCAAATCGTCGGGGCTCCGAAATCTTCAATACATAACTAAAATCAACTCCGTCAAGCATAACGCAATCATCGGAGTTATGGCGAGAATAAAATATCAAAACCCAGTATGAAAACCATCATAATATACATCAATCTATAACTTATATATAGTTCGCATCCTAGTAAAATCGCCTAAACATCATAATAAAGAAGCATACAAAAACCCCTCTTGAAAATCGCCGTGCAATGCACGTGTCACGGCATAAGTAGCGGACGTTTAATTTTTAAAAAAATAGCTATATATATATATATATATCTTTTATTTAACATACACGTCCCGCCTGGTTACTAAATCAAATAATAATGATTATGAAAACATACTGCTCAAACTGAAATCAATCCCAATCACATCAATAAAATATCATGTGCGTCCGGTGCGCACTGAAATCGAAACAAAATACAGATACCACGAATACACACAACAAAAAAAATAAGTGCAGCAGGTGTGCACCAAAAACATCTGTCAAGTGCAACGGGCGTGCACGACTCAATATCAGGTGCATCTAATCTGCACAAAACCACGATTTAGTCCATCTGGTGTGCACAAAATCGCATCAAGTGCGCCAAGTATGCGCAAGAATCCTAATCAGGTGCACATGGTGCACGAAAACATACATCGAAATCACAGCACAAAAATGCATGAAAACTAGGTCGAAACATATGTCAAAATCATGTGTAACCCCTATGCACGAAATCAAATAAAAAATCTCAAAATATATAAAACCAAATCAAGTGTACTGGGTATGTACTAAACAACATCAATATAACTGATATATGAAACACAAATAGAATGAAATGAAGGTACACACATGAAATACCAATCGTAGAACAAAGTCCTCAAAATACCAAAATCCAATCAACGAAAATATGAAATTCAAATCACTAAATCACAATCGTAAACACTATCGTCAATATCCGCCTCTTTCCTCTGATGTCGATTGCTTCGAACTCGTCTCTTCGTAGCTGTGCTGACTGTGCTACCCACGGTAATACTCATATCTAGAGTCTCCCACGTAATCGATCCCTTCACCTGATATCCGGACTACATTAACTTTTCGATCGATCCATCAAAATCCTATAATTCCCCGAGAGCTCAATACTCAAGTACAGCTTAAAAATATCCGGTACATACCCCAGCATCGATGATCCAGCCGTAGAAGGGCAAACCCAAGCCTCACTAATGACACCGCGGAACTGCCGTAAACCCTAAGGTTCAAGGGCGTTCTCGTGGTCATTATGTCGAGTTAGTGTTTCATTCTTCTAGAGGGTCCATCGAAATACCTGCATGTTCTTCCGAATACTTTAAACTTGGGAAAATGGTTTTCTGATAATCGTTCGAACCCTTTAACTTCATCCGGACGGCATGTGAATACCCTTCGTCCGCACGCTAAGCAATACTTCAATCCTCAAGAATAACCAATACTCTAATGGTTATCGCATTCGAGCCGCAGCTCCCTCTGCCAGTGTGCCCGTAGTAACAGAAACCACCCTCCAACATTGACGAAGATAGATCAAAAGAACGAATGGAATACGGTGCAAACAATTGTACATCCTAAGGCTCCTTAAGCAGAGTAGCGTATCGTAAGTATGCCGCGGACCATACCCACGGTACGTTACTCTACCTAAGTCGCCTACTCCATCAACCAAGGGTCACCTAGACTTATACAAGGTTAAACCTAGCGCTCTGATACCAACTTTGTCACGACCCGAAAGTACGGAATGTGATCGGCACTTAGATTACGAAGCGTCTAGAGGCGCCACATAACCTAAGTAAGCCGAAGCCCAGAAATCTAAACCATGAAAAAGAAGAAGAAGAAAAAGAAAACAAGTTTAAAAGCATCAGCAAATTTTCTCAAAAATTTCGGCAGAGTCTCCTCTGTAAAAACTGGCCCCCAAACGGGTACAACAAGTATAATATAAATAAACAATAAAAAGCATCCCCAAACGGGTGCTAGCTCAACGCCAACAGGCGGAAACAACCACAACACACACAATAATATACAACGCCAAAGGGCGAGGCTCAAAACTCAAGAGAAAAACAAAACCACCAGATCAGAATAATACATGCGCGACTCTAAGGTCGAAATAAAAGACAGGTGCAATAAACTTATCAAGTAATACAAGTATGGTTGATGGAGCTTACTAGATACAAATGAATGAATAAAAGTATAATGGTGGTTCAGATACAAGTGAACCAACCTACCGTGCAAATCACCCTGAAAGAATAGATGTGCCAGCAAGCTGCCAGGGAAACCTGTACACCGACCTGTTAAAAAATTTGGCACAACGAGGGTGAGTTTCCAACTCGTGAGTAGAAGACATCTACGAAAAGAAATCGAATGAACGACGCTATCCTAGGTCATAATAATACACTATAATATCGCAATCATCTAGTAATAGCAGGGTAAAACTACGTGTAAGTGCAGATACTCCGTGCTTGTGTCAGTGCCTCATATAATACTATGTCATATGAAATGAAATGCATGCACCATGAATGTAAAGTAACAAATCCTGAAATCCAGATATATATATGTATAAGAAATCTTTAGCTGTTATCATAGTAAAATGTGTATAAGAATCTGAAATCTAAACAATGAAATCCATGGAAATCCGTGTCAAGCGTCGACACAACACATGTAATCTCAAGTCTCAATATCTCGGGCTCCGTCAGTCCGGATCGGCCCATATCATCAAATCTCACGACAACGGTCGGTATCCTCCGGATATCCGCCGCGCCAGACATCATCGGTAGGTAGTCTTCCCCTGCCAGGCTCATCGTCTGCAACTCGATCTTCTTGCCCCGGGGTACCATACCGGACCCACCATGTACCCGAGACGGTTCATCCACTCCTCGAATCGGGTCTCGAAATCCAACAGAAAACATGAAATATCATGGTGGACGACACATACATCACGAGAAAACCGCATCTTATTTTAAAAAGAGAGGAGGAGAGAGAGAGAAGGTTTTATAATTTCTTGCGGTTTTCCCCAAAATCCAGAAATCTCATAGAAATCCAAATCTTAAAATCATGAGTAAGTATATGATAAGTGTCGGCATATGCCCATGATACTACAGGATAACATGAAAATATGAATGCATGAATGTCAAGTAATAGATATCATGTCTATACTAATATCAGAGAGTAATCACGATATTATATCGGTCTAGTTGTTAACTGATTCTATCAATAAAAAATAATATAATCTAAAGTGTTCGTAACATAGCAATTACCGATGATGATGTGTGTGAGCCGGCAAATAAGTGTGCGTGGAATATGCGCATCATCGGTAATGGTGCTGGTGTCCTAACAGGTAATGTTTATACTGATTATAGCAACATATGAAAGAACATGCACCATGATGATTACAGTATGAATGCAAAGACAGATGTGCATTATCCTCTCATTTGATAAACAATTATCACTACCACTATATGAATCGAACCTAAACTAGTGTCCATCTAACCTCCTAAAGAACTTAACCTAAGAAACTAGTCAATAAGAAACAAGAGTCTACCTAAGGTCTGAATCAATATCTCGAATAGTCGGCGATCCGGCCTCAATAGCGTCACGTACGTAGTACGGCTCCCACGAATCAAGAGTGCGGATCAATCATCATATTTATGCCCCGTACGGTAAAATCCATCGTACGGCATCCCAATATCGGAGTACGGGTCAAGTATCTCCTAGGTGTCTCATCATTCGTATAATGTCATCACCAACACATCTCATGATCAAGGTACTAAACTGTAATCGCCTACATCAATCATATATCATTGCCCTCATAATATGCATCATTAGTTTATCCTCAGAAATATCATGTCATATGTATCATATCGTAATCAAGTCATACATATCCCATATCGTGATCAATCACAAGTTATAGTCCGGGTACTATTTTAGAGTCCCATGTACCTCAATATCATCACTACCCCTTATAATATAAATATACATGTTCATTATCTCAATCTCTAATGATCCGCTAACACTTAATACGACTGTATAGCCAAGAATCACGGCATCAAGCCCAGTCACACTATTTCATCATACCTCGGATATCATATCACATCAATGAATCACATATACGTGTTGTATATATATGTATATACCTATACCTAGTTCTATATATATACACATACACGTATACCCCATATCGAGTTTCAGTGTGTGCGTGGGTGTGTTTCTATCTGAAACCTACGAATCTCTTCCAAGGTACTTATCCTCTGATATGGTTTTCCTGAATCAGTCTAGTCCAGCCTAGGGTCAATACGAGGGTCCTACTAGAGTCACATCGTGTTTCCTAATGTCAATAAGTACTATTCCTATTCTACGTTGCAGGGGTGCTAAACGCCATCAACCCGACTTCCCCCCGTAGATATGCATCTACTCACCTGGTCCATGTCTGCCGAAGACAGTGTCGCCATCCTCCTCTTCATCGCCCGCAGTCCACGTGAGGGGTACCTAGACGCAAACATATAAATAGCATCGTAAACTGAATCACATACGAACGTCAAACGATACAAGGAACAAGCATAGGTTAAAACCTATGTCCCGTCCACGCAAAAGAACCAAATATCGCTCGATATCGGCGTACAAACTCAGATGGATCGAGATAAACATCAACAATTAACTCGTAGTTTTAAAACACATTACTTATATTATAAAACATGATTAAATCCATCGAAACCCTAAAATCCATCAAATCGCCCGATTTCATAAAACCCGAAAATGCCAATTTACCGTTTTTCATCAAAACTTGACATTTAAATGAAACCAATGGTTATAAAACTCATTAAATAGCATAACTAGACTATACAACCCCTTACTTTATTTTAATTACACAATTTTGCATTTATTTGAAATTTCTAGTTTGCAACTTTTAACAATTTTTAAAATTTTTGAAGCAAAATACCACAATTCCACCACAAAACGTGATTTTTCATGAATTAATGTATTAAACCATAATTCATAATGATAATGATTTAATTAAACCATAAATTATATTTTTAATCACATTTATTTAGAAATTTCTAAAATCTAGTTTACAAAATAGCAATTTTTATCACAATTTATCAATTATCAATAGAAACTAGCAATCAAACTAAGTTTTTCTTTCCATTAACATGCTAAAGTTCTCACTAAAACTACAATCTAATAATAGCCACCTTAATTGGAATTTTATATCACCCACATATATATTTTACAAAAACTAGTTAGCTAAAAAGCTTCATTTAAACAATTTTAAATGAAAAAATTTACAATTCAACAAACATGCAAGATTTTCCAATTCTAAAAGTGTTAAACTAACTATTATAACCCTAATTAATTAATAAAAATTATAACTTGAATTTACAAACCTAACTTGAATTTTAGAATTTGCAACTAGAATTAATCTAATTAATCTAATTATGCTTAAATGAACATCTAATAACAATAAATCAAAAGAAGGAAATTTATACCTCCAAAATATGAAACCCAAACATGAAATAAGCCTCCAAAATGCATGCTTTCCATCTCCAAAATCCATGCTAAATAGGTCAAAGGAAAATGGTAGATGTTGAATGTTGATTTTTGAGATTTATTTTTGGAATATTTGATGAATTTTGATGATTTTTAATGCAAAAATGATGGGGGGAAAATTTTGGGGCTACCCATAGAGGGGAGGCCGGCCATGGAGAGGGAGGAGGGTGGAGAGAGAGAAAAAATGTGTGGTATTGTGTAGAAAGTTCATAAATAATGCATTTTTTTCACTTAAACCCTTTATTATCTAACTTTTTCAATTTAACCCTTTTCCTAGAAATTTCTAGAACCATGGAGAGATTTTGGAAAAGATTTTGCATATTACACACTTGATTCTAATATACCATGGCTCATTTTTACAAATTAAAACCATTCAAATTTGTAATTTACACTAATTTAAATAAAAAATAAAGCTTATGTTAATATTTAAAATATTTAATTTAGGAAAAATATTTAATTGAACTAAAAATTTATAAGTGGCTAAATAACCACCATTTACTAGTAATTACATAATTAAAATAGGTATTTTTGAAATTATAATGAAAAACAATCACGATTTAATTTTACGAAAAATACATTTTACTTTACCGAAATTCATAAAATTCACTTAAACAATTTTATTCATTTAACTATTTATTTAATTATTTTTAAAACGTTACAGAATATTACATACAAGTTTTTACATGAATAAAAAGGAAAAACACTCATCTCACATAAAAAAAAACCGGCTATTCAAACACGATGATCCAATATAACATATCCAGCAACACATAACATCACATGTCATCAACGTAAGTAAATATGCCCTTCCCAATTGTCGTTGACATATAGCAACGAAACAGGCGATATCACATATTACACTTACGGTCACAGAAAAGAAAGTGTAAAACTACAACAGTTGGAATCCGCAAACTCTTTAGACATCGCATGCCTAACCAAATGAATTCCTTAGACATCGCATGCCTAACAATTATAAACCCCGCATTTTAGTCTAATTATCGAAAACTCTTTTCAATATCAAGTCGGGAAATTCAACAGGATTCCCAACATTCTGATCGAATGCTCGTCGCAAACTTTAGTAGACGTCCGCACCCCCGATGCCGTCGACGAAGTGCACCAAGGCGGAATACCGCTGCCGCGAGCACCCGAACGGATGCTTTCGGCGACGGGGTTCTCCTACAGTCACTTGGTCGGGGCTATGGTGTGTGGCTGTCTATTAAGTTTACCCGGCGAGTATCCGCGTACGCTACGTGATTGCGACGGACTTTTGATCACATCAAAATTCCGTGGCAACCGATCAAGTGAGACTAAAGTGCTAGATTTATAATATTCAAATCGGTTATCTCATAACTCCTTGTGGATTCCAAATATTGTATCACATTCCAGATAAATAGAAAATGTTAAACTTTTCGATCGAACAATCAAACACCTAAGTTTTCCCGGAACAGCTCAACACATGAAATAAGTTTAAAAAACATTCACTTCATGCCACAGTACCAATGGTCCAGCCGTAGAAGGGTCAAGCCAACGCCTCATATATGGCACGCCGTACTGCCCCAAACCCTAAGGTTCAAAGGGTAGTTCAAGATGGTCACATAATCGAGTTAAGGTTTGTTGTCTTCTAGAGGGTCCATCGCGTTACTTGCACTACTCAGAACGTTCTTAAACTACGGAAAGATCCAATACTTGGAAATTTCCCGGCAGGGGAAAAAGTGGGTATTTATATCCGGTCGAACTTTTTAACATGTTCTAAAATTATCCGGAAAGTCACATAGACAAAATTAGACAATCCGATCGAATCTACGAACTCCCAATACAACCTAGAAAACTCAACTCTTGAGTATGAAATAAAAATACCCAGAAAACACAGGAGACAGATAGTGACATTACTGTGCAAACTGTAATGAAAAATGTGACTGTACGGCCGTGGAACCGCCGCAAGAGCCATGCTCGTGCCGCGGTTCCGCGGCGCCATGATCGAATTAGACGCACGTTTTGCACAGTAGTTCTTAGAAAACCCTACTGATTTTTCTGCATATTTTGAATTCCCAAAAATCACAGTTTTGAAAAATTGTATAGAGAAGGGTTTTCAATTAGGGTTTCGGGTTCGATCGGACTTCTAACATCGTCTACACTTCGCCTAAAACTCTAGCTAGGCTCTGATACCACTGTAGGGTTCCTAGGCACACCCATGAGGTTCTAGAACTGATCAACCATGCCAAAATCAAATTTTTCCATGTGCCAAAGAACCCTATACAAGATCGTTAACTAGAGGATAGGCGAAACAAAGCAAGCAAACTACTTTTCTACTAAGTGAAAAAGACAACAACCTTTGTAGATCCGGTCCTCCACTTCTCTAACTCCGTTTTGACGTCCCTCCGTTGCGATGACCGGAATCCCGGACTCTAGCATCGTTTTCATCGGAGAAATGGGCGGGCTAGATCGTTGACTTCGATGCCGAAGATGATCTACGTCGAGGCGACTCAAACTCAAGTTCCTTCTTCACTAGGTCATGAAACTTGTAAAGATAACACACTCTACTACATGGCAAGTGGTAGAGGATGAAGAAATAGAAAGTGGGTTCACTTTGGATTTGGATTTCTCACTTGGATTCATCACTTGGAATTTTCTAGCAATGGTTTCTTCTCTTCATGATGAAGAAGAAGAAGAAAGAAAAGAATGAATGAATGAATATCAAAAAATAGAAAATCAAGTGATGCTTATCATTTAGCAACCATGGGTGAATGTAACTAATGTAGAGAATAAACTAGGGCTTAGGTAAATGGTTAGGGTTAAGGATAAAACAAAATGGTAGACTTTTTCAAAGATGCATGAATTATCATGAAGCTTCTTGCATAAAACAAAGATAACCACCATTTTATTTTTGCCAAAAGTAAATAAATAAAATAAATAAATAAGGCAAATGAAACCCTAACCATTAACTAAACATGGTGTATAGCATACACACACCCAAGTTTGCATGTATCATCAAACATGATACAAACTAGTGCACAAACATATATCATATATATACAATGTGCACATTCAAGTGAGAAAATCATCTTAAGTGAACAAATACTAGTTAATGTAAAGTAATATATAAAATATATAATTATACATTAAATCATTAAATCAACACTTGATTTAATGATCCGGTCATACTGCATATAACCGACTAATATCAAGTGTATCAATATATCGAATCAACATTTGATTCGGTAACCCGGCTATATCCTATATAACCTTCCGATGATACAAATCGCGAGAATAGAATTCAGTATCACATACTGGTATTATTCTCGGTCCCGCACATATCTCATATGCGCTCCTATTTCGTTTCGCTTGAGCCAGGAAACCTCTGTATAGGACTCTAAAGACTCGTCAATACGCCGTCAGTAGGTGATGATCATATCAAACACCCACAGGCCGCAAGCGGACTGCTAAACGTAACGGCCACCCGGGTGTTGAGCGATCAGAAGATCAACGAGCAAATCCGCTCACACTCTTGTGAATCCAACCAGTAACACTTATCGTACAGTCCGGTCTGTTCGTCTGATATGTCACATATCTCGCCTAGGGGTGGTAAACGTCAGACCCCAGTAGCTTGATAAGTCATGCCGATTTAAGGTCCATAACAAGCATGAAACTACTGATAACACTTACCAGAAAATCAGTGCAACCCTGGCCAGGGATTTCCAGTTATGGCCAGTCGAGCATAGCGCAACATCAACCCCCAATACCGGGAGAGACGAATCCCCTCCTATCGCTCATTACCTCCATGTGAATCGGGACTGTACCCAAAAACCACCTATTTGTATGACTCAGTAGAGCCGTTGTAGGGTGGAAATCAAAGCAGAGTGGGAGACACACAAGACTCTATGACGATCTCGGGTCAACAGACTAAGCGGTACCAGTGTCACCAGAGAATTGCCATCTGACTTGTGGTATAATACCATCTGGGAGTTCTCGACGAGTCCGTTCAGTGTACCCAGTCTCCACTGAGCACCCAGATACCATATCTGATGTCAAACACCAATTGATTTGGGATCATTCATCGCCCATCACATGGGTCGAGAAGATATATGTTAGTCTACTCTGGAATATCGATGCCCCGTCTCAATATTCCCACGACTAGGAACATTGAAGGATGTACTCATGGACTACCCAGGCCCCACTAGTATGATCTACATCATAGTCCTGGAAGTCGAGTACACATCCTAAGGGCTTTATCAACATGTAACAGAGAGACAGAAAGTATACATGTTAAGATAAAGAGCAACCAGATAGCATACTATCATGTCGAGCAAGAAAGTCCTACCTATATATATCCCAGCACCCATTACAATATACATCCAATGTATAGTAATGGTCTCTAGGGCATACATATAACTAACATGATATATATTTGTGTACATGATATTGTGTCATGTTTGATGATACATGCAAGATGGGTGTATGAGACACACACATGATCATGATGATAATTAGGGTTTTTATTTATTTTAGTAATTACAAAATTGTGGGATTTTGTCATGGCTAGTAGCTTGTAGAAGCTTGTAGTGTTCATTGACCAAATCCACTAATTTGTTATACTTAATATATTTATAAACCAAACCATTATCACTTAGTCATGGTTAACTCTCTACAAGGGTTAGCATATGATGTTAACTCATCCATGGTTTCTATTCATGACTTGATAATTATAATGAGAGATTTCTTCATCTTCTTCCTCAGAGCTTTCTAGATTCAATGGAGATGGTGAAAAATAGTGAGAAAATTATTTCTAAAATGAGCAAAATTCCTACTTCATCATCCTCAACTACTAGCCATTTAGTATAGGGTGTTTGCTTCACTAATTCCATAATTAGTGAATGGGTAGCTTGGGTTAGAGTCTCCTCGACGTAGATTATCTTCGGCCACGAAGACTTCGTGCAAGCTTGCTCATTTCTTCAGGTGAACCCTTTCAAGAGTTCGGCCGTTCATGATTCACGGTGAAGGGACTACTACACGGAGTATTAGAAGTGAAGGACCGGTCTACAAAGATAGTATTTGTAAGTCCACGCTACCTCTCCCGGTACTTTCGGGCATGCGGAATTTGGTGAAAAACAATTTTCTTAGAGGTGGTAACATGGACTCAAAACCGGATCTTTGTTAAACATCTAACTAACAACCTAACTACGAGTTGCTAACTACTCGGTTAGGGGGTTATACCTTTCTTTTTCTCGAACTCCTTCGTCTTCAAGCTTCGATGGTCGTCCGAATCGGCTTCTCCCCGTCGTTTCCTTGCGCCGAAGATAGATCCACCTGAAAGCTTCAACCTTTGGCTCCTTCTTCGAACTTTGAAGAAACTAGTTCACTCGGTTTGCTAAACCTTGTGAACTAGAGTGAGTAGAGAAGAGTTTGTATGGGATTTTATCTATGGTTCTTGGTTCTCAACTCATGAGACAAGTGAACCATAGAATCAAGAGAGGGAGAGCAAGAGGAGGAAGATGAGAGCTCAAGAACAAGAGAGAGAGTGAGCATGAAAGAATGAGAGAAATCTTTTCTCATTTGGCTCTCATTATCCAAAACCATCATCACAAAAATAATAATCAAGTATTGTGTAAAATGGTTCAAGTCAAAATGGCTAAATCATTTCATGCACTCATTTCTCACAAAAGAAACAAGCAAGTAAAAAGTCTTTGCCATGAAATGATAGCCATTGTCATCATGATGGTCAACTAGTCCAACCTAGTCAACCGGTCAACAAAGTCAACAAGTCAACAAAGTCAACCCCTCAACAACCATGTCACCACAATACTTAATTAATATTATTGTTAATCACATATCATATTCTCATTAGGGTTGAGCAAAAAGTCAATAGTCAACTGTCAACGGTCAACAACCCTAATGAGAATCCTCTGCCTCTGTCTCTCCGTCAACTGTGCATACACACCCGCATCCGCGTTCCGAGGAACACGAATACATACTGGATAAATCCAATCCCAAAACGTACACTAGGATCAGGCTTAAACCAAAGCCCGCAAGTGTAAACTGTCCGGACACTGTACGTGCACAAGTGCACGGATGTGACCGAACCCTGTCGCAAAACCATGCGACCTGTCGCAAAACCATGCGACCTCTACTCTTTTGCCAAAAGGCGAATACCTTTCTGTGTGGGACTCTAAAGACTCGACACTACGCTGGCAGTGGGTTTAACCACAGACCGCAAGCGGCACTAGCTGTGCGTAACGGTCCCCAGGTAGATGCCGACAAGAAGACTGACGAGGCGAAACCCATCTGAACTCCTACTGAGCCTGAATGTGACATTCTCCGTACAGTCCGGTCTGTTCTTCTGATACATCGCATGGCGAGCCTAGGGGGCGGTAAACGTCAGTCCCCCAATAGCGGTACAAGTCGTGTCGGAGTGAAGCCCAATACACCCTGAGATAACACTGGAAGCCTACCAGTATATCCCGCTTGCCCTGGCCAGGGACTACTCATGTAATGGCTCTCCTAGACACAGCGCGATGTCAACCCCCAATACCGGAAGAGACGAATCCTGTCTAACCGTCACTGCCTCCAAGTGCTTCGGGACTGCACCCAACTACTACCTGTTTGCATGACTCCTTTGAGCCGTGGTAGGGTAGTAATCAAAGTACAGTGGGAACACACTCGAGGCGAAGTGACAGTGTCAAGTCAGCGGACTAAGCTGTACTCATGTCACCTGGGAACTGATAACTGACGATAGGTATAATACCAACTAGTCAGTTCCCGACGAGTCCAGTCCAGTGTACTCGTAACCCAACGAGCACCCACATACTATCTCAAGTACGACGTACCGACGGCTGTGGGACAGACCGTCTCCCACACTGGGATGAGAAGCGCATGCGCTAGTCTACTCCGGAGTATCGATGCCCTGTCTCGATAGTCCTGCGACCAGGGACCTGAATAAGGATGTGCTTATAGATTACCCAGCCCCACTAGTGTGACTGCCATCACAACGCTGATAATCAAGCAAAGATCCTAAGGGCTCCACTAATTTGTATAGGCGATATACTAAAATAAACACATGTACACATTGAAGTAGAAACAAACCAAGTAGCATACTACTATTTTGAGCAAGATTGTATATACAAGGTGAATATCCCAAGCTTCCATTAAGTAAAATACAAACTAGTATGATACAGAAATGGCCTCTAGGGCATATACACTAACAATCTCCCACTTGCACTAAGGCCATGTACTGGCGTATCGAAGACCTATCATCTCGATCAGCCGCTCGAACTAAGTCTGGGGCAAGGCCTTGGTGAATGGATCTGCAGTGTTATCTTCTGAAGCGACTCTCCGAACCTCGATCTCCTGGCGATCCACGATCTCCCTGATCAGGTGATACCGCCTCAAGATGTGTCTGGATCTCTGATGGGACCTGGGTTCCTTCGCTAAAGCTATAGCCCCGTTGTTGTCGCAATACAGAGGTATTGGATCAACAATGGACGGAACCACCTGAAGCTCTTTCAAGAACTTCCTCATACAGACAGCTTCTTTTGCGGCATCAGATGCATCGATGTATTCCGCTTCCATCGTCGAGTCTGCAACGGTTTCCTGTTTGGAACTCTTCCTACACACCGCCCCTCCATTGAGGGTAAAGACAAAACCCGACATGGACTTGGAATCATCCTTGTCACTCTGAAAGCTGGAGTCAGCAAAGGCCTCGATCTGGAGGTCTTTTCCGCCATACACCAAGAACATCTCCTTAGTCCTTCTCAGGTACTTGAGAATGTTCTTTACTGCTATCCAGTGTTTCTCCCCAGGGTTTGACTGATACCGGCTTACCACACTCAGTACATAAGCTACATCCGGTCTGGTACACAACATCACATACATTATAGAGCCTACCGCAGAAGCGTAGGGTATAATAGACATGCGATCCCTCTCCAAATCAGTCTTGGGAGACATCTCTTTAGAGAGGGTGATCCCGTGACAAGCCGGTAGGTTACCGCGCTTGGAATCTTCCATACTGAATCTCTTCAGTATGGTGTCGATGTACCTGGACTGTGAAAGTCCTAATATCCTTTTGGATCTATCACGATGGATCCGGATCCCCAGGATGTATGAGGCATCACCCAGGTCTTTCATGGAGAACCTGTGTGACAAGAACCCCTTGACAGATTGTAGCATAGGAATGTCATTTCCTATTAAGAGAATGTCATCCACGTACAAAACGAGGAATACTACAGTTCTCGCTACAAATCTACTATAGATGCATGGTTCATCTGGATTTTTGATAAAGCCAAATTCCTTGACCGTCTCATCAAAACAGATGTTCCAACTCCGCGATGCTTGCTTTAGTCCATAGATGGACTTAAGCAACTTGCACACCTTTCCGCTGCTCCCACTCTGAATGAAACCCTCTAGTTGGTCCATATAGACACACTCCTCTAAATTTCCATTTAGAAAAGCGGTCTTTACGTCCATCTGCCAGATCTCATAATCGTGGAAGGCAGCAATGGCAAGAAGGATCCGAATGGATTTCAGCATAGCCACTGGAGAAAAGGTTTCGTCATAGTCCAAACCAGGTCTTTGACGAAAACCCTTCGCAACAAGTCTAGCTTTATAGGTCTCAACCTGTCCATCTACACCAATCTTCCTTTTGAAGATCCACTTGCATCCTACGGGTTTTACCCCGTCTGGAGCAATGTCCAACGTCCATACCTTGTTGGGGTACATGGACTCCATTTCGGTCCGCATTGCATCCAGCCATTTTACTGAGTCAACGCTCTGAACGGCCTGCTGGAAGCTGGTAGGCTCATCATAATCTATGATGCAATCCTCTCTATCCCTGTCTATGAGAAAACCGTAGTATCTCTCGGGCGCATGAGACTGCCTACTACTCCTGCGGAGTGGCGTAGGAATGTCCTGTTCTTTTCCTCTGGTTCCACTAAGCTTTCAGTAATAGTTCGTGGTTCTGGAATTTCTTCCAGTTCTACTGTGCTCCCACTTATCTGGTTTTCTAAAAACTCAGTTTCCAAGAAGTAGGCATGACGAGAAACAAGAACTTTTTGTTCCTCTTCACAGTAGAAGAAATATCCCTTGGAGTTCTTTGGATATCCCACGAACTTACACTGTATTGAGCGTGCCTCGAGCTTGTCCGCATGCTGCTTTTTAACAAAAGCTGGACATCCCCATGTCTTAATGTGCTTAAGATAGGGTTTCTTCCCACACCATATCTCATATGGTGTAGTAGGCACAGTCTTAGTGGGAACTCGATTCAAAAGGTATGCAGCTGATTCTAGCGCATACCCCCAGAATGATCGCGGTAACTCAGCGTTACTCATCATGGACCGTACCATATCCAATAGGGTTCGGTTCCGTCTCTCCGATACACCATTATGTTGCGGAGTGTATGGAGGAGTAAGCTGAGAGAGAATTCCGTTCTCTTTTAAATAGTCCAGGAACTCGGCACTTAATTATTCACCACCTCGATCCGATCATAGGATCTTGATACTTTTGTTGATCTATTTTTCTACTTCTTTCTTATATTCCTGGAATTTTCCAAAGGCTTCGGACTTATGTTTCATTAAGAAGACATAACCGTACGTTGAAAAGTCATCCGTAAAAGTAATGAAGTAAGAAAAACCGCTTCGCGCATGTGTAGACATTGGACCGCACACGTCGCTGTGTACGAGTCCAAAGAGCTCGCTCGCTCTAACTCCGTGTCCAGTGAACGGAGTCTTTGTCATCTTTCCTTTGAGACAGGATTGACAAGTGGCATACGATTGATATTCGAACGGATTCAAATATCCTTCTGTTTGTAACTTTGTCAACCTTCTCTAATTGATGTGACCCAGTCTATAATGCCATAAGAAAGTCTGATTGATTTCCGGAGACTTTCTTTTGTGTGTATTCTGGACATTGAAAATCTGTGGTTGGTTTAATACGTATATACCATTGCTCAATGTACCTGACCCAATCAGAACTTGATTAAGGTGAATGTTTACAACATTGCTTACAAACGCAAATTCATAACCTTCTTTAGAAACCAAAGATACAGAAATGATATTACAAGTTGCGTTGGGTACAAAAAAGCAATTACGCAAAACCAAAACATGTCCATCTGACATTCCCAGGTGATAGTCCCCCACGGCTTTAGCATCCATGCTAGCTCCGTTCGCAACTCTGAGGGTCATGTCACCTGCTTTCAAAACACTACGGTTTCTCAACGCCTGCAAAGAATTACAGATATGAGATCCTGATCCGGTATCCAATACCCAGGAAGTAGAGTTTATTGAAAGACAGTTTTCAATAACATACACACCTGAAGCTGAAGCTGCAACCTGCTTCAATTCCTGTGTTCTGGCCTTCCAGGCCCTGCAATCATTCTTCCAGTGTCCTTTCTTATGACAATAGAAGCATTCTTCCTTATCCACAAGCTTCCCCGCTTTCTTTGTTGCTTTAGCTTTTCCCTTCGTATCCACTTTACTAACACCGCCTCTTGGTTTGGCGGGGGCTTTCTTCTTCTTTCCCTTGGCTTTCGCCTTGGACCTAGAAGAAGATGATCCTCCTACAAACAAAGTAGATGTTTCCCTACCTTTCTGTAGGGTGCCCTCTGCGCTCCTCAGCATGTTGAGGAGTTCTGAAAGTTCAACTTCCTTTTCTTGTAAGTTGAAGTTCAGTATGAACTGGGCGTAAGTGGAAGGAAGGGACTGGAGAATCAAGTCCGTATAGAGCTCATTCTCCAACGTGGTCCCAAGGTCCGCGAGCTCCTCAATGTAGCCAATCATCTTAAGCACGTGTTCCGCTACCGATGATCCGACGGCCAATCTTGCCGAAAATAACTTCTTCGACACTTCGTATCTTGCGATACGAGATTGCTCTCCATACAGTTCTTTTGTATGAAGAAATATGGATTCCAGGTCCATATTCTCGTGCCTCCTCTGATGTTCATTGTCCATAGAGGCAAGCACGAGGCACTTGGCCTTCGCGCAGTCTAGTTCCCAGGTCTTACGGATTTCCTTATCCGCGATGCTGGTTTTGGGACCTGGGACAGGGGGAGCTTTGGTGGTAAGAAGATACCCCAGCTTGTCGTAAGTGATTGCCATCTTGACATTCCTGAGCCAATCTTTGTAGTTTGGCCCTGTCAGTATGTTTTTATCTAGAAGTAACTTAAGTCCAGTCATGTCGATTGGTCGCTGCAATTAGGAGAGAGAGAAGAAACACTCAGCATGATGCAATTGCAATTTTAGAGTGGTTTTTAGTTCGTCTAAACAGGATGGCTCCCACTGTTTCTCGAATCCCTCCTCAAACAAAAAAGGAAGAATTTGTCAGGATCAATCTCACCGCACAATACTTGCTTAACCGTTCAGCCAGGCCAGTGTCGGTACTTCGAGGGAGGTTTTCCAACGCTTTCGCGAAGTTCCTTAATTAAATAACCTCTTTTCCCTGGGGGCGTAGCCCCGCTAACACCTTTCTAGACACCTACTTGGTTTATAGCATTGATCGTTAAGTGAGAAATTTCCCGAGGAGTAGCATATACTCACAGTAGGATCGGGATCCAAATATCATCGCGTGACGAAACTGAAGGAATCCTACCAGAATCATCACACTCCAAATGGTATGCAACACTAGCAAGTTTTAGTTCTTTTGAAACTCCCGATGTGGATTTTTGCCCCATGCTCTTATGACCTTGACTTTGGCCAACAAATCATAAGTCACATGTCAAGTTCTACCCGTCGTTCTCCAGGTTAATTTGAATCCACCCGTACCTACCCTTGACTTTGGCCAACAAGGCAGTACGACTGTTCCAAACCAACGCATCTATCTATGCTGCACATGAATTCCCAATAGCTACCAATCACTATGCCTTGACTTTGGCCAACAAACACAGCTTGAATACTATTGACTATTCATGTGAAAGGACGGAGGGCTACGAATGGTTTTGGCGAAACCGTGAACGTAAAGAACTTGATATAATCGATGGAACGAGATAGCTTTTAAAAGAAGTGGCTCAAACTCCGCATTTTAAAAGTTTGTTTTGAAAAGAACCGAGTGGTTTTTCGAAAGTGTTCCAACGATTTTAACTTGGTTTATTTTCTTGCATTAGTTCTTTTAATGCGTGATATTCTTGCATTAGTTCTTTTAATGCGTCCCATCATTTAATCCTACCATTGCAGAAAACAACCAAAATATGCGTACGCTTATGCCATTCGCATTCGCCACGGGGCCCCGTCATTACCCGTTAGGTTACTTAACTAACGACAGAGCGGGGGCTGGGCTAGCGCGGATGTAAAACATAAGCAACGCCTAAATAATATCATATATAGATATATTGCAATGATAGCCATTTCAGATCACAGATGAACACATTGGATATACTAGGAATCCGGAATTCGTACGAGCCTGTAACGAAAAGCAGATTACACGGTCGCGGTGAATAGCCAATACCCCACCCAAGACTCCTACGGCTGCGGCAAACTACCCGCCAAGTACCCGAAGCGAAGCAACCTCCCTCATCCCCGTGAGTAGGCCACACGGCACTTCGGCATACCCGGTAGTTTGTGCACCCCCTCCATGGGTCTATCCTAGGAGCAAAAACAGTAAAAAGAAATTATACAATGACGGCTACAACCCCGACCCGGTTGTGCGGCCATACAAATAATTATTACATCAATTTACAAATTTACAAGAATTGAAAGAAAAGAAAACTCTCGTCTCACAACCCCCGGCTATTCACCCGCGACAATCCAATGAATTCATATACACATTCCAATAACATTACGGATCACAGATTTGTATAACCCCCACTAATCGACATATAGCGATTAGTAGACGTTCAATACAAATATCACATCACAGAAAAACCCGTCAGCTTAAGTCTCTTAGAAGTTCGATCAAAAATACGGATTTTCAGGACCCCAAAAATAAAATTTTCGTTCTGGAAAATCTGGGCAGAAAATATATATTCCAAAAATCCCAAAATACCCCTATGAGCAAACTGCAAAGAAGAAATCCCATGACCGAGTCAACTCGGCCGCGGTTCCGCGGCGGGAGCAAGCTCCCGCCGCGGAACCGCGGCGTTTTGATCGAGTTAGGGAGTCAAATTTTTGCAGTTTCTTCAGAAAACCCCATCGTCTACACTTCGCCTAAAGCTCTAGCTAGGCTCTGATACCACTGTAGGGTTCCTAGGCACACCCATGAGGTTTTAGAACTGATCAACCATGCCAAAATCAAATTTTTCCATCTGCCAAAGAACCCTATACAAGATCGTTAACTAGAGGATAGGCGAAACAAAGCAAGCAAACTACTTTGCTACTAAGTGAAAAAGACAACAACCTTTGTAGATCCGGTCCTCCACTTCTCTAACTCCGTTTTGACGTCCCTCCACTGCGATGATCGGAATCCCGGACTCTAGCATCGGTTTCATTGGAGAAATGGGCGGGCTAGATCGTTGACTTCGATGCCGAAGATGATCTACGTCGAGGCGACTCAAACTCAAGTTCCATCTTCACTAGGTCATGAAACTTGTAAAGATAACACACTCTACTACTTGGCAAGTGGTAGAGGATGAAGAAATAGGAAGTGGGTTCACTTTGAATTTGGATTTCTCACTTGGATTCATCACTTGGAATTTTCTAGCAGTGGTTTCTTCTCTTCATGATGAAGAAGAAGAAGAAAGAAAAGAAAGAATGAATGAATATCAAAAAATAGAAAATCAAGTGATGCTTATCATTTAGCAACCATGGGTGAGTGTAACTAATGTAGAGAATAAACTAGGGTTTAGGTAAATGGTTAGGGTTAAGGATAAAACAAAATGGTAGACTTTTTCAAAGATGCATGAAGTATCATGAAGCTTCTTTAATAAAACAAAGATAACCACCATTTTATTTTTGCCAAAAGTAAATAAATAAAATAAATAAATAAGGCAAATGAAACCCTAACCATTAACTAAACATGGTGTATAGCATACACACACCCAAGTTTGCATGTATCATCAAACATGATACAAACTAGTGCACAAACATATATCATATATATACAATGTGCACATTCAAGTGAGAAAATCATCTTAAGTGAACAAATACTAGTTAATGTAAAGTAATATATCAAATATATAATTATACATTAAATCATTAAATCAACACTTGATTTAATGATCCGGTCATACTGCATATAACCGACTAATATCAAGTGTATCAATATATCGAATCAACATTTGATTCGGTAACCCGGCTATATCCTATATAACCTTCCAATGATACAAATCGCGAGAATAGAATTCAGTATCACATACTGGTATTATTCTCGGTCCCGCACATATCTCATATGCGCTCCTATTTCGTTTCGCTTGAGCCAGGAAACCTCTGTATAGGACTCTAAAGACTCGTCAATACGCCGTCAGTAGGTGATGATCATATCAAACACCCACAAGCCGCAAGCGGACTGCTAAACGTAACGGCCACCCGGGTGTTGAGCGATCAGAAGATCAACGAGCAAATCCGCTCACACTCTTGTGAATCCAACCAGTAACACTTACCGTACAGTCCGGTCTGTTCGTCTGATATGTCGCATATCTCGCCTAGGGGTGGTAAACGTTAGACCCCAGTAGCTTGATAAGTCATGCGGATGTAAGGTCCATAACAAGCATGAAACTACTGATAACACTTACCAGAAAATCAGTGCAACCCTGGCCAGGGATTTCCAGTTATGGCCAGTCGAGCATAGCGCAACATCATCCCCCAATACCGGGAGAGACGAATCCCCTCCTATCGCTCATTACCTCCATGTGAATCGGGACTGTACCCAAAAACCACCTATTTGTATGACTCAGTAGAGCCGTTGTAGGGTGGAAATCAAAGCATAGTGGGAGACACACAAGACTCTATGACGATCTCGGGTCAACAGACTAAGCGGTACCAGTGTCACCAGAGAATTGCCATCTGACGTGTGGTATAATACCATCTGGGAGTTCTCGGCGAGTCCGTTCAGTGTACCCAGTCTCCACTGAGCACCCACATACCATATCTGATGTCAAACACCAATGGATTTAGGATCATTTATCGCCCATCACATGGGTCGAGAAGATATATGCTAGTCTACTCTGGGATATCGATGCCCCGTCTCAATATTCCCACGACTAGGAACATTGAAGGATGTACTCATGGACTACCCAGGCCCCACTAGTATGATCTACATCATAGTCCTGGAAGTCGAGTACACATCCTAAGGGCTTTATCAACATGTAACAGAGAGACAGAAAGTATACATGTTAAGATAAAGAGCAACCAGATAGCATACTATCATGTCGAGCAAGAAAGTCCTACCTATATATATCCCAGCACCCATTACAATATACATCCAATGTACAGTAATGGCCTCTAGGGCATACATATAACTAACATGATATATATTTGTGTACATGATATTGTGTCATGTTTGATGATACATGCAAGATGGGTGTATGAGACACACACATGCTCATGATGATAATTAGGGTTTTTATTTATTTTAGTAATTACAAAATTGTGGGATTTTGTCATGGCTAGTAGCTTGTAGAAGCTTGTAGTGTTCATTGACCAAATCCACTAATTTGTTATACTTAAGATATTTATAAACCAAACCATTATCACTTAGTCATGGTTAACTCTCTACAAGGGTTAGCATATGATGTTAACTCATCCATGGTTTCCATTCATGACTTGATAATTATAATGAGAGATTTCTTCATCTTCTTCCTCAAAGCTTTCTAGCTTCAATGGAGATGGTGAAAAATAGTGAGAAAATTATTTCTAAAATGAGCAAAATTCCTACTTCATCATCCTCAACTACTAGCCATTTAGTATAGGGTGTTTGCTTCACTAATTCCATAATTAGTGAATGGGTAGCTTGGGTTAGAGTCTCCTCGACGTAGATTATCTTCGGCCTCGAAGACTTCGTGCAAGCTTGCACATTTCTTCAGGAGAACCCTTTCAAGAGTTCGGCCGTTCATGATTCACGGTGAAGGGACTACTACACGGAGCATTAGAAGTGAAGGACCGATGTACAAAGGTAGTATTTGTAAGTCCATGCTACCTCGCCCGATACTTTCGGGCATGCGGAATTTGGTGAAAAACTATTTTCTTAGAGGTGGTAACATGGACTCAAAACCGGATCTTTGTTAAACATCTAACTAACAACCTAACTACGAGTTGCTAACTACTCGGTTAGGGGGTTATACCTTTCTTTTTCTCGAACTCCTTCGTCTTCAAGCTTCGATGGTCGTCCGAATCGGCTTCTCCCCGTCGTCTCCTTGCGCCGAAGATAGATCCACCTGAAAGCTTCAACCTTTGGCTCCTTCTTCGAACATTGAAGAAACTAGTTCACTCGGTTTGCTAAACCTTGTGAACTAGAGTGAGTAGAGGAGAGTTTGTATGGGATTTTATCTATGGTTCTTGGTTCTCAACTCATGAGACAAGTGAACCATAGAATCAAGAGAGGGAGAGCAAGAGGAGGAAGATGAGAGCTCAAGAACAAGAGAGAGAGTGAGCATGAAAGAATGAGAGAAATCTTTTCTCATTTGGCTCTCATAATCCAAAACCATCATCACAGAAATAATAATCAAGTATTGTGTAAAATGGTTCAAGTCAAAATGGCTAAATCATTTCATGCACACATTTCTCACAAAAGAAACAAGCAAGTAAAAAGTCTTTGCCATGAAATGATAGCCATTGTCATCATGATGGTCAACTAGTCAAACCTAGTCAACCGGTCAACAAAGTCAACTAGTCAACAAAGTCAACCCCTCAACAACCATGTCACCACAATACTTAATTAATATTTTTGTTAATCACATATCATATTCTCATTAGGGTTGAGCAAAAAGTCAATAGTCAACTGTCAACGGTCAACAACCCTAATGAGAATCCTCTGCCTCTGTCTCTCCGTCAACTGTGCATACACACCCGCATCCGCGTTCCGAGGAACACGAATACATACTGGATAAATCCAATCCCAAAATGTACACTAGGATCTGGCTTAAACCAAAGCCCGCTAGTGTAAACTGTCCGGACATTGTACGTGCACAAGTGCACGGATGTGACCGAACCCTGTCGCAAAACCATGCGACCTGTCGCAAAACCATGCGACCTCTACTCTTTTGCCTAAAGGCGAATAGCTTTCTGTGTGGGACTCTAAAGACTCGACACTACGCTGGCAGTGGGTTTAACCACAGACCGCAAGCGGCACTAGCTGTGCGTAACGGTCCCCAGGTAGATGCCGACAAGAAGACTGACGAGGCGAAACCCATCTGAACTCCTACTGAGCCTGAATGTGACATTCTCCGTACAGTCGGGTCTGTTCGTCTGATACATCGCATGGCGGGCCTAGGGAGCGGTAAACGTCAGTCCCCCAATAGCGGTACAAGTCGTGTCGGAGTGAAGCCCAATACACCCTGAGATAACACTGGAAGCCTACCAGTATATCCCGCTTGCCCTGGCCAAGGACTACTCGTGTAATGGCTCTCCTAGACACAGCGCGATGTCAACCCCCAATACCGGGAGAGACGAATCCTGTCTAACCGTCACTGCCTCTAAGTGCTTCGGGACTGCAACCAACTACTACCTGTTTGCGCGACTCCTTTGAGCCGTGGTAGGGTAGTAATCAAAGTACAGTGGGAACACACTCGACGCGAAGTGACAGTGTCAAGTCAGCGGACTAAGCTATACTCATGTCACCTGGGAACTGATAACTGACGATAGGTATAATACCAACTAGTCAGTTCCCGACGAGTCCAGTCCAGTGTATGTTAGTTATATGTATGCCCTAGAGGCCATTACTGTACATAGGATGTATATTGTAGTGGATGCTGGGACATATATAGGGAGGACTTTCTTGCTCGACATGATAGTATGCTATCTGGTTGCTCTTTACCTTAACATGTACACTGTTTGTCTCTCTGTTACATGTTGGTAAAGCCCTTAGGATGTGTGCTTGACTACCTAGACTATGATGCGGATCATACTAGTGGGGACATGGTAGTCCATAAGTACATCCTTCAAAGTCCCTAGTCGTGGGTGTATCGAGACGGGGCATCGATATACCAGAGTAGACTAGCGTGTACCTTCTCGACCCATACAGATGGGCGATGGATGATCCCATATCCATTGGTGTTTGACATCAGAGATGATATACGGGTGCTCAGTAGAGACTGGGTACACTGGACGGACTCGCCGAGAACTCCCAGATGGTATTATACCTCACGTCAGATGGCAGTTCTCTGGTGACACTGGTACAGAGTAGTCTGTTGACCCGAGATCGTCATAGAGTCTTGTGTGGTTCCCACTGTGCTTTGATTTCCATCTTACCACGTCCAAGAGGGCGTGCAAAACGGTGGTTTTTGGGTACAGTCCCGAGTCACATGGAGGCAATGAGCGATAGAAGGGGATTCATCTCTCCCGGTATAGGGGGTTGATGTTGCGCTGTGTTCGATTGGCTATAACAGGAAATCCCTGGCCAGGGTTGCTGAGATTTACTGGTAAGTGTTACCAGTAGTTTCTCGAATTGTTATAGACCTCATATCGACACGACTTATCGAGCTATTGGGGTCTGACGTTGACCACCCCTAGGCGAGATATGCGACATATCAGACGATCATACCGGACTGTACGGTAGTGTTACTGGTTGGATTCACTGGAGTATGAGCGGGCTTGCTCGTCGATCTTCAGATCGCTCAATACCCGGGTGACCGTTACGTTTAGCAGACCGCTTGCGGCTTGTGGATGTTTGATATGATCATCATCTGCTGCCGGCGTATTGACCAGTCTTTAGAGTCCTACACAGAGGTTTCCTGGCTCAAGCGAAACGAAATAGGAGCGCATATGAGATATGTGCGGGACCGATAATAATACCAGTATGTGATACTGTATTCGATTCTCGCGATGTGACATTGATCGGTTATATGCGATATAGCCGAGTTATCGGATCAAGTGTTGATTCGATAAGTTGTTACTGATGATACCAGTCGGTTATGTGCGACATGACCGGATCCTTAAATCAAGTGTTGATTTAATGATTTAATGCATAATTGTATATTTGATATATTACTTTGCATTAACTAGTATCGGTTCACTTTAAAATGGATTTTCTCACTCGGGTGTGCGCATTGCATATGCGATATGATTTTGTGCACTTGCTTGTATCATGTTTGATGATGCATGCCAAACTTGGTTAAGTCTAAAGAATGAACCATGGTAATGAATGGGTTAGGGTTTTGATTTTTATTTATTCATTTATCTTTCTTATTTATTCTTTTTGGAAAAAGGAAAAAGAAAGATAAATGGTGGCATATTTTGGATTTAGTTGAAACTTTGACTAAGTCTTCATTCTTGTCCTATACTTAACCCTAACCATTTTAACTAACCTAAGTTAATTCTCTACACTTAACTAGAGTTAAAAGTATGATAAGTATTGTTTTATTTTCTATTTTTAATTCAAGACTTATCATATCATCTTCATCTTCTTCCATTCTTCAAGTGAAGAAAGCTTCATTTTCATCAATGGTGATTGATGATTAAGAGTGAGAAATCCATTTCTAAAGTCTACCCACTTCCTATTTCTTCATCCTCTACCTCTTGCCAAGTAGTAGAGTGTGTTTACTTCACAAGTTTCAAGACTTGGTGAAGTTGTGAGCTTGATTTAGCGATGCCTCGACGTAGATCATCTTCGGCATGGACATCGACGACCTAGCTTGCCCATTCTCCGACGAAGCCGACGCTAGAGCCCGGATTTGATTTGGACAGCGGAGAGGACCTCATCTCGGAGCCGTGGAGGTGGAGGACCGGATCTACAAAGGTTGTATTTCCGTTTCCCATTAGTTAATTTTTAACTAGTTTACTTTTCGCCTAGATTTCTAGCCGACGATCCGTAGTCGGGTCTCTCGGCACCTAGATTTTTTGAAATTGGCATGTTCGATGCCTTGAGAGACCTCACTAGGGTGCCTAGGGACCCTACAGTGGTATCAAAGCCTAGCTAGAGCCTTAGGCAAAGTCCCGACGGAGTTAGAAGTCCGATCGACCCAAAACCCCGACCCGAATATTGCTCTCTGGACATTTCTGTAAAATGTGGTTTTTTCGAAATTAAAAATATTCAGAAAAATCAGCAGGTAATCCTAAGACTTACTGTGAAATTCGAGGGATTGATTCCACAAAGGCAGCGCGGATCCGCGGCCCTACAGTAGGCTCATGCGGCGGATCCGCGGCGCTTTTGTCGCTTTGTGCAGCCAATTTTGCACAGTAGTTCTTAGCTTTCTGTGTTGGTTTTCCTGGGGATTTTTAATAATTTTTCCAGAGTTGCATTTTCTGGGTTGTATTGGGAACTCGGTGTATCGATCGGATTGTCTAATTTTGTCAGTGTGTTTTTCCGGATAAATCTTAGAATGTGTTAAAAAGTTCGACCGGATATAAATACCCACTTTTTCCCCTGCCGGGAAATTTCCAATTGTTGGATTTTTCCGTTGTTTAACGACGTTCTAAGTAGTGCAAGTAACGCGATGGACCCTCTAGAAGACAACAAACCTTAACTCGATTATGTGACCGTCTTGAACTGCCCTTTGAACCTTCGGGTTTGGGGCAGTACGGCGTGCCACATGTGAGGCGTTGGCTTGACCCTTCTACGGCTGGACCGTTGCTACTGAGGCACGAACTGAATGCTGTTAGACTTATTTCATGTGTTGAGCTGTTTCGGGAAAACTTGGGTGTTCGATTGTCCGATCGGAAAGTTTAACATTTTCTATTTATCCAGAATGTGATACAATAATTGGAATTCGCAAATAGTTATGAGATAACGGAATGAATGTTATAAACATAGCAGTTTAGTCTCATTTGATCGGTTGCCACGGAGTTTTGATGTGATCAAAAGTCCGTCGCAATCACGTAGCGTACGTGGATACTCGCCAGGTAAACTTAATAGACAGCCTCACCCCATAGCCCCGACCAAGTGACTGTAGGAGAACCCCGTCGCCGAAAGCATCCGTTCGGGTGCTCGCGGTAGCGGTGTTCCGCCTTGGTGCACTTTGTCGACGGCGTTAGGGGTGCGGCCGTCTACTGAAGTTTGCGACGAGCATTCGATCAGAATGTCGGGAATCTTGTTGAATTGCCCGACTTGATATTGAAAAGAGTTTTCGATAATGAGACTAAAATGCGGGGTTTATAATTGTTAGGCATGCGATGTCTAAGTAATTCATTTGGTCAGGCATGCAATGTCTGAGGAGGTTGCGGATTCCAACTGTTGTAGTTTTACACTTTCTTTTCTGTGACCGTAAGTGTAATATGTGATATCGCCGGTTTCATTGCTATATGTCAACGACAATTGGGATGGACATATTTACTTACGTTGATGACATGTGATGTTATGTGTTGCTGGATATGTTATATTGGATCGTCGTGCTTGAATAGCCGGGTTTTTTTATGTGAGATGAGTGTTTTTCCATTTTCATTCATGTAAAAACTTGTATGTAATATTCTTTTATTGGGGCGCTTCCTGGTTGCGGAAGTTGTCACCGTTTGTATATTATTTACTTTTCCGCACTAGGATAGATCCAAGGAGGAGGGCACAAGTAACCGGGTTCTGGAGTCCAGTAGGAGACCAACTCGAGGAGTCGGGTCCGGGTCTCCTAACTCCAGAATTGGTAGGGTTGCTTGCCGCTCTCGTAGGGGTCTAGGGGTGTGGGTTTGGCTATTCATCACGACCGTGGAATCCGTGTTTTATACTGGCTCGTATTGAAAACACGGACGTCCTAGTATATCCAATATTTCATATGATTCTTCTGCTGCGATATCTGTGATGTGATCATGTGATGTTCTGTGATAGATACAGTATATAGTATATATGATATATTATATAGACGTTACTTATGTTTTACACCCGCGCTAGCCCTGCCCCGCTCTGCCGTTAGTTACCTAACCTAACGGTGCACGAGGGGACATCGAGGCGAATGCGGATGGCATAAGTGTACGTCGTATTTATCTGTGATGTTTAGGTACTTTAATGATGGGACTTCATTAATGTGATTAATGAAATAAAAGAAACCTAAGATGTTGTAGAATCGAATTTCAAAATAAAACAGGTAGCTACAGTTCTTGCTTTGCACAGCGGTATATATGATATATCCTGCACCTTATTCGATAAGGAAAGGACCGAGATCCCTTCACCGGGAGTGACTCCTTTAGCAATTACTGGCAGATGCTACACATTCGGTTTGTATTTTGAATGCTTTTAAGAGTTTTTGCTTTGCACAGTGATATATGTGATATATCCCGCACCTCATTCGACGAGGAAAGGACCGACGATCCCTTCACCGGGAGTGACTCCTTTAGCAAAACTAGAAAAGCCTCAAAAGCACTCCATTTTAAAATCATTTGATTCTACAACGATATCAAGTTCATTACGCAATAGGTTTTCAGAAAAACCTGTCGTAGCCCTCCGTCATTTCAGATAAGTTGTATATAGTATTCGTGCTGCATTTGTTGGCTTTCGTCAAGGTGCAGTGTGCGGTAGCTATATGCTGCTTATCTGCTAGCATACGATGCGATTGGATTAGGGTAGTCGTGCGGCTTTGTTGGCTTTCGTCAAGGGTCGTACGGGTGGGTTTAATTCAATCAAGAAATGTACGGGCTGAACTTGACTAGCGGGCTATGGTTTGTTGGCTTTCGTCAAGGTCATAGCACGTTAGGGGCAAAATATTATCGGGAATTTCAAGTGTTGAAATTTGCAATGAGATTGCATACCTTCTATGAGATAGTTGGATCCCGATACCCGCTGCGAGTAAGAGTTACTCCTGGGAGAGTTTTATACATTACAATTAGCCGATAAAGTAGGTGTCTAGAAAGGTGTCAACGGGGTTACGCCTCTGGGAAAACGAGGTTTACAGTAATTAGGTTCGTGCGAAAGCACGGGGGACCTCCCTCAAAGTACCGACACTGGCCTGGCTGAAAGATTGGCGAACTTGTAGCGTGTAATTAATCCCGGCTAGTCTTTCCTTTTAGGGTTTGAAGGAAGATTTGATAAAAAGCAGTGGGAGCCATCCTGATTAGATAAAATAATAACCAATCTATTCTTGCAAGAGCGCACGCTGAGTGTTTTCTTCTCTCTCTCTCCAGGTAGCAACCATATCACGCCTTAATCAAGATAATAATACGGAATATTGACCGAACCCGCTTGTTATACTGAGCTGGGGAACGTTGGTCCCGCTCCAACTTATAATTTTTATAAGACAGAGCAGGAAATTGGGGAATACCAGAATTCCTATGCCGCCCAAATGAAGAAAGTGCATATGATGCATCTCCTTCGGGTGTGTTCATTACAAAGAACTGTTTCTCAGTATCCTCTGCATCCTGGGTATATGATACCGGATCAGGATCCCAGATATGTAATCTGTTACATAGGGCTACAGAAAGGTAGAGAACTGAGAACGGGTGATAAGTTTCATGAGGCAGAAAACGGGGCAAGTGTTGCAGCCAAGTCTGTCGGTCACTGTCACCCTGTATTACCAATACATTGATTCTGAACGAATGTTGTTAGATACCGAACCTGATATACAAAATCATATCAGTCTCTTTATTAGTAAAGAAACGGTAAAATTTTGTATTGATGGATAATGTTTTGAACATTTCCTATATCAAAAGTTGATCGGTTCAGGCACGTTATCTAAAAGCATTAATGTTCTAAATCAAACTACAGTTCTTTAGTATACAGAACACACACAAGAGGAAGAGTTCAGAAATGAACGGATCCTTCTTGAGGCATTGTAGACTAGGTCATATCAATGCGACCCGACTGGCTAGAGTTACATATAGATGCATATTTAAATCAGTTTGAATTTACATCTTGTGAAACTCGCCAGTCATGTTACAAAGATAAGGTGACCATAGCTCCGTTTACTGGAAACAGAGAAAGAGTTAGTGAACTCTTGGGATGATACATGTTGATGTATGTAGGTCCCCTGTCTACACATGCCAGGACTGGTTCTTTATACTTCATTACATTCTCTGATAATCTCTTAAGATTCAGACATATGTTCCTGCTGAAACACAAGTCTGAACCTTTTGAGATATTCACAGAATATAAGTTAGAAGTAGAGAACCAATAAGGGTACAAGTATTATGTCCTTTGATGTGATCAGGGAGGAGAATACTTGAGCACGGAATTCCTGGACTATTCTAAAGGAGAATGAGATTCTCTCTCAGCATTACTCCTCCGTATACACCATAGCACGATGGTATATCGGAGCGGAGCAATAACACCATATTTGATAAGGTGTGCTCTATGATGAGTACTACTGAGTTACCTATTTTCTTTTGGGAGTTATGCACTTGAGAAGTTGCATACCAATTGAATAAAGTTCGAATCAAATCAGTTGCCTACCACTTCATATGTGATATGGAAAGGGAAGAGCCCATATCTTAAGTTTCTTAAGATTTGGGGTTGTCCGGCCTATGTTTAAAAGCAAAATCCGGACAAGCTCGAGGCAAGGTCTGTTATGTAGAACTGGAAGTGTTCCAGCTATACACACTACAGCAGATGATTTGATAGAACTAAAGGATTCATTAGTTACCAACGAACCTCAGCCTCTCCGCCGATCTAGTAGGGTTCCTCACCCACCTGAGAGATACTTCGGTTTCTCTATGACAGTGGGAGCGAGGATTGCATCATGAGATGATGACCCAACTAGCTTCGAGCTGGCCATCGAGAGTAAGACTCTGTAAGAATGGCTGGATGTTTAGCGATCTGAGATGGAATCCATGTACACCAACAAAGTATGGACTTTGGTTGCAATATCTGAAGGGTTAAATCCCCATCAGGAGCAAGTATATCTTGAGAAGATTACTTGGTGTACATGGAAAAGTTGAGACTTTCAAAGCTAGAATTGTTAAAGGTTTTCGTCATCGACCAGGCGTGGATAATGATGAAACCTTTTCCGGTAGCTATGCTTAAGTCCATCCAGATCCTACTTGCCACGGCTACATACCATAACTACGATATCTAGCGGTTGGGTGCCATGACTGCTTTTCTAAATGATGTTTTAGAAGAGTGCGTCTATAAGTACACAGCCAGAGGGCTTCGTAGACAGTGGGAGCAGCGGAAACGTGTGCAAGATGCTTTATAGGATAAAGCAGGCATCGCGGAGTTGGAACGTCTATTTTGATGTGTTAGTCAAAGAAGTTGACATCATCAAAATGGTAGATGAACCTTGTATAAACAAAAAGGGTAGTAGGGAGTATGGTGACGATCCTCGTAGAGTACGTGGATGACATACTCTTGATAGGGAAGGAGTTTCCTATGCTACGCTCGATCAATCTCCGCTTATCACAATGATTCTCCATATAGGATCAAAGTGATCCTTCTAAATCCTGGGTTTTGGATCTATGAGATAGATCTAATTGGATGTTAGGATACACACTAGCTGTAGTGAGATGGTATCAGTTGATCCTGGGGAGAATCACTGGAAGGGTTCCAGGGTGATAAAGAAGACTGAATGTCAGTCGCAGGCATTGTCTTTACCCTCAGTAAAGGGACGGTATGTTGGAAGAGTTCCAAGCTAGATACCGTGACATACTAGACGATAAAGGCAGGATACATCGCTACTTAAGATGCTACCAAAGAGGCAGTCTGGGTGTATATTGGTTCATGAGATGAACTTAGTTCCTCCCAATGTGTGACAATGGAGTTGTGGCTTATGCCAAGGAACGCCGGTCCCATCAGTGATCCAGACTTATTCTAAGGCACCATCGCCTGATCATGGAGATAGTTGATCTCCAGGATGATCCAGGTTAGGAGAGTATATTCAGAGGACAACACAGCGGATCCACTCACAAAGGCCTGTTCCCAGAGAGAGATTTTTATGGGATGGTTGAGTATGAGATACTACAACCACTGCTACAGATTGCCCTAGTACAAGTGGGAGATTGTTAGTTATATGTATGCCCTAGAGGCCATTACTGTACATAGGATGTATATTGTAGTGGATGCTGGGACATATATAGGGAGGACTTTCTTGCTCGACATGATAGTATGCTATCTGGTTTCTCTTTACCTTAACATGTACACTGTTTGTCTCTCTGTTACATGTTGGTAAAGCCCTTAGGATGTGTGCTTGACTACCTGGACTATGATGCGGATCATACTAGTGGGGACATGGTAGTCCATAAGTACATCCTTCAAAGTCCCTAGTCGTGGGTGTATCGAGACGGGGCATCGATATACCAGAGTAGACTAGCGTGTACCTTGTCGACCCATACAGATGGGCGATGGATGATCCCATATCCATTGGTGTTTGACATCAGAGATGATATACGGGTGCTCAGTAGAGACTGGGTACACTGGACGGACTCGCCGAGAACTCCCAGATGGTATTATACCTCACGTCAGATGGCAGTTCTCTGGTGACACTGGTACAGAGTAGTCTGTTGACCCGAGATCGTCATAGAGTCTTGTGTGGTTCCCACTTTGCTTTGATTTCCATCTTACCACGTCCAAGAGGGCGTGCAAAACGGTGGTTTTTGGGTACAGTCCCGAGTCACATGGAGGCAATGAGCGATAGGAGGGGATTCGTCTCTCCCGGTATAGGGGGTTGATGTTGCGCTGTGTTCGATTGGTTATAACAGGAAATCCCTGGCCAGGGTTGCTGAGATTTACTGGTAAGTGTTACCAGTAGTTTCTCGAATTGTTATAGACCTCATATCGACACGACTTATCGAGCTATTGGGGTCTGACGTTGACCACCCCTAGGCGAGATATGCGACATATCAGACGATCAGACCGGACTGTACGGTAGTGTTACTGGTTGGATTCACTGGAGTATGAGCGGGCTTGCTCGTCGATCTTCAGATCGCTCAATACCCGGGTGACCGTTACGTTTAGCAGACCGCTTGCGGCTTGTGGATGGTTGATATGATCATCATCTGCTGCCGGCGTATTGACGAGTCTTTAGAGTCCTACACAGAGGTTTCCTGGCTCAAGCGAAACGAAATAGGAGCGCATATGAGATATGTGCGGGACCGAGAATAATACCAGTATGTGATACTGTATTCGATTCTCGCGATGTGACATTGATCGGTTATATGCGATATAGCCGAGTTATCGGATCAACTGTTGATTCGATAAGTTGTTACTGATGATACCAGTCGGTTATGTGCGACATGACCGGATCGTTAAATCAAGTTTTGATTTAATGATTTAATGCATAATTGTATATTTGATATATTACTTTGCATTAACTAGTATCGGTTCACTTTAAAATGGATTTTCTCACTCGGGTGTGCACATTGCATATGCGATATGATTTTGTGCACTTGCTTATATCATGTTTGATGATGCATGCCAAACTTGGTTAAGTGTAAAGAATGAACCATGGTAATGAATGGGTTAGGGTTTTGATTTTTATTTATTCATTTATCTTTCTTATTTATTCTTTTTGGAAAAAGGAAAAAGAAAGATAAATGGTGGCATATTTTGGATTTAGTTGAAACTTTGACTAAGTCTTCATTCTTGTCCTATACTTAACCCTAACCATTTTAACTAACCTAAGTTAATTCTCTACACTTAACTAGAGTTAAAAGTATGATAAGTATTGTTTTATTTTCTATTTTTAATTCAAGACTTATCATATCATCTTCATCTTCTTCCATTCTTCAAGTGAAGAAAGCTTCATTTTCATCAATGGTGATTGATGATTAAAAGTGAGAAATCCATTTCTAAAGTCTACCCACTTCCTATTTCTTCATCCTCTACCTCTTGCCAAGTAGTAGAGTGTGTTTACTTCACAAGTTTCATGACTTGGTGAAGTTGTGAGCTTGATTTAGCGATGCCTCGACGTAGATCATCTTCGGCATGGACATCGACGACCTAGCTTGCCCATTCTCCGACGAAGCCGACGCTAGAGCCCGGATTTGATTTGGACAGCGGAGAGGACCTCATCTCGGAGCCGTGGAGGTGGAGGACCGGATCTACAAAGGTTGTATTTCCGTTTCCCATTAGTTAATTGTTAACTAGTTTACTTTTCGCCTAGATTTCTAGCCGACGATCCATAGTCGGGTCTCTCGGCACCTAGATTTTTTGAAATTGGCATGTTCGATGCCTTGCGAGACCTCACTAGGGTGCCTAGGGACCCTACAGTGTACTCGTAACCCAACGAGCACCCGCATACTATCTCAAGTACGACGTACCGATGGCTGTGGGACAGACCGTCTCCCACACTGGGATGAGAAGCGCATGCGCTAGTCTACTCCGGGGTATCGATGCCCTGTCTCGATAGTCCTGCGACCAGGGACCTGCATAAGGATGTGCTTATAGATTACCCAGCTCCACTAGTGTGACTGCCATCACAACGCTGGTAATCAAGCAAAGATCCTAAGGGCTCCACTAATGTGTACAGGCGATATACTAAAATAAACACATGTACACATTGAAGTAGAAACAAACCAAGTAGCATACTACTATTTTGAGCAAGATTGTATATACAAGGTGAATATCCCAAGCTTCCATTAAGTAATATACAAACTAGTATGATACAGTAATGGCCTCTAGGGTATATACACTAACAGTATTCCTTGTTCACTTGTTTGCAAAGTTGTTTGCATATTGTTTCGTCGCATTTTCTAGTAACGATTCTAGTGTCAGGGTTATCTAGAATGGCAAATTTTTGAAATTGGCATGGACGATGCCTCCAGAAACCTTGCAGCCGTGCTAGACAACCCTGCAGAAATCTTCAACTCAACTGGGCCTACGTTGGCGCATCAAATCAGGCGAATCACCTTCGTCTCTCAACTCAAGATAGACTAGCTATCTTCTGTCGCATTCCTGCCTGAAAGCTCCAGCGATCTCAGCTCGTAATCTCTGGAAGCGACATCCCATCAATCTCAGCAACAGCTGGGTCATCTGTCTACAAGGTAGACGACATCACAAACTCTGAGGTAGGCTGTACATCAATAGTCCTCGCACAACTGGAAGCCTCTATCAGTGGCCCGATCATCCGGTGCAAAACCGAACACTCGACTCAAACGAGAGGTCACGACACAAACACTAAATTGATACGTTCCCATGTCACCAGAAAACATGATGGTCAGTCCTTATCCATGTCGAGCTCACCCTGACCGCATCACTAGCAGCAGCTCAATCTGCGCTCTAACCTTGCTGGCAAGAACCTCAAGCATGTATCGATGAAGATAGATCAAAGGAATGAAAGGAATCAACAGATCCAGAATGGATACATGATCATAAGGAGGAACGGAATCATTGAGAGTATGATCATTGGAACGAATAGAATCAAGGATCTCAAATGGGTGTATAATCATGAGAACGAAGAGAATCATAGATCTCAAGATATGTACATCCTAAGTTCACTTAAGCGGAGTATCGTATCGTAAGTATGCCGCGGAACATACACACGGTACGTCACTCTACTTAAGTTAACTACTCCATCAATCAGGGTCAACCTATGTAAGGAAAGTTCGGGTCTGATGTCACCCTGTTCAAGTCTAAGTTCCGTAAGGTCAAGCCTAGGTTCCGAAATAGATTATGCCCCAGACTCCACATAGTCAAACCTAGACACGAACCAAGGTTAAACCTAGCGCTCTGATGCAAACTTTGTCACGACTCAAAATTTAGTTCATGACCGGTACTTAAATCACGCAACGTTTAAAGGCGTAATGTAACTTAAGTAAGCCGAAGCACAGAAATCTAAACCTTTTAAAAGAAAATAAAAGAGGTGAAGTTTTGAAATAAAGGTATGATGAAATCAAACGTTTTCTTAAATGCATAGATAATGGAACATGAAAATGCAAGTGTATTTTACTAGTTGAAAAACATGTTTCGTCTTTTTAAAATTTTGGGCAGCACCTCCCTTGTATATTTTGATCCAAAACCACTTATACATAACAACAATAAAGGCATCCCTTAGCGGGAGCTAGCTCTTCACCAATCGGCGGAATCACAACCACGCAAGTCAGAATATATGTATACGACGCCCAACGGCGAAGATCAACACAAATTATACAAATACTAGTTTTTGATTGATGGGGTTAACTAGATAGAACAGGAATAATAATACAAGAGTGGGCACGATCCAATATGTCCCACCTACCAAAACAAATCACCCGAAAGCAAGCTGTGTGCCAGCGATACTGCTACTGATCCATGCGGTCAACCTGCATGAACTGTGACACAACGGGGGTGAGTTGCCAACTCGTGAGTAAAAACATCAGCAGGTACAAATCGAATAAAACAATAATTACTAGGTCAACTATATCATAAAGCTAATACTATGATATCTAGGGTGACTTTATGTGCATATATGCCAACAATATAATCAATGCATGTATGCATGTAGATATCATCCACGTGTCCATCAATGACACAACAGCATCATGTAACCTGAGTGACCAACATCGACACCCGAAACATCATGAAAGCATATGCATGTAAATATGAGGATATCAACCAACGTTTGTCCATCAATGACACATCAAAATCATGGAACCTGAGTGTCCAACAACGACGCTCGAAACATCATGAAAGCCGTGTCCAGCATCGACAAGTAAATCCTCATATCTCGGGCTCCGTTAGTCCGGATCGGCCCACGGGCTCCTTCAGTCCGGATCGGCCCATATCATCTCACGACTCCGGTCGATATCCTCCGAATAACCGCCGAGCCCAATACTATCACCGGTAGGTAGTAGTCCCTCTGCCAGACTTGTGTCTACTGCACAACATACCTTTCTTGCACCAGGGTACCATACCGTGTCCACCATGTACCCGCAAACGGCTCATCCAGCTCCTCGGATTGCGTATCATATAACTCATAACCGAGAAAACATGTGGTGAACGTCTCGAAATATCATATCAAGAGAATCCGGGTTTTTCAAACAATACATACTTTCTTTTGAAATATAACCACGGTTCACAAAACCAAAATCTCATGAAAACAACATCTCAAAGCATATAATCGTAAAACATCATTTATGCAAACATAGAACAGAAATGTGAGCATATTAGTATATCATGCAACATATCATAATGATGTGAACATAGCATGTATATCATGCAACATAGCATAATGATGTGGCAATTGTACTGTGTAAGCGACAAAGCAATTATCGATGATGAAGGTGTGTGAGCCGGCAATCTGTGTAAGTGTAACATATGCATCATCGATAATTGTGTAGGTGTACTGGCGCAGGTATATGTAATGCAATGAGAAAATACATTGAATGTAGCATAAATTACATCGTAATAGAAATGCTATAAGGTATGCATATCTAATCTAACGTCTACGTAAAGGCTAATCTAAGCAGTGTAGACCAGGATCAAATATCTATAACATATTCGAGTCGGTGAATCACTCAATCAGCATCAAGCCTCACAACATCACGTACTGTATAATCCATCGTACGACATCCTCTAGTCAAGGGTATGAACCAATCATACGGTAAACCATCATACAGCAACAACAAACAGAATAGGGATTCTATCGACCTATACAATAATGACGGTATGGATCTATAGTCTCATATGGTATATCAATCATCATTCACATAATTATATATATACCTATATCTCAGGTCACATCCATATCAACCTCATATCACGGGACCGACAAAGGTATCAATTATCTCATATCGCCTCGCATCTGTAACGACATATTAAGCCAAGTCATCATATTCCTTATATCAATATCTCACATCAATGTCTTCTTACATATACAATCTATCTTATTACTCTCACGTCGTATTTATCGACCACATAACATGTCACTATAATCTCGTACTCATTCTCTTGCAACTACATATATATATCGTGATTCACATTCACATTTCATATCTTCATATATCGATTCGAGACATCCTTTCTATCATATCATTTCACACTAAAACCATTAACTATAATCTTAAGTCGTGGCATAACTTGTCTCCAAACTATAAATCACAAATCAATGGTTGCGGGTGTGCTATACGCCATCCACCCGACTACCCCTATAGATATAAATCTACTCACCTGCTGAACTCCATGTTCAGCCATAGTCGATGTGCTTTGTCGTCTCGGAATCCACGCGAAGGTACATACAATAAATACACAGTCGCGATGCTATTAAAATCAAGTCCATAAAACCGATACGACACACGGTGCGCTCATAGGTTAGAACCTATATCCTACGTATGCAAAAACAACCAAACAACCCTCGTCGTTGACATACAAACATCCAACGACCCAACACAATATCAAATACCAAATCCCAAATTCATAAATCACAAACACCAAATTCATTAACATAGGAAATCACTCCCAGATTTCATCTCAGGTTAATTGGGACTAAACGAGTAGGTACAGGGGATAGGTTATAGGGATTAGGCGCTACAGCCAAAAAACTTAACACCAGACTCCATGAGAAATCCAGCGACCAAGCCCCAGAATCCGAGCTCGCCGGCCTAGTTTGGGGGAAATGGGCTCGTATTGGGTGTTGGGTTTCTAGGGGTTTATCTAAGTTAATGATATTGCTTGTTTTCCTCATAAACATTCCAGGGTGCTCAGATTCCCTGTAGTCCAACAATACTTCACAAAACCGACAAGGAATAAATCCTAAGTTTTTGAATCTCCTTTTAATCTCTGTTTTGGTCTAGAAAATCACCACTAAGGTCTTGTAAACAACCACTACATATCACAAGTCCACACAATCACCCAAACCTTCTCTTAGAATTTCCAAACATCACTAATCTAAATCGATTTAACTCTAAACTACTATAGGGTGTTAGGAAACTCAAAAACTAAACTAGAAGTGTAGGAAATACCTCATCTGGCAACTCAAGATTTTTCTTCAGTTGCTCAATGTCTTCAAAATCCAACTTTGATTGGTCCAATGGGTTTGTAGAGAGGTTGTGATCATTTTTAGTGAAGGGAGTATAGGATTTTGGTGAGGATTTTTGGATGAACCATGAGGGTAGAAGTGAGGGGAGCTTGAAGATGAAGAAGACAAAGGGAGAAATGTGAAGGGGGGAGCCCCCCCTCTCTCTCTCTCTTATCCTCACTCTTTCTAATCTCACCCTCTCAATCATTCATGCCATGTCACAATCTTTCTCCAATAATTCTCTTTCTCTTTTCTCTCAATAACCACATAATACCACTAAACAAACACAAAGGAAACAATATGTAACAAAATGTAACATCTCATAGTGCATTAGCTATGATTAATTAAAAAGATGGATTTGGCCTAATCGCGATTAGTAGTGTACTAATCAAGTTTAATTTTAAACTTGCATATAAATTAATTATAAAAATGCCAAATCCGATAAATATATATTTAAATGAATAAATCATTTTAATCTCCAATTATTTCCCAAATATTGGTATATATATATTTATACCATTTACGAAAACCCCAAATTCGCAAATCGAATAGTTTTCACGAAATATATTATTTTAATAATAAATTCCAAAAAAATTATTTTATATTTCTGAAATGTTATACTTAAGCTGCCTCTTCACTAATATCGAATTAGTGAAGCAAACACCCTAAACTAAATGGCTAGTATAGCAGAGGATCATGAAGTAGGAATTTTGCTCATTTAGATTTATTTTTCTCACAATATTTCATCACCTTTGGAAAAGCCAGAAAGCTTTCTCTTGATGAAGAAGAAGATAAAGTGGAGATGAGAATGAAACTCATGAGGTGAGAATAGCAACCATGGGTGAGTTTGTATCATATACTAACTCATGTAGAGACTAAACTATGGATAAGGATAATGGTTAGGTTAATAAATATCTCATGTAAAACAAAGTTAGTGGACTAAGTCTATAGTTAGCTAAAGCTTCTCCAAGCTTCCAACCATGACAAATTTCCATCAATTTTGAATTACTTGGATAAATAAAAAGCGTAATATTATCTTAAGTATAGTGTAAGTCTCTTACACCCATGAAGCAGGTGGCATCAAGCATGACACAAAATAATGCACATTAATATATATCACATATATACAATATACACACAAGTGAGAAAAAGAAATGTTTAAGTAAGCTAATATTAGTTAATGTAAATTAATATATCAAATATATAATTATACATTAAATTATTAAATCAACACTTGATTTAATAATCCGGGTATATCACATATAACCGACTAATATCATATGTTTCACCTTATCGAATCAACGCTTGATTCGATAATCCGGCTATATCACATATAACCGTCCGATATCACATATCGCGGGAAAAGAATACGGTATCACATACACGTATTAATCTCCGTCCCGCACATAATACATATATGCTCCTACTTCGTTTCGTTTGAGCCAGGAAACCTCTGTGTAAGACTCTAAAGACTCGTCAATACGCCGGCATTAGGTGGTGATCATATAAGTCTCCCACAAGCCGCAAGCGGTCTACTAAACATAACGGCCACTCGGGTATTGAGCGATCAAAAGATCAACAAGCAAGCCTACTCACACTCCTGCGAATCCAATCAGTAACACTACCGTACAGTCCGATCTCTTCATCATATATGTCGCATATCATAGCCTGGGGGTGGTATAACGTCAGACCCCAATAGCCTGATAAGTCATGCCGATGTGTGGTCCATAACGGTTCGAGAAACTACTGATAACACTTACCAGTAGATCTCAGCAACCCTAGCCAGGGATTTCCTGTTATGGCCAATCGAGCTTAGCGCAACATCAACCCCCAATACCGGGAGAGAAGAAATCCCCTCCTATCACTCATTGCAACGATGTGACTCAGGACTGTACCCGAAAACCACCGTTTTGCATGATCTCTTGAACATGGTAAGGTGGAAATCAAAGCACAGTAGGAATCACACAAGACTCTATGACAATCTCGGTTCGACAGACTAACCTGTACCAGTGTCACCAGAGAACTGCTATCCGACGATAGGTATAATACCATCTAAGTGCTATCGGTGAGTCCGTTCAGTGTACCCATTCTCCGCTGAGCACCTGTATACCTTCTCTGATGTCAAACACCAATAGATATGGGATTATCCATCGCCCATCATATGGGTCAAGAAGCGTATACGCTAGTCTACTCTGGAATATCGATGCCTCGTCTCGATACTCGCATGACTAGGAACATTTGAATGATGTACCTACCGACTACCCTTGCCCTATTAGTATGATCTGCATCATAATCCTGGTAGTCAAGTATACATCCTAAGGGCTTTATCAACATGTAATACAGAGACAACAATTGTACATTTTAAGATAAAGTGCAACCAGATAGCATACTATGATGTCGAGCAAGAAAGTCCTCCAAATATTTGTCCAAGAATCCACTACAATATACATCGCATGTACAGAAATGGCCTCTAGGGCATACATATAACTAACATTATCAAGTTACTGGGGTCTGACAATTCCACCCATAAACTTGATATGCGACATATCAGACAAAGAGATCAGACTGTACGGTAAGTGTTGCTTATAGTCTTTGCGGGAGTTTGGACAAGTTTTCTTGTTGATCTTCTATTCGCTTAATACCTGGGTAGCCGTTACGTCCAGCTAGTACCGCTGACGGCTTGTGGGTGACTGATGTGATCTTTACCTACTTCTGGCATATTGACGAGTCTTTAGAGTACCACACAGAGGTTTCCTAGCTCAAGCGAAATGAAGTAGGGCACATATAGTGATATGTGCCGGAGCTTGATTAAATACGTGTATGTGATACCGTAGTCTAATCTTGCGATATGTGATATCGGTTAGGTTATATGTGATATAACCAGATTTTTGAATCAATTGTTGATTCAATGATATGTTATATGTGATATACATATAATAGATATTAGTCGGTTATATATGATATTACCGGATTATTGAACCAAGTGTTGATTTAATAATTTGATATATATTTTTATATTTGATATATTAATATATATTAACTAATACTATGCACACTTCAAGATTTTATTCTTTTGAAATACATTTAATATATATGTGATATATATTAATATATGTATTTATATATTGTGTCATGGTGGATGATACATTGGACAGGGGTGTACGAGACTCACACCAAAACTAGAGATAAATTGGATGTTTATTTATTAAGAGTAATTCCCAAATGAGGTGGAAATGAGTATGGCTTAAGATGCTTATGGAAGCATGTAGAAGGTATGACTCATTCCACTAATTTGTTTTTACTCAAGATATTTTTATAACCCGAACTATTATCTTTAGCCTATGGTTAACTCTAAACTTATCACTTGAGATATTTTCCTCACCCAAGTTCACCTTCTTCTCTCAAGAGCTCTCTAGGTTTTTCTTTAGTTGAAGAAAGAAAAAGAAAAAGAGATTTCTAAAGTGAGAAAAATTCCTAATTCATCAAACTACTATCATCAAGCCTATAATATTTGGTTGTTTGTTTCACTGATTCTTTATTAGTATAGAGATAGCTTGAGTTAGAGTAATTTCAAGGAGGATCATTTCCGGCCTCGAAAACAACGAAGCAAGATTGTTCTTTTCACCAAGTGAAGCCTGAGAAGAGTTCTAGGGAGCACTACTTAGAGCTAAGGGACTACTACTTTGAGCTTCAGAAGTGAAGGACTGGTCTACAAAGATTGTAGTCTCTATTCACTTAGTGTAAATTTTGTTTACATGCTTTCAAACCCTTATTCTCTAGTTCGATTCTAGGTTAGTGTAGCTCAAACCTCTTGATTTTTTATAATTGTATACTTGATGCATGTGGAAACCTAGTAGTGGTGCTAAGACACACTTTTAGGGCCTCCCTCCGAAGTACCAACACTGGCCTGGCCGAAAGATAAGCAAACTTGCACGGTGCGATTAATCTTGACTAATTCTTCTTTTAGGATTTGAAGGAGAATTCGAGGAAACAGTGGGAGCCATCCTGTTTAGATAAACTAAACACCAATCTAAACTTTCAAGAGCATATGCTGAGTGTTTCTTTTCTCTCTCTCCTAATTGCAGCGACCATGACGGGACTTAAGCTTAAAGTAGATAAAAACAAATTGACTGGGCCAAACTATAAAGACAGGCTGACGAACGTCCAAATGGCTCTTACTTATGATAAGGTTGCATACATCCTCACGGCTAAAGCCCCCCTGTTCCAAGTCAGAAATCCTCGTTCACGGACATTGAGCTCCGTAAGACTTGGGATCTGGATACCATGAAAGCCAAGTGCCCCGTTCTTGCCTCTGTGGATAACAAACATCAGAGGCGGCACGAGAAGATGGAACTTGCTTCCATCTTCCTCCATACCAAGGAATTATATAGAGAACAATCTCGTATCATAAGATATGAGATATTGAAGAAACTATTTCAAGCGCGGTTGGTTGTCGGATCATCTGTTGGGGACCACGTCCTGAAGATGATTACTCTCATAGAAGAGCTCGCGGACCTATGAACTATATCAGAGAATGAGTTGTATACTGACTTAATTTTACTTTCCCTTCCATCCACCTATGCCGATTTCATATTGAATTTCAATATGCAAATCATGGAAGTTTCACCTCCTGAGCTCTTCAACATTTTGACGGTGGCAGAGGGCACCTTGAAGAAATCCAAGGAAACACCTGCTCTATTTGTCAGGGAATTTTCTTCCACTAAATCCAAGGCTAAGGACATGGGGAAGAAGATGAAGACCCCCACCAAACTGAGAGGAGGTATGCAGAAGGTGCAGGGTAAGGGAAAGGAAAAGATCGAGGGATCAGCCACAAAGGAAGAGTGCTTCTACTATCACAAGAAAGGACATTGGAAGAAGGATTGTCAGGCTTTAAAAGCCAAGAATCAGGACACGAAGAAAGTTGTTTCTTCGGCTACAGGTGTATTCGTGATTGAAAACTGTTTCTCTATTAACTCTACTACCTAGGTATTGGATACCGTATCAGGATCTTATATCTGCAATTCTTTGCAGCGCCGAGAAGCTATAGAGTTTTGAGGAAAGGTGATATGACCCTCAGGGTTGGCAACGGAACCAGTGTGGATGCTGTTGCAGTAGGAGAATATCTTCTTGGATTGACGAGTGGATATATTTTCTTGTTACATAAATGTCTTTTGTGTACCCAGTATGATGTAAAATATTATATCTTTATCTTTGTTATCTAATAAAGGATATAATTTTGCACTTGAAAGTGATATCATAAACATTGACCTAAATCATGAAACGATTGGGTCAGATACACTAAATAACGGAATATACGTTCTCAGTCAACATTAAGTTTTCAACGTCCAAAACACACTAAAAAGAAAAGCTCCAGAATCAAATCAAGCTTTCCTTTGGCGCTGTAGACTAGGTCATATCAATGAAACATGATTAACTAAGTTACATAAAAATGTATATTTAGATCTGTTTGAGTATCAATCATATGCAACTTGTCAACCCTATATCAAGGGAAAGATGACCAAAACTCTATTCACTTGACACGGAGAAAGAGCCACTGAGCTCCTGGGACTCATACACAGCGATGTGTGTGGGCCAATGTCTATGCATGCAAGAAGTGGTTATTCCTACTTCATTACTTTTACCAATGATTTCTCAAGTTATGGAAATGTATTCTTGATGAAACGTAAATCTGAGGCTTTTGAGAAATTCCAGGAGTTTAAGAATGAAGCGGAAAAGCAAACCGGCAAAAGTATTAAGATGCTCCGATCTTATCGGGGTGGTGAATACTTAAGTGCCGAGTTCCTGGAATATCTAAGAGAGAATGGAATTCTCTCTCAGCTTACTCCTCCATACACACCCCAACACAACGGTGTATCAGAAAGAAGGAATCGCACCCTGCTTGATATGGCGTGTTCTATGATAAGTAATGCTGAGTTGCCGCCATCCTTCTAGGGTTATGCACTAGAATCTGAATTAGGTTCCAACCAAGTCCATGACTACCACTCAATATGAAATGTGGAGTGGTAGGAAACCCTATCTTAAGTATCTTAAAATACGAGATTGTCCTGCTTTTGTTAAAAGGGTTCATCCGGACAAGCTCGATGCACATTCAGTATTGTGTAAGTTTATGGGATACCCAAGAACTCTAGGGAGTATTATTTCTATTATGCTGAGGAACAAAAGGACTTTGTTTCTCATCATGCCCGCTTTATGGAAACTCAATTTCTTGAAAAAGATATTAGTGGGACCGTAATAGAGCTGGAAGAAATTCCAGAACCACAAACTATTACTGAAGGCTCAGTAGAACCTAAGATTTCAATGGAACCGAATGTACCTATGCCACTTCACAGATCTAGTAGGCAGTCTCATCCGCCCGAGAGATACTACAGTTTTCTCGAAGACGGGGATTGAGAGGATTGCATCATTGATGATTATGAGCCGATAAGTTTTCAGCAAGCCATCACGAGTAGAGACTCAGTGAAGTGGCTGGATGCTATGCGATTCGAGATGGAATCCATGTACACAAACAATGTATGGACTTTGGATTTTGCTCCTGCTGGGGTAAAACCCGTAGGATGCAAATGGATCTTCAAAAAGAAGATTGGTGTAGATGGTGAAGTAGAAACCTACAAAGCTAGACTTGTTGCTAATGGTTTTCATCAAAGACCAGGATTGGACTATGACGAAACTTTTTCACCAGTGGCTATGCTTAAATCCATTCGGATCCTACTTGCCATTGCTGCCTTCCATGACTATGACATTTGGCAGATGGATGTTAAAACTGCTTTTCTAAATGGATGTTTAGAAGTGTGTGTTTACATGGATCAATCAGAGGGTTTCATAAAAACTGGGAGCAATGGAAAGGTGTGCAAGTTGCTTAAATCCATTTATGGATTAAGCAGGTATCGCAGAGTTGGAAATCTGCTTTGATGAGACGGTCAAGGAATATAACTTTATCAAAAATACTGACGAACCTTATATCTATAAGAAGATTGTAAGAAGAACTGTGGTATTCCTCGTTTTATATGTTGATGGCATTCTCCCGATACGAAATTATATTGCTTTGGTACATTTGGCCAAGCTGTTCTTATCACAGAAGTTCTCTATGAAAGACCTGAGAGATGCTTCGTACATTCTGGGTATTAAGATCTATCATGACAGATCTAAAAGAATGTCGGGACTTTCACAGTCAAGGTACATAGACACCGTACTTTCACATTCAAGGTACATAGTCCGCCCCTCCATGGAAGATTTCAATGGAGGGGCGGAATATTGGATGTGCTCCAAACAGGACCCCGTAGCAGACTCGACGATGGAGGATGAGTACATCGCTGCTAATGATGCCGCAAATGAGGCAGTCTGGATGAGGAAGTTCATTTGTGAACTTCAGGTGGTTCTATCCATTGCTGATCCAATACCTTTGTATTGCGATAACAATGGAGCTATGGATTTTGAAAAGGAATCACGGTCCCATTAGAAATCCAGACATATCTTGAGGCGGTACCAGCTGATCAGGGAGATCGAGGATCGCCGGGATATCGAGGTGCGGAGAGTAGATAGAAAGGACAACTTGGCAGATCAATTCACCAAGGTCATCCTTCAAGTCCAGTTCGAGCTACTGTTTGAGATGTTTGGTATGCGGTATGCCAGCAACTGGCTCTAGTGCAGACATTGGGTTCTCAATACGCCAATAACTGGCCTTAGTGCAAGTGGGAGATTGTTAGTGATATATGCCCTAGAGACCAATATCGTATAGTATTGGATTGTATATTACATTTTAGAAGCTTGGGATATACACAGATATAATAACAGTTTTGCTCAACATGATAGTATGCCATCTGGTTTGATTCTAGCTCAACATGTGTATATGTTTCTTTTAACATATCGTTAATAGATGTTGGTAGATCCCTTAGGATATTTGCTTTACTACCAGCGTTGTGATGGCAGTAACACTTGTGGGAGGTGGATAGTCGATAAGCACATCCTTAAATGTCCCTAGTCGTGGGAGTATCGAGACTGGGCATCGATACTCCAGAGTAGTCTAGTTGTAACGTTTTGGAAAATTAAGAATATTTAATTTCATTTTATTATAAAAATAATAAAATCGATAAGTTGATGCGAAATGATATCGCTTATGAAATTAGAGGTATCGGAATTTTATCCAAAAAAATGTAATTATTTTGATAAATATGAATAAAGCGGGTGATATCAAAAAAATTATATTTTAATTATATTTTATCATCATATGGTATTTGTCACTAAGCTAGTAATAATTAAGTAATAGATTTAACATTTCATATCATTTATGTTATATGAAATTATATTATGATATGAAGGTTTTTACTTATTGTTATAATTTTTATGGGTGGCATATATCATTTTGTGTTAACACTCACACAAAACACATCATTTCACCCATAATTATAAGTTGACACCTCCTCCTTCATTTCCTTTACACCTCCTTTTTCAAATCCAACACCTCATCCTTGCATGAATTACTCATGCTTCTTTAAGTGACACAACCTCCTTCCTCCTTGTCACCTCCTCCTTTCTCAACAACAAACCCTCACACTTTTCTTTATCTCACCCCCTTTGTTCAGTTCATAAGATCGGAAATTGTAATGAGAAGAAAATAAGAAAAGGAGAGGGAAAGAAAAATTTAAGAAAACATAAAGAAAATAAGGAAAGAGTGAAGAGAAGAAGAGCAAGTGCTAAGGCTTCACCATCACCCTCTAGCTAGGACCTTGAGGTTGTGCATCTTAAAGGAAGTTTTTCCAATGATCTTGCTGTAGGTATATCTTCCTCTTCCTTCAAATTATTCAGTTATGTTCAATTCAGTTTTGTCTGAAATTGGATATCGTATTTTGCTAAGATTAGCCTCTGTTTGAATCTGCTGTAATTTAGTTGATAAATAAACTAATCAAACAACTATAAAATCTTATATACTAGAACTAGAATAAACCATAAGAATACGAGCCCATGACCTTGGATTTTGGCCGGCGACCAACACCCAAAATCCGATCTCACCGGATTTCTTGGAGAATTTGCTTATGTGGTTTTTAGGGTAGGTCTATGGTTATGAATTAATGTGTTTGGTATTGTTTAAATAAGTTAGTTTCTCAGTGGGTTAAATCTGTATGTTAATATCAGTTTAGGAGTGAAACTATATATACGGCATATAGCCGGTTTAGTATTTGTGATATTTTAACCATTGAAAGCGAATCTGGAACTAATAAGTATAATTACTAGAAAAACTAGCAATATCAAAAGTTTAATGAGCAAAATAGAAGACTACACTTAAAACCAGAGCCCAAACTCACCACAAAAATCCGGCGACCCACCTTCAAATTCCGGCGACGCCGGCCCCCCTTGAGAGTTTGATGTTGGTTTATCTCCTGTGACTGTGTTTTGGTATTTTATAAGTCTCTGTATTGTTTATTTTGCCTAATTATTCATACAGAGAAATCTGGGAATGTTTTAAAAATAGTTTTACCAAAATTCAGATATTTACGATACGGAGTTTCCGTATTTTGATGTTGAAACTGAATCGTTGACGTTTATACGTTAACGACAGAAGTATATTGTCGTTTTTGGGTTAAGTGTGTTGTAGGTTCTAACCTACGGGCCTTTAGCTTGTTGTTTTGGTCTTCAATATGATATTTACCTCTATACGAATATAGGCACGATTCGAGAATTCCGAGACGGAGTTGGCGATATAGCAGCGTGGATTCAGCGAGCTTCTAAGTTGGTGAGTAGATTATATCTACTGCGGAAGTCGGGTGGATGGCGTATAGCACCCCCGCAACCTTATAAATAGTATTATGATTCTAGTTAGTATAGTAGTTATTGAGGATATTGATACAGTATCGCATCATATATGTCTTGCATTTGCATAGAATTCTTACATAGTTTTAAGCGAGACAGGTATATAATGTTGGACCCATACGGCATTGGTATGATCTGATGAGTTTTGCACGAGGGATCATGCCGTACTTGAGATGATATAGATATAGCGATATGATGAGCTATAATATAAGGATTTATACGTATTGGAAATGATGAAAATTGTGTGCCCAATACGGCCAATTTATCCTTTGACTCGTAGAGTTAGCTTATATTCTGATATAGGATGTAATACTGGTACGAGCTATATTCTTTTGAAAACCACGGTTCGTTGTCTTTAAATAAAATATTAGGATGCATGTCAGTTTCTAAAACGAATATCTATTTTAAATCTAGGGCAGCTTCTTTATTTTAAACATAACGTTTTGATCATTTCTAAAGATAATGGCATAGCTCATAGCAAGTAATTTCAATAGTTATGTTTAGATTAATTTACATGTTGCATTATATTGTCCATATTATACGATTCTGCGTTACGCACACTCTGATAGAACACTGCGCAAATACCAATGAGTACTATGCCACACAAGCACGTGAATGTATGTTGCACTACACCTCATTTGTTCTGCCATGTCATTGTTGAACCGTGTTGTTATATATGTATTAAAATAAATAGGTTGTTACACCGTAGAACACTTGCACAAATACAAATGATTGCCATGTTGCACGAGCATAGACGCATTTGCTACACTACACATCATTAGTAGTACCATGTCACAGTAGAATTGAAATCTATAAATTTGTGATATAATTACGTAGTCTTTCTTTATTCATGTTGTAAATTACGAATATTAGTATTAGAAATGTTGTATTTGATTCTTATGGATTTTCTGGATATTTTACTCCTGATGATATATATCGGTGGTATGGGACACTGTTATATACGTATATATATATAATATATCATCAATGTAATCTATGCAAGTATTCTTAATTCTTACTTGACATTTTGATATGATTAATTAAACGTCCACCAGGAGTTTTGTGTTTCCTGATTTTGATTCTGGACCGGGTGTGGTAGCTATACGGTTCCGGACTTTTGAAATATCCGGACCGAGTGGTGGAAATATACAGTCGGATACATGGTGGACCCGGATCGAGACCGAGGGGCAGGATAGCCGCATTGAGGCGGGGGAGCCTAACGAGGATACTCGATTCCGGAGATAGAATTGAGCATGACAGCTATCTAGGGGATACTGACCGGGGTTCAATGGGGTACGGTAGATATCCAGGGGATACTGATCGTAGCCAGGATATCGGGTGGCGATCATCTATTGAGATGGTGTCGACGATATCTGTATTTACGTGTCGATGATGGACACGAGAGATTTCGGATTTCGATGTCGATGCTGGACATCTATATATAATGGTATATATTGATATGATCATTATCATGAGGTACACCTTTAGATATTATTAGTGGATTCAATCAGGACTGATCCGGAGGACAGTACCTGCATATATTGGTATAGACATTCATATATAAAAAGGGAATGAAATACGAACTATAGATTCATGATTTTGACTCATATGACATTGAGATATTTTACTCGAGATTGCATGATAGTTAGTAGTGCACATATGCAGATCAGATAGTATATTGGTACTGATTATGATAGGACTATACTTATGAGCTAGGCATCGTCATGCATTTCGATTTCTACCTTTAGATGTACTTTTATTCACCGAGTTGGCAACTCTTACCCGTTGTGCCACAGTTTCTTGCAGGTTTTACCGCTTGGATTATCAGCGGCTTGGGCACATATTCTTTTGGGGATTGATGGGTAAGTGAGTTATTATTGTATCCTACTCACTCTTTATTATTCATATATTCGTGTATCTAGCGAAAATTCCATCAACTTAGAAATGATATATTATGGACTTAGAAGCGAGACTTAGAGTTTATGTGTGATGATGTCGCACTCTTTTGAGTCGACTTCTGTTATAGATTGTTGGTTGCTCCATTGTTTGGATGTGGAGACTAGCTCCCATTGGGATGCTATGTTGTTATGTTGTATCGGGTTTTTAAAATACGAAGGAAGTGATGTTAGGTTTCAAAACATCATAAATGTCTTTTTCCAATATACTTAGTTAAATATAGATGTTATTATAAATGGATTTTGTAGGATTATTTTTTAAACCTCACCTCAACTATTTTCAAAAAGGGTTTAGATTCCGGGTTTTGGCTTACTCGAACCGCGTCGATGTCTTTAGATATCACGTGATTTAAGTGCCGGACACGTGCCACATTTGGGTCGTGAAACTAATGTATACATTTTTAGACCCTGATGAGGGGAGATGGTTCGTCCCGCAGCCATTGGTGTGATGCACCAAAGATTGTATACAATTGCTCACTGGGTGTGAGTACACTGGACGGACTCGCCGAGAACTGGCGAAATGATATTATATCAATCGTCAGATAGAAGTTCTCAGGTGACATGAGTATAGATAGTTTTTCGACCTGAGGTCGTCATTTGTCCCGTGTGAGTTCCCACTGTTCTTTGATTACTACCCTACCACAGCTATACTGAGTCATGCAAACAGGTTTAAGTTGGGTACATTCCCAATCCATATGGAGGCAGTGAGCAATTGTTGGGGATTTGTCTCTCCCGGTATAGGGAGTCAATGCCGCGCTGTGTTCGATTGGACAACACCATAAGCCCCTGACCAGGGTGAATTGAGAATTACTGATAGTTAGATCAGTAGATTCTCGGATGGTCTTGAGCCACATCGGCATGACTTGTCAGGTTATTAGGGGTCAGACGTTTTCCACCCCTTAGACCCGGCATGTGATACTATAAGACGAACATACCGGACTATACGGAGATTGTCACGGACAGGCTAAGTAGGATTTCAGACGAGTTTGCTCGGCGGCCTTCTTTTTGACTGATACCTGGGTAGTCGTTACATACAGCTAGTGCTGAAGGGTTAGCATAGAACCTTGTGAAGGTTTTGGCAAGCATCAATCATGCTACTTTAAAATTTTTGGGGTGCTAAACATGTAAGTGCACGGCAGCGCCCCGTCCGTCTGAACGAGGCAAAAATGCGGAATCAAAAACTTTTCTATAAACTAGAACCGGTGCTACCGCGGACTTTAAAACCCGAATCGGGCCATTAATATAATGCTAGCTAACTAGAGAAGGGGTAGAGAGATATACCGAGCGATCTGTGTCCTTCGGTCTTCTCGTCGTCATCCCGATCTCCCCGCGGAATCTCCGGTCTTCATCTCCTCGTCGGAAGAGCACCACATCGTCGGGTTCTTTTACGGGCTCCCACCTCTGGAGTGAGACAACTCGGGCACGAAGTTGGCGACTCGACATGTCCAAGAATGCTGTAGGATAGTGTAGAACTCTTTTGTCTCAATGGGGTTAAGGAAGTTGCCATATTGATGTGGAGGAAGAGTAGTAAGCTTTTTAGATGAACTAGAGAATTTTTGGCAAGCAAAAGAGATCAAATTCTCTACTCAAATTTTTTTTTGGACAGCCCCCACTAGTTATGGCCGGCCATGCAACTCAAGAATGAGAGGAGAGGAAAAGCTAAGGGGGGAAGCCATAATGCAAGCAAGAGACAAGGATGGGTGATGATGAGGAGTCATGATCACACAAAGAGTCTCAACCTACTCCCATCATATCAAGAGAGTAATGATGCAGCAAAAGAGAGTCAAGGGATGGTGGAACCATCATGAACCATAAAAAGTCTTCTCCATAATAAAATGCACAATTGCAAATAACCCCCTCCACCAAATTTCAGCCAAAGAAAGAAACAAAGGAAAATGGCCGAAACGGAAAGCAAACTGGCAACTTCAGAAAAACGATCCCGTAATAAATTACAGGAAAACCCCGCGACTGTATATACATACCCGCATTTGTATTTCGACCGAATACAAACGCAATGAGACAAAATCTACACTATACAATACTAGGATCCGGCTTAAACCAAAGCCCGCTAGTATTATCCGTCCGATCATGATCCGTGCAATACTTATGATCGAACCCTGCCATATCTCCATACGGCCTCTACAGCGTTTCGCCCGAAACTTGAGAAACCGTCTTCTGGGGGACTCTAAAGACTCGTCAATACTTTGGTTGTGGATTTAACCACTAGCACGTAAGAGGTATTAGCCATACGTAACGGGCTACCAGGTATTGACCAAAAGGGACGTTGATGAGCGAACTCATCCTGACACCCTACTGAGCCTGTCAGTGACAATATCCGTACAGTCCAGTCCGTTCGTCTATGAGCATCGCATGGCGGGCCTAGGGGGTTGGTAAAAGTCAGACCCCCAAAAGAGGTACAAGTCTTGTCGGAGTGTTGCCCAGAACACCCTGAGATACTACTGGAATACATACCAGTGAATCTCCTGCCTTGGCCAAGGACTTCGTGTAATGGCTCTCCTAGACACAGTGAGACCTCACCCCCAATACCGGGAGAAACGAACCACGGAAGATCCACTCACTGCCTCCATTTGGCCCGGGCCAGTATCCTACTAAAACCTGTTTGCACGACTCCTTTGAGCCGTGGTAGGGTAGTAATCAAAGTACAGTGGGAACTCACACGAGACAAATGACGACCTCAGGTCGATGAACTAACCTGTACACATGTCACCAGGGAACTGCTATCTGACGTCTGATATAAGACCAACTAGCATGTTCCCGGCGAGTCCTTTCCGGTATACTCATAACCCAATGAGCACCTGTATACATCTTAGGTGAACCAACTGACATCAGTGGCTCATGAGACCGGCCAACGCCCCTCGTCGGGGTCTCGACTGTATACACTAGTCTACTCTGGAGTATCTATGCCCTGTCTCGAAACTCCCACGACTTGGGACCTTTTAAAGATGTGCTTATAAACTAACAGCTCCTACGTATATGATCGCCATCATACTGCTGGCTGTCAGGAAAGAATCCTAAGGGCTCTATCAACGCGCAATAGTGACCTGTAAGGTCACCTAAAGCAATACACGATGATAAAGATAAACCGGATAGCATACTATCTTCTTGAGTAAGACTGTTCTAACGGTATAGGTCCTCCCTCAATCATTGCAATCACGTGCCTGTGATCCAATAATTGACTCTGAGGGCACTATCTCCAACAATCTCCCACTTGCACTCAAGGCTAATTAATGCGATGTCGCATACTCACAGCCCGTGTGATACCGAACACCCAACTCCTCTACTAATCAGTCTCACAAAAACCCGTTTGCGAAACTAATGCATTCGAGGAATAGCCTCAGTGGGTGGATCCGCTCAGAAGTTTCTTTCTATGTCTCTCTTTTTCTCAAGTTCGCGGAGAAAGCCATCTCCCGAAATGAGCAATACATGTCTTAGAATATGTCTGGATATCTGATGGGACCTAGCTCATAAATGAACACCGAATCCAAATTTCTTAGACTGTATCGTCAACTGAACTTAATCAATATCCTGCGCCATGCCTCCCTCAGTATCCGCTTGGACCAACTGTCCAAATTACTGCCCCTCGTCAGAGGGAAGAACTATAACTCTGACAGTCGCCCTGTCATCCGGGTCACTTTGGAAGCCTGGAATGATAACGTCTCCCGAATGAGGCTGTCGTTATCATATCCCTAGAGCATCCACTTATGTTCTAAAACTTCTTCCGAATGTTTCTCCAGGATTGGATCAATATCAACTTATTGCATCTACTGCAAAAACAACATCTGGTGTGGTACTTGACATCTCATAATCGACTCAATTGCCTAAGCAAGTGATCTGCCAATCATGCACATCCCTCTCCCCTTTAGTCTTTTAGACACCTTTAGAGAGGGTGACTCCATCACCTGCAGGTATACTACCGTACCAGGAGTCGTCCATTCTAGAACGCCTTTAGAATGCTGTCTAAATACCCAGATTGGGAAACTACCCAAATCTAGATCTAAAACCATAGATCCAGTAACCAGAATGTCTTGATATAATATCCAAGTCCCATATGGAGAAACTATTGTGTGACAACCAAAGTATAACCGATCGTAGTATAGGAACTTCACTTCCTACTCTGTGTATGTCATCCAAATACCAGGACATCACACCCTTCTCAACAGATCCATCCCTTATTCTGATGAAGTCAAACCTGTGACTGTCACATCAGAAATAGATGATCTATCTCCGCTATATCTGCTTTAGTCCATAGACATAAGCCACTTGTCCACTATGCTTCCGCTGCTCCCACTGACCATGAAAACCCTCTAGCAGAGTGATATAGACGTACTCTTCTAAAGGTTGTTTAGAACGACGCTATACTCATCCTTCTGCCGGGTCTCATATCCTGGAACAACAGTAGTGTCAAGTCTGGGTAAACAAGAACCTCCCTGTCACCGTCTTTGAGCATACCGATGTACCTCTCGAGTGCCTGAGGTTACCCACCACATCTGCGGAGTGGCCAATGGAATGTCAAACCAGATTGAATCTTTAGGTTCTTATCAAATCTTCAGTAATCGTTTGCGGTTCTGGAATTACTTCTAGTTCTACCATACTCTCACTACTGTTTTCTGAAAAAATCCATTTCTTTTAAAACTATGGCGAGTTAAGAACAATATCACTATTGATCTTCCAGATGGTAGAAAATCAACCCTTGTCATAGCCCGGGTCAACCCACAAACAGCCATTACAGAAACGTGCCTTGAGTTGTCCAGAGTTTGGTTTTAAGCATAAGCTGGACAACTCCCCGTACCTTAACAGTGTCAAGATATGAACTGTTCTATATCCAATACAGAAACAGAGGCACTGAATTAATTGAACCAGATTCAAATCATGCAGCTGTCTCCAGTGCATGTCAACTAAATGGAGAGAGGCCGATCAGCATTACTCAACTTAGGAGTGCTTCCAATTATGAGTAACCTGAAAGAGAAGCAAGTTCTCTTAATCATTACTATCAACTGAATACCATACACAAGTATCTACATCTTCGATCACCTTGAAGAATCCCGATACTTGCAATACCTGGTTCTCTAATTTACTCTTCTACCTATAACTTCTCAAAACTCGGACTTTGTGTTTCTACGAAACATTTGTCTAAAAACTAGAGAAGTCATAAGTAAACCGAATATAGTACGAGGACCAACCCCTATGTCCTAATGGACACTGGACAACATACAATACTCTGTATAAGTCCCCTGAGTCTAATAATTCAAACCCTGTGTGTCCTAGGTTGAAAACTGTGCTTATGGTTAAGAAGAATTACACCGCTGTTTAATGCTCCTTACCTAACCATCCACTGATATAGGTAAATGTCATGGACATAATTTCAAAAAGGTATATCTCACTCTATAAAAATAGACGTACAGATATATCAATTTGAAATTGGTGCATAACAGCGGATATTCAAAACCAAATATTTGCCGTCCGGCAAACAACCCAGGTGACTTCCTCAAATATCACCGATTACAACGAATCCCGATATAATAAGGATGATCACCCAATTCCCAATAACTTACTCCCACCCATCATCTGTAAAAACCATACAGATGTGAGAAACAAACCTGGTAAATACATACCCTGGAGTAAGGGCTAATTGGGAAATCAGTTTTCTTTTAACAGTACACAGTGAAACTGAAACATTGAAATGTTTCGATGGGGTATCCAGGTATTCCTAGTAATGCCTCTTCCATTATTAGATTCACAACGATAACCGTATATTTCTCTTCCATCTCTCCAAATCCCTTTATATGTCTTTAGTCATTACCTTCTGCACACCATCGTTTGGCTAGATGGTTTTCTTCCTTCCTTACCGTTCGGCACCAGCCTATGGTTTGGAAGAAGACTACCCAATAAGCATAACAGGTGTACTGTCCTATTCCTCGGAGCACTCGCAATGCGAAAGAAGGTGAAAATAAAAGACAACCGAATAAACCTTATTCCTATTTCTCCTGAACCAGAATCCATCCCCGAACTAGAACAAGTTCCTTTCGAGTTCGTATATAACCATACGATCGAGTATCCAAATAAACTGTGGATCTTCGTAGTGATACGGAGTGTCCTGGAGAAATACAAAGGTGAAGTGGGAGTGGTAATGAAATACTTGGTTTGGTCGTGAATAGCAGTCGCAATTTACTTTGCCCTCCTTCTAATCCCTTTATTTGTCTGTACTTAATACCTTCTGTACACCACACTTAGGCTAATCGGCTTTCTTCATTCCCTATCGTTCGGCACAAGCCTAAGGTTTGGAAGAAGACTATACAATTTGCGTAATAGGTGTACTATCTCCTGATCTATGGAGCACTCGCAACCTGAGAGAAGGTAAAAGGAGAAGACAACTGAATAGTCCTATTCGTTTTCTCCACAACCAGAAACCATCCTCGAATAAATTCTTTCGAGTTCGTATATAACCATACGATGGTTTTGTCCAATGGAAGTGGACGTTCGTACTAATACGGTGTGTCCTGGAGAAAAGCGTAAAAGTAGGAGTGGCAATGAGGTCTGCAACTCTGACAATCCAAAGGCCAGTCTTTTAAGAAGGTTCGGTTAATCTTGGTTACTGAGTCATAGTCAAGGGTCGGGCCATGGTCGCTGCCAAAGAGAGAGAGAAAAGAAACACTCAGCGTGCACTCTAACCTAGATCAGAATGGTTACCAATTTATCTAATCCGGAAACCTCCCACTGTACCGTCAAATTCTCCTCCAAACCTGAAAGAAGAATTAGTCGGGATCACCTAAGGAGTAAACTAACTCATCAGTGGGAATCGGGATCCAACTATCATTGCATGCTAACGTGATGGAATCCACTCATGTTATCACACTCCAGAAGGTATGCGCATATCTGGCAAGTTTCAGTTTCTTTAGAAACTGCCGATGTGATTTTTACCTCATGCTCTGTTGACCTTGACTTTGGCTAACAAATCATAAGTCACATGTCAAGTTCTACCCATCATTCTCCAGGTTGATTTGAACCCACCCGTACTTACCCTTGACTTTGGCCAACAAGGCAGTACGACTGTCCCAAACCAACGCATATATATGTATTGCAGAAAAGTAACAAATAGCTACCATACACTATGCCTTGACTTTGGCCAACAAACATAGCATGAATACTACTTGCTACCCGTCTGAAATGACGGAGGGCTACAAATGGTTTTTGGCGAAAAACTTTTAACGTAATGAACTTAATATCGTTAAAGGAACTGGATAGCTTTTATAAAAATATAGTGGCGAAAACCATTACTAATGAGGTCACTCCCGGTGAAGGGATCTCGGCTCTTTCCCCGTAGAATGAGGTGCAGAATATTCCAACTGAATACCATGATGCAAAGCAAAAGTAATCGACTATAGTGAAGTTATTGCCCTAAGGCAAACTTCTGTCCAAGCGGTCACTCCCGGTGAAGGGATCTCGGCCCTTGCCTCGTCGACTGAGGTGCTGGATATTCATAACCGAATACCACTGTGCAAAACAGAAGAGAACGTCCTTGCAATAACAGCTTTTTGAAAAATGTTCCAACAACATCAAAATAGGTTTGTTTAACTTGCATTGATCCGAATCAATGTAGTCCCATCAATTGATCACACCAATAAAGAACGAAAATACGATGTACGTATATGCCACCCGCATTCGCCACTGGGTCCCGTCATTACCCGTTAGGTTACTTAACTAACGACTGAGCAGGGACTAGACTAGCGCGGATGCAAAACATATACAACATCTACTAGTATATATATCAATATATAATATTCGCTCAAGGCGTGATAAAATGCAACATCACAGAAATGTAATAAGCATCACAGAACAATACAGATATCTAGGATCCTCGGGTTTCAAAGAGCCGCTACTGAAACCCGACGTTCCCCTGGTCGTGTGGATAGCCTGTGCAATGAAATCCTAGACCCCTACGGGCGCGACAAGTTACCCGCCAAAACCTGAAGCCAGGCATCCCGCTTCAGCAACGTGAATGGACCACCCAGCACTTTACGGAATCCGGTAACTTGGGCACCCCTCCTGGGACAACCTATACCCCCTACGAGTGTGGCGAATAGCCCGCCAATTCTAGAGTGAGGCCCCCTCCGTCTCAACGCCATGAGATGCGGGCCCGTTGCCCTTTAGAACCCGGCTATCCGTGCACCCCACCGCGGGGTAATCCTAGTACGGAATGTAAAATATACATACAACGGGTACATCGACCTCAGCCCGATCGTGCCCCAAAAGAATAATATACAAACAGGCAGTGACGACAGTCCACATGTCGGACGCTCGCCCAGCAATATCAAATATACAAAAATAACCAAACTATACTACCATTGCATCCAGGCTATCCACCACGACAAATCCACAACATCACAACACAACACAGAACATCAACGTGAATGTCACGTTCGCAAATCCGTCTAAAAGGGCTATAGCAGTTAGACAGGATTTACCGATCAAGTGACATTCACGGTCGCAGATATAATGTAAATACTGTGAACTAACATGTTTAAAATTTTCGATCGACCAAAATTCTCGAAGTAGGCCCCAAGCACAACTGTAGCACTCAAAGAAAATCTGGGCCCAAAAAGAATACACCATAAACCTTATTTCCATGTCCAAATAGCGCTGTAGAAATTTCGCACTGTGAAGAGTTAAAATGGCGGCGGAACCGCGGCTAATGCATGGGTTTGGCCGCGGTTCCACGGTGGGACAGTAACTTCACGCGACCAAATTTTCACAGAATGCTTAAAAAACCCTGCTCGTATTTTTACAATGTACCAAATAATTTTTTGACAACTGCAAAAATGCGACAGAAACGGGACTTGAAAATATGGTTTTTGGAAAATCCGTTCAATCGAACTTGTAAACACGTTAGAGCAAGCTACACTAGGTTAATGGCGTGGCTCTGATACCAGTGTAAGTGCACAGCACCGCCTCGGCCGTCTGAACGAGGCCAAAATCCGGAATCATAAACTTTTCTATAAACTAGAACCGGCGCTACCGCGGCATTAAAACCCAAATCGGGCCATTAATCTAATGCTAGCTAACTAGAGAAGGGTAGAGAGATATACCGAGCGATCCGTGACCTTCGGTTTTCTCTTCGTCATCCCGATCTCCCCGTAGAATCTCCTGTCTTTATCTCCTCATCGGAAGAGCACCACATCGCCGGGTTCTTTTACGGGCTCCCACCTCTGGACCGAGGCAACTCGGGCACGAATTTGGCGAGTCGACGTGTCCAAGAATGCTGTAGGATAGTGTAGAACTCTTTTGTCTCAATGGGGTTAAGGAAGTTTCCATATTGATGTGGAGGAAGAGTAGTAAGCTTTTTAGATGAACTAGAGAATTTTTGGCAAGCAAAAGAGATCAAATTCTCTACTCAAAATTTTTTTGGACATCCCCCACTAGTTGTCGCCGGCCATGCAACTCAAGAATGAGAGGAGAGGAAAAGCAGGGGGGAAAGCCATAATACAAGCAAGAGACAAGGATGGGTGATGATGAGGAGTCATGATCACACAAAAAGTCTCAACCTACTCCCATCATATCAAGAGAGTAATGATGAAGCAAAAGAGAGTCAAGGGATGGTGGAACCATCATGAACCGTAAAAAGTCTTCTCCATAATAAAATGCACAATTGCAGATAACCCCCTCCACCAAATTTCAGCCAAAGAAAGAAACAAAGGAATATGGCCGAAACGGAAAGCAAACAGGCAACTTCAGAAAAACGATCCCGTAATAAATTACAGGAAAACCCCACGACTGTATATACATACCCGCATTTGTATTCCGACCGAATACAAATGCAATGAGACAAAATCTACACTATACAATACTAGGATCCAGCTTAAACCAAAGCCCGCTAGTATTATCCGTCCGATCATGATCCGTGCAATACCGCACATATATGATCGAACCCTGCCATATCTCCATACGGCCTCTACAGCGTTTTGCCCGAAAATTGAGAAACTGTCTTGTGGTGGACTCTAAAGACTCGTCAATACTTTGGTTGTGGATTTAACCACTAGCACGTCAGAGGTATTAGCCATATGTAACGGGCTACCAGGTATTGACCAAAAGGGACGTCGATGAGCGAACTCATCCTGACACCCTACTGAGCCTGTCAGTGACAATATCCGTACAGTCCGGTCCGTTCGTCTATGAGCATCGCATGGCGGGCCTTGGGGGTTGGTAAAAGTCAGACCCCCAAAAGCGGTACAAGTCGTGTCTGAGTGTAGCACAGAAAACCCTAAGATATTACTAGAATAACTACCAGTAAATCTCCTACCTTGGGGATGGACTTTGTGTAATGGTTCTCCTAGACACAGCGCGACCTCACCCCCAATACCGGGAGAGATGAACCCCTGAAGATCCGCTCACTGCCTCCATGTGGCTCGGGACTGTACCCAACTAAAACCTGTTTGCACGACTCCTTTGAGCCGTGGTAGGGCAGTAATCAAAGTACAGTGGGAACTCACACGAGACAAATGAAGACCTCAGGTCGATGAACTAACCTGTACACATGTCACCAGGGAACTGTTATCTGACGTCTGGTATAAGACCAACTAGCATGTTCCCGGCGAGTCCTGTCCGGTGTACTCATAACCCAATGAGCACCTGTATACATCTTAGGTGAACCAACTGACACCAGTGGCTTGTGAGACCGTCCACCGCCCCTCGTCGGGGTCTCGACTGTATACACTAGTCTACTCTGGAGTATCGATGCCCTGTCTCGAAACTTCCATGACTAGGGACCTTTTAAGTATGTGCTTATAGACTACCAGCTCCCAAGTATATGATCGCCATCTACTGTTGGCTGTCAAGCAAGAATCCTAAGGGCTCTATCAACGCGCAATAGTGAGCTGTAAGGTCACCTAAAGAAATACACGATGATAAAGATAAACAAGATAGCATACTATCATCTTGAGTAAGACTGTTCTAACGGTATAGGTCCTCCCTCAATCATTGCAATCACGTGCCTGTGATCCAATAATTGACTCTGAGGGCACTATCTCCAACAAAACAAATCCTAACCAAGATCTTAACTAGAGAATTAGGGTTAACTTGCATGTAAACAACTTTACATCTAAGAGAGAGGGATTACAACGTTTGTAGTCCGTTCCTTCGCTTCATAAGCTCCGAGTAGTAGTCTCTTCACCGCGATCCATGAACTTTCGGACTCTAGAGAGGCTCCATAAGTCGAATGATCCATGCTTGCTTGAAGTTTTCTTTTTCGATGATGATCTACCTTGGAGAATCTCAAACTCAAGCCCTCACTTCTCTAATCAAGTATTAGTGAAGTGAAGACCCTAATCTAAGTGGCTAGAATAGATGAAGATGATGAAGTAGGAATTTTGCACTATTTTGTTTACAATTTAGAACTTTAAATCATTAATTCACAAAAAGCTAGTACGCTTTTTCAAGAAGGAAGAAGAAGAAAGCTTTTTTGATGAATAATGAATTATTGTTATGGTTACAAATGACAACCATGAGTTAATAAATGAAGGCCTTAACTCATGTAGAGAATAAACTAGAGTTAAGGGTTTGGGTTGGGTTAACAAAATATCTTCACAAAATATCAAGCTAGAAAACAAAAAGGAAAGTTTCATGAAGCTTCATGAAAAAGCTAACCCAAAAGCTAACCCAAATCCAAAACCTAACATTGTTTAATCTTAACAACAACCAATGCCCCGAAAACCTAAGGGTTCCTCCGCAAGGTTGTTGCATTTGTAGGCCTAACTTGTTACAATATTATATATCACATATACAATATATTTCGTAACAAAAGAAAATAATACAATTAACATATATCGCATATACATCAATGTATTACCCAGTGAGAAAATGAATCAATAAAGCGAGAATATATTAGTTAACGTAATGTAATATATCACATATATAATTATACAATAAATTATCGAATCAACTCTTGATTCGACAATCCGGCTATATTGCATATAACCGACCAATATAACATGTACCAATTCATTGAATCAACACTTGATCCGATGACCCGGGCATATCAAATATACCCGGCCGATATCACATATCACGAGAATAGAATATGGTATCTCATATCGTATTATTCTCGGTCCCGCACATATCATATATGTGCTCCTACTCCGTTTTGCCTGAGCCAGGAAAGCTCTGTGTAAGACTCTAAAGAATCGTCAATACGCCGGCAGCAGGTGATGAACATATCAAACACCGACAAGCTGCAAGCGGTCAGCTAAACGTAACAGCCATCCGTGTATTGAGCAATCAGAAGATCAACAAGCAAGCATGTACATTCTCCTGCAAATCCAATCAGTAACACTCCCGTACAGTCCGATCTCTTCGTCTGATATGTTGCATATCTAGTCTAGGGGTGGTAAATGTCAGACCCCAGTAACCGATAAGTCGTGTCGATGTAAGGCTCATAACGGGTCAAGAAACTACTTATAACTCTTACCAGTAAATCTCTATATCAGCCCTGGTCAGGGACTTCCAGTTATAGTCAATCGAACACAGCACAACATCAACTCCCTATACCGGGAGAGACAAAACCCACCCTATCGCTCATTGCCTCCATATGATTCAGGACTGTACCCAAAAGCCACCGTTTTGCGTGCCCCCTTAGACGTGGTAAGGTGGAAATCAAAGCACAGTAGGAATCACACAAGACACTATGACGATCTCGGGTCTACAAACTAACTTGTACCAGTGTCAACGGAGAACTTCTATATGATGATAGGTATAATACCATCCAGGAGTTCTCGGCGAGTCCGTTCAGTATACCCAATCTCCACTGAGCACCCGTACACCATCTTTTATGTCCAACACCAATGGATATGGGACCATCCATCGCCCATCATATGGGTCAAGACGCGTGCACGCTAGTCTACTCTGGAGTATCGATGCCCTGTCTTGATACACCCTCGACTAGGAACAGTTATAGGATGTACTCGTCGACTACCCTGGCCCCACTAGTATGATCTCATCATAGTCCTAGTAGTCGTGTATATATCCTAAGGGCTTTATCAACACGTGATCACAAAATAGTATTTGTTAACATGTTAAGATAAATTAAAACCTGATAGCATACTATCATATCGAGCAAGAAAGTCCTCTCTTTATATATCCAAGAATTCGCTATCATATACATCATATGTACAACAATGGCCTCTAGAGCATATATATAACTAACAATCTCCCACTTGCACTAAAGCCAGCTGTTGTAGTATCTCATACCCAACATCCCGAAGAGTCTCTCAAATTGTATCTAAGGAATGGCCTTTGTGAGTGGATCCGCTGTGTTTTCCTTCGTATTAACTCTCCTGACCTCGATCTCCCGGCGATCAACTATCTATCGGATCTGGTGATACCGCCTCAGAATATGTCTGGACTTCTGATGGGACCTTGGTTCCTTGGCCAAAGCCAAAGCTCCATTGTTATCACAATACAGAGGTATAGGATACTCAATGGACGGAACCACACCAAGTTCAGTAATGAACTTCTTTTTCGAGACAGACTCTTTGGCAGCATCGCTGGCAGCGATGTATTCAGCCTCCATCGTCGAGTCTGCCACGGTTTCTTGTTTGGAACTCTTCCAACAAATCGCCCCTCCATTTAGGGTAAAGACAAATCCCGAGTGCGACTTAGAGTCGTCCTTATCACTCTGGAAGCTCGAATCGGTAAGGGACTCCACCTGGAGTTCTCCGTTACCATACACCAAGAACATCTCTTTAGTCCTTCTCAAGTACTTGAGAATGTTCTTCACAGCTGCCCAGTGATTCTCTCCAGGATTTGCTTGATACCTACTCACTACACTTAGTGAGTATGCTACATTGGGTCTGGTACATAGCATCGCGTACATGATAGAGCCTACTGCCGAAGCACAGGGTATCCCTTGCATGAGAGCTCTTTCCAAATCAGTCTTGGGAGACATCTCTTTGGAGAGAGTAAGTCCAGAGATCGTGGGTAAGTTCCCACGCTTGGATTCTTCCATACTTAACCTCTTTAGTATGGTGTCAATGTACCTGGATTGGGACAATCCCAGTATCCATTTAGATCTATCTCTACAGATCTTAATATGTAGGAGGCATCATCTAGATCATTCATTAAAAATCTATATGATAAGAAGAGCTTGACCGAGTGCAGTATAGGAATATCATTTCCTATCAAGAGTATGTCATCCACGTACAATACGAAGAAGACAACCATTCTCTCTGCCACCTTCTTGTATACACAAGGTTCATCTATGTTTTTGATGAAGTCAAACTCTTTGACTACCACATCAAGACATATGTTCCAACTCCGCGATGCCTGCTTCAACCCATAAATGGATTTAAGCAGCTCGCTTACCTTTCTGTTAGTCCCACTGTCTACGAAGCCCTCTGGCTGAGTCATGTACACACACTCTTCCAAATCACCATTTAGAATGGCGGTCTTAACATCCATTTGCCAGATTTCATAGTCATGGTATGCACCAATGGCAAGTAAGATCCGGATGGACATAAGCATAGCCACTGGAGAAAAGGTTTCGTCGTAGTCCACACCTGGTCGTTGACGAAAACCCTTTGCAACAAGTATAGCTTTGAAAGTCTCAAGTTTTCCATCCACACCAAGTTTCTTCTTAAAGATCCATTTGCTCCCAATGGGTTTACCCTTTCAGGAGCAATTTCCAAAGTCCATACTTTGTTGGTGTACATGGATTCCATCTCAGATCGCATTGCATCCAGCCATTTCACAGAGTCACCACTCGTGATGGCCTGCACGAAACTAGTCGGGTCATCATCTTCCATGATGCAATCCTCGCTCCCACCATCGATGAGAAAACTGTAGTATCTCTCAGGTGGATGAGGAACCCTACTGGATAGACGGAGAGGCGGGGTTTCGTCGGGAACTACTGAATCCTCTTGTTCTACCAAATCTTCTATTGCAGTTTGTGTAGCTGGAACTTCTTCCAGTTCTACCTTCTTGCCACTAATTTCCTTTCGAATAAATTCCTTTTCTAAAAATGTGGCATGTCGAGAAACAAACACCTTTTGTTCCTCGGAGCGGTAGAAGATATACCCTCGTGAATGCTTGGGATATCCAATAAACTTGCACAGAACAGACCTTGCCTCAAGCTTGTCCGGATTTTGTGTTTTCACATAGGCCGGACAACCCCATATCTGAATAAAATTAAGACATGGCCTCTTCCCATTCCATATCTCATATGGAGTGGTAGGCACAGATTTGGTTGGAACTCTATTCAGTAGGTATGCAGCTGTCTCCAGCGCATAGCCCCAAAAGGAAATCGGAAACTCAGCATTGTTCATCATAGAGCGCACCATATCTAATTGGGTGCGATTCCTACTCTTCGATACACCGTTGTGCTGTGGTGTATAAGGAGGAGTAAGCTGAGAGAGAATCCCATTCTCTTTTAGATAATCTAGGAACTCATTGTGTAACAACCATGTTCATTTTTACCAATTCCAGTTCCCGTACTTACTTATCTATGGTATTTTCTTAATTTATCATGCTTTGGGTGCGAATAGTATTTTACATTTTATATTGCATTCGACCCGCTTGCTTGAACCTGTTTGATTCATAATTATAAATCACCGTGACTTGTTACTTAGACACGTGCGTCTCATGTATACTGCATACTGGCATTTTACCAGGCATTGCATCTTTTACCATATAACATTTTAGGTCGTGTAAAATGAATTAAAATTGCATTTCATAGCCTGCATGATACCCCTAACCCCGTTATAGCGTCCGCGCATCTTGTTCTCGTCCCTTTCAGTGAAACGGACGTCTTTGGATGGCTACGCGCACGTACGTGCATCCGTTTTGGGGGTATGCATTTTCGTTATCTGAGCATCTATTTTGAATTTTGAAAGTCGCATATATTTTTCGTATTTTAAATCTGAAATTTTAGACCCGACCCGGGCGCGTTTTGGAATATTTTGTATACCGCCAAAATTCAAATTAATTAATTAATATATTACTATATTTTAAATCAACAGATTAAATTTTACGTAACTAACAAAAAACTTTTAATATTTTTAAAATCTTTTCCCTAACTGCTACAGCCCTTTCCAACTCTCTCTCTCCTTTGTCCCGTGGGCCCCACGCATCCCTCTCTCTCTTTCTTTTCTTTCTCTCTTTCTCCCTCTCCCTCTTTCTCACCCGCTATCTCTTTATCTCTCTCCCACAAAACAACAAATCTATCTCTCCTCACTATTCACCGCACTCTCTCTCTCACCTCTCGATCTCCTGTCTCTCTCCTGTCTCTATCCTCTCTCTCACTCAGAATCTCTCCCGTCTCTCTGTCCCATATATATTTAAAACACAACACCTTCCTTCCTCTCTCTTTTCTTTTCAAAACCCACGAGACCACCGAAACCCTAGCCTCTCGCTCATCCGTCGCTGACCCTTATCTCGACCTCCACCATCACCTCAACCCTCACAGCCACCCACTCCTTCCTCGACCACCTCCTTTCCCAAGAACCCGACCCATCGCCTCACCACCTTGCCTCACCGACCTCGTCGCCTCCCATCACCGATGACCTCATCGTCGTGTTCCCCTCCGTCCACACTCCTCCCTCTCAACTCCCAATACCACTATCACCATCCTAGCCTACCCCGAGCTCTTTCTCTGCACCCAAACCCAACCTCTGCACCCTCGCTGCACCCTCGCCGCCGGAGCTCCGACGACCTCGTCGTTGTCTCCACAACCCACTTCTCCCTCTCATTTCCTCTCCTCCTCTGCTAGCACGACCCCAGCCACAAAAAATCTTGCACCCCAACACCAGAAACCCAAACCTGAGCCCCCTGCGCACCACTACACCGCCGGAGACGATCACCGGAGTCGATCTCGTCGTCTCTCCCTCGTTCCCAGATCACCGTACACCCCAGTGAGCCCTTGCACTCCTTCTTCTTTCCCTTCTTTCTTCTTTCATTCTTTTCTTTTCTTTCTTGTTTTCTTTGAAGAAAAGCGTTCTCTGTCTTTTATAGTCCGCCGGAGCTGGACGTGACGTCGACGACCCCGACGTGCCAGCGAACGTACCTGACTTGTGTGATCACCTTTATGCGTTGTTTGGATCCGTTCCGTATACCGTGCGCGCGTCGCGATATTTCGCCGACATGAGACGTTCCATACACACCCGTTTCTTGATCCGTCGAGGCAAGTTAATCTTGCTACATGCTATTTAAATTATTATATATTTATTTAAATATACATTATACCTGTAGTTTAAATCTAGTACCTCATGTTTCATTTTATAACATTTCGGTGTTCCGTTTGCATCCGTTTATACCATTTTAGACCTGAGTCGTGGAAAACATATCTTGTTGCATATTAGATTACATTAAACTGCATCCATATCAATATTTATATCACATATTACCATTTGATAGTTTTTAAAATGTTTCGGATACCCATTTGCATCCATCTCATTTAGAGTATAGATAATTGCATCCATAGATCATATTAAGATATAATATTGTGATATTAACATTCCATTTTTAATAAAGTGCATCCTCAATTTGTGTTGGAACTATAACTTTAACCCTAATCGATAACCGTGCATTCATATGTTTGAATCTATACCTATTTGCATACCACATCACATTATTCCATTTTATTGCTATATTGATATCCCATACTTGTTTTGTGTACCCATGCTTATTATAGTTTGATCATGAGAACCCACGTGACACTTGTGCACTCCCTGACATGACTTGATACACTACTACTTGACATGACTTGATACTGTGCACTTCTTAACATGATTGGATCTATATACACTGCCTGACATGATCTGATGTACCATAGCCTGACCTGTTACCTGATCTTGTTACTAATGCCAACAATCTTGACCTGTTGTCCCTACGGACATTTCTTGTTGTCTATTCAGACAAACCTATACTTGCTTGATCCTGTGTTGGCATTAGCTCTAGATTTATCAATACATGACCTGAACACATAACCTGGGGGTATGGGGAAATCAATGATGAAACCTGACTTGTAACTTGACAGTTCGATACCTTTACTGATCAGTCTTACGGGTTAGGCCAGACCCGGGATGATGCTGCTGACATCATTCATCGTTACCTACTACCTTTTACTGGATTGCGGCACGTCTCAGATTTAGTCCGAGAATCTTGACCGTAGTCCCGGGCATGAAGGGGTACTATTGAGTTACATCGATGATTCATCAAATTGATTTCAAAGACTTGAGAGTAATTATCCCAGTAGACCAGTTTAGATTACTCGCTGCACATTACCTATGCCTTACCCTTCACTGTCACTATTTATGGTACTGTTTTACCTATTTTACTGTTCATGCTCATATCTGCATGTCTTGCTACCCCCTGTTTATCCTATTGCTTGATATTATGACGCACTGACTTCTGGGTTTTGCATGGCCCAGATTCTTTACCTTTGCTGCAGGCCGAGCAGGAGTATTTCTGTCGACAGGCCGAGCAGTGAGGACTTGTTAGTATTTTAGTTTTATTTAGGCATTTTCATTCTTTATGTGAGCCCGCATTATGGGACATACATTCCAGTTTATTCTTGTATTAGATCTTTTGCTTCCGCATTATTTTATTCTTGGATCGTTTATTCTGGCATATGGACATTTGTTAGATAGTTTATTTTTGTTCTTGATATCTCTACAGCCGTAATGTGACTGTGGAAGGATATTTCCTGTCCACAGGTAGCATGGTTGGCTCTATCACGTGCCTATCTTAGCGTACTCTGGGAAGCGGGGCGTGACAGGGTTTGTTTGGGATCAAAGCCATAGGATCTACGTTAATCGGGTTTGATTATTTTGTAGTTGGGTATTGGACCCAATATACGAATCAGAATACTCGTCATTAGGAAACATGTCCTACCACCTTACCGTCTTACCAATTTTTTGAATCTTAACTTCCTCCTGATTCTACTTTGACGATATGAAAACCTCTTTTGCATCTCGACTCGAAACCTGGTTTCCTATTGTTTATCTCTAGAACTTAGGCGACTTCGGTGGAGTTATGTGATTGCAACTATGAACTGCAGCATGGTTACAATGCGGTAATCTATTTAAGTAACTTGGAGTTCTAGTTTTGATTCATATCCTTGATTCATTATCATCATTCATCGCTTGTTTTGAATCTTGTTTAGCATACTAATCCTCTTGGTGTCTTGGTTGCTGGATCATGGAAGCAAGGAATCTACAATCGTATCAGAGGCATATGGATGACGCCACTTTGCTTGGAGTAATTCGTGACTTACTAGAGCACCATAAGCAGCAGGCCGAGCTGAAACCGGCGTTCGCACCAAACCAAACGCACCTGCGTAGAGGTATTCCGGTGAACCGATGTGGCATGGCACCAATGAAGAAAACGGTCGTTGTTGATCGGAGAAGGAGCGTGATTTGTGACTTTTGCCGTTTACCTGGACATGTGCAAAGGGTGTGTTGAAGGAAGCGTGGACTTTGTTTAAATTGTGTATCGACGGATCACACTATCAATGCTTGTCCGTCAAAGCTTCATAAGAAAAAGAATGTTCGGAGGCTAGTTTTGCCTAAGCAAAAGGAAGGGTGTTGTGCGATTACTGCCAACGACCGGGCCATTTCTGGAGAGATTGTCAAAGGAGACTTAGATTTTGTCTTATTTGTGGATCAACTGATCATACCATTGATATTTGTCCGTTAAAACTAAGATTGAAGGAAGATACTTGGGAGCCACCGCAAAAGCAGTTTCTGGAGCAGGAGCAATTAAGTCAGGGAGCCAATCAAGCTCGAGCATTTACCCTGACGGCTGAGGAAGCTATGGCTTTAGGAGATGTTGTTTCAGGTATCCTACTTGTTCATGGTTTTCCCGCATTAGCGTTATTCAATTCTAGTGCATCCCATTGATTTATCTCATCCAAGTTTAATACTACACACTCGATTACATGCAGGACCCTGTCTAGTTATTGGGACATACACACTGGGAATGGGAAAATCATAACTAATAGAGGGTGTAAGGATTGTTATATTGTTTGCGGACGGGAGCTATTTGCAAATTTCTTGGTGATTGTTACCGGCAGCTATGAAGTCGTCTTCGGAATGGATTTTTCTCGGCACTTTCTACGCTCACATTAATTGTAGGGCAAAGAAAGTAATTTTCCAGATTCCCGGACATCTAGAGTTTATCTTTACTTGAGGGAGCAGTTCTGTCGGGCCAGTCGAGTTTAGGGCTAGGCCGACAAATAATGTTCTTTCATCCATGGAAGTGGATAAGGAAGAAGCGCCAGCTGTTGTTTGATATTTCATGGATGTGTTCGAGGACATCTCGGGTTTACCGCCAAAATGAGATGAGGAGTTCGTGATCGATCTTGTTCCTGGTGAAACGCCAATTTCTATGGCGTACTATCCAATGTCACCAGTGGAGTTGGAAGAAGTCAATTACTTGAGAAGGGGTTGGTTTCGCAGCAGCGAATCACCTTGGGAAGCTCAAGTTCTTCTAGTCAAGAAGAATGATGGCACAAGGAGGATGTGCGAGTTTTGTCTTCAAGAAGTGAAGTTTTGGGGCATGTCATGTCCGGAGATGGAATGGCTATTGATCCCGAGAAGATTGCACCAGTTCGAGATTGGCCGATTCCGAAGAACGTTGTAGAGATCAGAAGCTTTCTTGGACTTGCCGGGTATTACAGAAGGTTCGTGAAGAATTTTGCTCGTTTGGCTAAGCCTTTGACCAAGCTTACGCGCAAGGGAGTACCATTTGTGTGGACGGATAAGTGTGCGTCAGCTTTTGAGACATTGATGCAGAGATTGATAACTGCTCCTATTTTGACCGTGCCAGATAATTCCGGAGGATTGGTGATTCACAGTGACGCATCTGGGAAAGGATTGGGATGTGTTTTGATGCAGCATGGGAAGGTTATAGCTTACGCATCGAGACAGTTGAAGACCCATGAGAAGAATGACCCAACTCATCACTTGGAGCTAGCAGCTGTGATTTTCGCTTTGAAGATTTGGAGACACTGCTTATTGGGCGAAAGGGTCGAGGTATTCACTGATCACAAAAGCCTGAAGTATGTGTTCACACAGAAGGAGCTTAATATGAGGCAGCGCAGATGGTTGCAGCTGATGGCTGACTACGATCATGATCTTAAGTACCATCCGGGGAAAGTTAATATTGTGCCGGATGCGCTTAGTCGGTTGCCAGCAATTCAGATGTTGACTACACAGAAGGAACTTATTGAGTACTTTCGGAGATTCGATTTAGAGGTTGTGCTACCGCATTCTTCGGGACAGTTGATGCAGCTGCAAGTACAGTCGTTGTTGATCGAGAATATTAAACCATCGCAGTTACGGGACCCTAGATTGCAAAAGTTTTGAGAACAGGTTGAAGCTAAACTTCGAACGGACTTATTGATTCATGAAGATGGTTCGTTATGATATGGTAGTCGTTTGTGTGTGCCAAAGGGAGATATCCACGAAGAAGTTATGAAGGAGGCACACAGTTCAGCATATTCCGTACATCCAGGAGGCACGAAGATGTACCGTGATCTACGACAGCATTTCTGATGGGAAGGCATGAAACGGGAGATTGCCCGTTTTGTAGCAGAGTGCTTGGTGTGTCAGCAAGTTAAGGGTTTACATCAAAGGGTTGCTGGTTTATTGCAACCACTTCCGATTCCTCAATGGAAGCGGGAATATATTACCATAGACTTCGTGACAGCTTTACGGTGGAGTCCAAAAAGCAACAATGCAGTTTGGGTGATTATTAATCGATTGACCAAGGCAGCTCATTTCATACCATTTCGAGTAAGTCAATCAACAGAAGCTTTGGCAGAACGGTACGTGCAGGAGATTGTAAGATTGCATGGAGTACCGGTGAGCATCGTGTCCGACCGCGAAACTCGTTTCTTATCACACTTTTGGAGGAGCTTACAGTAAAGTTCAGGGACTCGATTGAAGTTTAGAACAGCTTATCATCCTCAGCCAGATGGCCAGTCGGAGAGAACGATCCAAACTCTTGAAGACACGTTGAGAGCTTGCATGTTAGACTTCAAGGGTTCATGGGAGGATCATCTACAATTGGTGGAGTTTTTTTACAATAACAGTTTCCGGGCAACTATTTAGATGGCTCCATTCGAAGCTTTATATGGTCGCAAGTGTCGTTCACCTGTTTGTTGGGGCGATGTTGGAGAACGAAGATTGTTGGGACCGGATTTGATCGTGCAAATAGTGGAGAAATTTAATACTATCCGGAATCAAATGAAAGCAGCACAAGACCGACAAAGGAGTTGGACGGATACATCGAGAAGACCTCTAGATTTCGCTGTTTGTGATTTGTTATTCCTGAAGATATCACCGACTAGAGGGGTGATTCGTTTTGGAAGTCGAGTCAAGCTTAGCCCTTGATTCGTTGGACCTTTCGAGATTTTGGAACGTGTTGGAAAAGTAGCGTATAGATTGGCGTTACAGCAATCCTTGGCAAATGTTCATGACGTGTATCATGTATCTCAACTCCGTAAGTATGTTCAAGATGAAATACACGTGCTGGATCATTCGGAGTTGACTGTACGTGAAGATTAAAGCTTTGAGGAGCGACCGATGTCGATTGTGGATCGAAGGAAAAAGGTTCTTAAGAATAAGGTTATCCCTCTTGTACTTGTTTCTTAGGGAAATCGCTCACATGGAGAATCAACTTGGGAATTAGAAGATGAAATCTGGCATAAGTTTCCACATCTATTCTTGTAGTTTCTTGATTGTTTGTCCTTTCTTGTTCTTGGAATTTCGAGGATGAAATTCTTTTTGTAGTTGGGTATAATATAACAACCAAGTTTTTCTATAACAATTCCAGTTCCCGTACTTACTTATCTATGGTATTTTCTTGATTTATCGTGCTTTGGGTGCGAATAGTATTTTACATTTTATATTGCATTCGACCCGCTTGCTTGAACCAGTTTGATTCATAATTATAAATCACCCTGACTTGTTACTTAGACACATGCATCTCATGTATACTGCATACTGGCATTTTACCTGGCATTGCATCCTTTATCATATAACATTTAGGTCGTGTAAAATAAATTAAAATTGCATTTCATAGTCATCATGATACCCCTAATCTCGTGGTAGCGTCCGCGCATCCTGTTCTCGTCCCGTTTAGTGAAACAGACGTGTTTGGATGGCTACGCGAACGTACGTCCATCCGTTCTTGGGGGTATGCATTTTCGTTACCTGAGCATCTGTTTTGAATTTTGAAAGTCGCATATATTTTTCGTATTTTAAATCTGAAATTTTAGACCCGACCCGGGGGCGTTTTGGAATATTTTGAATACCGCCAAAATTCAAATTCATTAATTAATATATCACAATATTTTAAATCAACAGATTAAATTTTACGTAACTAACAAAAATCTTTTAATAAATTTAAAATCTTTTCCCTAACTGCCACAGCCCTTTCCAGCCCTCTCTCCTCTGTCTCGTGGGCCCCACGCATCCCTCTCTCTCTTTCATTTCTTTCTCTCTTTCTCTCTCCCCCCTCTCTCTCTTACCCGCTATCTCTTTCTCTCTCTCCCACAAAGCAAAAAATCTATTTCTCCTCACTATTCAACGCACTCTCTCTCTCTCACCTCTCGATCTCTTCTCTCTCTGCTCTCGATCTCCTCTCTCTCTGCTCTCTCTCTCTCTTAGAATCTCTCTCGTCTCTCTCACTCTCCCCCATATATATTTAAAACACAACTCCTTCCTTCCTCTCTCTTTTCTTTTGAAAACCCACGAGACCACCGAAACCCTAGCCTCTCGCTCATCCGTCGCCGACCCTCTTCTCGACCTCCACCATCACCTCAACCCTCGAAGCCACCCTCTCCTTCCTCGACCACCTCCTTTCCTAAGAACCCGACCCATCGCCTCACCACCTTGCCTCACCGACCTCGTTAACTCCTATCATCGACGACCTCGTCGTCGTGTTCCCCTCCGTCCACTCACCTCCCTCTCAACTCCCAATACCACCACCACCATCCTAGCCTACCCCGAGCTCTTTCCCTGCACCCAAACCCAACCCCTGCACCCTCGCCGCCGGAGCTCCGACGACCTCTTCGTTGTCTCCACAACCCTCTTCTCCCTTTCCTTTCCTCTCCTCCTCTGCTAGCACGACCCCAGCCACAAAAAATCTTGCACCACAACACCAGAAACCCAAACCCGAGACCCTTGTGCACCACTATACCGCCGGAGACGATCACCGTTGTCGATCTCGTCATCGCTCCCTCGTTCCCAGATCACCGTACACCCAAGTGAGCTCTTGCACTCCTTCTTCCTTCCCTTCTTACTTCTTTCTTTCTTTTCTTTTCTTTCTTGTTTTCTTTGAAGAAAAGTGTTCTCTGTCTTTTGTAGTTCGCGAGAGCCGGACGTGACGTCGACGATTCCGACAAGACAGTGAAGGTACCTGACTTGTGTTATCACCTTTGTGCGTTGTTTGGATCCGTTGCGTGTACCGTGCGAGCGTTGCGACATTTCGCCGACGTGAGACGTTCCGTACACACCCATTTCTTGATCCGTCGAGGCAAGTTAATCTTGCTACATGCTATTTAAATTATTATATATTTATTTAAATATATATTATACCTGTAGTTTAAATCTAGTACCTCATGTTTCATTTTATAACATTTCGGTGTTCCGTTTGCATCCGTTTATACCATTTTAGACCTGAGTCATGGAAAACATATCTTGTTGCATATTAGATTAAATTAAACTGCATCCATATCAATATTTATATCACATATTGCTTAGTTGTATATCCCACATTACCATTTGATAGTTTTTATAATGTTTCGGATACCCATTTGCATCCATCTCATTTAGAGTATAGATAATTGCATCTATAGATCATATTAAGACATAATACTGTGATATTAACATTCTATGTTTAATAAAGTGCATCCTAAATTTGTGTTGGAACTATAACTTTAACCCTAATCGAGAACCGTGCATCCATATGTTTGAATTTATACCTATTTGCATACCACATCACATTATTCCATTTTATTGCTATATTGATATCCCATACTTGTTTTGTGTACCTATGCTTATTATATTTTGATCATGAGCACCCACGTGACACTTGTGCACTCCCTGACATGACTTGATACACTACTACTTGACACGACTTGATACCGTGCACTTCTTAACATGATTGGATCTATATACACTGCTTGACATGATCTGACGTACCATTGCTTGACCTGTTACCTGATCTTGTCACTAATGCCAACAATCTTGATCTGTTGTCCCTATGGACATTTCCTGTTGTCTATTCAGACAAAATGTACCTGTTTGATCCTGTGTTAGCATTAGCTCCAGATTTATCAATTCCTGACCTGAACACATAACCTGGGGGTATGGGGAAATCAATGATGAAACCTGACTTGTAACTCGACAGTTCGATACCTTTACTGATCAGTCTTACGGGCTAGGTCAGCCCCGGGATGCTGCTGCTGATATCATTCATCGTTACCTAATACCTTTTACATTCTTGCGGCACGTCTCCGATTCAGCCCGAGAATCTTGACCGTGGTCCCGGGCATGCACGGGATACTATTGAGTTACATCGATGATTCATCAAATTGATTTCAAAGACTTGAGAGTAATTAACCTAGTAGATCAGTTTAGATTACTCACTACACATCACCTATGCCTTACCCTTCACTGTCACTATTTATGGTACTATTTTACCTGTTTCACCGTTCATGCTCATACCTGCATGTCGTGCTACCCCCGGTTTATACTATTTCTTGATATTATGACGCACTGACGTCTGGATTTTGCATGGCCCAGATTCTTTACCTTTGCTGCAGACCGAGCAGTAGTATTTCAGTCGACAGGCCGAGTAGTGAGGACTTGTTAGTATTTTGGTTTTATTTAAGCATTTTCATTCCTTATGTGAGCCCGCATTATGGGACGTACATTCCAGTTTATTCTTGTATTGGATCTTTTGCTTCCGCATTATTTTATTCTTGACTCGTTCATTCTGGCTTATGGACATGTGTTAGATAGTTTATTTTTGTTTTTGATATCTCTACAGCCGTAATGTGACTGTGGAAGGATATTTTCTATCAACAGGTACCATGGTTGGCTCTGTCACGTGCCTATCTTAGCGTACTCTAGGAAGCGGGGCGTGACGCATTGCTCAAGTCTTCTCCTCCTCGATCAAATCGAAGGATCTTAATACTTTTACCCGTTTGGTTCTCTACTTCGTTCTTATATTCTCTGAATTTCTCAAAAGCTTCAGACTTGTGTTTCAACAAGAATACATGTCCGTATTTTGAGAGATCGTCAGTGAATGTAATGAAGTGCGAAGAACCATTCCTGGCATGTGTAGACATGGGACCGCATGCATCATTATGTATTAGTCCCAAGAGTTCCCTAACTCTTTCTCCTTGTCCACTAAACAGTGTTTTGGTCATTTTTCCTTTGAGACATGAATAGCAAGTTTCATAAGATGATAATTCGAATGCATTTAAATAACCATCTTTATCTAACTTAGCTAGTCGTATCACATTGATATGACCAAGTCTACAATACCACAAGAAGGATTCATTCATTTCTGAACTTTTCCTCTTGTGTGTGTTCTGTATATTAAGAACCGTGTTTTGATTTAGAACGTATATGCCATTATTTAACGATCCCGATCCAATCAACTTTTGATTTAGGAAGATGGTCATACATAATCTTGTTTTAAAAAATTATATCCTTCTTTACTTAATAAAGAAACTGATATAATGTAGCATATCATGTTCGGTATATAATAGCATTCATTCAGAATCAATGTATTACCATTTGGTAATACAAGGTGATATTTGCCAACTGCTTTGGCTGCAATATTTGCACCATTCCCCACTCTTACGGAATGATCACTCATTCCCAGTTCTCTACCTTTCCTTAGCCTGTGCAATATATTGCATATGTGGGATCCTGATCCGGTATCTAATGCCCAGGACGTAGAGTGAGCTGAGAAACAGTTCTCGATAACTAACACATCCGAAGAAGATACATCAATATTTTTATTCTTCGTTTGGGCGGCGTGTGAATTCTGGTAATCCCCTATTTCCTGTTCAGTCTTATAACAATTATAAGAAAGAACGGAACCAACGTTCCCTTGCTCATTATAACAAGCGGGTTCGGTCAATACATCCATATTATTATCTTGATTAAGGACTGACATGGTCGCAACCTGGAGAGAGAGAGAGAAGAAAACACTTTAGCGTGCGCTCTTGCAAGATTAGATTGGTTATTATCTTATCTAATCAGGATGACTCCCACTGTTTTAATCAAATCTTCCTTCAAACCCTAAAATGTAAGATTAGCCGGGATTAATTACACCCTACAAGTTCGCCAATCATTTAGCCAGATCAGTGTTGGTACTTTGAGGGAGGTTCCCCGTGCTTTCGTACGGACCTACTTAAAATAAACCTCATTTTCCCAGAGTCATAACCCCGGTAACACATTTCAAGACTCCTACTTGATCGGCTAATTTTCATGTGTAAAACTCTTCCAGGAGTAACTCTTACTCGCAGTGGGTATCGGGATCCAACTATTTCACAGAAAGTATGCAATCTCATTGAAAATTTCAACACTTGAAATTCCCGATAATATCTTTTACCCCTAGTGTCTTATGACCTTGACAGAGGCCAATCTACCCATAAGGCGCTGATTAAGTTCAACCCGTTATTTCCTGATTGAATTAGACCCACCAGCACGACCCTTGACGGAGGCCAAACAACGCCGTACGAATACCCTAATCCAATCGCATCTCATGCTTCAGGTAAGTACTAAATCAGCTACCGTACACCACGCCTTGACGGAGGCCAAACTACCGTAGCACGAATACTAAAATAGCACTTATCTGAAATAACGGAGGGTTGCGCAGGTTTTTCTGAAAACCATGAGCGTATTGAACTTGATATCGTTGTAGAAACAAGTGATTTTGAAAAGGAATGTTTTTGAAGCTTTTCTAGTTTCGCTAAAGAGGTTACTCCCGGTGAAGGGATCTCGGCTCTTTCCTCATCGAATAAGGTGCAGGATATTTCATAAATACCGTCGTGCAAAGCAAGAACTATAGAAGCAATCAAAAACTAAACCATGAGTTTGTAGCATCTGCCAGTTTTGCTAAAGAGCTCACTCCCGGTGAAGGGATCTCGGCACTTTCCTTATCGAATAAGGTGCTGGATATTCTTCAAGGAATACCGCTATGCAAAGCAGAAACTGTAGCTACCCTTTTTGAAAATTTTGATTCTACAACATCTTTTAGGTTTCTTTTCTTTTATTAATCTCATTAATAAAACCCATCATTTAAGCTTCCTAAGCATTACATATGAAACGAAAGCAGCAATATTTATATATCAACATATAATATAAGCATTCGCCTCAGGCAGTAATATGATCTCATCACAGAACATTGCAGCAGAAGTCAACATACGAAATATTGGATATACTAGGACATCCGTGTTTTATTTTGAGCCTTTATAAAACAAGGATTCCACAGTAACGATGAATAGCCAAACCCACATCCCTAGACTCCTACGAGAGCGGAAAGTAAACCTGCCAATTCTAGGGTTAGGAGACCCGATCTCGACTTCTCGTGATGGCCTCCCACTGGACCCTAGAACCCGGTTACTTATGCTCTCCGACTTGGGTCCATCCTAATGCGGAAAAGTAAATAATATACAACGGTGACATCATCCTCAACTTGGAAGTGTCCCAGTAAAAGAATATTACATACAAATGAATTTTACATGAATGAAAAAGAAAACTCTCATCTCATATAAAAACCCCGGCTATTCAATACACAATGATCCAATATAACATATCACAGCAACACATAAATATCACAGATAACTAGGCGAAGTTAGATAATTCGACAGACACAACGAATTCCAAAATACCCCAGTGAGCTCAACACTTAAGCAGAAAATAAAAGTTCCCAATAGCATGCCCCAGCACCTATGGACCATCGCTGAAGTGCCCGTCCCAAGCCTCCACAGTGGCGCCGCGGAACCGCCGCCAAAACCAGGTTTTGGCCGCGGTTCCACGGTCACTGTAGCGAGTTAGGGACTCTTTCTTCATGTGGGTCCACAAAATTCCCTGCATGATTTTCTGAGTATTTTTAATATGAAAAAATTCAACTTTTGAAAAAATTTCCAGCAAGGGGTCAATTCTCGGTGTTTCGGGGTTCGATCGCACTTCTAACTTCGTCTAGACAACGACTAATGCTCTAACTTGGCTCTGATACCGCTGAAGGGTTAGCATAGCACCTTGTGAATGTTTTGGCAAGCATCAATCATGCTACTTTAAAATTTTTGGGGTGCTAATCACACCGTAAGAAAGATCTTAACTAGAGAATTAGGGTTAACTTGCATGTAAACAACTTTACAGCGAAGGGAGAGGGATTACAACCTTTGTAGTCCATTCCTTCGCTTCATAAGCTCCGAGTAGTAGTCCTTTCGCTGCGATCCATGAACTTCCGGACTCTAGATAGGCTCCACAAGTCGAATGATCCATGCTTGCTTGAATTCTTCCTTTTCGAAGATGATCTACCTTGAAGAATCTCAAACTCAAGCTCTCACTTCTCTAATCAAGTATTAGTGAAGTGAACACCCTAATCTAAGTGGGTAGAATAGATGAGGATGATGAAGTAGGAATTTTGCACTCTTTTGTCTTCAATTGCTCACTTTAAATAATTACTTCACAAAAAGCTAGAAAGCTTTTTCAAGGAGGAAGAAGAAGAAGAAAGCTTTTGTGATGAATAATGAATTACTGTTATGGTTATAAATGACAACCATGAGTTAAAAAATAAAGGCCTTAACTCATGTAGAGAACAATCTAGTGTTAAGGGTTTGCGTTGGGTTAACAAAATATCTTCACAAAATATCAAGCTAGAAAACAAAAAGGAAAGCTTCATGAAGCTTCATGAAAAAGCTAACCCAAATCCAAAACCTAACTTTGTTTGAACTTAACAACCATGTTGCATTTGTATCCCTAACTTGTTACAGTATTATATATCACATATACAATATATTTTGTAACAAAAGAAAATAATACAATTAACATATATCGCATATACATCAATGAATTACCCAGTGAGAAAATGAATCAATAAAGCGAGCTTATATTAGTTAACGTAACGTAATATATCATATATATAATTATACATTAAATTATCGAATCAACTCTTGATCCGACAATCCAGCTATATTGCATATAACCAACTAATATAACATGTACCTATTCATCGAATCAACACTTGATCCGATGACCCGGCCATAACAAATATACCCGGCCGATATCTCATATCGCGAGAATAGAATACGATATCTCATATCGTATTATTCTCGGTCCCGCACATGTCACATATGTGCTCCTACTCCATTTTGCCTCAGCCAGGAAACCTCTGTGTAGGACTCTAAAGAATCGTCAATACGCCGGCAGCAGGTGATGATCATATCAAACACCCACAAGCTACAAGCGGTCGACTAAACGTAACAGCCACCCGTGTGTTGAGCAATCAGAAGATCAACAAGAAAGCCTGTACATTCTCCTGTAAATCCAATCAGTAACACACCCGTACAGTCCGATCTCCTCGTCTGATATGTTGCATATCTAGTCTAGGGGTGGTAAACGTTAGACCCCAGTAACCGATAAGTTGTGTCGATGTAAGGCTCATAACGGGTCGAGAAACTACTGATAACTCTTACCAGTAAATCTCCATATCAGCCCTGGCCAGGGACTTCCAGTTATAGCCTATCGAACACAGCACAACATCAACACCATATACCGGGAGAGACGAAGCCCCTCCTATCGCTCATTGCCTCAATATGATTCGGGACTGTACCCAAAAGCCACCGTTTTGCACGTCCTCTTGGACGTGGTAAGGTGGAAATCAAAGCACAGTGGGAATCACACAAGACTCTATGACGATCTCGGGTCTACGGACTAACATGTATCAGTGTCACCGGAGAACTGCTATGTAACGTTTTGAAAATCGTTTCGGTGAAATTTCGAAAAAACGGTAAAATAAGGGGGGTTTCGGTAAAAAGTCAAAATACAAATATCTTTATTATAAAATTAAATATACATATTCTAGCTATGTAATTACTAGTATTTGGTGTTTACTGACCCACTGGTGAAATTTCAAATTTTCTGAAAAATTTTCCGAAATTAATTATTTTAATATTATTTTAAGCCGTCACTAATATATTTAATTAGGGAAAATTACAAATTGGAATGAGTTGAAACAAATTTTGTGCATCATAAAACATTAAACAAAATTTTATCATGTGTTTTTTGAAACGAAATCGTTTGCCAAAACGGTTTAGAAATTATTGATGAAAAAAGGCAATTTTTTAGTGTAAATGGATGTTGGGGTATTGTATTTGTCATTTTCCTTCACCCCACACTCACACACACTACACCAATTTCCCTCCTTGGCTGAATTTTCAGCAGCCACATCCCCCATGTCCCCACTTCTTTTGATAAAAGAAAAGAAAATCAAGAGAATAGAATAAAGGAAATATTAAATAAAGAGGTATGGTGTTAGATAATGGTGACTTGGACTTTTCCTTGACTTTACAAACACCCCCACACCCTCTCTTCTCCCCCTCCTCAATTCTGGCCGAGCCTATCCCTCAAGCAGCCCCCCCATTTTCTTGACCTCATTTTCCTATCTCTTTTGCTTCAAAAATTCATCAAATACCCATCAAAAAATCCAAAATCTAAATCATGCTCTTACCCATTTTAGTGTAGCCTTCGATGCATGGATTGTGGTGAAAGGAGAGCTTTTTGGATGGCTAGATTTCAAGCTAGATCTCAAAAATTGGGAGGTATAAAATTTGACCCTATATAGAATTTGTTGTTTATATTGCTTAATCTAAGTTAATTAAGTGTTTAATTAGGTGTTTAAAAAAAAGGGTTTTGAATTGAAGTTTGAAATTTCAAGTGGATGGTTTTGAATGAAGATTAGGGTTTGAGCATTGGATTAGGGTTGTGATGTGTAGATTAACATATAATTGCTTGCTAAAATTAATCTAGTCTCTAGTTTGCATTTTTGTTAATTTAAATTTGTAATAAGTATATAAATGGCAAACTAGGTTTTAAAAAATATGTATATATTGGTGAGATAAAATTCTAATTAGGGTTTCATGGCATTATTAACATTATAAATTGTGGTTTAATGTTTTAGTATATGCAAAACCAAGTTTAATTGTAAAAATTGTGAATTTCACTTTAAAAAGAGTTAAAATCGGTATTTTTGCAAAATAGGAATTTGGAATTTATACAAATTGATGAGTTTAATTTTATGAAAGTGATTGTATGACCTAATTATGTTATTTAATGAGCATTTTGGACATTGGAATCGTTAAAATTGGTAGATTGGTTAAAACATCAAGTTTTTAGCCGAAATGGGAATTTGTGCTAACTAGGTTTTTGGAAAACAAAACGATTGGTTTAATTTTATGGTTTTGACGAACTAAACCTTATTGCTTATGTAGTTAGTGAGTTTTGAAACCATGATTGGTATGTTTGGTGTTTTTCTTGATCAATCGACGTTTGTATGCCGATGTCGAGGGTTTTTGGGTTGATTTGGGAAAGCAAACCATAGGTTTTGATCTATGTGGGATTCGTGTGTCGTTTTGGGCATGAGTCGGATTTTAATGCGATACGGTGCGTTATGATATGTAGGTACCCCATGTGTACTTCAAGACGACAAGCAAGCGCGTGGCGACGTCGGCACCGGTAAGCGAGGACCATGTGAGTAGATTTATATCTACGGGGAAAAGTCGGGTGGATGGCGTATAGCACCCCCGCAGTCCGTAGTGTAGCTTATATATATATGTTTATATAGGTGGTTTATGATACCAGAATGTGTATCCATGTTATATTTATGTGTTCCTGGATTAGCTTTAGGTTAGTTGCGAAACCCTAGAGTAGTTGTTATACCACATACGCACACACAGACTTGCATACATTACCTTCTTGTGCACCGATTGGGATGTGTATATATGTATATATGTGTGGGTATGGGACTATGCATATGTACATTCATATACACATGCATGGATAATGAGGATAGTACTTGGGATTTAAGATGAGTCGATGAGATTTGATTTGAGGCCGTGAGATCGGTGATATAGCAGGGTTCGTATTTGAGATACGACATGACGTTGTAACGGGTCTTGACGTAGTGTTTCACACACGTGCATGCATACTTAGGCGGTATCAGTATTGTACTAGACGTAGATCAGTACCCCGATCATGATGTTTGATAAAGAGGATATCAGGTGAATAGTATGATGAATGTGATATTGACCCGTACCCAGATTTGGGATGCTGTACGACGGATTTACGTACGAGCTATATTGATGATTGATCCGCACTCTTGACTTGGGATGCCTGCTTATAGATGTGGTATCGGAGATGATATTATTGAGGCGGGATCACCGACTGTATATATACAGGTATGTATATGTATCGACTCAGATGATAGGCGGTTCCCTTACATGTAGTTCAGCTTGTTAGTTCAGCCGTATAGTTTAGTGTAGTTGTTAGATTAGATTAGACTCTTACCTATTTCAAAACTAGCGGATCGTGGGTATTTTAAAAGACAGGTCAAGGGATCTACGGATATTTCAAAAGAAGTATCCTTTCTTAAAAACCACCGTAGCCCTATTTTCAAAACCCCGCGATTCGTGTTATTTCAAATGGCACCATTGTTTAATTTTTAGCACCCGCTCATTTTGGTTGCTCGCTCCGCATCGCATATTTACATTGTTATTTCATATTGCATTGTTGACATTATGCTGTTAGGACACCAGCACCATTACCGATGATGCGTATGTACCACATACACTTACTTGCCGGCTCACACACATCTTCATCGGTAATTGCCATGTCACGTACACCTTAGAAAATATTGTTGCTTAACTTAGCTTGATAGCCAGTAGTTTGACATAATATTAGTGTACATACCTTATATGCCAGCTTAGATATTGTAGTTATTACTTGTCGCTTCATGCATACTGTTATTCATTCTCATGCTTATATTCATGGTTTTACATGCTATTGATGATTCGGATTTCCATGATATTTTCTGGATTAGGAGGAAAACCGCAAAACATATGTAAACTGATTTCTCTCTTTTCAAATAAAAGTGCGGTTTTTTCCATGATGTATGAGTCATCCACCATGAGTTTGCTGATGGATTTCGAGACCCGATTCGAGGAGATGGATGAACCGTTTCGGGTACATGGTGGACCCGGTAAGGTACCCCGGGGCAAGAAGCGCGTGATGATGACGATGTGAGCCTGGCAGGGGAGCACTCCTTACCGGTGATTTTACCCGACGCGTCGGATATCCGGAGGATACCGTCGTTGTCTTGAGATGGATGGTAGAGGCCGGTCTGGACTGACGGCGCTCTAGATATTGTGATTGAGACATTGAGATTTCGAGATATTGAGGTACAGAGACTGTGATACAGAGATATCGAGATATTGGGATTACGTTTTGTGCCGATGCTGGGCACTGTTTTATGCTGATTTCATTATGATACCTCTTTTTAAAAACACAAAGGAAATCTCTCTAAATTATGAAAACAGTTCTTCATTTACATGTATTCTGTTTTCATGCATTCATACCTCATTCATATGATATATCGCTATCTGAAGCACTGACACGGGCACATGAGATTACACTCGGGTTACATATTACCCTAACCATTGTTATAGGCTGCATGTTATACATATATTTGAGGATATATTATGATCATTGACCTAGGTTGCGATATTTATGCGATTTCTATTTGTAGATGTTTTTCTATACACGAGTTGGCAACTCACACCCGTTGTGCCCCAGTTTCTTGCAGGTTTGCCGTACAGGTTTCTTTACGGCTTGCGGGCTTAGTTTCCCTCGGGTGATTTGCTAGTAGGTGGGTTTACTTGTATCGTACCCCCCATTATATAATTTGTATATTATTACTCTGTTGTATCTAGAAGTTCCATCAACCAAACATGTATTCATTTGAGATAGAGACCAGTGATGTTATTCCTTCGACCTTAGAGTCACGCGTTATATTTCTGTGGTTTTCTTGTGGTTTTGAGTTTCCTTTTGAATTTTGATCCTCACAGTTGGCATTGTATATTATATTGCTTGTGTGGTTTTGACCGTCGATTGACGAAGAGCTAGCTCCCGCTTGGGGATGCCTTTCATTGATTTCGTATACTATTCATGTTGTATCCCGTTTGGGAGCCGGTATTTACAAAGGAGACTCTGCCGAAATTTTCAGGAAATACTTGATGTTTTTTTTAAAACCGCATAACTCGGCATATGGTATTAAAACTACTTATTTTAAATTGGTTTTCCTTCACTCTACTACTTTTCTTAGTTTGGGTTTCTGGGTTTTCGGCTTACTTAGATTACGTACGCCTCGAGACGTTCGTAGTTTAAGTGCCGGTCATATTCCGTACTTTCGGGACGTGACAAAGTTGGTATCAGAGCGTTAGGTTTTACCTTCGGAGCGTAGGATGACCCTTGGTTGATGGAATAGGTGACTAAAGTAGAGTGACGTACCGTGGGTATGTTCCGCGGCATACTTACGATACGCTACTCCACTTAAGAAGCCTTAGGATGTACATTTCTTTGCTCGGTATTATATTCATTCCTGATCTAGCTTCATCGGTACCAGTTATGGTTTTGCTGCCACGATTACGGGCAGGGAGAGCTACAGCTAGAGTTGCGGTCAGCACGAGCTAGTCACGAACGATGACTGACCAGGGCGAAATTTTGGCGACACACGATTGCGGAGATGTGTCTTTTTACTGTGTTTCGCGCCACGAGCGTTTGGCGGATCGCCTTTATGAGATTTCTCGGACGTGCCGATCAGTACCAGAGGATTGGGCCACCGACAGAGGCCAGCCAGATTTTGATGACCGTTGGTGTATTGCTTATTCATGATGGTCGATGCACTGTTCAGCATGCAGACGAGTGAGCCAGTTGCTGCTGCGAGTGACGAGATATCGCCCCATATGTTGGAGCTATTGCGGGATGAGTAGTACGAAGAGATGATAGATGGTCGCTAGTCACACGATGATGAATGACTAGGACAGGTGGTTCGTTCGCCTACCCCGAGGCGAGGTCATCAGATAGATTGATTCCAGCTAGAGATGACTTCACGCGGAGACGTTGAGAGACGACAGAGACGATCGAATGTCAGAAACCTATTATTCCAAGTTTAAAGTAGTCGGAAAGACATGCAGGCAATTCTATGGTCCCTCTAGAAGAATGAAACCCTAACTCGACTTAATGACCGTGTGAAAGCCTTTGAACCTTCGGGTATGCGGCAGTTCTACGGCGCTATTAGTAAGGCTTGGGTTTGCCCTTCTACGGCTGGACCACCGATGCTGTGGTATGTACTCGATACTATTAAACTGTGCCCAAGATGTTGAGCTCTTGGGGGATTATGAGGTTTTGACGACTCGATCGGATGGCTCGACTTAATTCGGATGCTAGGTGGTGAGATGCATTTCTTGGGAGACTCCAGATACGAGGATAGTCATTGGAGCTCAGTCCATGCAGCCACGACGAGACGAGTCCAGAGAAGTCGACATTAGAAAAATGGAGTAAGAGGTTCGTACAAGATCTGGATATGATGACGTTCCCCGCCGCCGACATCAGGGATGCGATACGTATGCCGAGGCATTGTACTTGGATATACCATCCAGAAGGAGTCGCGATGAGTGTGCAGCCCTTCCGGAACGAGAACAGATCTAGTAAGGGACGATGACTTCCGGACAGTTCGGCAGAGACGAGATTTGGGAGAGATCCCGATAGGACCTTTCTGGAATGAATTACAAGAAGACCTTGACCCAGGAGTGGTCATTGTTACGCACACCAGCAGGCCAGAGTTCATGATCATCGATGAGACGTCCCACTAGTGACCGCGACAGTTGGCCCGAGATTCTTAGAGGATGCGCTTGAGCGGTACTATTCCGCCATTATTGATTTCGATGTTTTGGGTGATTTATTCGAATGATTTGATTTTGATGATTGAGGATTTACGATCTTTGCACAGTGTTGCACTTGATATCGTTTTCGTGCCTTGGTTTCTCACGTTTATGATTTTATGGGTTTCATACAGTTGAGTTGATTTTGTGCGTATGTACGCACACGATTTGGTTTTTGCACTCGGTATAGTTCATTTATGCTTGCAGTGCAGTGTTACGTATGATGTGCATTTAGATGCACTGGACTTCGATTTCGATTGTGATGTTCGATATTTGTTTTGTGCTCCTTGTGCACCTGATTGGATTTTGCGCATATTCGGCGCTTGATATTGGATTTCATGATTTCGTGCACGATGGATGCACCTGATTTGGATTTTCGCGCATGTTGGGCGCATGTTTTGAGGTGCGATTTTGGTGCACACCAGGTGCACCAAATCGAGATTCTTCGTGCATGTCAGATGCACCTGATTTTGCTGTCAGGCGCCCTCGTTGCCTATGACAGATGTTTCGTGCACATCCGATGCACTTAGATCTTGTTTCTGTGCATATGTTGGCACATATATGGATTTTGATTTCCGTGCGCACCGAACGCACAGAGTATTCATATGCGTATTTTGGGATTGATTTCTTATAGAGCAGTACGTTTTTATATATTTGTTATGTGTTTTCGTACTGAGCAGGACTAGTCAGAGGACAGTACCTGAATGTATTTTGCATACCTTGATAGCTATCGAAGGGAATTCCAAAAGCGAGCTATAGTGTCAGTATTTATCTACGTGTCTGATATGACACGAAACGTTTAAAACAAGGAAACCCTTCTAAATTGTTTCCCAAAATGGCGGAACGTACATTTCAAACAAAAGGTATATATGTATATGGTTAATTTCTTATGATAGACGTCCGCCACTGTGCAGTGTTGAGCGCATTGCACAGCGACTTTAAGAGATTTGGCTTGCATTTCCTTCAGATATTTACATATATAGATTTGATATTTACGGGTATAGTTTCGAGTTATATCATATTGGTTTTGTATTGAATTTGACATTTGTGTCTTTACCATGACTCCAATGATTGCGAGATGCTTGACGGAGTTTTGATTTTGAGTTTATGCTCATTTTTCATGCGTATGGGTTGCGCTACGATTTGTTTTATGTATTTATGATTTCAGAGCCCCGGCGATTTGATGGTTTTGGCTGAAATATTTTAGTATTTGGGGGAAGTTTTAATTTAAATTCGGGGAGCCGAATTTCTTTAAGGGGGGAAGACTGTAACGTTTTGAAAATCGTTTCGGTGAAATTTCGAAAAAACGGTAAAATAAGGGGGTTTTCGGTAAAAAGTCAAAATACAAATATCTTTAATATAAAATTAAATATACATATTCTAGCTATGTAATTACTAGTATTTGGTGTTTACTGACCCACTGGTGAAATTTCAAATTTTCTGAAAATTTTTCCGAAATTAATTATTTTAATATTATTTTAAGCCGCCACTAATATATTTAATTAGGGTAAATTACAAACTGGAATGAGTTGAAACAAATTTTGTGCATCATAAAACATTAAACAAAATTTTATCATGTATTTTTTGAAACGAAATCGTTTGCCAAAACGGTTTAGAAATTATTGATGAAAAAAGGCATTTTTTTAGTGTAAATGGATGTTGGGGTATTGTATTTGTCATTTTCCTTCACCCCACACTCACACACACTACACCAATTTCCCTCCTTGGCTGAATTTTCAGCAGCCACATCCCCCATGTCCCCACTTCTTTTGATAAAAGAAAAGAAAATCAAGAGAATAAAATAAAGGAAATATTAAATAAAGAGGTATGGTGTTAGATAATGGTGACTTGGACTTTTCCTTGACTTTACAAACACCCCCACACCCTCTCTTCTCCCCTTCCTCAATTCTGGCCGAGCCTATCCCTCAAGCAGCCCCCCCATTTTCTTGACCTCATTTTCCTATCTCTTTTGCTTCAAAAATTCATCAAATATCCATCAAAAAAATCCAAAATCTAAATCAAGCTCTTACCCATTTTAGTGTAGCCTTCGATGCATGGATTGTGGTGAAAGGAGAGCTTTTTGGATGGCTAGATTTCAAGCTAGATCTCAAAAATTGGGAGGTATAAAATTTGACCCTATATAGAATTTGTTGTTTATATTGCTTAATCTAAGTTAATTAAGTGTTTAATTAGGTGTTCAAAAAAAAGGGTTTTGAATTGAAGTTTGAAATTTCAAGTGGATGGTTTTCAATGAAGATTAGGGTTTGAGCATTGGATTAGGGTTGTGATGGGTAGATTAACATATAATTGCTTGGTAAAATTAATCTACTCTCTAGTTTGCATTTTTCTTAATTTAAATTTGTAATAAGTATATAAATGGCAAACTAGGTTTTAAAAAATATGTATATATTGGTGAGATAAAATTCTAATTAGGGTTTCATGGCATTATTAACATTATAAATTATGGTTTAATGTTTTAGTATATGCAAAACCAAGCTTAATTGTAAAAATTGTGAATTTCACTTTAAAAAGAGTTAAAATCGGTATTTTTGCAGAATAGGAATTTGGAATTTATACAAATTGATGAGTTTAATTTTATGAAAGTGATTGTATGACCTAATTATGTTATTTAATGAGCATTTTGGCCATTCGAATCGTTAAAATTGGTAGATTGGTTAAAACATCAAGTTTTTAGCCGAAATGGGAATTTGTGCTAACTAGGTTTTTGGAAAACAAAACGATTGGTTTAATTTTAGGGTTTTGACGAACTAAACCTTATTTCTTATGTAGTTAGTGAGTTTTGAAACCATGATTGGTATGTTTTGTGTTTTTCTTGATCAATCGACGTTTGTACGCCGATGTCGAGGGTTTTTGGGTTGATTTGGGAAAGCAAACCATAGGTTTTGATCTATGTGTGATTCGTGTGTCGTTTTGGGCATGAGTCGGATTTTAATGCGATACGGTGCGTTATGATATGTAGGTACCCCATGTGGACTTCGAGACGACAAGCAAGCACGTGGCGACGTCGGCACCGGTAAGCGAGGATCATGTGAGTAGATTTATATCTACGGGGAGAAGTCGGATGGGTGGCGTATAGCACCCCCGCAGTCCGTAGTGTAGCTTATATATATATGTTTATATAGGTGTTTTATGATACGAGAATGTGTATCCATGTTATGTTTATGTGTTCCTGGATTAGCTTTAGGTTAGTTGCGAAACCCTAGAGTAGTTGTTATACCACATACGCACACACAGACTTGCATACATTACCTTCTTGTGCACCGATTGGGATGTGTATATATGTATATATGCGTGGGTATGGGACTATGCATATGTACATTCATATACACATGCATGGATAATGAGGATAGTAGTTGGGATTTAAGATGAGTCGATGAGATTTGATTTGAGGCCGTGAGATCGGTGATATAGCACGGTTCGTATTTGAGATACGACATGACGTTGTAACGGGTCTTGACGTAGTGTTTCACACACGTGCATGCATACTTAGGCGGTATCAGTATTGTACTAGACGTAGATCAGTACCCCGATCATGATGTTTGATAAAGAGGATATCAGGTGAATAGTATGATGAATGTGATATTGACCCGTACCCATATTTGGGATGCCGTACGACGGATTTACGTACGAGCTATATTGATGATTGATCCGCACTCTTGACTTGGGATGCCTGCTTATAGATGTGGTATCGGAGATGATATTATTCAGGAGTGATCACCGACTGTATATATACAGGTATGTATATGTATCGACTCAGATGATAGGCGGTTTCCTTACCTGTAGTTCAGCTTGTTAGTTCAGCCGTATAGTTTATTGTAGTTGTTTGATTAGATTAGACTCCTACCTATTTCAAAACTAGCGGATCGTGGGCATTTTAAAAGATAGGTCAAGGGATCTACGGATATTTCAAAAGGCGTATCCTTTCTTAAAAACCACCGTAGCCCTATTTTCAAAACCCCGCGATTCGTGTTATTTCAAATGGCACCATTGTTTAATTTTTAGCTCCCGCTCATTTTGGTTGCTCGCTCCGCATCGCATATTTACATTGTTATTTCATATTGCATTGTTGACATTATGTTGTTAGGACACCAGCACCATTACCGATGATGCGTATGTACCACATACACTTACTTGCCGGCTCACACACATCTTCATCGGTAATTGCCATGTCACGTACACCTTAGAAAATATTGTTGCTTAACTTAGCTTGATAGCCAGTAGTTTGACATAATATTAGTGTATATACCTTATATGCCAGCTTAGATATTGTAGTTATTACTTGTCGCTTCATTCATACTGTTATTCATTCTCATGCTTATATTCATGGTTTTACATGCTATTGATGATTCGGATTTTCATGATATTTTCTGGATTTGGAGGAAAACCGCAAAACATATGTAAACTGATTTCTCTCTTTTTAAATAAAAGTGCGGTTTTTTCCATGATGTATGAGTCGTCCACCATAAGTTTGCTGATGGATTTCGAGACCCGATTCGAAGAGACGGATGAACCGTTTCGGGTACATGGTGGACCCGGTAAGGTACCCCGGGGCAAGAAGCGCGTGATGATGACGATGTGAGCCTGGCAGGGGAGCACTACTTACCGGTGATTTTACCCGACGCGTCGGATATCCGGAGGATACCGTCGTTGTCTTGAGATGGATGGTAGAGGCCGGTCTGGACTGACGGCGCTCTAGATATTGTGATTGAGACATTGAGATTTCGAGATATTGAGGTACAGAGACTGTGATACAGAGATATCGAGATATTGGGATTACGTTTTGTGCCGATGCTGGGCACTGTTTTATGCTGATTTCATTATGATACCTCTTTTTAAAAACACAAAGGAAATCTCTCTAAATTATGAAAACAGTTCTTCATTTACATGTATTCTGTTTTCATGCATTCATACCTCATTCATATGATATATCGCTATCTGAAGCACTGACACGGGCACATGAGATTACACTCGGGTTACATATTACCCTAACCATTGTTATAGGCTGCATGTTATACATATATTTGAGGATATATTATGATCATTGACCTAGGTTGCGATATTTATGCGATTTCTATTTGTAGATGTTTTTCTATACACGAGTTGGCAACTCACACCCGTTGTGCCCCAGTTTCTTGCAGGTTTGCCGTACAGGTTTCTTTACGGCTTGCGGGCTTAGTTTCCCTCGGGTGATTTGCTAGTAGGTGGGTTTACTTGTATCGTACCCCCCATTATATAATTTGTATATTATTACTCTGTTGTATCTAGAAGTTCCATCAACCAAACATGTATTCATTTGAGATAGAGACCAGTGATGTTATTCCTTCGACCTTAGAGTCACGCGTTATATTTCTGTGGTTTTCTTGTGGTTTTGAGTTTCCTTTTGAATTTTGATCCTCACAGTTGGCGTTGTATATTATATTGCTTGTGTGGTTTTGACCGTCGATTGACGAAGAGCTAGCTCCCGCTTGGGGATGCCTTTCATTGATTTCGTATACTATTCATGTTGTATCCCGTTTGGGAGCCGGTATTTACAAAGGAGACTCTGCCGAAATTTTCAGGAAATACTTGATGTTTTTTTTAAAACCGCATAACTCGGCATATGCTATTAAAACTACTTATTTTAAATTGGTTTTCATTCACTCTACTACTTTTCTTGGTTTGGTTTTCTGGGTTTTCGGCTTACTTAGATTACGTACGCCTCGAGACGTTCGTAGTTTATATGCCGGTCATATTCCGTACTTTCGGGACATGACATGCTATCTGACGATAGGTATAATACCATCCAGGAGTTCTCGGTGAGTCCGTTCAGTGTACCCAGTCTCCACTAAGCACCCCTACACCATCTTTGATGTCCAACATCAATGGATATGGGATCATCCATCGCCCATCATATGAGTCAAGATGCGTGTACGCTAGTCTATTCTGGAGTATTGATGGCCTGTCTTGATGCACTCTCGACTAGGAGCAGTTATAGGATGTACTCGTCGACTACCCGGGCCCCACTAGTATGATCTCATCATAGTCCTAGTTGTCGAGTACATATCCTAAGGGCTTTATCAACACTTGATCACAAAACAGTGTTTGTTAACATGTTAAGATAAAGTAAAACCAGATAGCATACTATCATATCGAGCAAGAAAGTCCTCTCTATATATATCCAAGCATCCACTATAATATACATCATATGTACAACAATAGCCTCTAGGGAATATATATAACTAACAAGTGCCACTGACATGCTTGTGGTTAAACCTACTGCCAGCGTGCTATCGAGTCTTTAGAGTGCCACACAGAGGGTTTCCCTGGTTCAGGCAAAACGATGTAGAGGCCATATGGTTTTACGTGCAGGGTTTCAATTATATGCGTATACAGGCTACACGTATTTTTTATCGAACTGATAATATTAGCGGGCTTAGGATTAAACCGCATTTTCGTCTCTTGGTATTCGTGGTATGAATACGGGTGTATATATACGGTGAGGGGTATTGATCGCACGCTTTTGGCCTGTCGAGTTTTAAGTTCTAAAGTTTAACCGCGATCAAGAACGGTGTCGCTTTGCAGCTAGTCGCGATGAGCACGGGTCGATCAACAGGGAGACGGAGCGTTTTACGTTCTTGTTCTTACGAGTTAATGCACGTGGGCGGAAAGTTGTTATCTACCCTATGTTTTATATGCATGTATAAAGTTAGGAAATGATACAAAAGTGTAAGCTAAGGAATCCGGACTAAAACCTTTGAGCCGAACTTAACGATTGAAGCTAGAAAAATCAGCAACAATGTGGATTAGGGTGCTTAAGCACGGTATTCGTGGAATCCGGCTTATTGACACTTGTCCGTCCGTTCTTGTCTCTTGCCTTCGCCTCCAGCCAAACCGAACGCAACCGGTCGTGGTTAGGAATCACCGTTACCTTGGTAGGGTAGGCTGCCTAACGGAGCGCTTGTGTAACGTTTGGACGGAGTTAAATGGAAAATACGGGAAAAGGAAATGAGAAAAGAAAACTTAACTTACAATATCGTATTTATTCCTAACAACACCATATTAACAACCATTCACAACACGAACCAAAAAGAGCAAAAGGAAAGAACATAGAAAAGAACAAAGAAAAGAAAAAAGCATTATAAGTAAGTGCAAGGAATTTAAAGAGCAAGTAAGTAAAGAATAGTAATAAATTGCATGAATGTAAAGCAAGTAAGAAAAATGCAAAAAGAAATAAGCAAGAATGTTACACTAAGAACCATATAACTCGAGACAAGCCATGGGATCAATAACCAACACTTAAACTTGCAAGCTCAATCAAGAGGTTGCAAGATCAAGAGAAGGGTAAAGAACTCATGTGAAATGAAGGCAAATAAGAGAGCTTTATTAATTCAAAAGAAGATACAACCCTTGAGATCAATTGCCAAAACCTAAACTTGCAAGCTCAATGAAGAGGTTGCAAGCTCAAGAGAAGGCAAAGAACTCAAGAGGAAGTTATGCTCTGTACAAGAGAACAAAAGAGAAACAAAAATGAAAACTTGTAAAGAATAAAACTAGGTAAAAGCGAGACAAAAACTGGACCCTTTCTCCTTTGCCCCATAGTCTGCTTTTATAGGCAAGAAAAGGGATTAAGCAAACAATAAAATAAAGACCAAATTGCAGCATTGGAGACACTGTGAGAGGATGGGGCCCACAGGAGGAGGTACGACCGGCCAGGCCGGTTTTGGCTAGGTAGGGCTCGGCAAAAATCCGAGCCCCTAGGCTCGTATTTTGTGTGTTGGTATTTGTGCTCCCCCACATCGCTTTGGTGATGTTTGTTTACTCTGTTTTAAACTTGTGGTGCACCAGGAATTGGAGGGAAACTAGTAGCTTTGCATCACATCAACACTTTATGCAATAAATGCACCATTAATGCACATCACACCATGCCACTTGCACTAGCCATCATGCCATGGCTGCCCCCTAGGTCCATGGTCAATGTTCTAAGAGTTCTGTGCACACACATGTAATGTGTTGGACCAAAATGTGTTCACTTTATTTGTTTGCAAAATAACTCTTGGATATCGGTCGGTTTGCGGTTCTGGTTGCAGTGTCGGCTCACAAATGATATATCCGTGATATTAAGTGTATTTGTAGTATTTTGTCATGGATACTTGTAATCTGTAATTTTGAGCAGACACCGGTTAATAGTACCGATATATACAAAAAAATTGATAATGAATAAGTGGTATTAAAATACAATATTCTAGTTTGAACAAATACCCCCAAACTTATCTTTTGCTCGTTCCGAGCAAAACAAAATCCTAACCTCACTTTCGCAGGGAACGCGATTGCACTGAGCGCGTGCAACAAGCCGTTAAACTTCTAGGTGTCCCTAGTAGGAGGAGTGTTGTCTCCTGAGGGTTTTCAGCGGATACTAGCCACAAAATCCCGTCAAGCTTGTTTCATAAGTTAACGTTGATTCTACTCCTATAGTTTAGTATATATGTTTGAAATTCTTTTATCCTAAGTTAGAAATATCCACCCCTTAAGTTTCATGCCTCTAATCTATTTAACCTCAGATCCTCTACGTTCCAAAAAAGTTTAGAAAGATATTCGTATCTCCTGAGTTTTCCATCTAAAGTGTGGTCTCAAATCAAGGATTTTTGTCAACTTTACAGAAAATATAAGTCTTATTCTTCATTTCTATCATTCCTCCAAACATCGATTGTATACCTCTACGTGTGTGTGTATTTGCACCCCTACACTCAAGAATTCAATTCAAGCTATAATACTCTTGTCCTAAGACCTAATACTACTTCTTTTCATTAATAAAGGACAGTGTTGCTCACACATCTTTCATGCGACTATTATTGCTTCTTGAGACACTAACGGCCGATTACTGAATGTGTGAGCTTAAAGCGTAATTAGCAGTTTACAGGTCTTGACTTTATTTATTTATTTATTTATTTTTCTTTACTTCTCTTTTTCAAGACCGCATATATTTTTCAACGATACTCTTTTGGTGTTTATCTTTAAATACCATTTTTTCTTTCATACCAGGCTCTTAGGCAAGAGTATTTCTAGGTATTCTCTACTATCCTAAGTTTCAAGGTGCGTGTATGTGCAATTTATAGGGTATATACTTTCTGAATTTGAACTCAAGAATAGAAACTATTTTTCAGACTTATCCTTCAGTAAAGCTTCAATACTTTCCCTTCATCTTGACTTAACTCAAGAACGGAACTCAATATTACCTATTTCTCAAAAAAAACTCTAATGATGTATACTAACCAAGGTTAAGCAGAATGCGGGTAATTTTTAGGGTTTTCAATTCCTAGGCCTAGGATTTAGTTATCTTTAACGTATCAACAAAACTTTCGGAATGAAAATCTCAGTTTCACTATTAGCTAACTTGACGACAAAGTTTTTATATTTTTGTAAATTTTTACGATTTTTGTGTGTTTTTATATGTATGCAAATGCAGAATATACACATGAATGCGAAGGAAGAAAGCTTACCGAGCACACCCCCAAACTTAAACTTGACAGTGCCCTCACTGTCAGGCTACAACAAGAAGGTCAAAATTGTCAGCGCTCCCAAAAACAAATTATATTCATAACAAAAAAGAAAACCAAAAATATATACACAAAAAATCCCCCCTCCCCAAACTTAAGTAAGAAAGTCTTTCCACTGTTAAGCATTTAAGTTCAGAGTTAGGGGGAAGAGAACAGTATTAATCTATACAAGGCCTTACACAGGCGAAAAGTGAGCACTAACCATTCAAAAAATGTATCGTGATATCGCAATGGCAGGAGAAAGAAGGTGGAGAGGAAAGAAATGGAGAATACGCGAGACCGTATGGGGATAGATGTGGTATACGGTCCTGATATATGAGAAAAAGAATGGCGGAGGGGAGAAAGAAGTGGAATACGAACTTGAGGGTGAAAATGAAGTGAATAAATTAGCACAATTTGCGATGACCAATGTGTAAAAAGCATTTGTGCTAATCTATTAACCCGTCGAGAAATTGGGTCAAATCCTTCAAGATTCGTGAGAAAACATGGGTACGCCGAACTCAGTAAACCATAAATAGTAAATGAAAGTAATATGGTTTCTTGCGAGGTCGGAACATTGGATAGAATGGAGGGAAGTGATTAAGGAAGGGTCAAAATTAACGGTTCAGGAGGGTGTACACAGTCTGTGAAAGGAACATGATGAATTGGAAATTCCGACTCATCATCTAGAACTGTTTCATCCTCAAAAATATCCTCAAAATTCTCCTCAAAGTTAAGCCTATCCATGCATATTTCATTAAAATCAAGACGCATATGAAGTTCGGGAAAAACAGTTAATGACTGGGGATGATGAATTGGAGAGAAAAACTCATCCAAATCTGCGAGTTCATCCTCTAAAATATCCCCAGCGTCGATATCCTCAATCAAGTAAAAATCAATTTTCTCAGACACCTCAACAAAAGCATGGATATCAATCAATTCAGGTTCTAGAGTAGAGGTGTAGAGGTCAAAAGGATTGGGTGTGGTTTCACTTGAAAGGGACCGTTCACAATCGGCCAAATCAAACACTACAAAGTCGCACAACTTATTAAACAATCTATTTTCAATTGATAATTCATTTGGGACACATGATAGACATTCAGAACCGGAGTTGTAGGATTCAATTTGCAATAGGTAGGTTTGATTTGGAAGGGTGTACAGCTCACTCTCTCCACTCAAATTCTTAACCTGTCCTACTGCCTCACCATACATTGGAAAATTTGGAGCTAGTTGGAAAATAGCTACCGGGTCACTAGGTTGTATGAGGGAGGCTATGGACGCATTCAAATCCATCATCTGTTGGTATGACGCTACCCTAAAGTCTTCCAACGACTGTTCCAGACTAGACATGGGTTGTGAAGGGGTTTCAGTAAAAGATTCAAGGTTGTTTTGATACCAGAAACTCCCAAATGGCTGTGTAGAAAGAATGTCTAGAGAAGGTGCAAAAGTTTGGTAGGATGGATCGGAATTGAATGGTTGGACAGGAGTAGGATCAACATTTGGATAAGAAGGTGAATGGAATTGTTGATCCCAAGAATTTGTAGCGGTGACAGGAGTGAAAGATCGGGTACGAGATTGTTCAATACATTCAGCAAGAGACATAGGTCTTGGGGTTACAACTGGACTCTCAAAAGAGGTATCAACGTAAGAAGGTGGTGAAGGTTGAAACGGTTGATACAAAGTGGATTACGGATTCTAATTGTTTTTCCTAGACGTGTTTATTCGATCTTTCAAAGAAATTTTTGGCATGGTGGGTCGTTCGAAGTTCGGCCAAAGCAAGAACCGTAGGAAGTAATGTCTGGTTGTGGGTACTAAAGTTCGGCATGAATTTTTCGAGCTAGGGTACCCACGATATGATGAGAGAAAGGAGAAGAAAAAGAATATGATTTTTTTTGTCTTTTGTTTTTTAGTTAGTTATTAACAAAAGAATGAAATGTACACACAAAGTGGACAAAAATAATCACGACACAAAAATACCACACACCTAATCGGTATAGGGTTCACCTAGGTCAACTAGACCTCCTCAAGAACTTGATTTTCAAAGTAAACCCGTGTCGAGAAACAGCCTCAAGATATACTGATCACGAGGCCAGGTAAGTGTAGAGATAAGGGGAGGTTTTCCGACGCTTTCGCGAAGGTCCTTAATTAAATAACCCTTTATCTTTTGGCGGTTTCGCCGTTAACACTTTTCTAGACACCCTGTAAACAATATACCGTTAAGCAGTGTTCTAAACACAATTAACTTCACCTTGTGAGCGCGAATTCCTTTAGGCTTAAAGTCTAGTTTCTTTTAAAATTTGTGAGGGTAAACGTTTATGCACAGTTTCGTGATTTGTGGGCCACGGAAAAGGTGATGAAATCCTTTACCATATGTTGTAGGGTTCGCTTGTCCTTATGTCGGTATTAATGTATGCAATGCACAATTCAATAAAAATTCTATAAAGAATCAAACAATCGTTTTTTATGTTAAGCACGGTACTGCAACAAATACGGGTTAGTCAATTTTTAGCGTTTGCTAGCGAACTTGCAAAGAATCCTGCAAATATGTTATATTGGATGCGTCGGATTTGAGAAAGAAGGTGTTAGCGAAATACGTACCTATAAATTTCCGGGTTTAGAAACCCCGTTGAAGTTAAATCCGAATAGCTTGAAATGTTCTCTTGCGCGGGTCAAACTATCCGGATCTTTGTCACTGTAGTTCGTAATCAACTTAGCCTTGAATGTACACTTTGCTCCCCACAATCGCAGTTCGCAAATCTGCAAAAATCTGAAATGTCGAAAAAACGGATATTAGTGAGAAAAAGCGATACGAATGCCCAAATACCTGCAAACTAAAAATTATAAAAAAACAAACAATAAAAATTGGACAAAAATAGAACACTGGAGCACAGAGGAGAAATCGGAAGCAGAAGGAGGCAGAGGGGCCGACGAGCTCGGATGGGAGGGGTGTGTCACCGGTTTTCCTATGGAGAATAGGCTCCAATCTTCTTCTTGTGTCACAATATTCTATAGTTATGTATTGTTTGATTTTTCAATTTAGTTCCAGAGTGTGAGCATGTAAGAATTCCAGAGAACAAAACAAAGTTAGCTAACTTAGTTTTTTGTTTGGTTTTGAAAATTTTGAGATTTTTAGTTGATTTTGAAAACAGGGTTAGATGTATAAATGAGATGTACAATGTGTTAGTTATATGTATGCCCTAGAGGCCATTACTATACATAGGATGTATATTGTAGTGGATGCTTGGACATATATAGGGAGGACTTTCTTGCTCGACATGATAATATCTATCTGGTTACTCTTTACCTTAACGTGTATACTGATTGTCTCTCTGTAATATGTTGGTAAAGCCCTTAGGATGTGTACTTCACTACCTGGACTATGATGCGGATCATACTAGTGGGGACTTGGTAGTCCATAAGTACATCCTTCAAGGACCATAGTCGTCGGTGTATCGAGACGGGGCATCGATATACCAGAGTAGACTAGCGTATGCCTTCTCGACCCATATAGATGGGCGATGGATGATCCCATATCCATTGGTGTTTGACATCAGAGATGATATACGGGTGCTCAATGGAGACTGGGTACACTGGACGGACACGCCGAGAACTCCCAGATGGTATTATACCTAACGTCAGATGGCAGTTCTCTGGTGACACTGGTACAGGTTAGTCTGTAGTCCCGAGATCGTCATAGAGTCTTGTGTGATTCCCACTGTGCTTTGATTTCCACCTTACCACGTCCAAGAGGGCGTGCAAAACGGTGGTTTTTGGGTACACTCCCGAGTCACATGGAGGCAATGAGCGATAGGAGGGGTTTCGTCTCTCCCAGTATTGGGGGATGATGTTGCGCTGTGCTCGATTGGCCATAACAGGGAAGTCCCTGGCCAGGGCTGGTTTAGAGATTTACTGGTAAGTGTTACCCATAGTTTCTCGACCCGTTATGAGCCTCATATCGGCACTACTTATCGGTTATTGGGGTCTGACGTTTACCACCCCTAGACTTGATATGCGACATATCAGACGAGGAGACCGGACTGTACGGTAGTGTCACTGTCAGGCTTTTTGCAAGAGTTGGAGCGGGCTTGCTTGCTGATCTTATGATCGCTCAATACCTGGGTAGCCGTTACGTCCAGCTAGTACGGCTTGTGGGTGTTTGATATGATCATCACCTACTGCCGGCGTATTGACGAGTCTTTAGAGTCCTACATAGAGGTTGTACTGGCTCAGGCAAAACGAGATAGGAGCGCATATGTGATATGTGCGGGACCGAGAATGATGCGAGTATGTGATACCGTATTCAATTCTCGCGATGATTGTATCGATTGGTTGTATGTGATATAACCTAGTTATCGAATCAAGGATTGATTCGATAAGTCGATACATTGATATTAGTCGGTTATATGCGATATGACCGGATCGTTAAATCAAATGTTGATTTAATGATTTAATGTATAATTATATATTTGATATATTACTTTACATTAACTAGTATTGGTTCACTTAAGATTGATTTTCTCACTTGATATGCACAAGTTGTATATGTGATATATTTTTGTGCACAAGATTGTATCATGTTTGATGATACATGCAAACTTGGGTGTGTATGCTTTAAACCATAGTTTAGGTTAATGGTTAAGGTTTTATTTATTTAATTTGGAAAAAACCAAAATGATGGCTTTATTTGTTTTCTTGCTTGAAGCTTCATGAAGTTTCTTTTAAGCATGTTTGAAAATTCTAACCATTTTGTTTTATGCCTTAACCTAACCATCAACCTAAACCCTAGTTTATTCTCTACATGAGTTAACCTCACCCATGGTTGCATTATGATAAGTCTTCACTTGATTTTCTATTATGACATTATTCTTTTCATTCTTTTCTTTTCTTCTTCTTCTTCTTGAAGAAAAAGAGATAGCTTGCTAGAAAATATCAAGTGAAGATTTAGAGTGAGAAATCAAAATCTAAAGAGTACCCACTTCCTATCTCACCATCCTCTACTAGACTAGCACTTTAGTTTAGGGTGTTTGCTTCACTAATTCTATGGTTAGTGAGGTAGAAGATTGAGTCCGTATTCTCTCGACGTAGATCATCTTCAGTATCGAAGACTTCAAGCGATCCCATTGCAATTTCTCATGGAGCCGTCCGAGAGTCCGGAGTTAGATGATTGCAGCGAAGGGACGTCGTCACAGAGCTTTGGAAGTGGAGGACCGGATCTGCAAAGGTTGTAGTCCCTTCCCTTAGTGATAATTGTTATCAACTAGCTTTATGTTTCTCCTAATCTCTAGTTAACGATCTTGCTTAGGGTAGTTAAGCACCAAAAAATTTTAATCCGGAATGGTCGATGCCTTGTAAAGCCTTGTTAGTGTGACTAGTAACCCTACAGTGGTATCAGAGTCTAGCTAGAGCATTAGGCGATGTGTTAACGAAGTCAAAACCCCGATCAATCCCGAATACGACATTTCAAACCCCTCTCTGTACATTTTCTAAAATATGGGTTTTTCTAGAATTAAAAATACCTAAAAAAATCAGCTGGCTAATATAACAATTATGGTGAAAAACGAGCCCCCAATTCCTCAACATGGTCGCGGAACCGCGGCAATTAGCCACCTTTGGCGGCGGTTCCGCGGCAAGGTAAGGGTATTAGGGACGGATTTTTGCACAGTAATTCTTCTCTCTATGGTTACTATTTTATTGGTATTTTTAATCTGACTCAAGTGTTGAGTATTTTGGGGTTTATTTTGTAATCGTCGATTCGATCGGGAATTTTAAATTCGTTATTGTTTTCTGGATATTTTAGAAAATGTTAAAAAGTTTGACCGGATATAAATACCCACTTTTTCCCCTGTCGGGAAATTTCCAAGTGTTGGATCTTTCGGTAGTTTAAGAACGTTCGAAGTAGTGCAAGTAACGCGATGGACCCTCTAGAAGACAACAAACCTTAACTCGATTATGTGACCGTCTTGAACTGCCCTTTGAACCTTAGGTTTGGGGCAGTACGGCGTACCACATGTGAGGCGATGGCTTGACCCTTCTACGGATGGACCGTTGGTACTGTGGCATGAAATGGATGTTTTTAGACTTATTTCATGTGTTGAGCTGTTTCGGGAAAACTTGGGTGTTTGATTGTTCGATCGAAAAGTTTAACATTTTCTTTTTATCTAGAATGTGATACAATATTTGGAATTCACAAGTAGTTATGAGATAACTAATATGAATGTTATAAACATAGCACTTTGGTCTCACTTGATCGGTTGCCACGGAATTTTGATGCGATCAAAAGCCCGTCGCAATCACGTAGCGTACGTGGATACTCGTCGGATAAACTTAATAGACAGCTACACCCCTTAGCCCCGACCAAGTGACTGTAGGAGAACCCCGTCGCCGAAAGCATCCATTCGGGTGCTCGCGGTAGCGGTGTTCCGCCTTGGTGCACTTCATTGACGGTATCGGGGGTGCGGCCGCCTACTAAAGTTTGCGACGAGCATTCAATCAGGATGTCGGGAATCCTGTTGAATTACCCGACTTGATATTGAAAAGAGTTTTCGATAAAGAGACTAAAATGCGGGGTTTATAATAGTTAGGCATGCGATGTCTAAAGAATTCATTTAGTTAGGCATGCGATGTCTAAAGAGTTTGCGGATTCCAACCATTGTAGTTTTACACTTTCTTTTCTGCAACTGTAAGTGTAATATGTGATATCGCCGGTTTCGTTGCTATATGTCAACGACAATTGGGATGCGCATATTTACTTATGTTGATGACATGTGATGTTCTGTGTTGCTGGATATGTTATATTAGATCGTCGTGTTTTGAATAGCCGGGGGTTTTATGCGAGATGAGTGTTTTTCATTTTCATTCATGTAAAAACTTGTATATAATATTCTTTTATTGGGACACTTCCGGGTTGAGGTTGATGTCACCTTTTGTATATTATTTACTTTTCCGCACTAGGATAGACCTAAGGAGGGGAGCACAAGTAACCGGGTTCTAGGGTCCAGTGGGAGACCAACTCGAGGAGTCGAGTCCGGGTCTCCTAACTCTAGAATTGGTATGGTTGCTTGCCGCTCTCGTAGGGGTCTAGGGGTGTGGGTTTGGCTATTCATCGCGACCGTGGAATCCTTGTTTTATACTGGCTTTTATTGAAAACACGGACGTCCTAGTATATCCAATGTTTCATATGTTTCTTCTGCTGCGATATCTGTGATGTGATCATTTGATGTTCTGTGATAAATGCTGTATATAGTGTATATGATATATTATATAGACATTACTTATGTTTTACACCCGCGCTAGCCCTACCCCGCTCTGCCGTTAGTTACCTAACCTAACGGTGTACGAGGAGACATCGAGGCGAATGCGGATAGCATAAGTGTACGTCGTATTTATCTGTGATGTTTAGGTAACTTAAATGATGGGACTTCATTAATGTGATTAATGAAAGAAAAAGAAACCTAAATGATGTTGTGGAATCAAATTTTCAAAAACAGGTAGCTACAGTTCTTGCTTTGCATCGCGGTGTTCCTTGTAGAACATCCTGCACCTTATTCGATGAGGAAAGGGCCGAGATCCCTTCACCGGGAGTGACCCCTTTAGCAATAACTGGCAGATGCTACAACCCTCGGTTTGTCTTTTGATTGCTTCTATTGTTCTTGTTTTGCATAGTGGTATATATGATATATCCTGCACCTCATTCGACGAGGAAAGGGCCGACGATCCCTTCACCGGGAGTGACCCCTTTGGCAAAACTAGAAAAGCCTCAAAAGCACTCCATTTTAAAATCATTTGATTCTACAACGTTATCAAGTTCATTACGCAATAGGTTTTCAGAAAAAACCTGTCGTAGCCCTCCGTCATTTCAGATAAGTAGTAGTTAGTATTCGTGCTGCGTTTGTTGGCCTTTGTCAAGGCGTATTGTGCGGTAGCTGACTAGTACTTATCTGCTTATGCATATGATGCAGATTGGGTTAGGGTAATCGTACGACCTTGTTGGCCTTTGTCAAGGGTCGTGCGGGTGGGTTTAATTCAATCAAGAAATGACGGGTTGAACTTGACTAGCTTCCGATGGTTTGTTGGCTTTTGTCAAGGTCATAAGAGGTTAGGGGTAAAATCATCGGGAATTTCAAGTGTTGAAATTTGCAATGAGATTGCATACCTTCTATGAGATAGTTGGATCCCGATACCCATTGTGAGTAATTGTTACTCCTGGGAGAGTTTTACACATTACAATTAGCCGATCAAGTAGGTGTCTAGAAAGGTGTCAACGGGGTTACGCCTCTGGGAAAATGAGGTTTACATTAATTAGGTTCGTGCGAAAGCACGGGGGACTTCCCTCAAAGTACCGACACTGGCCTGGCTGAAAGATTGGCGAACTTGTAGCGTGTAATTAATCCCGGCTAGTCTTTCCTTTTAGGGTTTGAAGGAAGATTTGATAAAAACAGTGGGAGCCATCCTGATTAGATAAAATAATAACCAATCTATTCTTGCAAGAGCGCACGCAGAGTGTTTTCTTCTCTCTCTCTCCAGGTAGCGACCATATCACGCCTTAATCAAGATAACAATACGGATATTTGACCGAACCCGCTTGTTATACTGAGCTGGGGAACGTTTGTCCCGCTCCAACTTATAATTGTTATAAGACATAACAGGAAATTGGGGATTACCAGAATTCACGTGCCGCCCAAACGAAGAAAGTGCATCCCGATGCATCATCTTCGGGTGTGTTCATTACACAGAACTGTTTCTCAGTATCCTCTGCGTCCTGGGTATCTGATACCGGATCAGGATCCCAGATATGTAATATTACATGGGCTACAGAAAGGTAGAGAACTGGGAACGGGTGTTAACTTTCATGAGGCAGAAAACGGTGCAAGTGTTGCAGCCAAGTCTGTTGGTCACTGTCACTTTGTATTACTAGAATACATTGATTCTGAACGAATGTTATTAGATACCGAACCTGATATACAAAATCATATCAGTCTCTTTATTAGTAAAGAAAGGATATAATTTTGTATTGTTGGATAATGTTTTGAACATTTCCTATATCAAGAGTTGATTGGCTCAGGTACGTTATCTAAAAGCGTTAATGTTCTAAATCAAACTACAGTTCTTAGTATACAAACACACACAAGAGGAAGAGTTCAGAAATGAACGGATCCTTCTTGAGGAATTGTAGACTAGGTCATATCAATGCGACCCGACTAGCTGAAGTTACATATAGATGCATATTTAAATCAGTTTGAATTTACATCTTGTGAAACTTGCCAGTCGTGTCACAAAGATCTAATGACACCAGCTCTGTTTATTAGAAACAGAGAAAGAGTTAATGAATTTTTGGGATAATACATGTTGATGTATGAAGGTCCCCTGTCTACATATGCCAAGACCGGTTCTTTTTACTTCATTACATTCTCTGATGATCTCTCAAGATTCAGACATATGTTCCTGTTGAAACACAAGTCCGAACCTTTTGAGATATTCACAGAATGTAAGTGAGAAGTAGAGAACCAAAATAAAGGTATAACTATTATGTCCTTTGATGTGATCAGGAAGGAGAATACTTGAGCATGGAATTGCTGGACTATTCTAAAGGAGAATAAGATTCTCTCTAAGCATTACTCCTCCGTATACACCACAGCACGTCGGTGTATCGGGGCGGAGCAACCACACCTTATTTGATATGGTGCGCTCTATGATGAGTACTACTGAGTTTCCTATTTCCTTATAGAGAGTTATGCACTTATGAAGTTGCATACCTATTGAATAGGGTTCCGATCAAATCAGTTGCCTACCACTTCATATGTGATATGGATTGGGAAGAGCCCATATCTTAAGTTTGTTAAGATTTGGGGATGTCCGGCCTATGTCTAAAAAGCAAAATCCGGACAAGCTCAAGGCAAAGTCAGTTCTGTAGAAGTTTGTTGGATATTCCAAGCAATCGCAAGGGAATATCTTCTACCTAACCGAGGAACAAAAGATGTTTTGTTTCTCAACATGCCACCTTTGTGAAAGAGAATTTCTTGAGAAAAAATTAGTGGACATGAGGTAGAACTGGAAAGAGTTCCAGCTATACAAACTACAGCTGACGATTTGGTAGAACCGGAGGATTCAATAGTAACCAACGAACCTCAGCCTCTCCGCCGATCTAGTAGAGTTCCTCACCCACTTGAGAGTTACTTCGGTTTCTCTATGACAGTGGGAGTGAGGATTGCATCATGAGATGATGACCCAACTAGTTTCGAGCTGGCCATCTGGAGTAGGACTCTGTAAGAATGGCTGGATGCTTAGTGATCTGAGATGGAATCCTTATACACCAACAAAGTATGGACTTTGGTTGCTTTATCTGAAGGGTTAAATCCCCATCAGGAGCAAGTATATCTTGAGAAAATAACTTGGTGTACATGGAAAGGTTGAGACTTTCAAAGCTAGACTTGTTAAAGGTTTGCATCATTGACCAGGTATGGATTATGTTGAAACCTTTTCTAAGTAGCTATGCTTAAGTCCATCCAGATCCTACTTGCCACGGCTACATACCATGACTACGATATCTGGTGGTTGGGTGTCATGACAGCTTTTCTAAATGATGTTTTAGAAGAGAGCGTCTATAAGTACACAGCCAGAGGGCTTCGTAGACAGTGGGAGCAGCGGAAACGTGTGCAAGATGTTTTATGTGATAAAGTAGGCATCGCGGAGTTGGAACGTCTGTTTTGATGTGGTAGTCAAAGAGTTTGACATCATCAAAATGGTAGATGAACCTTGTATATACAAAAAGGTAGTAGGGAGTATGGTGGTGATCCTCGTAGAGTACGTGGATGACATACTCTTGATGGGGAAAGAGTTTCCTATGCTACGCTCGGTCAATCTCCGCCTATCACAAGGATTCTCCATATAGGATCAAAATGATACCTCCTAAATCCTATGTTTTGGATCTATGAGATAGATCTAACTGGATGTTAGGATTCTCACTAGTTGTAGTGAGATGGTATCAATTGATCCTGGGGAGAATCACTGGAAAGGTTCCAGGGTGATAAGGACGACTGAATGTCAGTCACAGGCATTGTCTTTACCCTCAGTGGAGGGTCGGTATGTTGGAAGAGTTCTAAGCTAGATACCGTGACATACTAAACGATTAAAGGCAACATACATCGTTACCAAAGAGGCAGTCTGCATATTTGTATAAGTTCATGAGATGAACTTCGTTCCTACCATTGTGTGACAATGTAGTTGTGGCTTATGCCTGGGGACGCCCGTCCCATCAGTGATCCAGACATATTCTGAGGCAGTGTCACCTGATCATGGAGATGGTTGATCTCCAGGGGATCGAGGTCAGGAGAGTAGACTCAGAGGGCAACACGACGGATCCACTCACAAAGGCTTTTTCCCGGAGAGAGACTATTATGGGATGGTTGAGTATGAGATACTACAACCACTGCTATCAGATGGCCCTAGTGCAAGTGGGAGATTGTTAGTTATATGTATGCCCTAGAGGCCATTACTATACATAGGATGTATATTGTAGTGGATGCTTGGACATATATATGGAGGACTTTCTTGCTCGACATGATAGTATGCTATCTGGTTACTTTTTACCTTAACGTGTATACTGATTGTCTCTCTGTTACAAGTTGGTAAAGCCCTTAGGATGTGTACTTGACTACCTGGACTATGATGCGAATCATAATAGTGGGGACTTGGTAGTCTATAAGTACATCCTTCAAGGTCCCTAGTCGTGGGTGTATCGAGACGGGGCAGCGATATACCAGAGTAGACTAGTGTATGCATTCTCGACCCATATAGATGGGTCGAGAAGATCCCATATGCATTGGTGTTTGACATCAGAGATGATATACGGGTGCTCAGTGGAGACTGGGTACACTGGACGGACTCGCCGAGAACTCCCAGATTGTATTATAGCTTACGTCAGATGGCAGTTCTCTAGTGACACTGGTACAGGTTAGTCTGTAGACCCGAGATCGTCATAGAGTCTTGTGTGATTCCCACTATGCTTTGATTTCTACCTTACCATGTCCAAGAGGGCGTGCAAAACGGTGGTTTTTGGGTGTAGTCCCGAGTCATATGGAGGCAATGAGCGATAGGAGGGGTTTCGTCTCTTCCGGTATTGGGGGTTGATGTTGCGCTGTGCTCGATTGGCCATAACAGGGAAGTCCCTGGCTAGGGCTGGTTTAGAGATTTACTGGTAAGTGTTACCCGTAGTTTCTCAACCCGTTATGAGCCTCATATCGGCACGACTTATCGGTTATTGGGGTCTGACGTTTACCACCCCTAGACTTGATATGCGACATATCAGACGAGGAGACCGGACTGTACGGTAGTGTCACTGTCAGGCTTTTTGCAGGAGTTAGAGCGGGCTTGCTTGCTGATCTTCTGATCGTTCAATACCCGGGTAGCCGTTACGTCCAGCTAGTACCGCTGACGGCTTGTGGGTGTTTGATATGATCATCACCTACTTCCGGCGTATTGACGAGTCTTTAGAGTCCTACATAGAGGTTGTACTGGCTCAGGCAAAATGAGATAGGAGCGCATATGTGATATGTGCGGGACCGAGAATGATGCGAGTATGTGATACCGTATTCAATTCTAGCGATGATTGTATCGATTGGTTGTATGTGATATAACCTAGTTATCGAATCAACGATTGATTCGATAAGTCGATACATTGATATTAGTCGGTTATATGCGATATGACCGGATCGTTAAATCAAGTGTTGATTTAATTATTTAATATATAATTATATATTTGATATATTACTTTACATTAACTAGTATTGGTTCACTTAAGATTGATTTTCTCACTTGATATGCACAAGTTGTATATGTGATATATTTTTGTGCACAAGATTGTATCTTGTTTGATGATACATGTAAACTTGGGTGTGTATGCTTTAAACCATAGTTTAGGTTAATGGTTAAGGTTTTATTTATTTATTTATTTATTTAATTTGGCAAAAACAAAAATGGTGGCTTTATTTGTTTTCTTGCTTGAAGCTTCATGAAGTTTCTTTTAAGCATCTTTGAAAATTCTAACCATTTTGTTTTATACCTTAACCTAACCATCAACCTAAAACCTAGTTTATTCTCTACATGAGTTAACCTCACCCATGGTTGCATTATGATAAGTCTTCACTTGATTTTCTATTATGACATTATTCTTTTCATTCTTTTCTTTTCTTCTTCTTCTTCTTGAAGAAAAAGAGATAGCTTGCTAGAAAATTTCAAGTGAAGATTTAGAGTGAGAAATCAAAATCTAAAGTGTACCCACTTCCTATCTTACCATCCTGTACTAGACTAGCACTTTAGTTTAGGGCGTTTGCTTCACTAATTCTATGGTTACTGAGGTAGAAGTTTGAGTCCGTATTCCCTCGACGTAGATCATCTTCTGCATCGAAGACTTCAAGCGATCCCGTTGCAATTTCTCATGGAGCTGTCCGAGAGTCCAGAGTTAGATGATCGCGGCAAAGGGACGTCGTCACGGAGCTTTTGTCACGACCCGAAAGAGCACGTGACTGGCCCTCGAACCATATGAAGTCTATAGGACTCCTTCTGATCCAAGTAAGCCAAAAGCCCAGAAATCTAAAACCATTTAAGGAGTAAATAGGGAAAATTAGTTTTAAGAGGTAAAGAAAACATGTTTGAAAATCAAGTTTTTAAATAACTAAGCCGAATATGAATTTTTTTAAAATGTGTAATTTTTCCTGAAAATTTCGGCAGAGTTTCCTTTGTAAAAACTGGCCCCGAACGGGGTACAACAAGAATAATATATATGACATGATAAAAGGCATCCCCAAGCGGGAGCTAGCTCTTCGTCAATCGACGGTCACAACCACGCAAGCAATAATAATATACAACGCCAAGGGGCGAGGATCAAAACTGAAAAGAAACTCAAAAACAGCCAGAAAACCGCAATACTACAAGCGTGACTCTAAGGTCAAAACAATACAACACTGATTTCTAAGTCTGAAATAAACTACAAGTTTTGGTTGATGGACAATTCTAGATACAATAAAAATACATGAACAATGGCGGTTCTGATACAAAGAACCCACCTAACCAAGCAAGTCACCCATACGAAGCAGTGTGCCAGAAATGCCGCTATGGAATCTGTACGGCAAAAACCTGCAAGAACTGGGGCACAACGGGGGTGAGTTGCCAACTCGTGAATAGAAAATATCTACAAGCAGAGATCGAATGCATGACCTATCCTAGGTCAATACGATCAGATAATAAATAAACCTCAATATGAATAAAGCTGAAGCATGCTAAACTGGCAATGTAATCTCTATACATGAGTGTAGTGCCAAGTGCTCGTGCTAGTGCCTCAGGTAATAGCATGTCATGAATATGAGGTATAACCAATGTAATCAAATCTGCACACTCGTGGATCCCGTCCACTCGTCACCCACTGACAATAACCACCATGCATGTAAATATCATGAATCATGTGCATGGGAAATAATATGAGGATATAACCACCCGTGTCCTTCACGACACATCAAAATCATGGAACCAGGGTGCCCAGCATCGACACCCGAAAACATTATGAAAACTGTGCCCAGCATCGGCACGTAAATCCTCATATATCGGGCTCCGTCAGTCCGGATCGGCCCGCGGGCTCTGTCTGCGGTATCGGCCCTCGGCCCCGGCAGTATGCCCAAAACATCTATCGACTCTGGTCGGTATCCTCCGGATAACCGTCAGGTCCAACCAATCACCGGTAGGTACTCGCCCACCTCCAGGCTCAATCGGCAAAGCTCATCGATCATCTTGCCGAGGGGAACCATACCGGGTCCACCATGTACCCGCAATCGGCTCATCCACGCCTCGATTCTGGTTACACATATCGCTCTCAGCACCGAGAAAACACATGGTGGACGCACTGAAATATCATATCAAGGGTAACCGGGTTTTTAAAGAAATGACATATTCTCTTTTGAAATACCCTCGGTTCCCAAATCCAGAAATATCATAGAAACAACATATCTCAATGCGTACAGTCAAAGCATGATGTACGCGGCATGTAACAGTAATGCAAGCATATCAGTAAGTCATGCAACATGGAATAATAATGTGCACATGTCGAGGGAGACCGCTCTTTTAAAAGGAATCTGTTTTTAAAGAGTATCTTGCGGTTCCCAAATCCCCAATCAAGCTAGAATCATCTATATATGTGTACAGGTATAAGTGTACAATAAGCCATGCCAGAATCATATCATGAATGCAATAGTACTATAGTGTAGTGACATGGCAATTATCGATGATGAGTGTGTGAGCCGGCAACAAGTGTACGTGGAACATATACATCATCGATAATGGTGCTGGTGTCCTAGCAGCATGACTGAATGTCACAACAATACAAGCGATGCAATGCAAATAGCAGGAATATGCGGAAACGAATGATCAACGCAAAAGTACAGAACCTGCCCCAATAGATATGTCATGCAACCTTGCCTTTTGAAATAAGACGAATCAGGGCTTTTGGTAAAGTAAGGGCTACGGTGTTTTAAGAAAAGATGCATCATTTGAAAATATCCGTATAACCCTTCTGCTTATCTTTAAAATATCCCCGATTCGTTAGTTTTGAAATAGGTATGACTCGGTCTAGTCTAATGTCTACTAAATAATCTAGACAGGAGGGGTATGAAACCACCTAATCTGAGTCAATATATAAATATAGATATGATAGTCGGTGATCTCGCCTCAATAACATATCGTATGATATCCTCGAGTCATGAGTGCGGATCTATCATCAATATCGGCTCGTACGGTAAATCGTCGTACGGCATCCCAATAGCTGGGTAGGGGTCAATATCACACTATCTCATCACATATCAGGTATCACTTATCATCAGATCACACAATCTGGGGTACTACTGTAAGTCCAGTACAAATCGACACCATCTATAAAATATGAATGCGGGTAAAGCACATGTCCAAAGGCCCGCTAAAACTATCATATCGCACCTCAAAGGCAAACTATGTCACGTCGCCGATCTCACGGCCTCAAATCAAGTATCATCTCAAACCACGTATCATCCTCCAATCCCGTATATAAACACATAGTCCCATACCCATGTGTAGATATACGCACCATCATATGCACTCTAATAAATGAAAGAATGAATGCAAGTATGTGTGTAAATGTATGTGTGAGTGCAACCACTACTCTAGGGTTCGCACTATACTAAACCAATATATTCTTATCATCAAAATATCATTATTACCATCAATAACCCTAAACAACACATAATAAATATTCGTGTGTATACGTATTCGTATACATCACCACAGACTGCGGGGGTGCTATACGCCATCCACCCGACTTCTCCCCGTAGATATAAATCTACTAACCTTGCTTCTCGTGTGCCAAAGCCGATGTCGCTATCTTCACCTCCTTTGCCTCAACATCACGCGGGGTACCTACAAGTATATCACAATGCTAAAACACATGAAAATCACATTGGAAACCAAAATGGCACACACTACCCGCATAGGTAAAAACCTATCGACTCGCATGTAAACACAATCAAAATCCACTTGTCGTTGACGTCCAAACGCCACCCGACAGGAATGAATCTCCAAATACCAAAATCCATGCTAAAACAAGTCCCAAATTATACACCAACATACGAAAATCAACCCAGATTTCACCCTAGATGGAATCAGTCAAAACTAGACATACTCAGGGTCAAAACTAGAGGAAATGGGGGCATGCACAGAAAACGAGGCAATTCCTTAAAATACCTTATTTTAGAATTTTCCATAATTTTTCCCCATTTATCTGTATTTAATTATACCAGAATATTAAAATATTCATTAAAATAATATTAAATTATAAAATTTCCCAAAAATCATATTTTATTATTTTGAAGACGTTACAATCTACCCCCCTTAAAGAAATTCGGTCCCCGAATTTAAATTTAAAACCCCAAATTCTAAAACATTTCGATACGAATTCCAAGTCGTCGGGGCTCCGAAATCATCAACACATAAAACGTCACAGCGCAATGCATGCGCATGAGTACTGAGCAGATAACTCAAAAAAAATGCTCCATCAAGCATCCCGCAATCATCGGAGTCAAGGTAAGGACACAATGTCAAATCCAATACAAAACCGATATGATATGGATCAGAACTACACATGCAGACATCCAATCTATACATGTGAATAGCTGATGCAACTGTATGCCAAATCTTTTTAAGTCGCTGTGCGATGCGCGTAACACTGCACAGTGGCGGACGTTTCTCATAAGAAAATAACTATATATGTATATATATATATCCTTTGTTTAATAAGCACGTTCCGCCGTTTTGAAAACAATCAGAAGGGTTTCCTTGTTTTTTTAAAAACGTTTCGTGTCATATCGGACACGTAGGTATATACTGAGACTATAGCTCGCTCTTTGGAAATCCCTTCGATAACTATCGATGCATGCAAAAAAAAAAAATAATATCCAGGTACTGTCCTCTGACTAGTCCTGCTCAGTAAGAAAATAATATCCAATATCATAAAAATGTACTGTTCCAAAAGGAATAAATCTCAAAAATATACATAACCCACCCTGTGCATCTGGTGCGCACGGGAATCAAAATCCATATATGTGCTAAACAGATGCACATAACAGCATCTAGGTGCAACGGGTGTTCACGAAGCATCTGTCATAGGCAACGTGTGTGCCTGACAGCCAAAAACCCGGTGCATCAGACATGCACGAAGAAATCTCGATTTAGTGCATCGGGTGTGCACCAAAATCGTATCTCAAAACATGCGCCCAACATGCGCGGAAATCCAAATCGGTGCATCCATCGTGCACGAATGAAAATCTAAACCCTGCGCACTCAATATGTACGGAATCACAAAATCCAATAGCAACGTCGAATATGCGTAAGTCCAGTCAAAAGCACGGAGTGCAAGAATCCACATCAATATCACAATCAAAATCGACATACCGAAAGGCATCAAATCGAAGTCAGGTGCAATCGTAATGCACAAAATATAAATCCGGTGCAACAAAAGCACGAAATATAAATCTGATGCGATAAACGCAAGAAACATAAAACTGGTGCGACAAATGCACGAAGTATAGAACTGGTGCATCCCATGCACAAATACCAAGCAATAACTCAACTACGTAAACAGCAACACCAAGTGTATCCAGATATGAAGAAAATCATAAACGTGTGCAGCTGCGGGCACAAAACACATATCGATGCACTACAAGCACATATAAGCTATACCGAGTGCAAAATCAAAACACTAAAATTACATGAAACTCTGCTGGAAGCGTAAATCAAATCACCAGCATAAAATAGGCATGAAATCGCAATCAACAGCTCAAGAGTAATAACTATGTACAAGGTATAAATACCCAGTAGGTGCAACCATGGTGCACAAAATCAAATATCATGAAACTCAGTCATCAAGACTAAATCATGCGAATAGATCGCCCAAAATACCGAAATCCAAAGCAACGGATACGTGATAATCAAATCACAAAATCACAAATCATAATTACCGTCGTCGGTATATCCTTCTTCAGGGTCGAGAAGGTACCGGTACATCCGATGCTAGCGGCGCAAGATATCTACTTGCCTCTTACTCACGGCTGGCGTCCTCTGCCTCTGGTTCCTGATCTTTCCTGTAGATTACCAACTCGCAATCCATCGACTCATCGGCCCGGTCAGGTGTACTGACAGGAACGATTCCGTTCTTGCACTTCCCTGGTCATCTCTCGGTCAATCCTCACGACCGCTCGTAAAGCAGCACATCTCTGGCGCCGACCTCGGGTCCTCTGAATGCATATCACACATCCGATCCTGGGTGCAACTCTTATTGCAGCAGTGTACTGGAAGGAATCCTACTCAAGGTCTCTTCTGATCTTGCCTAAGCCAAACTGTAAGGAGGCTGGTACTCTGGCGTAATCTTTTCTCGCTCTCTGGACCTCTGCGTCCTTAGTACAACATCTCCTCGGAAGCTGGTCGCATCTCTGCGCCTCTGTATGCATGTCCGGCCTTTAATCTTAACGGGGTGTAGTAACAGCTCGTCTGCCTCTCGTACGAACTTCTTGTCCCGCTTGTCTGTATCATCGACCATTCGACGTCGCGTCTTTATCTGCACACTGCAATGTCCTCGGCTACGGTCCACCCGAAGTCTCTAACACGGACTCGAAATCACGAACTCAGTATCTTCATCACTCAGTAGAAGATATCTAGCCGAACACGTCCTCAGCGTGCATATCGCATCTCTGATGTCAGCGGAGTGGAACGTCATCTCGTCGAAATCTCGTGCAAACTCTTTACTCCACCTTGCTCCACTATCGACTGATTCGGACTCATCTCATCATGGCTACACAGACTGCGCTCCGACGGCTATGCTCGTATCTGGAGTCTCCCAAGCAGTGTCCCATCACATGATATCCGAATGATGTCGAATCATCCGATCGACTCGTCAGAACCTCACAATCCCCCAAGAGCTCAACATCTCGGGTACAGTTTAATAGTATCGAGTACATGCCACAGCGTCGGTGGTCCAGCCGTCGAAGGGCAAACCCAAGCCTCACTAATGGCGCCGAGGAACTGCCGCAAACCCTAAGGTTCAAAGGCTTTCACACGGTCATTAAGTCGAGTTAGGGTTTCATTCTTCTAGAGGGTCCATAGAATCACCTGCATGTCTTTCCGTATACTTTAAACTTGGAAAATGGGTTCCTGACCTTCGATCGTCTCAATCGACTCTCAACGAATCTGCGTGAAGTCGCCTCTAGCTGGAATCAATCTATCTGATGACCTCGCATCGGGGTAAGCGAACGAACCACATGTCCTAGTCATTCATCCTCGGTGACTAGCGACTCACTACCATATCTCTAAGAATATGCTCATGCTGCAGTAGCTCCAATCATCTGGGCGATATCTCATCACTCGCAGCAACAACTGGCTCATTCGTCGGTACGCTAAGCAGCGCCTCAACCATCATGAATAAGCGATATATCAGCAGTCATCACATCCTGGCTGGCCTCTATCAGTGGCTCAATCCTCTGGTACCGTCCGGTACATCCGAGAAATCTCGCAACAGCGATCTGTCAAACGCCCATAGTGCGGAAACACAAAATACGAAGCCTCAATGCAACCGTATGTCTCTGGAATCACGCCCCGGTCAGTCCTCGTCCGCGACGAGCTCATGCTGACAACTCGAGCCGTAGCTCACTCTGCCCGTGCAATCGCGGCAGCAAAACCATAACCAGTATCGATGAAGATAGATCATAGGAAGGAATATGACACAATGCAAGGAAATGTACAACCTAAGGTTTCTTAAGCGGAGTGGCGTGTCGTAAGTATGCCGCGGAGCATACCCACGGTACGTCACTCTACTTTAGTCACCTATTCCATCAACCAAGGGTCATCCTACACGACGAAAGTTCGGGTCTAATACCCCCTCGACCAAGTCTAAGTTCCGTAAGGTCAAGCCTAAGTTCCTTATATAGATAACGCCCTAGGCTCCACATAGTCAAACTTAGACTCGAACCAAGGTCAACCTAGCGCTCTGATACCAACTTTGTCACGACCCGAAAGAGCACATGACTGGCCCTCGAACCATATGAAGTCTATAGGACTCCATCTGATCCAAGTAAGCCAAAAGCCCAGAAATCTAAAACCATTTAAGGAGTAAATAGGGAAAATTAGTTTTAAGAGGTAAAGAAAACATGTTTGAAAATCAAGTTTTTAAATAACTAAGCCGAATATGAATTTTTTTAAAATGTGTAATTTTTCCTGAAAATTTCGGCAGAGTTTCCTTTGTAAAAACTGGCCCCGAACGGGGTACAACAAGAATAATATATATGACATGATAAAAGGCATCCCCAAGCGGGAGCTAGCTCTTCGTCAATCGACGGTCACAACCACGCAAGCAATAATAATATACAACGCCAAGGGGCGAGGATCAAAACTGAAAAGAAACTCAAAAACAGCCAGAAAACCGCAATACTACAAGCGCGACTCTAAGGTCGAAACAATACAACACTGATTTCTAAGTCTGAAACAAACTACAAGTTTTGGTTGATGGACAATTCTAGATACAATAAAAATACATGAACAATGGCGGTTCTGATACAAAGAACCCACCTAACCAAGCAAGTCACCCATAGGAAGCAGTGTGCCAGAAATGCCGCTATGGAATCTGTACGGCAAAAACCTGCAAGAACTGGGGCACAACGGGGGTGAGTTGCCAACTCGTGAATAGAAAATATCTACAAGCAGAGATCGAATGGATGACCTATCCTAGGTCAATACGATCAGATAATAAATAAATCTCAATATGAATAAAGCTGAAGCATGCTAAACTGGCAATGTAATCTCTATACATGAGTGTAGTGCCAAGTGCTCGTGCTAGTGCCTCAGGTAATAGCATGTCATGAATATGAGGTATAACCAATGTAATCAAATCTGCACACTCGTGGATCCCGTCCACTCGTCACCCACTGACAATAACCACCATGCATGTAAATATCATGAATCATGTGCATGGGAAATAATATGAGGATATAACCACTCGTGTCCCTCGCGACACATCAAAATCATGGAACCAGGGTGCCCAGCATCGACACCCGAAAACATCATGAAAACTGTGCCCAGCATCGGCACGTAAATCCTCATATATCGGGCTCCGTCAGTCCGGATCGGCCCGCGGGCTCTGTCTGCGGTATCGGCCCTCGGCCCCGGCAGTATGCCCAAAACATCTATCGACTCTGGTCGGTATCCTCCGGATAACCGTCAGGTCCAACCAATCACCGGTAGGTACTCGCCCGCCTCCAGGCTCAATCGGCAAAGCTCATCGATCATCTTGCCGAGGGGAACCATACCGGGTCCACCATGTACCCGCAATCGGCTCATCTACGCCTCGATTCGGGTTACACATATCGCTCTCAGCACCGAGAAAACACATGGTGGACGCACTGAAATAACATATCAAGGGTAACCGGGTTTTTAAAGAAATGACATATTCTCTTTTGAAATACCCTCGGTTCCCAAATCCAGAAATATCATAGAAACAACATATCTCAATGCGTACAGTCAAAGCATGATGTATGAGGCATGTAACAGTAATGCAAGCATATCAGTAAGTCATGCAACATGGAATAATAATGTGCACATGTCGAGGGAGACCGCTCTTTTAAAAGGAATCTGTTTTTAAAGAGTATCTTGCGGTTCCCAAATCCCCAATCAAGCTAGAATCATCTATATATGTGTACAGGTATAAGTGTACAATATGCCATGCCAGAATCATATCATGAATGCAATAGTACTATAGTGTAGTGACATGGCAATTATCGATGATGAGTGTGTGAGCCGGCAACAAGTGTACGTGGAACATATACATCATCGATAATGGTGCTGGTGTCCTAGCAGCATGACTGAATGTCACAACAATACAAGCGATGCAATGCAAATAGCAGGAATATGCGGAAACGAATGATCAACGCAAAAGTACAGAACCTGCCCTAATAGATATGTCATGCAACCTTGCCTTTTGAAATAAGACGAATCAGGGCTTTTGGTAAAGTAAGGGCTACGGTGTTTTAAGAAAAGATGCATCTTTTGAAAATATCCGTATAACCCTTCTGGTTATCTTTAAAATATCCCCGATTCGTTAGTTTTGAAATAGGTATGACTCGGTCTAGTCTAATGTCTACTAAATAATCTAGACAGGAGGGGTATGAAACCACCTAATCTGAGTCAATATATAAATATAGATATGATAGTCGGTGATCTCGCCTCAATAACATATCGTAGGATATCCTCGAGTCATGAGTGCGGATTTATCATCAATATCGGCTCGTACGGTAAATCGTCGTACGGCATCCCAATAGCTGGGTAGGGGTCAATATCACACTATCTCATCACATATCAGGTATCACTTATCATCAGATCACACAATCTGGGGTACTACTGTAAGTCTAGTACAAATCGACACCATCTATAAAATATGAATGCGGGTAAAGCACATGTCCAAAGGCCCGCTAAAACTATCATATCGCACCTCAAAGGCAAACTATGTCACGTCGCCGATCTCACGGCCTCACATCAAGTATCATCTCAAACCACGTATCATCCTCCAATCCCGTATATAAACACATAGTCCCATACCCATGTGTAGATATACGCACCATCATATGCACTCTAATAAATGAAAGAATGAATGCAAGTATGTGTGTAAATGTATGTGTGAGTGCAACCACTACTCTAGGGTTCGCACTATACTAAACCAATATATTCTTATCATCAAAATATCATTATTACCATCAATAACCCTAAACAACATATAATAAATATTCGTGTGTATACGTATTCGTATACATCACCACGGACTGTGGGGGTGCTATACGCCATCCACCCGACTTCTCCCCGTAGATATAAATCTACTCACCTTGCTTCTTGTGTGCCAAAGCCGATGTCGCTATCTTCACCTCCTTTGCCTCAACATCACGCGGGGTACCTACAAGTATATCACAATGCTAAAGCACATGAAAATCACATTGGAAACAAAAATGGCACACGCTACCCGCATAGGTAAAAACCTATCGACTCGCATGTAAACACAATCAAAATCCACTTGTCGTTGACGTCCAAACGCCACCCGACAGGAATGAATCACCAAATACCAAAATCCATGCTAAAACAAGTCCCAAATTATACACCAACATAGGAAAATCAACCCAGATTTCACCCTAGATGGAATCAGTCAAAACTAGACATACTCAGGGTCAAAACTAGAGGAAATGGGGGCATGCACAGAAAACGAGGCAATTCCTTAAAATACCTTATTTTAGAATTTTCCATAATTTTTCCCCATTTATCTGTATTTAATTATACCAGAATATTAAAATATTCATTAAAATAATATTAAATTATAAAATTTCCCAAAAATCATATTTTATTATTTTGAAGACGTTACAGCTTTGGAAGTGGAGGACCGGATCTACAAAGGTTGTAGTCCCTTCCCTTAGTGATAATTGTTATCTACTAGCTTTATGTTTCGCCTAATCTCTAGTTAAGGATCTTGCTTAGGGTTGTTAAGCACCTGAAAATTTTAATCCAGCATGGTCGATGCGTTGTAGAGCCTTGTTCGTGTGCCTAGTAACCCTACACAATGATTAACCCGAAATAACAAGAATTAAAATGTTACCGTCTCCACGGCAACGACGCCATTTGATCGCAAACTTTTGGCGTGTCGAGTTTTAAGTTCTAAAGTTTAACCGCGATCAAGGACGGTGTCGCATTGCAGCTAGCCGCGATGAGCACAGGTATATTTACAGGGAGACGGAGCGTTTTACGTTCTTGTTCATACAAGTTAATACGTGTGGGAGGAAAGTTCTTATCTATCCTATGTGTTATATGCAAGTATAAAGTTGTTAGGAAAAGATACAAAAGTGTAAGCTAACGAATCCGCACTAAAACCTTTGAGCCGAACTTAACGATTGAAGAAAGATCAATCGGCAACAACGTGGATTAGGGTGCTTAAACACGGTATTCGTGGAATCCGTCTTATTGACCCATGTCCGTCCGTTCTTCTCTCTTTCTTTCGCCTCCGGCCAAACCGAACGCAACCGGTTGCGGTTAGGAATCAACGTTAGCATGGTAGGGTAGGGTGCCTAACGGAGCACTTGCTTAACGTTTGGACAGAGTTCAATGGAAAATACGGGAAAAGGAAATGAGCAAAGAAATCTTAACTTACAATATCGTATTTATTCCTAACAACACCATATTAACAACCATTTACAACACAAACCAAAAAGAGCAAAAGAAAAGAACAAAGAAATGAAAAGAGCATTATAAGTAAGTTCAAGGAATTTAAAGAGCAAGTAAGTAAAGCATGGTAATAAATTGCATGAATGTAAAGCAAGTAAGAAAAATGCAAGAAAGAAATAAGCAAGAAAGTAACACTAAGAACCATACAACTCGAGACAAGCCATGGGATCAACCAAAACTTAAACTTACAAGCTCAATCAAGAGGTTGCAAGATCAAGAGAAGGGTAAAGAACTCATGTGAAATGAAGGAAAATAAGAGAGCTTTATTAATTCCAAAAGTTAATACAACACTTGAGATCAATTACCAAAACTTAAACTTGCAAGCTAAATGAAGAGGTTGCGAGCTCAAGAGAAGATAAGAACTCAAGAGGAAGTTGTGCTATGTACAAGAGAACAAAAGAGAAACAAATGAAAAATTGTAAAGAATAAAACTAGGTCAAAGTGAGACAAAATTAGACCCTTTCTCCTTTGCCCCATGGTCTGCTTTTATAGGCAAGAAAAGGGATTAAGCAAACAATAAAATAAAAACCAAATGGCAGCATTGGAGACACTGTGAGAGGATGAGGCCCACAGGAGGAGGTACGGCCGGCCAGGCCGGTTTTGGCTAGGTAGGGCTCGGCCAAAATCGGAGCCCCTAGGCTCGTATTTTGTGTGTTGGTATTTGTGCTCCCCCACATCGCTTTGGTGCAGTTTGTTTACTCTGTTTTGAACTTGTGGTGCACCGGCAATTAGAAGGAAACTAGTAGCTTTACATCACATCAACACTTTATGCAATAAATGCACCATTAATGCACTTCACACCATGCCACTTGCACTAGCCATTATGCCATGGCTGCCCCCTAGGTCCATGGTCCATGTTCCAAGAGTTGTGTGCACACACATGTAATGTTTTGGACCAAAATGTGTACACTTTATTTGTTTGCAAAATAACTCTTGGATATCGGTCAGTTTGCGGTTCTGGCTGCAGTGTCGGCTTACAAATGATATCTCCATGATATTAAGTGTATTTGCAGTATTTTGTCATGGATAACTGTAATCTCTAATACTGAGCAGACACTGGTTAATAGTACCGATATATACAAAAAATAGATAATGAATGGGTGGTATTAAAATGCAATATTCTGGTCTGAACAGGTATTCTTGTAATTTCATAAGAGTGTTTCTAGAAGAAGACACCTCATTTATATTTAACTCATTTATTTAATTGGATAATGAGGTGTAGGTATGAGGTGTTAATTGATGATTATTGAAGCATGGCTATTTTGGTGACTCATTCTCATTTGGATGACTATTGAAGCATGGTTGTATTATGTTATTATTATTATTATTGAAATCATATGGTTCATAGTCATCAACACTTAGCCATTTTTCATATGATTCTCACTTCAACACTCTCACTCCTCCTTGGCTCTCTTTTTCTTCCTCAAACCGTAAATACTCTCATGAGTTGAGAAACCTAGGGTAATTGAGACAACTTAATCCATAAACAGACTTTACATCTCCTAAGCTACCTAGATTAGCAAACTAGGTACTTTAGTAACCTCATTTTAGAGGTTAGAACTTGAAACTCTCGTATGGATCTTGTTAGTTATATGTATGCCCTAGAGGCCATTATTGTACATGATTGTATATTATAATGGATGCTTGGACATATATAGAGAGGACTTTCTTGCTCGACATGATATATCCTATCTGGTTGCTTTTTATCTTAACATGTACACTTGTATCATTAAACCGTCTCTCCGTTACAGGTTGATAAAGCCTTTAGGATGTGTACTTGACTACCAGGACGATGATGCAGATCAGACTTGTGGGGCCAGGGTAGTCCACATGTACATCCTTTAATTATTCCTAGTTTAGGGAGTATAGAGACAAGGCATCGATATTCCAGGGTAAACTAGTGTGTACGTTTCTTTACCCTGTATGGAGCGATGGTTGATCCTATAGCCATTAGTGTTTGACATCAAAGATTGTACATAGGTGCTCATTGGAGAATGGGTACATCGAACATGACTCGCCGAGAACTCCTAGATGGTATTATACCTATCGTCAGATAGCATTTCTCTGGTGACACTAGTACAGGTTAGTCTGTAGACCCGAGATTGTCATAGAGTCTTGCGTGATTCCCACTGTGCTTTGATTTCCTCCCTACCAAGCTCAAGAGTGCGTACAAACAGGTGGATTTTAGGTATAGTCCCGAGTCACATGGAGGCAATGAGCGATTGGAGGGATTTCGTCTCTCCCGTTATTAGGAGCTGATGTTGCGCTGTGCTCGATTGGCTATAACAGGAAGTCCCAGGCCAGGGCTGATGATGAGATTTACTGGTAAGTGTTATCAGTAGTTTCTCGACCCGTTATGAGTCTCACACCGGCATGACTTATCAAGTTATTAGGGTCTGACGTTTACCACCCACAAACTCGATATGCGACATATCAGACGAAGAGACCGGACTGTACGGTAGTGTTACTTATATGATTTAAAGGAGTTTGGACAAGCTTTCCTATTGATATTCTGATTTCTCAATACCTGGTTAGCCGTTACGTCCAGCTAGTACCGCTGAAGGCTTGTGGGTGACTGATATGATCCCTACTGCTGGCATATTGACGAGTTTTTAGAGTTCTACACAGATGTTCCCTAGCTCAAGCGAAACGAAGTAGGGCACATATGTGATATGTACGGGACCGAGATTAATACGTGTATATGATACAGTATTCTAATCTCGCGATATAGGCTATATGTGATATAACCGGATTGTTGAATCAAGTGTTCATTCAATAATTTGTTATATGTATATTTCATATACATATAAATGATATTAGTCGGTTGTATGTGATATATTCGGATTATTAAATCAAGTGACGATTTAATAATTTAATATATAATTATATATTTGATATATTAATATATATTAACTAATTTTAGATCACTTAAGAATTTATTTTCTACAAATACATTTAAATATATATGAGATATATATTAATGTATTTACTATTGTGTCATGCTAGATAATACATTGGACATGGGTGTATGAGACTCACACCAAACTAAAGATTATTTGGGTGATATAATTATTAAGGGATAAACCAAAATTAGGTGGAAAATGTCATGGCTTGAGATACTTGTGGAAGCATGTAGAAGCCTTGATTTAGTCCACTAATTTTGTTTTACTCTAGATATTTAATAACCCAACCATTACCTTTAGCCTTGGTTAAGTCTCTACTAATATCTCATGAGATATTTTCTCACCCAATGGTTCATCACCTGATCAAATTTTTCATCTCATTTTTCTTCTCTAGCTTTTGAAGAGGAGATGAATGAAAGAGAGAAAAATAATTTTAAAGTGACCAAAAATACCTACTTCATCAATCTATACCAAACTAACCATTTAGTATAGCTTGTTTACTTCACTAATTCGACAATTAGTGATGAGGTAGCTTGAGTTAGAGATTCCTCAAGGTAGATCATCTTCGACCTCGAAGATCCTTAAGCAACCTCATTCTTTTCTCCTTGTGGAGCCTAAGAAGAGTTCGGGGACCACTACTTGGAGCTAAGGGGATACTACACGTAGCATTAGAAGTGAAGGACAGGTCTACAAAGGTTGTATTCCTTGTTCACTTATTATAAAACTTTATTACTTGTTTATAAACCATAATTCTCTAGTTCGATTCTAGGTTTGTGTTATTTAGCACTCTAGATTTTTAAAAATTGCATACTCAATTCTTGCTAAAACCTAGTGGTCGTGCTAAGAAACTCCAACATGGTATCAGAGCCAAGCTAGAGCATAAGGAGTGGCCTAGACGACGTTAAAGTGTTCGATCGAACTTCGAAAATACGGAAAACCCTAGTTTCTGTTCGAATTTTTAAAAGTTGGATTTTTGCAGATTAAAAATATTTAGAAAATCGTGCAGGTTAAATTATGGCGCCCTAAGAAATTCGAGCTCCTAAATCCAACAATGAGCCGCGGAACCGCAGCCGAAACGCTTGTTCGGCCGCTGTTCCGCCACCACATTGTGGAATTGTGGGGAGAATTTTCTTCTGCTGCTCCATTTCCTTATTCTTGGTTTTCTGGGCATTTTAAGTGAGGCACAAGTTGTTGAGGTCTCCGTGTTTTCTGGGTATTTGATGAATCGATCAAAATGTTTTACATCGTCTAGATATCTGTGATTTGTGATACAATATTTGGAATTCATAATAATTGATTTTGTGAAAACTAGTTAGTAAATTGTAAATCTAGCAATTTAGTCTCATCGATCGGTTTCTACGGAGTTTTGATTCGGATCAAAATTCGGTCGCAATCGCGTATAATTCGCGAACAGTTTCCGGGAACACTAATAGATAGCCACGCCCCATCGCCCCGACTAAGTTACTGTAGGAGAACCCCATTACCAAAAGCATCCGCTCGGGTGCTCGCGGCCACGGTGTTCCGCCTATGTTTCTGTGGCATCAGGGGTGCGGCCGTCTACTAATGTTTCCGACGAGCATTTGATCAGTTGTCGAGAATCTTGTTGAATTGCCCGATTGGTTATTGAAAAGTGTTTTCAATTTGAGACTAAAATGCCATGTTTGTAGTGTTAGGCATGAAATCCGGAGTATGAGATATTCCGGGTTTATGATGTCTAAGGTGGTTGCGGATTCTAAATATTTTAGTTTTCATTTATTTTCAGCGACCGTAAGTGTAATATGTGGTGTATCACCGGTTTCGTTGCTATACGTCAACGACAATTGGGATATGCATATTTACCTACGTTGATGATATATGATGTTATGCGTTGATGTGATATGTTATATTGGATCGTCGTGATTGAATAGCCAGGGGGTTTTTACGTGAGATGAGAGTTTTTCATTTTCATTCATCTAAAAATTTGTATGTAATGTTCTTTTATTGGGATAGTTCCGGATTGAGGATGATATCACCATTGATGTATATTATTTACTTTTCCGCATTAGGATAGACCCAAGGTAGGGAGCACAAGTAACCGTGTTCTAAAGTCCAGTGGGAGGCCATCTCGAGGAGTCGAGAGCGGGTCTCCTAACTCTAGAATTGGTAGGGTTGCTTGCCGCTCTCGTATGGGTCTAGGGATGTAGGTTTGGCTATTCATCACAACCGTGGATTCCGTGTTTTTTATAGACTTAATTTAAAACACGGACCTCCTAGTATATCAAATATTTCATATGTTGACTTCTGCTGCACTGTTCTGTGATGAGATCATATAACCGCGTGAGACAAATGTTTTATTATATATATCATATATAATAAATGTTGCTTATATTTTGCATCCGCGCTAGGCTTTCCCCCGCTCTACCGGTAGTTAAGTTGTTGGGTTCCACAACACCGCCGTTGGGTTTTGGGAGGCATCGACCATGCCGTTTTCAAATAATTGACGCGCTAAAGAACCCTAACCTAGAATCTTAACTAGATAATTAGACGAATCATTCATGTAAACATCTTTACATCTAAGTGAACAAGGAATACAACATTTGTAGACGGGTCCTTTACTTCAATAGCTCCGTGTAGTAGTCCCTTCGCTCCAGGTAGGGAACTCATGGACTCTAGAAATGCTCCACAAAATGAAAGGAACAAACTTGCTTGAAGTCTTCAAGGCCGAACATGATCTGCGTCGAGGAGACACTAACCAAAGCTACCTCTTCACTAATTAGGAATTAGTAAAGCAAACAACCTAAACTAAATGGCTAGTCTACTGTAGGTTGATGAAGTAGGAATTTTGCTCACTTTAGAAATATTTTTCTCGCTCATTTTCTTCACCTCTTAAAAAGCTAGAGAGCTTGAGGAAGAAGATGAAGAAAAGCAACCATGGAAAAAGTCAAGTGTAGAATGGCAACCATGGGTGAGTTAATATCATATACTCACTCATGTAGAGACTAAACCATGGCTAAACAATAATGGTTAGGTTAATAAATATCTTAAGTAAAACAAAATTAGTGGACTAAATCAATGGTTCCACTAAGCTCCAAACCATGACTAATTTCTATCTAATTTTAATTTACTTTAAGTAAATAAAACCTTTCATTATCATAATCATGGTGTGAGTCCCATACACCCATGTAGCATGTAGCAACAAGCATGACACAATAATATATATCACATATATATTAAGTTTACATGCAAGTGAGAAAAAGAAATGCTTAAGTGAGCTAATATTAGTCAATGCAAATCAATATATCAAATATATTATTTTACATTAAATTATTAAATTAACACTTGATTTAATAATCCGGTTTTATCATATATAAACGACTAATATCATATGTATCAACTTATCGAATCAACACTTGATTCGATAACCCGGCTATATCACATATAACAGACCGATAAAACATATCGCGAGATTAGAATATAGTATCACATACGCGTATTAATCTCGTTCCCGCACATATCGCATATGTGCTCCTACTTTGTTTCTCCTGAGCCAGGAAAGCTCTGTTTAGGACTCTAAAGACTCGTCAATACAATGTCAGTAGGTGATGATCATATCAATCACCCACAAGCCGTCAGCGGTACTAGCTGGACGTAACAGCTACCCTGGTAATGAGCGATCAAAAGATCAACAAGCAAGCCTGCTCATACTCCTGCGAATCCAATAAGTAACACTACCGTACAGTCCGGTCTTTTCGTCAGATATGTCGTATATCTCATCCTGGGGGTGGTAAACGTCAGATCCCAACAGCCTGATAAGTCAAGCCGATGTGGTGCCCATACCGATTCGAGAAACTACTGATAATACTTACCAGTAAATCTCAGCAACCCTGGCCAAGGATTTCCTATTATGGCCAATCAAGAATAGTGCAACATCAACCCCCAATACCAGGAGAGACGAAATCCCCTTATAGCGCTCATTGCCTCAATGTAACTCGGGACTGTACCCAAAAACTACAGTTTTGCATGATCTCTTGAACGTAGTAAGGTGGAAATCAAAGCACAGTGGGAATCACACAAGACTCTATGACGATCTAGGGTCTACAGACTAACCTGTACCAGTGTCACCAGAGAACTTCTATCTGACGTGAGGTATAATACCATCTAGGAGTTCTCGGCGAGTCCGTTCAATGTACCCAGTCTCGACTGAGCACCCGTATACCTTCTCTGATGTCAAACACCAATGGATGTGGGTCATCCATCGCCCATCATATGGGTAAAGAAGCGTATACGCTAGTCTACTCTGGAATATCGATGCCCCTTCTCGATACTCCCACGACTAGGAACATTTGAAGGACGTGCTTACCGACTACCTCTGCCCCACTAGTATGATTTGCATCATAATACTTATAGTCAAGTACTCATCCTAAGGGCTTTATCAACATGTAATAGAGAGATAATAAGTGTACATATTAAGATAAAGAGCAACCAGATAACATACTATCATGTCGAGCAAGAAAGTCCTCCCTATATATGTCCAAGCATCCACTATAATATACATCAAATGTATAATAATGGCCCTAGGGCATACATATAACTAACAATCTCCCACTGGCACTAAGGCTATTTGTTTTAGTATCTCTTACTCAACGCCCCATTAAAAGCCTCTCTAGGGAAATGCCTTTGTTAGTGGATCCGCCGTGTTATCTTTCGCGTCAACTCCCCTAACCTCGATCCCCTGGGGATCAACCATCTCCCTGGTCATGTGATAGTATCCACAGAATATGTCTAGACGGCTGATGGGACCGGCATTCCTAGTCCAAAGCCACAACTCCATTGTTGTCACAATAAAAGTTTTTGGACGCTCAATGGTAGAAACCATGTTCATCTTATGAACAAGAAATATCCAGACATCCACTTTGGCAGCATCGTTGGTAGCGATGTATTCAGCCTTTATCGTTGTTTTGCCACGTTATAAAGCATGGAGCTCTTCTAACATACCGTCCCTCCACTGAGGGTAAAGACAAAGCCTGAGACCGACTTTCAGTCGACCTTATCATTCTGGGAGCTCGAATTGGTAAAGGACTCCCACAGGAGTTCATCGTTACCAAACACCAAGAACATTTCTTTAGTGCTTCTCAAGGAATTAAGAATTTCCTTCACAACTGTCTAGTGATTTTCCTCAGATCCGATTGATTCCTGATCACTACACCTACTGAGTTAGCTACATCTTGTCTAGTACATAACATCGTATACATGATAGAGCCTAGTGCCGAAGCATAGGGTATCCCTTGTTAGTTATTTGTATGCCCTAGAGGCCATTACTGTACATACGATGTATATTGTAATGGATGCTTGGATATATATAGGGAGGACTTTCTTGCTCGACATGATAGTATGCTATCTGGTTGTACTTTATCTTAACATGTACTCTGATTGTCTCTATGTTACATGTTGATAAAACCCTTAGGATATGTACTCGACTACTGGGACTATGATGAGATCATACTAGTGGGGCCATGGTAGTCGACGAGTATATCCTATAACTGTTCCTAGTCGAGGGTGTATCGAGACAGGGCATCGATGCACCAGAGTAGACTAGCGTATACGCATCTTGACCCATATGATGGACGATGGATGATCCCATATCCATCGGTGTTTGACATCAAGGATGGTGTACGGGTGCTCAGTGGAGACTGGGTACACTGGACGGACTCGTCGAGAACTCCCAGATGGTATTATACCATACGTCAGATGGCAGTTCTCCGGTGACACTGTTACAGAGTAGTCTGTTGACCCGAGATCGTCATAGAGTCTTGTGTGATTCCCACTGTGCTTTGATTTCTATCATACCACGTCCAAGAGGGCGTGCAAAAAGGTGGCTTTTGGGTACAGTCCCGAATCACATGGAGGCAATGAGCGATAGGAGGGGATTCGTCTCTCCCGGTATAGGGAGTTGATGTTGTGCTGTGTTCGATTAGCTATAACCGGAAATCCCTGGCCAGGGTTGCTGAGATTTACTGGTAAGTGTTATCAGTAGTTTCTCGAACTGTTATAGACCTCATATCGACATGACTTATCGAGCTACTGGGGTCTGACGTTTACCACCCCTAGGCGAGATATGCAACATATCAGACGACGAGACCGGACTGTACGGGAGTGTTACTGTTTGGATTCACAGGAGAATGTACAGGCTTGCTTGTTGATCTTCTGAGCGCTCAATACCTGGGTGGCTGTTACGTTTAGCTGACCGCTTGCAGCTTGTGGGTGTTTGATATGATCATCACCTACTGCCGGCGTATTGACGATTCTTTAGAGTCCTACACAGAGGTTTCTTGGCTCAGGCAAAACGGAGTAGGGGCACGTATGTGATATGTGCGGGACCGAGGATAATGCGATATGAGATACCATATTCTATTCTCGCGATATTTGATATCAGCCGGGTCATCGGATCAAGTGTTGATTCGATGAATCGGTACAGATAAATATTAGTCGGTTATATGCGATATAGCCGGATTGTCGGATCAAGTGTTGATTCGATAATTTAATGTATAATAATATATATGATATATTAAATTACATTAACTAATATTTGCTCACTAAAAGATTCTTTTTCTCACTCGGGTAATACATTGATATATATGCGATATATGTTAAATGTATTATTTTATTTTGTTACGATAAATATTGTATATGTGATATATAATATTTTAACATGATATGATAACTAATGCAACATGTTTAGTGGAGTTTAAACATGATTAGGGTTTGGATTAGGGTTAACACTTCTAGTTGATTCTAGAAGCTTTTCTTTTGTCATGATAAAGATATTTGTCTTGATATTTTTGTGTGACTCACTTTTAACCCAACCCAAACCCTAACCCTTGGTTAATTCTCTACAATGGTTAAGTTAACCATGGTTGCATTATTTATCATATTAATCCTTTCATTATTCATCACAAAAATAAAATGGATCACTATTCTTCTTCTTCCTTGAGTTCTTCATGCAAAGCTTTCTTGCTTTGATATTTGTGATGAAAATATGTGAGAAAAAGATAAATAAAGAGAGCAAAAATCCTACTTCATCATTCTCATCTTCCCTTGCCCTTTAGATGAGAGTGTTCACTCAATTTTAGTGAGTGTTAGCTTGTGTTAATGAAACTTCAAGGTAGATCATCTTTGTATCGAAGATCGGAAGCAAGACTGCATCTTTCTCTTCGTGGAACCTCTCGAGAGTCCGGAGTACGATGATCGCAGCGAAGGGACCTCAACACGGAGCATATGAAGTGAAGGACCGGATCTACAAAGGTTGTAATCCCTCTCACTTAGTGTTAAAGTGTTTAGCATGCCAGTTTTCGCCTAATCTCTAGTTTAAAGATCCGGTTTCGGGTTGTTCGGCACGGCTAAAATTTTAATCGGGCATGGTTGATGCCTTGTACACCCTTGTGCACGTGCATAGCAACCCTACATCCCTTGTGCACGATCTCCCTCAAAATCAGTCTCGGGAGACATCTATTAGGAGAGAGTGATTCATGAGTAAGTGGGAAAACCACCACGCTTAGAATCTTCCATACTAAACCCCTTTAGTATGGTGTTAATGTATCTGGATTTGGGACACTCCCAACATCCAGTTAGATCTATCTCTATAGATCATAATCCACAAGATGTAGTAGGTATCATCGAGATCTTCCATGGAGAATCCTCGGGATAAGAGGAGCTTGACCGAGTATAGCATAGGAAACCATTTCTTATCAAGAGTATGTCATCTGTGTACAATACGTGGAAGAAAACCTTACTCTCTACAACCTTCTTGTATATACACGGTTCATATATCTTTTTGATGAAGTCAAACTCTTTGACTGCCACATCAAAACAGATGTTCTAGCTCCGTGATTCTTGCTTTAATCCTGATGGACTTAAGCATAGCCGCTGGAGAAAATGTTTCATCATAAACCACACCTGGTTATTGTTGGGTTTACCTAGCACCACACAAGGGTTTGCCTTGCATCAAACATGCTACAATTAAAATTTTAGGGTGCTAAGAAAACTAACCTAGGATCAAACTAGAAATTTACAGTAACAAAACATAGTATCACATACTAAAAGAGTGTCTGACACTAAGAGATGAGAAATACAACTTTAGTAGATCTCCCCTTTGTGACTCCTTGGATCAACTCGGTGTTTGGACGGGTCCGCTTGAGTCCTTCATTGTCCACGACGATCCACCGCGGAGTACCTTGACTCAAGCTCCTTGCTTCACTAGAACAAAGTAGAAGTGAAGCAAACAACCTAAACTAGTGGGCTAAACTAGTGTAGATTGGTGATGCGGGTTTGGATCTCACTTCAAAATCTTTTCTTTTTATCTCCTTCACTCAATTTTGAAGATGTAGTAAGCTTTTAGGAAGAAGAGGGAGGTAATGGCTAAGCAAGCTCAAGATAATTGTTATGCCAAAAATAAAATGAATAATGAATATATGAGAGAGTCACACTCACTCCAATCCATGGTTTTAAAATATCTAGATATTTTGTTAGTGTGTTAAAGAATGAATTAGAGATTAAACCATGGTTTGAGTCATGGTTGACTCAAGAAGAATGTAGAAGAAATCCCACCATGATTTAATCCTAATTATTTTTATTCAATAATCAAAATATATAAATATCTTACCATGTGAGTCTTGCATTGCCAACTCCAATGTATCATCAACCATGACACATGTATGCATGCATATATGCATTCATATAAACATATGTACATACATACATCTATGCATACAACATATAAAGAAAAAGTTATAAGTAAAATGGCTAATGGTCATTAATATTAAATCAACTATTGATTTAATAAATCGGTCATATCACATACGACCCGACCAATAGAAAACGCCAGATTATAATGCGGTATCATATACACGAATTTAATCAAGCAATCGCACATATCACCATATGCACCCCACATCGTTTCGCCTGAGCTAGGTAACCCTTTTATGGGACTCTAAGACTCATCAATACGCCGGCAGTAGGTGATGATCATATCAAACACCCACAAGCCGCAAGCGGTTAGTTAAACGTAACGGCCACCCGGGTATTGAGCGAGCAGAAGAAAAACAAGCGAACCTTTCAAAACTCCTGTCGAGCCAACCGGTAACACATACCGTACGGTCCGGTCTCTTCGGCAGATATGCTGCATATCGAGTTTAGGGATGGTATCGTTGACCCCAATTACTAAATAAGACATGCCGATGTATGGCCTATAACATATCGAGAAACTACTGATAACACTTATCAGTAAATCTCATCAGCCCTGACCAGGGACTTGCTGATATAGCCAATCAAGCACAGCGCAACATCAACCTGTTGGTTTTACCTAGCACCTCACAAGGGTTTGTAATGCATCAAACATGCTACAATTTAATTTTTTTGGGTGCTAAGCAAACCAACCTAGGATCAAACTATAAATTTAAAGTAACATATGAAGTAGTATCACATACTACAAGTAATAAAATACTAAGTAAAGAGAATACAACCTTTGCAGTTCTCTTTGCTTGACTCCTTGGCTACTTGAGAGTTTAAACGGGCTTGCTAGTGATCTTCCGAGTCAACGATGATCCACCCGGAGTCCTCTTTGTCCATGCTCCAAGCTCCACTTGACCAAAAGATGAAGATGAAGCTAACACTCTAAACTAATTGGCTAGACTAGTGTTGAATGATGATGTGGTTTGTTTTCTCACTTCAAAACCCTATCTTTATCACTATCTCACTCACAAACAAAGTCAAGAGAGCAAGAGAGAGGAGGAAGAAGATGATGGCAACTCAAGAGCTCAAGTTATGATAATTCTTATAATAAAAATAAGAATAGAAATTATATATAATTTCCACTCTCATCCTAAACCATGGATTAATAAATATCTAGATATTTACTTTGGAGAAAAGAGAGCCATAGAAAATTAACTCATGGTTAATGCAAGATTAAGTGTAGAGAATGAAGGATAAATATCAACCATGAATCAATTCTATTTACATTAACTAAAAAATAAATATTTAGATAAATACTTCCATGTGAGTTTTGGATTGCCACCACTAGTGTATCAATAACCATGATACACACAAGTGTATGCATGTATGTGTGCATGCACATCAACATGTGCATCAAAATAAACATATGCATACATGCATGTATACAATAAAGAAAAGGGTTTAAACAGAGTGAGCAATAAAGTCAATGTTAAATCAACACTTGATTTAACAAAGCGGCCATATCACATATGACCCGACCAATAGTAAATCACACGATTAATATACGGTATCACATATGCGCATTTAATCGGGTCCCCGCGCATATCACATATTCACACCACATCGTTTCGCCTGGGCTAGGAAACTCCTCTGTGGCACTCTAAGACTCGTCAATACGCCAATAGTGGGTGATAATCATATCAAGCACCCCCAAGCCGCAAGAGGTCAGCTAAACGTAACGGCCACCCGGGTATTGAGCGATCAGAAGAAAACAAGCGAACCTGTCAAAACTGCCGTCGAGCCAACTGGTAACACTACCGTACAGTCCGGTCTCTTCGTCAGATATGATGCATATCAAGTCTAGCGATAGCAACGTCGACCCCAATAACTCAATAAGTCATGTCGATGTATGGCCTATAATCAAACTGAGAAACTACTGATAACACTTATCATTAAATCTCAACAGCCCTGGCCAGGGACATACTGATATAGCCAATCGAGCACAGCGCAACATCAACCCCCAATATCGGGAGAGACGAAACCCTTCCTATCGCTCATTGCCTCCACATGTCTCGGGACTGTACCCAAAAGCCACCTGTTTGCATGACTCGGCAGAGCCGTGGTAGTGTGGAAATCAAAACACGGTGTGAGAACACGTGAGACTCTATGACGATCTTGGGTCTACAGACTAACATGTACAAGCGTCACCTGAGAAGTGCTATCCGACGATAGATTTAATACCATATAGGAGTTCTCGGTGAGTCCGTTTAGTGTACCCAGCCTCCACTGAGCACCCACATACGATCCTGATGTCAAACATCAATGGATATGGGAACATCCATCGCCCATCATTTGGGTCTAGTATCATATACACTAGTCTACTATGGAATATCGATGCCCCATCTCGATACACACACGACTAGGGACTTTTCAGGATATTCTTATAAACTACACATGTCCCACTAGTATGATCTGCTTCATAATCACAGTAGTCAAGCAAATATCCTCAGGGCTTTATCAACATGTACAAATGAATAAAAGCATGATCAAGTGAACATGTCAGATAAAGAGTAACCAGAAAGCATACTATCATGTCGAGCAAGAAAGTCCTCTGTATATATATATATATATATATATATGTATGTATGTATGTATGTATGTATGTATAAATACATTCACTATCATTAAATGGCCTCTAGGGCATACATATACCCAACAACCTCCCACTTGCACTAAGGCCAGTTATTGGCGTATCTCATACCCAACATCTCAAAAAGTCGCTTATGCTGCGGATGGGGGATGGCCTTAGTGAGTGTATCCGAAGTGTTATTCTTTGTACCTACTCTCTGAATCTCGATCTCGCGGTGATCTACTATCTCCCGGATCAAAGGATATTGCCTCATGATGTGTCTGGACCGTTGATGGCACCTGGGCTCCTTGGCTAACTCCATATCCCCATTATTATCACAATACAATGGTATTGGATCAATAATGGTTGGAACTAATCCTAGTTCCGAGACGAACTTCCTCATCCAGACAGCTTCCTTGGCGGCATTTTAGCAGCAATGTATTCAGCTTCCATCGTAGAGATTGCAACGGTATCCTGTTTGGAACTCTTCTAACTCACCGTCCCCCCATTGAGGTTAAATACAAACCCAGAGATAGATTTGCTGTCGTCCTTATCACTCTGAAAGATCGAATCGGTAAAGGCTCCATTTGGAGATCTCCGTTACCATACACCAAGAACAATTCTTTAGTCCTTCGCAAATACTTAAGAAAGTTCTTCACAGCTATCCAGTGATTCTCCTTTGGGTTGGACTGATACCTGCTAGCTACATTTAGTGCATAAGCTACATCAGGGCGTGTACATAACATCGCATACATTATAGATCCTACGGCTGAAGCATTGGGTATAATGCTCATGCGAGCTCTCTCTTCATCAGTCTTTGGTTAAAACTCCTTGGAGAGAGTGACTACATGGCAAGCGGGTAAGGCACCCCGCTTGGAGTCTTCCATACTAAACCTCTTTAGGATGGTGTTGATGTACCTGGTTTGGGACAATCCCAATAAGGTTTTGGATCTATCCCTATAGATCCGAATGCCCAATATGTACGCAGCAACACCCAGGTCCTTCATGGAGAACCTTTGTGATAAGAATGATTTGACCGACTGCAGCATAGTAATGTCATTTCCTATTAGAAGAATATCATTCACATACAATACGAGAAATGCGACAGCTCACCCTACAGCCTTCTTATAAATAAAAGGTTCATCTGGATTTTTTATAAAATCAAACTCTTTAATAACGTCATCAAAACAGATGTTCTGTAAAATTTCATAAAATATAAAATATTAATTTTTTAATTAATATTTAAAATAATCTTTTTCCCGAAACTGCCTGATTTGCGAAATTGGGGTTTTCGAAAAAGGGTATAAATATATACAAATAAGTGTGAAATAAATGGAAATTAAAATGATTTATTCATTTTTAGAATATATTTAAAGGATTTGGCATTTTTAAAATCAATTATATGCAATTTAAATAAAAACACGATTAGTGCACTGCTAATCGCGATTAAGTGAAATCCGCGTTTCTACAGTTTTCATGGTTAGTGCACCATGACATGTTTCATTTGGTTACATGTTCATTTGTGTTGTTTTAGTTATGGTTGGTTTTATTTTGGTGAGAAAAGAATGAAATGAGAGGAATGATTGAGGAGAGGGAGAGGGGAAATAATGATGAGGGGTAAGCATGTTTGGAGAGGGAAAGAGTGAGAATAAGTGTGAGAGAGTGGGGGGCTGCCTTAATTCTCTTTCTCCCACCATTTTACATCTCCTTCTTCATCGTCCTCAAGCTCACTTCCCTCCACCTTCAACCCCAAATATCATCTCAAAAATCTTGCCAAAACCCTATACCCCTTTCAACAAAAAATGATCACATCCTCATCCTCTACAAAATGGACCAAGAAAATTGGGATTTTGATAACATTAGGAAGCTAGGGTTTTCTTGAGTTTCATCCTTGAGGTATAATCCTTTCCATTATGTTTAGTTTATGTTTTCCTATATTCTAGTTTTAGTTTAGAATTGGTTTAGTGGTGATTTGTGAAGTTAGAAAATTCTAGAGAAGGATTGGGTAATTGTGTGAAATTTGTTAGTTATGTATATGCCCTAGAGGCCATTGTTGTACATATGATGTCTATTATGATGGATGCTTGGATATATACAGAGAGGACTTTCTTGCTTGTCATGATAGTATGCTATTTGGTTTCACTTTATCTTAACATGTTGACTTGTATTGGTTTACTGTCTTTCTCTCACATGTTGATAAAGCCCTTAGGATCTGTACTCGACTACTTGGATTATGATGAGATCATATTAGTGGGGCCATGGTAGTCGATGAGTACATCCTATAACTGTTCCTAGTCGAGGGTATATCGAGACAGGGCATCGATACACCAGAGTAGACTAGCGTATACGCATCTTGACCTATATGATGGGCGATGGATGATCTCATATCCATCGGTGTTTGACATCAAGGATGGTGTACGGGCACTCAGTGGAGACTGAGTACACTGGACGGACTCGCCGAGAACTCCCAGATGGTGATATACCACATGTCAGACGGCAGTTCTCCGGTGACACTGTTACAGAGTAGTTTGTAGACCCGATATCGTCATAGAGTCTTGTGTGATTCCCACTGTGTTTTGATTTCCACCTTACCACATCCAAGAGGGCGTGCAAAATGGTGGCTTTTGGGTACAGTCCCGAATCACATGGAGGCAATGAGCAATAGGAGGGGATTCGTCTCTCCCGGTATAGGGAATTGATATTGTGCTGTGTTCGAATGGCTATAACTGGAAGTACCTGGCCAGGGCTGATATAGAGATTTACTGGTAAGTGTTACCAGTAGTTTCTCGACCTGTTATGAGCCTCACATCGACACGACTTATCGGTTACTGGGGTCTGACGTATACCACCCCTAGACTAGATATGCAACATATCAGACGAATAGACCGTACTGTACTGGAGTGTTACTGATTGGATTCACAGGAGAACGTACAGGCTAGCTTGTTGATCTTCTGATCGCTCAATACCTGGGTGGCTGTTACGTTTAGCTAACCGCTTGCAGCTTGTGGGTGTTTGATATGATCATCACCTGCTACGTGCGTATTGACGATTCTTTAGAGTCCTACACAGAGCTTTCTTGGCTCAGTCAAAACGGAGTAGAGGCACATATGTGATATGCGCAGGACCGAGGATAATGCGATATGAGATACCGTCTTATATTCTCGCGATATTTAGATATGAACCGGGTCATCGGATCAAGTGTTGATTCGATGAATCGGTACATGTTATATTAGTCGGTTATATTCGATATAGCCGGATCGTCGGATCAAGTGTTGATTCAATGATTTAATGTATAATAATATATATGATATATTGTATTACATTATCAAATATTGGCTCGCTTTATTATTTCATTTTCTCACCGGATAATACATTGATATATATGCGATATATATTAATTGTATTATTTTCTTTTGTTACAAATATAATATATATGTGATATATATTATAGTAACATGATATGATTGATAATGAAACATGTTTAGAGATGATAAAAAGAGATTAGGGTTTGATTAGGGTTAGCTTCTTCTTGCGCCATCTAGAAGCATTGCTTTTGTCTTGCTTAAGATATTATGGTTGATATTTATCCATGACTCATTTTTAACCTAACCAAACCCTAGCTCTAGTTTATTCTCTACAAAGGTTAACCTTCTCATCCTTGACCATGGTTCCATGATCAATCATATATTCTTTACTACTATTCATCACAAAAGGATGATCTCATTATTCTTCATCTTTTTCTCTCTTGAATTTTTGAAAGAACTCACTAGATTTTCCTTTGGTGATGATTTCTTGTGAGAAATTGATATAAAAAGATAGCATAAATAGTACTCCATCATCCTTATCTAATCTAGCCCATTAGATAAGGGTGTTCACCTCATTAGAGTGAGAGAGCTTGAGTTATAGCAACTTCGACGCAGATTATCGGAGAAGCGGAACACTACAAGCTAGCATGGATCGTTCGAGTCGTGGAGCCTCTCTTGAGTCCGGGAGATCATGGATCGCGGCGAAGGGACTTCTACTCGGAGCTTATGAAGCGAAGGAGCGGACTACAAAGGTTGTAATCCCTCACACTTAGTAGTAAAGATGTTTACTTGCATGTTAAACCCTAATAATCTAGCAAAGATCCCGGCTTTGGGTTGTTCGGTACGTCTAAATTTTTATTCGGGCATGTTTGATGCCTTATGAACCTTCACAAAAGTGCCTAGGAACCCTACAGAATTGAGGATGTGTAGTGGTTGTTAACAATACTTGAGATGAGTTTTTACTGGCTTAGACCCGGATTAGAACCCAAACACGACTTAGAACTTTCCAACATCAGTTAAATTGACAGTTTGTGATAGTATTATGGAATCTGGTATCACCTGAGAGCTTCATTAAATAAGTTCCCATGACAAAGAGACGTGCAGGCAACCATGATGCAGCACCTGAAACCCTAGCCCCTATGGACCTTTTCTGGCCGTAATTTTAATAGTATAGGCCGCAATTTGCAGCCAAGTCGGAGTGAAACCTTGTGATTTTTGGTCTAGGGCATTGTTATCCTATATCTAGAGCAACCTCATATGCAAAATTGGCTATTTTGACCTGAGTCAAAATCTAGGAGGACTTTGGTGTACTTTTAGCTATGTTTTCCGTATTTTGAAATGTTTGGTTTTGCTATTTGGATTTGTAATTGGTTGTTGGATGTTTGTACGTCAACGACTAGGGGTAATTTGTTAGTTTTGCATGCGTGGGCTATAGGTTCTAACCTGTAGGCGATCCGTGTGCCGTTTTGGTTTCCGGACATGATTTTAATAGCGATTACGATTGTGTATTATTGTAGGTACCTTCCCATGGATTCCGAGACGACGGAGCGTGGCTTCATCAACTTCGGCAATCGAGAATTAAGGTGAGTAGATCTATATCTACGGGGGTAGTCGGGTGGATGGCGTATAGCACCCACGCAAACTTTGATGGAAACCGATTTATATATAGAATATGGTTAAGGGAACATTTAATAGAAAACTATAGATAGAGTTAAAAGTTAGTTAGAGAGACTATATTAGAAACTAAAGGATAGTTAGAAGTGATATGATACGACTAATATGTGATGACGGGATTTGAGGATGATGTTTGATGATATTGCCGTTTAGGGTACTATAAGACTAGATAGCCGACGTAAATATGTCATCCGAACCATACTGATTTCCAAACTGAAGAATCGTACGCATCTTTTAAACAGATACCTTGAGGGACGTTACGGATTTTCAAATGATATCTTTTCATTAAAAACACCGTAGCCCTTACTTTCAAAACTACGGTTCGCATCTTTTAAAAACTGATTGTATGGTTCGGGTGTGTATGTTAGATTAGATACGTATGCTTATAGTAAAGGTAGAATGTAATTGTAAATTGACCTTATGTGAGATATAGATGCGACGAAAAGAGAATACGATTTGGCCTGTGATATGTGGATATATTGGTATACGGATGCGAGTCGATTGAGATGATTGATACCTTGCCGGTTCCCTGATATGAGATTGTTGTGGATGTGACTGGGGACATAGGTATTTAGATATATTTATATACATTGTGAATCATGAATGATATGCCGTACGAGTCGTAGGTCCATACCCTCACTGTCTTATAGGTCGATAGGATCCCTACCGGTTTAATGCCGCCGTACGATGATTTTTTCCGTACGTGATGAGTTTGACTTGATGATTGATCTATTACCTTGACTAGATGTTGTCATACGATGGATTATACCGTACGTGGTGTTATGGCAGGGTGCCGATTGATTGATTCACCGACTCGATCATGTAGATACGTATACCTTATAGCTTTTAGCTGATAATTTACATTATGCTGCATTCATGTTACTCTTATGGCATTGCATATACCTGTGCTACTACACTTACACCATTATCGATGATGTGTATGATATACTTACACAGATCTGCCGGCTCACACACTTCATCATCGATAATTGCCATGTCACTACACAGTAAGATTGCTGCGTCATGACATGACTCCTTGCATAGTTTACTTGCTATAGTTACATATGCACCTTTATACGATGTTGCATTGGATTTTGGAGACTTTGGAGAGTTTGGGAATGGAAGGATATATTTTAAAAACCGGATTCATTTAAAAGAGCGGTTTTCCCTCGATATGTGCATATTACTGTTCCATGTTGCATGATAGATGGATATGCATACATTTCTATTGTATGTCACATACATCATGCTTTATGATTATACTTATTAAGAAATGCTGTTTTCATGAGATTTCTGGATTTGAGAACCGTGGTTATTTCAAAAGAAAGTATGTATTGTTTAAAAACCCGGTTTCTCTTGATATGATATTTCAGTGTATCCACCATGTGTTTTCTCTGTTCTGAGAGTGGCATGTGAAACCCGATTCGAGGAGCGGTAGGCACCTTCTGCAGGTACATGGTGGAACCGGTGAGGTACCCCGGGGCTAGAAGACTCGTATTGTTAGATGGTGAGCCTGGCAGTGGAGCAATACCTACCGGTGATAGTATTGGGCCCCGTCGGTTATCCGGAGGATACCGACCGGAGTCATGAGATGGATATGAGGGCCGAACAGAGTAGGCGGCGCCTGAGACGAGATATTTGAGGGCCGTTCTGAGGATGCGGCGCCTGAGATATCAGGATTTACGTGTCGATGCTGGACATGGGTTTTCATGATGTTTCGAGTGTCGATGCTGGACACTCAGGTTCCATGATTTGATGTGTTGCGAGGGGCACACGTTGATTTATATCCTCATACTTTCATGCATATTCTTTTTATGATATTTACATGCATGATGTTGTTGTATCATTGGTCGACAGGTGGACGAGATCCACATCCATACATACATTGATTATATTGTTGGATGATATCCACATGGTGATAGGCATTTTTTATAGTGTTGGCACATATACAGTGACGGTCACCCTAGATATCATAGTATTACCTTCATGATATAGTTGATCTAGGAGTCGTTGTTTATTCGATTTCTACATGTTGATGTTTTTCTACTCACGAGTTGGCAACTTACCCCGTTGTGCCACAGTTCTTACAGGTTGACCGCATGGATCAGTAGCGGCTTCGCTGGCACACAGTTGCATTCGGGTGTTTTGCATTGTTAGGTGGGACATTTGTATCGTGCCCACTCTTGTTTTTACTATTCATATTGTATCTAGTCAACTCCATCAGTCAAAACTAGTAATTGTATAAGGAATGAGACGTAGTGAGACTTGTGGTTGCGAGACTTAGAGCGAGAGGTTTTCCGCTACTTGTGGTTTTGATGTCTTGCTTATTTCTTTATATTTTGTGGTGAAATTCGCCGTTGGGCCTCGTATACTTATATGTACTATCTTGCGTGGTTCTGATCCGCCAGTTGGTGAAGAGCTAGCTCCCGTTTGGGGATGCTTTTATCATTATTATGTATTTGTGGCTTTGGATCAAAATATACAAAGGAGGTGCTGCCTAAATTTTTAAAAGACGAAACATGTTTATTTAAACTTGCATAATCCACTTGCATTTTTCATGTTCCTATTCAATGATTAAGAAAACTTGATTTCATTATACCCTTATTCCAAAACATCACCTCTTTTATTTTTCTTAAAAAGGGTTTAGATTTCTAGGTTTCGGCTTACTTGAATTACGTTACGCCTTTAGACGTGGCGTGATATAAGTACCGGTAACGAGCTAATTTCAGGTCGTGACAAAGTTGGTATCAGAGCGCTAGGTTTAACATTGGTTCGAGTCTATGTTTGACTATGCGGAGTCTAGGGCGCGTATATATTTCGGAACCTAGGCTTGATCTTACGGAACTTAGACTTGAACGGGGGGAAATTAGACCCGAACTTTCGTTACATAGGCTGACCCTGATTGATGGAGTAGGTAGCTTGAGCAGAGTGACGTACCGTATGTATGTTCCACGACATATTTAAGATACGATACTTTACTTAAGAGACCTTAGGATGTATATAGTTTGAGATCAATGATTCTTTTCATACCCATGATTATACATCCATTTAAGATCCTTGATTCTATCTGTTCCATGATCATACTCTCATTGATGTTGTTCCTTCTTATGGTCATGTATCCATTCTGGATTTGTTGTTTCCTTTCATCCTTTTGATCTGTTTTCATCGATACTCGATTGAGCTTCATGTCACCATGTTTGAGCGCAGATTGAGCTGCTGCTAGTGTTGCGGTCAAGGAAAGCTCGTCATGGACGAGGATTGACGATTGTGTTTTTTTGGTGATATGGGAACGTCTCGACGTAGTGTGGTGTTGTGACCTCTTATTGAGGCGAGTGTTGGTTTTGCACCAGATGATCGGGACATTGATAGAGGTTGCCAGCTGTGGGAGGACTGTTGATGTACAGCATACCTCAGAGATTTTGATGTCGTCTACCGTGCGGACAGTTGACCCAGCTGTTGCTAAGATTGATGGGATGTCAGTTCCAGAGCTTACGAACTAAGATCGCTGGAGCTTCCAGGCAGAGATATGACAGATGATAGCTAGTCTATCCCGAGTTGAGAGACGAAGGTGATTCGTCAGATTGATGCGTCGACGCAGGCCCAGCTGAGTTGAAGATTTCCAGTGTGGAAGATCTTACTCGGATCTAGAGTAGATCGATCTAGAGATGACGTTGTTCGTTGGATGATCCAATAGGAGATCAGTAAGTTGACTAGCTTCGGATAGAGGACCACACCCAGATGCGTTGTGAGTTGATTGGGAACGGACGAATATAGAGTATTCCTCCTATGGTTGGGACGAGTTCCTGAGGATGTGTTCAGCTAGATATCTTCTATAGAGTAATGAAGATACCGAGTTCATGATTTCGAGTCCGTGTGAGAGACTTCGGATCGACCGTGGCTGAGAACTGTTGCAGTGCGCAGATAGCGTGATGTGACGTCGAAGTGGACGATGATACAGACGAATGGAACCAGAGGTTCGCGCGGGATGCTGGCGAGCTGCTGTTACTCCCGGTCGAGATCAGAGATCTAATATTCATGCAGAGGCGTAAAATATGGCCAGTTCCTGCGGAAATGGTGTTCTGAGAACGCAGATGTCCAGAAAGCGAGAAAAGATTATATAAGTGTACCAGCCTCCGTACAGTTCTGCATAGGCGAGATTGGATGAGACCCTGAGCAGGTTCCTTCTAGGACACTACTGCGATGAGATTTGCGCCGAGGATCAGATGTTTCACGAGTATTCAGAGGGCCAGAGGCCGATGCCAGTAACGTGCTGCTTTGCGAGTGATCATACTTGTTAGCCAAGAGATGACCGTAGGAGTGCCAAAGTGGAATCATTTCCGTTAGCACACTTTTTCGGGCAGACGAGCCGAAGGATTACGAGATTAGTAATCCACAGAGAAATGAAGACCCAGAGACAGAAGACGCCAGACCGTGAGCAAGGGAGGAAAGCGGATGTCCTTGCTCTTCCAGTGTCACGACCCGAAATATTAGCTCATGACCGGCACTTCAATCACGCCACTTCTATAGGCGTCACGTAATTCAAGTAAGCCGAAAACCAGAAATCTAAACCCTTTTTATGAAAAATCAAGGAGGTGAAGTTTTGAATAAAAGGATAAGGAAATCAAGTTTTCTTAATGCATAGAAAAGGGACATGAAAATGCAAGTAAAAAATTTTAGTTACAAAACATGTTTTCAGACTAGAAATTTTCACTTGCATTTTTATGTCCCTTTTCTATGCATTAAGAAAACATGATTTCCTTATCCCTTTATTTCAAAATTCACCTCCTTGATTTTTCTTAAAAAGGGTTTAGATTTCTAGGTTTCGGCTTACTTGAATTACGGGACGCCTTTAGACGTGGCATGATTTAAGTGCCGGTCACGAGCTAATATTTCGGGTCATGACAAAATTGGTATCAAAGTGCTAGGTTTAACCTTGTTTCGAGTCTATGTTTGACGATGCGGATGTAGGGTTAGCTTAGCACCTTAGCAAGGTTTTGGCAAGCATCAAACATGCTATATTAAAAATTTCGGGATACAAAACAAACCAACCAAGTAATCAAACTAGAGAATTAGGGTTAACTTTGCATGTAAACAACTTTACATCTAAGAGAGAGGGATTACAATCTTTGTAATCCGTTCCCTCGCTTCATAAGCTCCGAGTTGTGGTCCCTTCGCTGCGATCATCAAGCTCGCAGACTCTGGAGAGGCTCCACGAGGTGAATGATGAATCTTGCTTGAAGTCTTCGAAATCCAAGACGATCTTCTTCGAGGAAACACGAACTTGAGTTATCTCTTCACTAATTTAGAATTAGTGAACCTAACACACTAATCTATATGGCTAGTATAGAAGAGGATGATGAAGTAGAAATTTTGCCCTCTTTAGTTTTCTTTTTCTCACTTTTTTCATCACCTTTGAAAAAGCTAGCAAGCTTTTTAAGGAAGAAGAAGATGAAGTGATGAGAATAAATGTTGTGTGTGGTTAGAAATGCAACCCAAGGTCAAGTATATCATCCTTAACCCATGTAGAGACTTAACCATTAGCTATGGTTGATAAATATCTCAAGCAAGACAAAAAGTGTGGACAAAGTCAAATAAACTACAAGCTTCTACGAGCTTCATCCATGAACATTATCCACAATATTTGAATTACTTAATGATAAATATAAACCCTAATATTAACCCTAGTATGGTTTAACTCTAATAAACCCTAGTTGCATTTATAACCAAGCATGTTAAAATTATACATATCACATATATATAATTAAGTAACTAAAGAATACATTTAACATATATCACTTATATATTAATGTATCCGAATTGAGAAAAAGAATTACTTAAGTGAGCATATATTAGTTAATGTAATATAATATATCACATATATAATTATACATTAAATTATCGAATCATACTTGATCCGATAATCCGGCTATATCACATATAACCGACTAATATATAATATGTATCATTTCATCGAATCAACACTTGATCCGATAACCCGGCTATATCTCACTTATCGCGAGAATAGAATACGGTATCACATATCGTATTTTTCTCGGTCCTGCACGTATCGCATATGTGCTACTACTCCGTTTTGCCTGAGCCAGGAAACCTCTGTGTAGGACTCAAAATACTCGTCAATACACCGGCAGTAGGTGATGATCATATCAAACACCTACAAACTGCAAGCGGTCAACTAAACGTAACAGCCACCCGAGTATTGAGTGACCAGATGATTAACAAGCAAGCCTGTACATACTACTACGAATCCAGTCTGTAACACTACCATACAGTCCGGTCTCTTCGTCTGATATGTCACATATCCAGTCTAGGGGTGGTAAACATCAGACCCACATAACCGATAAGTCGTGTCAATATGAGGCTCATAACGGGTCGAGAAACTACTCATAACACTTACCAGTATATCTCTATATCAGCCCTGGCTAGGGACTTACATGTATGGCCAATCGAACACAGCGCAACATCAACTCCCAATACCGGGAGAGACGAAACCCCTCCTATCGCTCATTGCCTCCATGTGATTCGGGACTGTACCCAAAAGCCACCGTTTTGCAAGTCCTCTTGAGCGTGGTAAGGTGGAAATCAAAGCACAGTGGGAATCATACAAGACTCTATGACGATCTCGGGTCTACAGACTAACATGTATCAGTGTCACCGGCGAACTGCTATATGACGATAGTCATAATACCATCTAGAAGTTCTCGGCTAGTCCGTTTAGTGTACCCAGTCTCCACTAAGCACCCGTACACCATCTTTGATGTCCAACACCTATGGATATGGGATGACCCATCGCCCATCATATGGGTCAAGATGCGTATACGCTAGTCTACTCTGGAGTATCGATGCCCTGTCTCAATACACCCTCGACTAGGAACAGTTATAGGATGTACTCGTGGACTACCCTGGCCCCACTAGTATGATCTCATAATAGTCCTAGTAGTCGAGTACATATCCTAAGGGCTTTATCAACATGTGAGGGCAAGACAATAAACTAATACAAGTTAACATGTTAAGACAAAGTGAAACCAGATAGAATACTATCATGTCGAGCAAGAAAGTCCTCTCTATATATATCCAAGCATCCATTATAATATACATCATATGTAGAACACTGGGCTCTAAGGCATATACATAACTAACAATCTCCCACTTGTACTAAGGCCAGCTGTTGTAGTATCTCATACCCAACATCCCGAAGAGTCTCTCAAAATGTATTTAGGGTATGGCCTTCGTGGGTGGATCCGCAGTGTTGTCTTTCAAATCAACTCTCCAGACCTCGATCTCCTGGCGATCAACTATCTCCCAAATCAGGTGATACCGCCTCAGAATATGCCTGGATCTCTGATGGGACCTGGGTTCCTTGGCCAAAGCCATGTCTCCATTGTTATCATAATACAGAGGTATTGGATGCTCAATTGACGGAACCACACGAAGTTCAGTTATAAACTTCTTTATCCAGACAGCCTCTTTGGCAGCATCGTTGGCAGCGATGTATTCAACCTCCATCAACGAGTCTGCCACGATTTCCTGTTTGGAACTCTTCCATCACACCGTCCCTCCATTGAGGGTAAAGACAAAACCCGTGTGCGACTTAGAGTCATCCTTATCACTCTAGAGGCTCGAATCGGTAAAGGACGCCACCTGGAGTTCTCTGTTACCATACACCAAGAACATCTCCTTAGTCCTTCTCATGTACTTGAGAATGTTCTTCACAGCTATCCAGTGGTCCCCTCCAGGATCTGCTTGATATCTACTCACTACACTTAGTGAGTATACTACATCGGGTGTGGTACATAGCATCGCGTACATCATAGAGCCAACTACCGAAGCATAGGGTATCCCTTGCATGCGAGCTCTCTCCAAATCAGTCTTAGGAGACATCTCGTTGGAGAGAGTGAGTCCAGAGATCGTGGGTAAATTCCCATGCTTGGATTCTTCCATACTAAACCTCTTTAGTATGTCGTCAATGTACCTGGATTGGGACAATCCCAGTATATGTCTAGATCTATCTCTATAGATCTTAATCCCTAAGATGCCGGAGGCATCACCTAGATCTTTCATTGAGAATCTGTGTGATAAGAAGAGCTTGACCGAGTGCATCTTAGGAATATCATTTCCTATCAATAGTATGTCATCCACGTACAATACGAGGAAGACAACCTTACTCTTTGTCACTTTCTTTTATATACAAGGTTCATCTTTGTTTTTGATGAAGTCAAACTCTTTGATTACCACATCAAAACAGATGTTCCAACTCCGTGATGCCTCCTTCAACCTATAGATAGATTTATGCAGCTTGCACACCTTTCCGCTGCTCCCACTGTCTACGAAGCCCTCTGGCTGAGTCATGTACATGCACTCCTCTAAATCACTATTTTGAAAGGCGTTCTTAACATCCATTTGCCAGATTTCATAGTCATGGTATGCAGCAGTGGCAAGTAGGATCCTGAAGGACTTAAGCATAGCCACTGGAGAAAAGGTTTCATCATAATCGACACCTGGTCGTTGACGAAAACCCTTTGCAACAAATCTAGCTTTGAAATTCTCAAATTTTCCATCTACACCAAGTTTCTTTTTAAAGATCCATTTGCTCCGAATGGGTTTCACCCCTTCAGGAGCAACTTCCAAAGTCCATACTTTGTTGGTGTACAAGGATTCCATCTCAGATCGCATTCCATCTAGCCACTTCACAGAGTCACCACTCGTGATGGCCTGCTCGAAATTAGTCGGGACATCATCTTCCATGATGCAATCCTCGCTCCCACCATCGATGAGAAAACTATAGTATCTCTCAGGTGGATGAGGAACCCTACTAGATCGGCGGAGCGGCTGAGTTTCGTCGGGAACTACTAAATCCTCTGGTTCCACTAAATCTTCAGTTGCAGTTTGTGCTGCTGGAACTTCTTCCAGCTCTACCTCTTCGCCACTAATTTCTTTTGCAAGAAATTCCTTTTCCAAAAAGGTAGCATATTGAGCAACAAACACCTTTTGCTCCTTAGCAAGGTAGAAAAAATATCCTTGAGAATTCTTTGGATATCCCACAAACATGCAATGAACTGATCGTACCTCGAGCTTGTCCGGATTTTTCCTTTTAACATAGGCCGGACAACCCCATATTTTAACCCTTTTAAAATATGGTCTCTTCCCACTCCATATCTCATATCGTGTGGTGGGTACAGATTTAGATGAAACTAGATTCAATAGGTATATGGCTGTCTCAAGCGTATACCCCTATAAGGAAATAGGCAACTCAGCAGTGCTCATCATAGAGCGCACTATATCTAATAGGGTGTGATTCCTCCGTTCCGATACACCGTTGTGCTGTGGTGTATATGGTGGAGTAAGCTGAGAGAGAATCCCATTCTCTTTTAGATAATCCCGGAACTCATTGCTCAAGTATTTCCTCCTCGATCAGATCGAAGGATTTTTATACTTTTACCAGTTTGGTTCTCTACTTCGTGCTTATTTTCTTTGAATTTCTCAAAAGCATCAGACTTGTTTTTCAACAGGAACACATGTCCGTATCTTGAGAGATCGTTAGTGAATGTAATGAAGTACGAGGAACCATACCTGGCATGTGTAGACATGGGACCACCTACAACACTATGTATCGGTCCCAAGAGTTCTGTAACTCTTTCTTTGTGTCCACTAAACGGAGTTTTGGTCATCTTGTCTTTGAGACATGAATGGCAAGTTTCATAAGATGATAATTCGAACGTATTCAAATATCCATCTTTATGTAACTTAGCTAGTCGTGTCGCATTGATATGACCTAGTCTAAAATGCCACAAGAAGGATTCGTTCATTTCTGAATTCTTCCTCTTGTGTGTGTTTTGTACATTAAGAACTGTCGTTTGATTTAGAACGTATATGCCATTATTTAACGAGCCTGATCCAATCAACTTTGGATTCAGGAAGATGTTCCTAACATTATCCTTTACTACAAAATTATATCCTTCTTTACCCAATAAAGAAACTGATATAACATTGCATATCAGGGTCGGTATGTAATAGCATTCGTTCAGAATCAATGTATTGCCATTTGATAATACATGGTGATATTCGCCAACTGCTTTGGATGCAACATCTGCACCATTCCCTACTCTTACGAAAAGATCACCCATTCCCAGTTCTCTATCTTTCCGTAGCCCATGGAACATATAACATATGTATATGTAGGATCCTGATCCGGTATCTAATACCCAGGACGTAGAGTGAACTTAGAAACAATTCTCGATTACTAACACACCCGAAGAAGATGTATCAACATACTTATTCTTCGTTTGGGCGGCGTGAGTAAGCGGATACGTTACTATTCCCTACTCAGTCTTATAACATTTATAAGAAAAAACGGGACCAACGTTCCCCTGCTCAGTATAACAAGCGGGTTCGGTCAATACATTAATGTTATTATCTTGATTGAGGCCTGACATGGTCGCTACCTTGAGAGAGCGAGAAGAAAACACTTTAGCGTATGCTCTTGCAAGATTAGATTGGTTATTATCTTATCTAATCAGAATGGCTCCCACTGTTTTTATCAAATCTTCCTTCAAACCCAAAAAGGTAAGATTAGCCGGGATTAATTACACCTTACAAGTTCGCCAATCTTTAAGCCAGGTCAGTGTTGGTACTTTGAGGGAGGTTCCCCGTGCTTTCACACGGACCTAATTAAAATAAATCTCGTTTTCCAAGAGACATAACCCCGTTAACACCTTTCTAGACACCTACTTGATCGGCTATTTGTCATGTGTAAAACTCTCCCAGGTGTAACTCTTACTCGCAGTGGGTATCGAGATCTAACTATCTCATAGAAGGTATGCAATCTCATTGCAAATTTCAACACTTGAAACTCCCGATAATGCTTTTACCCCTAGCGATTTATGACCTTGAATAAGTCAACAAACCATAAATCGCATGTCATGTTTAACCCGTACATTTCCTGATTGAATTAAACCCACCCGTACTTCTCTTGACTAAGTCAACAAGGCCGTAAGACTACCCTAATCCAATCGCATCTCATGCTTTAGCAGATAAACACTATTTAGGTACCGTACACTACGCCTTGACTAAGTCAACAAACGTATCATGAATAATAAATATTACTTATCTGAAATGACAGAGGGTTACGACAGGTTTTTCAGAAAACCTTTCGCGTAATGAACTTGATATCGTTGTAGAAACAAGTGATTTTGAAAAGGAGTGTTTTTTGATTTTACTAGTTTCGCTCCTAGTGAAGGGATCTCGGCTCTTTCCTTATCGAATAGGGTGCTGGATATTCTACAAGGAATACCGCTATGCAAAGCAAGAACTATAAAGCAATCAAAAAACATAACCGAGTGTTTGTAGCATCTGCTAGTTTTTCTAAAGAGGTCACTCCCGGTGAAGGGATCTCGGCTCTTTCCTTATCAAATAAGGTGATGGATATTCTACAAGAAATACCGCTATGCAAAGCAAAAACTAGAGCTACCCTTTTTGAAAATTTGATTCTACAACATCTTTTAGGTTTCTTTTCTTTTCATTAATCTCATTAATGAAATCCCATCATTTAAGCTTCCTAAGCATCACAGAAGAAATGGAAGCAGTAATATTTATATATCATATATATATAGTATAAGCATTCGTCTCACGCATATAAAATGATCACATCACAATATATCAGCAGTAAAAGATTACATATGAAATATTGGATATACTGGGAGGTCTGTGTTTTATTTTGAGCCTGTATAAAACACCGATTCCACAGTCGCGATGAATAGCCAAACCCACATCCCTAGACCGATACGAGAGCAGCAAGTAACCCTCCTAATTCTAGGGTTTGGAGACCCGGTCTCGACTCCTCGAGATGGTCTCCCAATGGACCCTAAAACCCGGTTACTTGTGCTCCCCAGCTTGGGTCTATCCTAATGCGGAAAAGTAAATAATATACAATGGTGACATCATCCTCAACCCGAGAGTGCACCAATAAAAGAATATTACATACAATGAATTCTACATGAATGAAAATAAAAACCGCATCTTACATAAAAAAAACCCGGATATTCAATACACGACGATCCAATATAACATATCACAGCAACACATAATCATCATAAATAAGTAGGCGAAGTAAGATAATTCGATAGATTCAACGAATTCGCAAAAATTCAAAGAGTGCTCAACACTTGAGCACAGTTAAAATTAACCAGAGACATACCACAGTACCTACGGACCAACAGCAGAAGGGCCAACCCAAGCCTCTCAAGTGGCGCTGCGGATCCACCGCCAAAACCAGGTTTTAGCCGCGGATCCGCGGTCACGTAGACAAGTTAGGGTTTCATTCTTCATGTGTGTCCATAGAATTCCCTGCATGGGTTTTTCAATATTTTTAACTTGGAAAATCCAACTTTTTGAAAAAATTCCAGTGAGGGGGTGCAAAATGGGTTTCCGGGGTTTGATCGGAGTTCTAATTTCGTCTAGACAACGCTTAATGCTCTAGCTTGGCTTTGATACCACTGTATGGTTAGCTTAACACCATAGAAAGGTTTTGGCAAGCATCAAACTTGCTACATTAAAATTTTTGGGGTGCTAAACAAGCGAACCAAGTAATCAAACTAGAGAATTAAGGTTAACTTTGTATGTAAACAACTTTATATCTAAGAGAGAGGGATTACAACCTTTGTAGTCCATTCCATCACTTCATAAGCTCCGAGTTGTGGATCCTTCACTGTGATAATCAAGCTCCCATACTCTGGAGAGGCTCCAAGGTGAATGATGCATCTTGCTTGAAGTCTTCGAAATCCAAGACAATCTACTTTGAGGAAACACGAACTCAAGCTGTCTCTTCACTAATGTAGAATTACTGAAGCTAACGCACTAATCTATATGGCTAGTATAGAAGAGAATGATGAAGTACGAATTTTTCCCTCTTTAGTTTTCTTTTTCTCACTTTATTTCATCACCATTGAAAAAGCTAGCAATCTTTTTAAGGAGGAAAAAGATGAAGTGATGAGAATAAATTTTGTGTGTGGTTAGAAATGCAACCCAAGGTCAAGTATATCATCCTTAACCCATGTAGAGACTTAACCATTACCTATGGTTAAAGGTATGGTTGATAAATGTCTTAAGCAAGACAAAAAGAGTGGACAAAGTCAAAGAAACTACAAACTTCTACAAGCTTCCTCCATGAACATTATCCACAATATTTGAATTACATAATGATAAATATAAACCCTAATATTAACCCTAGTATGGTTTAACTCTAATAAACCCTAGTTGCATTTATAACCAAGCATGTTACAATTATACTGTTAGTTATGTATATGCCCTAGAGGCCATTGTTGTACATATAATGTATATTATAATGGATGCTTGGATATATTTAGAGAGGACTTTCTTTCTCGTCATGATAGTATGGTATTTGGTTTCACTTTATCTTAACATGTTGACTTGTATTGGTTTACTGTCTTTCTCTCACATGTTTATAAAGCCCTTAGGATCTGTACTCCACTACTGGGACTATGATGAGATCATACTAGTGGGGCCATGGTAGTCGATGAGTACAACGTATAACTGTTCCTAGTCTATGGTATATCGAGACAGGGCATTGATACACCAGAGTAGACTAGCGTATACGCATCTTGACACATATGATGTGAGATGGATGATCCCATATCTATCGGTGTTTGACATCAAGGATGGTGTACGGGTGCTCAATGGAGACTAGGTACGCTGGACGGACTCGCCGAGAACTCCCAGATGGTGATATACCATACGTCAGATGGTAGTTCTCCGGTGACACTGGTACAAGGTAGTCTGTAGACCCGAGATTGTCATAGAGTCTTGTGTGATTCCCACTGTGCTTTGATTTCCACCTTACCACGTCCAAGAGGGCATGCAAAACGGTGGCTTTCGGGTGCAGTCCCGAATCACATGGAGGCAATAAGCGATAGGAGGGGATTCGTCTCTCCCGGTATAAGGAGTTGATGTTGTGCTGTGTTCGATTGGCTATAACTGGAAGTCCTTGGCAAGGGCTGATATAGAGATTTACTGGTAAGTGTTACCAGTAGTTTCTCGACCCGTTATGAGCCACACATCGACTCGACTTATCGGTTACTGGGGTCTGACGTATCCACCCCTAGACTTGATATGCGACATATCAGACGAAGTGACCGGACTGTACGCGAGTGTTACTGATTGGATTCACAGGAGAACATACAGGCTAGCTTGTTGATCTTCTGATCGCTCAATACCTGTATGGCTGCTACGTTTAGGTGACTGCTTGCAGCTTGTAGGTGTTTGATAGGATCATCACCTGCTACCGGCGTATTGACGATTCTTTAGAGTCCTATTCTGAGCTTTCTTGACTCAGGCAAAACGGAGTAGAGGCACATATGTGATATGTGCAGGACCGAGGATAATGCGATATGAGATACCGTATTATATTCTCGCGATATTTAGATATGAACCGGGTCATCAGATCAAGTGTTGATTCGATGAATCGGTACATGATATATTAGTCGGTTATATTCGATATAGCCGTATTGTCGGATCAAGTGTTGATTCGATGATTTAATATATAATAATATATATGATATATTGTATTAAATTATCAAATATTGGCTCGCTTTATTATTTCATTTTCTCACCGGATAATGCATTAATATATATGCGATATATATTAATTGTATTATTTTCTTTTGTTACAAATATATAATATATGTGTGATATATATTATAGTACCATGATATGATTAATAATGGAACATGTTTACTAGAGATTAAGCAAGGTTAGGGTTTGATTAGGGTTAGTTCTTTCTTGCACCTTCTGGAACTTTTCCTTTTGTCATGAAGAAGATATTATGATAGATATTTATCCATGACTCATTCTTTAACCCAACCAAACACTAACCCTAGTTTATTCTCTACAAAGGTTATCCTAGTCATCCTTGACCATGGTTTCATGATTAATCATATATTCATTTCTATTATTCATCATAAAAGGATTAACTCTTTTTCTATCATCTTCTTCTCTCTTGAGCTTTGAGAAAGCTTGCTAGTTATTCATTTTGTGATGATTTCTTGTGAGAAACTGATATAAAAAGATAGCATAAATACTACTCCATCATCTTCATCTAATCTAGCCCATTAGATTAGGGTGTTCACCTCATTAGAGTGAGAGAGCTTGAGTTATTGCAACTTCGACGTAGATCATCGGAGAAAAGGAATACTACAAGCTAGCATGGATCATTCGAGTCGTGGAGCCTCTCGTGAGTCTGGGAGATCGTGGATCACGGCGAAGGGACTTCTACTCGGAGCTTATGAAGTGAAGGAGCAGACTACAAAGGTTCTAATCCCTCACACTTAGTAGTAAAGATGTTTACTTGCATGTTAAACCCTAATAATCTAGCAAAGATCCCGGCTTTGGGTTGTTCGGCACGTCTAAAATTTTATTCGAGCATGCTTGATGCCTTATGAACCCTCACAAGAGTGCTTAGGAACCCTACAGTGGTATCAGAGCCTAGCTAGAGCATTAGGCGACGTGTATACGAAGTTAAAACTCCGAACGAACCCCGAAACGACATTTTAAACCTCTTTCTGGATATTTTTTAAAAACTGTGATTTTTCAGAATTAAAAATTCCTAAAAAATTCAGCAGAAGGGAAATATAAGCACAACAGTGAAAAACGAGCGCATAATCCGTACAAACCGCAGTGGAACCACGGCCATACCGCGCTTGGACCGCAGATCCGCAGCAGTACAGAGGAGTTATGCACTCGTTTTTGCACTGTAATATCAATTTCTGTAGGTGCTATTTTCTGTGTATTTTTAATCTGACTCAAATGTTGAGTATTCTGAGGTTTATTTTGTAATCGTAGATTCGATCGGAATATTTAATTTTGTTATGTTTTCCGGATATTTAGAAACTGTTAAAATGTTCGAACGGATATCATTAACTCACTTTTTCCCGGCACGTAAAATTTTCAAGTGTTGAATTTTTATCGGGTTTAAATCTTTCGGATAAACGTACAAGTAACGCAGTGGTCCCTCTAGAAGAACACAAACCATAACTCGATTATGTGACCGTCTGAACCGCCTCTAAACCTTAGGGATTGGGGCAGTACGGCGTGCCACATGTGAGGCGTTGGCTTGACCCTTCTACGGCTGGATCATCGGTACTGTGACAGATTCTGGGATTATTTGAACTCCCCTCAAGTGTTGAGCTATTTAGGAAATTTTGGGTATTTGATTATCTGTTCGGAAAGTTTAATATTGTCTATTTATCTGGAATGTGATACAATATGTGGAATTCATATAGTTAGGCATGAAATACGAAATATGTGATATTTCGGATTTACGATGTCTAAGGTGATTGTGGATTCCAAATGTTGTAGTTTTACAATTTCTTTTCTGTGACCGTAACTGTAGTATGTAGGTGTATTGCCGGTCTTCGTTTCTAAACATCAACGACAATCGGCGTATGCATACTTACTTACGTTAATGATATGTGATATCATGTGTTGCTGTGATATGTTATATTGGATCGTCGTGTTCTGAATAGCCGGGGGTTTTATGTGAGATGAGCGTTTTTATTTTCATTCATGTAAAATTCATTTGGATGTATGTAATATTCTTTTATTGGGGCACTTCCGGGATGAGGTTGTTGTCACCAGTGTATATTATTTACTTTTCCGTATTAGGTAGACCCAAGGAGGAGAGCACAAGTAACTGGGTTCTACGATCCAGTGGGAGGCCATCTCGAGGAGTCGAGACCGGGTCTCCTAACCCTAGAACTGGCAGAGTTACTTGCCGCTCTCGTAGGGGTCTAGGCATGTGGGTTTGGCTATTCATCGCGACCTTGGAATCCGTGTTTTATACCGGCTCGTATTGAAAACACGGACATCCTGGTATATCCAATATTTTATATATGTTCTTCTGCAGCAATGTTTTGTGATGAGATCATATTACTGCCTCAGACGAATGCTTATACTATATATATATGCTGATATATAAATATTACTGCTTTCGTTTCTTCTGTGATGCTTAGGAAGCTTAAGCTGATGGGATTTATTAATGAGATTAATAAAAAGAAAAGAAACCTAAAAGATGTTGTTGAATCAAAACTTTATAAAAAAAAAGGGTAGCTACAGTTTTTCTTTGCATAGCGGTATATATGATATACCCTGCACCTTATTCGATGAGGAAAGAGCCGAGATCCCTTCACCGGGAGTGCCCTCTTTAGCGAAACTGGCAGATGCTACAAACTCGCGGTTTTGTTTTTGATAGCTTATATAGTTCTTGCTTTGCACAGCAGTATATATGATATATCCTGCACCTTATTCGATGAGGAAAGAGCCGAAATCCCTTCACCGGGCGTGACCTCTTTAGAGAAACTGGAAAAGCCTAAAAAACACTCCTTTTCAAAAACACTCGATTCTTCGACGATATCAAGTTCATTACGCTCATGGTTTTCTGAAAAACCTGCGTAGCCCTCCGCCATTTCAGATAAAGACTATTTAGTATTCGTGCTTTGTTTGTTGGCCTTTGTCAAGGCGTAGTGTGCGGTAGCTAACTGGTACTTATCTGTTTAAACATATGATGTGATTGGATTAGAGTATTCGTGCGACCTTGTTGGCCTTTGTCAAGGGTCGTGCGGGTGGGTTTATTTCAATCAAGAAATGACAGGTTGAACTTGACTGGCTTCCTATGGTTTGTTGCCCTTTGTCAAGGTCATAGGGGTTAGGGGCAAAAGCATTATCGGGAATTTCATTTGTTGAAATTTGCAATGACATCGCATACCTCCTATGAGATAGTTGGAACCCGATACCCACTGCGAGTAAGAGTTACTCCTGGGAGAGTTTTACACAGGATAATTAGCCGATCAAGTAGGTTTCTAGAAAAGTGTTAACGGGGTTACGTCTCTTGGAAAACGAGGTTTACTTTAATTAGGTCCGAGCGAAAGCACGGGGAACCTCTCTCAAGTACCGACACTGATCTGGCTAAAAGATTGACGAAATTATTGGGTGTAATTAATCCCGGCTAATCTTATCTTTTAGGTTTTGAAGGAAGATTTGATAAAAACAGTGGGAGACATCCTGAATAGATAAGATAATAACCAATCTAATCTTGCAAGAGTATACGCTAAAGTGTTTTCTTCTCTCTCTCTCTCCAGGTAGCGACCATGTCAGGCCATAATCAAGATAATAATATGGATGTATTGACTGAACCCGCTTATTATACTGAGCAGGGAAACGTTGATCCCGTTCTTTCTTATAAGAATTATAAGACTGAACAGGGAATAGGAGAATATCTGGATTCTCACGCCGCCCAAATACAGAACAGACATGCTGATGCATCTTCTTCGGGTGTGTTAGTTATTGAGAACTGTTTCTCAGTTCACCCTACGTCCTGGGTATTAGATACCGGATCAGGATCCCACATATGTAAATTGTTACATGGGCTACGTAAAGGGAGAGAACTGGGAAAAGGTGGTCATTCCGTTCAAGTAAGGAATGTGCAAGTATTGCAGCCAAAGAAGTTGGCGAATATCACCTAGTATTACCAAGTCATAATACACTGATTCTGAATGAGTGCTATTATATACCGAACATGATGTGCAACATTATATCAGTTTCTTTATTAAGTAAAGAAGGATATAATTTTGTAGTACAGGATAATGTTATAAACATCTTCCTAAATCAAAAGTTGATTGCATCAGGCTTGTTACATAATGGAATATTCATTTTCAATCAAAATACAGTCCTCAATATACAAAACACACACAAGAGGAAGAGTTCAGAAATGAACGGATCCTTCTTGTGGCATTGTAGACTTGGTCATATCAATGCGACACGGCTAGCTAAGTTACATAAGGATGGATATTTGAATCCGTTCGAATTATCATCTTATGATACTTGCCATTCATGTCTCAAAGGAAAAATGACCAAAGCTCCGTTTAGTGGACACGGAGAAAGAGTTACGGAACTCTTAGGACTGGTACATAGTGATGTATGCGGTCCCATGTCTACGCATGCCAGGAACGGTTCTTCCTACTTCATTACATTCACTGACGATCTCTCAAGATTCGGACATGTATTCCTGATGAAACACAAGTCTGAAGCTTTTGAGAAATTCAGAGAATATAAGCACGAAGTAGAGAACCAAACGGGCAAAAGTATTAAGATCCTTCGATCTGATCGAGGAGGTAAATACTTGAGCAATGATTTTCTGGATTATCTAAAAGAGAATGGGATTCTCTCTCAGCTTACTCCTCCTTATACACCACAGCAGAACGGTGTATCGGAACGAAGGAATCGCACCCTATTAGATATGGTGCGCTCGATGATGAGTACAGTTGAGTTACCTATTTCCTTCTGGTGGTATGCACTTGAGACAGCAGCATACCTATTGAATCAAGTTCCAATTAAATCTGTACCTACCACACTATATAAGATATGGAGTAGGAAGAGACTATGTCTTAAACGAGTTAAGATATGGGGTTATCTGGCCTATGTCAAAAGGCAAAATCCAGACAAACTCGAGGCACGGTCAGTTCTATGCAAGTTTGTGGGATATCCCAAATATTCACATGGATATCTTTTCTTCCATCGCGAGGAACAAAAGGTGTTTGTTTGTCGACATGCCACCTTTTTATAAAAGGAATTTCTTGCAAAAGAGATTAGTGGCGAAGAGGTAGAACTGGAAGAAATTCCGGCTACACAAAGTGCAACTGAAGATTTAGTGGAACCAGAGGATTCAGTAGTACCCGACGAACCCCAGCCTCTCCGCCGATCTAGTAGGGTTTCTCGTCCACCTGAGAGATACTACGGTTTTCTCATTGATGGTTGGAGCGAGGATCGCATCATGGAGGATGATGACCCAACTAGTTTCAAGCAGGCCATCATGAGTGGTGACTCTGTGAAATGGCTGGATGCAATGCGATCTGAGATGGAATCCATGTACACCAACAAAGTATGGACTTTGGAAAATGCTCCTGAAGGGGTAAAACCAATTGGGGGCAAGTGGATCTTTAAAAAGAAATTTGGTGTAGACGGAAAAGATGAGACTTTCAAAGCTATACTTGTTGCAAAGGGTTTTCGTCAACGACCAGGTGTGGATTATGACGAAACCTTTTCACTAGTGGCTTTGCTTAAGTCCATCCGGATCTTACATGCCATTGCTGCATACCATGACTACGAAATCTAGCAAATGGATGTTAAGACCGCCTTTCTAAACGGTGATTTAGAAGAGTGCATATACATGACTCAGCCAGAGGGCTTCGTAGATAGTGGGAGCAGCGGAAAAGTGTGCAAGCTGCTTATATCCATTTATGGGTTAAAGCAAGTATCGCGGAGTTGGAACATCTGTTTTGATGTTGTAGTCAAAAAGTTTGACTTCATCAAAAATATAGATGAACCATGTATCTATAAGAAGGTAGCAGAGAGTAAGGTTGTCTTCCTCGTATTGTACGTGGATGACATACTCTTGATAGGAAATGATATTCCTATGCTGCAATTGTTAGTTATATGTATGCCCTAGAGATCATTACTGTACATTGGATGTATATTGTAGTGGATGCTGGGACATATATAGGTAGGACTTTCTTGCTCGACATGATAGTACGCTATCTGGTTGCTCTTTGTCTTAACATGTATACTTTCTGTCTCTCTGATTACATGTTGATAAAGCCCTTAGGATGAGTACTCGACTTCCAGGACTATGATGCAGATCATACTAGTGGGGCCTGGGTAGTCAATGAGTACATCCTTCATTGTTCCTATTCGTGGGAATATCGAGACGGGGCATCGATATTCCAGAGTAGACTAGCGTATATCTTCTCGACCCATGTGATGGGCGATGGATGATCCCATATCCATTGGTGTTTGACATCAGAGATGGTATACGGGTGCTCAGTGGAGACTGGGTACACTGAATGGACTCGCTGAGAACTCCCAGATAGTATTATACCTCACATCAGATGGCAGTTCTCTGGTGACACTGGTACAACTTAGTCTGTTGACCCGAGATCGTCATAGAGTCTTGTGTGTCTCCCACTGTGCTTTGATTTCCACCCTACCACGGCTCTACTGAGTCGTGCAAACAGGCGGTTTTTGGGTACAGTCCCGATTCACATGGAGGCAATGAGCGATAGGAGGGGATTCGTCTCTCCCGGTATTGGGGGTTGATGTTGCGCTATGCACGACTGGCCATAACAGGAAATCCCTGGCCAGGGTTGCAGTGATATACTGGTAAGAGTTATCAGTAGTTTCACGAATGTTATGGACCTCAAGTCGGCATGACTTATCGAGCTACTGGGGTCTGACGTTTACCACCCCTAGGCGAGATATGCGACATATCAGACGAACAGACCGGACTGTACGGTAAGTGTTACTGGTTGGATTCACAGGAGTGTGAGCGGGCTTGCTCGTCGATCTTCTGATCGCTCAATACCCGGGTGGCCGTTACGTTTAGCAGACCGCTTGCGGCTTGTGGGTGTTTGATATGATCATCACCTGCTGCCGGCGTATTGACGAGTCTTTAGAGTCCTACACAGAGGTTTCCTGGCTCAAGCGAAACGAAATAGGAGCGCATATGAGATATGTGCGGGACCGAGAATAATGCGTGGATGTGATACCGTATTTCATTCTCGCGATGAATGTGTCGAATGGTTGTATGAGATATAACCTAGTTATCGAATCAAGGATTGATTCAATAAGCCGATACATTGGATACTAGCCGGTTATATGCGACATGACCGGATCATTGAATCAAGTGTTGATTTAATGATTTAATGTATAATTATATATTTGATATATTACTTTGCATTAACTAGTATTGGTTCACTTTAAAAGGATTTTCTCACTTGAATTGTGCAAGTTGTATATGTGATATACTTTTGTGCACATGATTGTATCATGTTTGATGATACATGCTTATTTGGTTAAGTGTAAAGAATTAAACTATGGTTAAGTTAATGATTAGGGTTTTGTCTACTTAATTACTTATTCATTTATCTTATTTATTTATTCATTTTCTAAAATGAAAAGGATAAATGAATGGTTACTTGTTTTGTTTTTAGTTGAACATTCATGAAGTTTTGACTTAGTCTCCATTCTTGTCTTTTACTTAACCCTAACCATTTAAACTAACCCTAATTCATTCTCTACACTTAACTAAGGTTAGAAGATGATAAGAATTAATTCTTTTTCATTTTTCTTTAACACTTATCATATCTTCTTCTTCTTCTTCATCTTCTTCTTCCATGAAGAAAGCTTGCTACATCAATGGCAAGTGATGAAAAAGTGTGAGAAATACAATTCTAAAGTGAACCCACTTCCTATTTCATCATCCTCTACCTCTTGCCAAGTAGTATAGGGTGTTTCCTTCACAAGTTTTCATGGCTTGGTGAAGGTGGAGCTTGATCTAGTGATGCCTCGACGTAGATCATCTTCGGCACGTTGTCGACGACCTAGCCCGCCTTTTTCTCCGATGAAACCACCGTGAGAGTCATGGTTCGATTTGGACAGCGGAGAGGACTTCATCACGGAGCCTAGGAGGTGGAGGACCGGATCTACAATGGTTGTAGCCCCTTCCCTTTAACTATATTTCCGTTTACTTGCTTGCATCGCCTATATATCTAGTTGACGATCCGTATTAGGGTTTGTAGGCACCCGTAAAATTTGATTTGTGCATGTTTGATCACTTGTGAGACTCCATTAGAGTGCCTAGGAACCCTACAGTGGTATCAGAGCCTAGCTAGAGCCTTAGGCGATGCGTAGACAGAGTTAGAAGTCCGATCGACCCAAAACCCCGACTTTCAAATGCTCTCTGGACAATTCTGTAAAATGTGGATTTTTGTAGATTAAAAATATGCAGAAAAATCAGCAGGTGATTGTAAGGGTTACTGCAAAATTCGATGGCCTAATTCCTTAAAGGCGCCGCGGATCCGCGGCATGAGCATGCTCACGGCGGTTCCGCGGCAGTTTTGTCTTGTTGTGCATCGAAGTTTGCACCGTAATTCTTAGTAAGCAGTGCTGGTTTTCCTGGGAATATTTTAATATTTATTCCAGAGTTTTATTTTCTGGGTTGTATTGGGAACTCAGTGTATCGATCGGATTGTCTAATTTTGTCAGTGTGTTTTTCCGGGTATTTTAGAATATGTTAAAAAGTTCGACCGGATATAAATAACCATTTTTTCCCCTGCCGGGAAATTTCCAATTGTTGGATTTTTCCGTAGTTTAACGACGTTCTAAGTAGTGCAAGTAACGCTATGGACCCTCTAGAAGACAACAAACCTTAACTCGATTATGTGACCGTCTTGAACTGCCCTTTGAACCTTCGGGTTTGGGGCAGTACGGCGTGCCACATGTGAGGCGTTGGCTTGACCCTTCTACGGCTGGACCGTTGGTACTGAGGCACGAACTGAATGTTGTTAGACTTATTTCATGTGTTGAGCTGTATCGGGAAAACTTGGGTGTTCGATTGTTCGATCGAAAAGTTTAGCGTTTTCTATTTATCCGGAATGTGATACAATAATTGGAATTCACAAGTAGTTATGAGATAACGGAATGAATATTATAAACATAGCAGTTTAGTCTCACTTGATCGGTTGCCACGGAATTTTGATGTGATCAAAAGTTCGTCGCAATCACGTAGCGTACGCGGATACTCGCCGGGTAAACTTAATAGACAGCCTCGCTCCATAGCCCCGACCAAGTGACTGTAGGAGAACCCCGTCACCGAAAGCATCCGTTCGGGTTCTCGCGGCAGCGGTGTTCCGCCTTGGTTCACTTCGTCACCGGTATGGGGGGTGCAGCCGTCTACTGAAGTTTGCGACGAGCATTCGATCAGGATGTCGGGAATCTTGTTGAATTGCCCGACTTGATATTGAAAAGTGTTTTCGATAATGAGACTAAAATGCGGGGTTTATAATTGTTAGGCATGCGATGTCTAAAGAATTCATTTGATCAGGCATGCGATGTCTGAGGTGGTTGCGGATTCCAACTGTTGTAGTTTTACACTTTCTTTTCTGTGACCGTAAGTGTAATATGTGATATCGCCGGTTTCGTTGCTATATGTCAACGACAATTGGGATACGCATGTTTGCTTACGTTGATGACATGTGATGTTATGTGTTGCTGGATATGTTATATTGGATCGTCGTGTTTGAATAGCCGGGGGTTTTTATGTGAGATGAGTGTTTTTCATTTTCATTCATGTAAAAACTTGTATGTAATATTCTTTTATTGGGGCACTTCCAGGTTGCGGAAGATGTCACCGTTGATGTATATTATTTACTTTTCTGCACTAGGATAGACCCAAGGAGGGGAGCACAAGTAACCGGGTTCTAGGGTCCAGTGGGAGACCATCTCGAGGAGTCGAGTCCGGGTCTCCTAACCCTAGAATTGGTAGGGTTGCTTGCCGCTCTCGTAGGGGTCTAGGGGTGTGGGATTGGCTATTCATCACGACCGTGGAATCCGTGTTTTATACTGGCTCGTATTGAAAACACGGACGTCCTAGTATATCCAATATTTCATATGATATTTTCTGCTGCGTTATCTGTGATGTGATCATGTGATGTTCTGTGACAGATATTATATATAGTATATATGATATATTATATAGACGTTGCTTGTGTTTTACACCCGCGCTAGCCCTGCCCCGCTCTGCCGTTAGTTACCTAACCTAACGGTGCAGACGGGACATCGAGGCGAATGCGGATGGCATAAGCGTACGTTATATTTATCTGTGATGTTTAGGTGGACTTAAATGATGGGATATTCATTAATGAGATTAATGAAAGAAAATAAACCTAATTCATGTTGTGGAATCGAATTTCAAAATAAAAACAGATAGCTACAGTTCTTGCTTTGCATCGCGGTGTTCATTATAGAACATCCTGCACCTTATTCGATGAGGAAAGGACCGAGATCCCTTCACCGGGAGTGACTCCTTTAGTAATAACTGGCAGATGCTACAACCCTCGGTTTGTCTTTGATCACTTCTATAGTTTTCGCTTTGCACAGTGATATATATGATATATCCCGCACCTCATTCGACGAGGAAAGGGCCGACGATCCCTTCACCGGGAGTGACCCCTTTAGCAAAACTAGAAAAGCCTCGAAAACATTCCATTTAAAAACCATTTGATTCCGCAACGAGATCAAGTTCAAAGCGTTAAAGGTTTTCACAAAAACCATTCGCAACCCTCCGTCATTTTAGGAAGTAGTGTACTTAGTATTCGTGCTGTGTTTGTTGACCATAGTCAAGGCACAGTGTACGGTAGCTAAGTGATGTCTTCCTACACCGCATATGATGCGATTAGTTAGGACAGTCACGTGACTTTGTTGACCTTAGTTAAGGGTCATGTGGGTAGGTCTAATTAATCACGAAATGACGGGTAGAACTTGACTAGTACTTATGATTTGTTGACCATAGTTAAGGTCATAGGTGCTAGGGGTAAAAACCTTTATCGGGAGTTTCAAGTGTTGAAATTTGCAATGAGATTGCATACCTTCTATGTGATAGTTGGATCCCGATACCCACTGCGAGTAATTGTTACTCCTGGGAGAGTTTTGCACTTTGCAATTAGCCGATCAAGTAGGTGTCTAGAAAGGTGTCAACGGGGTTACGTCTCTGGGAAAACGAGGTTTACTGTAATTAGGTCCGTGCGAAAGCACGGGGAACCTCCATCAAACTACCGACACTGGCCTGGATGAAAGATTAGCGAACTTGTAGAGCGCAATTAATCCCGGCTAGTCTTTCCATTTAAGGTTTGAAGGAAGATTTGATAAAAACAGTGGGAGCCATCCTGATTAGATAAAATATATAACCAATCTAATCTTGCAAGAGCGCACGCAGAGTGTTTTCTTCTCTCTCTCCTGGTAGCGACCATATCTTGCCTTAATCAAGATAATAATACGGATATTGACCGAAACCCGCTTGTTATACTGAGCTGGGGAACGTTGACCCGCTCCAACTTATAATTGTTATAAGACAGAGCAGGAATTAGGGGAATACCAGGATTCCCATGCAGCCCAAACGAAGAAAGTGCATATGATGCATCTCCTTCGGGTGTGTTCATTACAAAGAACTGTTTCTCAGTATCCTCTGCATCCTGGGTATATGATACCGGATCAGGATCCCAGATATGTAATCTGTTACATAGGGCTACAAAAGGGTAGAAAAACTGAGAACGGGTGATAAGTTTCATGAGAGAGAAAACGGGGCAAGTGTTGCAGCCAAGTCTGTTGGTCACTGTCACCCTGTATTACCAATACATTGATTCTGAACGAATGTTATTAGATACCGAACCTGATATACAAAATCATATCACCCTCTTTACAAGTAAAGAAATGATAAAATTTTGTATTGTTGGATAATGTTTTGAACATTTCATATATCAAAAGTTGATCGGTTCAGGCACGTTATCTAAAAGCATTGATGTTCTAAATCAAACTACAGTTCCTAGTATACGGAACACACATAAGAGGAAGAGTTCAGAAATGAACGAATCATTCTTGAGGCATTATAGACTAGGTCATATCAATGCGACCCGACTGGCTGAAGTTACATTTTAGATGCATATTTAAATCAGTTTGAATTTACATCTTGTGAAACCTGCCAGTCATGTCACAAAGATTAAATGACCATAGCTCTGTTTATTGGAAACAGAGAAAGAGTTAGTTAACTCTTGGGACTGATACATTATGATGTATGTAAGGTCTCCTGTCTACACATGCCAGGACTGGTTCTTTATACTTCATTACGTTCTCTGATGATCTCTCAAGATTCTGACATATGTTCCTGTTGAAACACAAGTCCGAACCTTTTGAGATATTCACAGAATATAAGTTAGAAGTAGAGAACCAAAAACTGGGTATAAGTATTATGTCCTATGATAAGATCAGGGAGGAGAATACTTGTGCATCGCATTCCTGGACTATTCTAAAGGAGAATGAGATTCTCTCTCAGTATTACTCCTCTGAATACACCACAGCACAACGGTGTATCGGGGTGGAGCAATCACACAATATTAGATATCGTGTGCTCTATGATGAGTATTACTGAGTTACCTATTTCCTTTTGGATGTTATGCGCTTGAGAAGCTGCATACCTATTGAATTAGGTTCGAATCAAATCACTGCCTACCACTTCATATGTGATATGGAAAGGGAAGAGCCCATATCTTAAGTTAGTTAAGATTTGGGATTGTCCGACCTATGTCTAAAAGCAAAATCCGGACAGGCTCGAGGCAAGGTCTGTAATGTAGAACTGGAAAGGTTCCAGCTATACAAACTACAGCAGATAATTTGGTAGAACCAAAGGATTCAGTAGATTCCAACGAACCTCAGCCTCTCCGCCGATCTAGTAGGGTTCCTCACCCACCTGAGAGATACTTTGATTTCTCGATGACAGTGGGAGCATGGAATGCATCATGAGATGATGACCCAACTAGATTCGAGCAGGCCATCAAGAGTAGGGACTCTGTAAGAATGGCTGGATGCTTAGCGGTCTGAGAAGGAATCCATATACACCAACAAAGTATGGACTTTGGTTGCTATATCTAAAGGGTTAAATCCCCATCAGGAGCAAGTATATCTTAAGAAGATTACTTGGTGTAGATGGAAAAGTTGAGACTTTCAAAGCTAGACCTGTTAAAGGTTTTAGTCATCAACTAGGTGTGGATAATGATGAAACCTTTTCTAGGGACTATGCTTGAGTCCATCCAGATCCTACTTGCCACGGCTACATACCATGACTACGATATCTGGTGGTTGGGTGCCATGACTACTTTTCTAAATGATGTTTTAGAAGAGTGCGTCTATAAGTACACAGCCAGAGGGCCTCGTAGACAGTGGGAGCAGCGGAAACGTGTGCAAGATGCTTTATAGGATAAAGCAGGCATCGCGGAGTTGGAACATCTGTTTTGATGGATTAGTCAAAGAAGTTGACATCATCAAAATGGTAGATGAACCTTGTATAAACAAAAAGGTAGTAGGGAGTATGGTGACGATCCTCGTAGAGTACGTGGATGACATACTCTTGTTAGGAAAGGAGTTTCCTATGCTACGCTCGATCAATCTCCGTTTATCACAATGATTTTCCATATAGGATCAAAGTGATACCTACTAAATCCTAAGCTTTGGATCTATGAGATAGATCTAATTGGATGTTAGGATACTCACTAGTTGTAGTGAGATGGTATCAATCGATCTTGGGGAGAATCACTGGAAGGGTTCCAGAGTGATAAGGACGACTGAATGTCAGTCGCAGGCATTGTCTTTACCCTCAGTAAAAGGACGGTATGTTGGAAGATTTCCAAGCTAGTTACCGTGACAAACTAGAAGATAAAGGCTGGTAACATCGCTATTAAAGATACTACCAAAGAGGCAGTTTGGGTGTATATTGGTTCATAAGATGAACTAGGTTCCTACCATTGTGTGACAATGGAACTATGGCTTTGGCCAAAGAAACCATGGTCCGATCAGTGACCCAGACATATTCTGAGGCAGCATCACCTGATCATGGAGATAGTTGATCTCCAGGGTGATCGAGGTTGGGAGAGTAGACTCAGAGGACAACACGGCGGATCCACTCACGAAGGCCTTTTCCCAAAGAGAGACTTTTAGGGGATGGTTGAGTATTAGATACTACAACCACTGCTACAGATGGCCCTAGTGCAAGTGGGAGATTGTTAATTCTATGTATGCCCTCGAGGCCATTACTGTACATTGGATGTATATTGTAGTGGATGCTGGGACATATATAGGTAGGACTTTCTTGCTCGACATGATAGTACGCTATCTGGTTGCTCTTTGTCTTAACATGTATACTTTCTGTCTCTCTGATTACATGTTGATAAAACCCTTAGGATTAGTACTCGACTTCCAGGACTATGATGCAGATCATACTACTGGGGCCTGGGGAGTCAATGAGTACATCCTTCATTGTTCCTAGTCATGGGAATATCGAGACGGGGCATCGATATTCCAGAGTAGACTAGCGTATATCTTCTCGACCCATGTGATGGGAGATGGATGATCCCATATCCATTGGTGTTTGATATCAGAGATGGTATATGGGTGCTCAGTGGAGACTGGGTACACTGAACGGACTCGCCGAGAACTCCCAGATGGTATTATACCTCACGTCAGATGGCAGTTCTCTGGTGACACTGGTACAGCTTAGTCTGTTGACCCGAGATCGTCATAGAGTCTTGTGTGTCTCCCACTGTGCTTTGATTTCCACCCTACCACGGCTCTACCGAGTCATGCAAACAGGTGGTTTTTGGGTACAGTCCCGATTCATATGGAGGCAATGAGCGATAGGAGGGGATTCGTCTCTCCCGGTATTGGGGGTTGATGTTGCGCTATGCACGACTGGCCATAACAGGAAATCCCTGGCCAGGGTTGCAGTGATATACTGGTAAGAGTTATCAGTAGTTTCACGAATGTTATGGACCTCAAGTCAGCATGACTTATCGAGCTACTGGGGTCTGACGTTTACCACCCCTAGGCGAGATATGCGACATATCAGACGAACAGACCGGACTGTACGGTAAGTGTTACTGGTTGGATTCACAGGAGTGTGAGCGGGCTTGCTCGTCGATCTTCTGATCGCTCAATACCCGGGTGGCCGTTACGTTTAGCAGACCGCTTGCGGCTTGTGGGTGTTTGATATGATCATCACCTGCTGCCGGCGTATTGACGAGTCTTTAAAGTCCTACACAGAGGTTTCCTGGCTCAAGCGAAACGAAATAGGAGCGCATATGAGATATGTGCGGGACCGAGAATAATGCGTGGATGTGATACCGTATTTCATTCTCGCGATGAATGTGTCGAATGGTTGTATGCGATATAACCTAGTTATCGAATCAAGGATTGATTCGATAAGCCGATACATTAGATACTAGCCGGTTATATGCGACATGGCCGGATCATTGAATCAAGTGTTGATTTAATGATTTAATGTATAATTATATATTTGATATATTACTTTGCATTAAGTAGTATTGGTTCACTTTAAAAGGATTTTCTCGCTTGAATTGTGCAAGTTGTATATGTGATATACTTTTGTGCACATGATTGTATCATGTTTGATGATACATGCTTATTTGGTTAAGTGTAAAGAATTAAACTATGGTTAAGTTAATGATTAGGGTTTTGTCAACTTAATTACTTATTCATTTATCTTATTTATTTATTCATTTTGGAAAATGAAAACGATAAATGAATGGTTACTTGTTTTGTTTTTAGTTGAACATTCATGAAGTTTTGACTTAGTCTCCATTCTTGTCTTTTACTTAACCCTAACCATTTAAACTAACCCTAATTCATTCTCTACACTTAACTAAGGTTAGAAGATGATAAGAATTAATTCGTTTTCATTTTTCTTTAACACTTATCATATCATCTTCTTCTTCTTCATCTTCTTCTTCCATGAAGAAAGCTTGCTACATCAATAGCAAGTGATGAAAAAGTGTGAGAAATCCAATTCTAAAGTGAACCCACTTCCTATTTCTTCATCCTCTACCTCTTGCCAAGTAGTATAGGTTGTTTCCTTCACATGTTTTCATGGCTTGGTGAAGGTGGAGCTTGATCTAGTGATGCCTCGACGTAGATCATCTTCGGCACGTTGTCGACGACCTAGCCCGCCTTTTTCTCCGATGAAACCACCGTAAGAGTCATGGTTCGATTTGGACAGCGGAGAGGACTTCATCACGGAGCCTAGGAGGTAGAGGACCAGATCTACAAAGGTTGTAGCCCCTTCCCTTTAGCTATATTTCCGTTTACTTGCTTGCATCGCCTATATATCTAGTTGACGATCCGTATTAGGGTTTGTAGGCACCCGTAAAATTTTATTTGTGCATGTTTGATCACTTGTGAGACTCCATTAGAGTGCCTAGGAACCCTACAGCAATCAGTCAAGCTCTTTTTATCACAAAGATTCTCAATGAATGATCTAGGTGATGCCTCCTGCATATTGGGAATCATGATCTATAGAGATAGATCTAAACGTATACTGGGATTGTCCCAATCCAGGTACATTGACACCATACTAAAGAGATTTAGTATAAAAGAATCCAAGCGTGGGAATCAACCCACGATCTCTGGACCCACTCTCTCCAAAGAGATGTCTCTCAAGACTGATTTGGAGAGAGCTCGCATGCAAGGGATACCCTATGCTTCGGCAGTAGGCTCTATCATGTATGCGATGCTATGTACCAGACCCGATGTAGCATACTCACTAAGTGTAGTGAGTCGGTATCAAGCAGATCCTAGAGAGAGTCACTGGACAGCTGTGAAGAACATTCTCAAATACTTGCGAAGGACTAGAGACATGTTCTTGGTGTATGGTAACAGAGAACTCCGGGTGGAGTCCTTTACTGATTCCAGCTTCCAAAGTGATAAAGACGACTCTAAGTCGCACTCGGGATTGGTCTTTACCCTCAATGGAGGGACGGTATGTTGGAAGAGTTGCAAACAGGATACCGTTAAAGACTCGACGATGGAGGCTGAATACATCGCTGCCAACGATGCTGCCAAGGAGGCTGTCTGGATAAAGAAGTTCATTAGTGAACTTGGTGTGGTTCCATCCATTGAACATCCAATACCTCTGTATTGCGATAACAATGGAGCTGTGGCGTTGGCCAAGGAACCCAGGTCCCATCAAAAGTCCAGACATATTCTGAGGCGGTATCACTTGATCAGGGAGATAGTTGATCGCCGGGAGATCGAGGTCAGGAGAGTAGATACGAAGGACAACACTGCGGATCCACTCACGAAGGCCATTCCCCAGATACAGTTTGAGAGATTATTCGGGATGCTAGGTATGAGATACTAAAACAGCTAGCCTTAGTGCAAGTGGGAGATTGTTAGTTATGTATATGCCCTAGAGGCCATTGTTGTACATATGATGTATATTATAATGGATGCTTGGATATATATAGAGAGGACTTTCTTGCTCGTCATGATAGTATGCTATTTGGTTTCACTTTATCTTAACATGTTGACTTGTATTGGTTTACTGTCTTTCTCTCACATGTTGATAAAGCCCTTAGGATCTGTACTCGACTACTGGGACTATGATGAGATCATACTAGTGGGGCCATGGTAGTCGATGAGTACATCCTATAACTGTTCCTAGTCGAGGGTATATCGAGACAGGGCATCGATACACCAGAGTAGACTAGCGTATACGCATCATGACCCATATGATGGGCGACGGATGATCCCATATCCATCGGTGTTTGACATCAAGGATGGTGTACGGGTGCTCAGTGGAGACTGGGTATACTGGACGGACTCGCCGAGAACTCCCAGATGGTGATATACCACACGTCAGATGGCAGTTCTCCGGTGACACTGGTACAGGGTAGTCTGTAGACCCGAGATCGTCATAGAGACTTGTTTGATTCCCACTGTGCTTTAATTTCCACCTTACCACGTCCAAGAGGGCATGCAAAATGGTGGCTTTTGGGTGCAGTCCCGAATCACATGGAGGAAATGAGCGATAGGAGGGGATTCGTCTCTCCCGGTATAGGGATTTGATGTTGTGCTGTGTTCGATTGGCTATAACTGGAAGTCCCTGGCCAGGGCTGATATCGAGATTTCCTGGTAAGTGTTACCAGTAGTTTCTCGGCCCGTTATGAGCCACACATCGACACGACTTATCGGTTACTGGGTTCTGACGTATACCACACCTAGACTTGATATGCGACATATCAGACGAAGAGATCGGACTGTACGGGAGTGTTACTGATTGGATTCACAAGAGAACGTACAGTCTAGCTTGTTGATCTTCTGATCGCTCAATACCTGGGTGGCTGTTATGTTTAGCTGACTGCTTGCAGCTTGTGGGTGTTTGATATGATCATCACCTGCTACCGGCATATTGACGATTCTTTAGAGTCCTACACAGAGGTTTCTTGACTCAGGCAAAACGGAGTAGAGGCACATATGTGATATATGCAGGACCGAGGATAATGCGATATGAGATACCGTATTATATTCTCGCGATATTTAGATATGAACCGGGTCATCGGATCAAATGTTGATTCGATGTATCAGTACATGATATATTAGTCGGTTATATTCGATATAGCCGGATTGTCGGATCAAGTGTTGATTCGATAATTTAATGTATAATAATATATATGATATAATGTATTACATTATCTAATATTGGCTCGCTTTATTATTTCATTTTCTCACCGGATAATGCATTGATATATATGCGATATATATTAATTGTATTATTTTCTTTTGTTACAAATATATAATATATATGTGATATATATTATAGTAACATGATATGATTAATAATGGAACATGTTTAGTAGAGATTAAGCAAGATTAGGGTTTGATTAGGGTTAGTTCTTTCTTGCACCTTCTAGAACTTTTCCTTTTGTCATGAAGAAGATATTATGATCGATATTTATCCATGACTCATTCTTTAACCCAACCAAACCCTAACCCTAGTTTATTCTCTACAAAGGTTATCCTAGTCTTCCTTGACCATGGTTCCATGATTAATCATATATTCATTTCTATTATTCATCACAAAAGGATTAACTCTTTTTCTATCATCTTCTTCTCTCTTGAGCATTGAGAAAGCTTGCTAGTTATTCATTTTGTGATGATTTCTTATGAGAAATTGATATAAAAAAATAGCATAAATACTACTCCATCATCCTCATCTAATCTAGCCCATTAGATTAGGGTGTTCACCTCATTAGAGTGAGAGAGCTTTAGTTATTGCAACTTCGACGTAGATCATACGAGAAAATGAATACTACAAGCTAGCATGGATCGTTCGAGTCGTGGAGCCTCTCGTGAGTCCGGGAGATCATGGATCGCGGCGAAGGGACTTCTACTTGGAGCTTATGAAGCGAAGGAGCGGACTACAAAGGTTGTAATCCCTCACACATAGTAGTAAAGATGTTTACTTGCATGTTAAACCCTAATAATCTAGCAAAGATCCTGGCATTGGGTTGTTCGGCACGTCTAAAATTTTATTCGGGCATGGTTCATGCCTTATGAACCCTCACAAGAGTGCCTAGGAACCCTACATATACATATCACATATATATAATTAAGTCACAGAAGAATACATTTAACATATATCACAAATATATTAATGTACCCAAAATGAGAAAAAGAATTACTTAAGTGAGCATATATTAGTTAATATAATATAATAAATCACATATATAATTATACATTAAATCATCGAATCATACTTGATTTGATAATCCGGCTATATCACATATAATCGACTAATATATAATATGTATCATTTCATCGAATCAACACTTGATCCGATGACCCGGCTATATCTTTTATACCAGGCCGATATCACATATCGCGAGAATAGAATACGGTATAACATATCGTATTTTTCTCGGTCCTGCACATGTGCTTCTACTCCATTTTGCCTGATCCAGGAAACATCTGTGTAGGACTCTAAAGACTCATCAATACGCCGGCAGTAGGTGATGATCATATCAAACACCTACAAGCTGCAAGCAGTCAGCTAAACGTCAGCCACCCGGTTATTGAGCGACCAGAAGACCAACAAGCAAGCCTGTACATACTCCTGCGAATCCAGTCTGTAACACTACCATACAATCCGGTCTCTTCGTCTGATATGTCGCATATCCAGTTTAGGGGTGGTAAACGTCTGACCCCAATAACCGATAAGTCGTGTCGATGTGAGGCTCATAACGGGTCGAGAAACTACTGATAGAACTTCCCATTATATCTCCATATCAGCCCTGGCCAGGGACTTCCAGTTAAGGCCAATCGAACACAGCGCAATATCAACCCACATTATTGGGAGAGACGAAACCCCTCCTATCGATCATTTCCTCCATGTGACTCAGGACTGTACCCAAAAGCCATCGTTTTGCATGTCCTCTTGAACGTGTTAAGTTGGAAATCAAAGCACAGTGGGAATCACACAAGACTCTATGACGATCTCGGGTCTACATACTAACCTGTACCAGTTTCACTGAAGAACTGCTATCTGACGATAGGTATAATACCATCTAGGAGTTCTCGGCGAGTCCGTTTAGTGCACCCAGTCTCCACTGAGTACCCTACACCATCTTTGATTTCCAACACCTATGGATATAGGATCATCCATCGCCCATCATATGGGTCAAGATGCGTATACGCTAGTCTACTCTGGAGTATCGATGCCCTGTCTCGATACACCCTCGACTAGGAACAGTTATAGGATGTACTCGTGGACTATCCTGGCCCCACTAGTATGATCTCATAATAGTCCTAGTAGTCGAGTACATATCCTAAGGGCTTTATCAACATGTGTGAGCAAGACAATAAACTAATACAAGTCAACATGTTAAGACAAAGTGAAACCAGATAGAATACTATCATGTCGAGCAAGAAAGTCCTCTCTATATATATCCAAGCATCCATTATAATATACATCATACGTACAACAATGGCCTCTAGGGAATATACATAACTAACAGCGGAGTCTAGGGCGGGTATGTATTTTGGAACCTAGGCTCGACCTTACGGAACATAGACTTGAACGGGGAGGTATTAGTCCCGAACTTTCGTTTCATAAGCTGACCCTGATTGATGGAGTAGGTAGCTTGAGTAGAGTGACGTACCGTACGTATGTTCCACGAAAAATTTACAATATGATACACCACTTAAGAAACCTTAGGATGTATGTATTTTGAGGTACTTGATTCTATTTGTTTCCGTGATCAAACTCTCATTAATGCTGTTCTTTCTTTTGATCATGTATCCATTCTGGATCTGTCGTTTCCTTTAATCCCTTTGATCTGTTTTCATCGATACACGATTGAGGTTCCTGTCACCATGGTTTGAGTGCAGATTGAGCTGCTACTGGTGATGCGGTCAGGGCGAGCTCGTCTGGTACGAAAGATGACCATTGTATTTTCTGGTGACATGGGAACGTGTCTTTGTAGCGTTATGTTGTGACCTCTTGTGGAGGCGAGTGTTTGGTTTTACACCGGATGATAGGGCCATTATTAGTGCTACCAGTTGAAAGAGGACTGTTGATGTATAGCATAACTCAGAAATTTTTATGTCGCCTACCGTGCAGACAGATGACCCAGCTGTTGCTGAGATGATGGGATGTCGCTACCAGGTCTTACGAGCTGAGATCGCTAGAGATTCCACGCAGAGATGCGACAGGTGTTAGCTAGTCTATCCCGAGTTGAGAGACGAAGGTGATTCGTCAGATTGATGCGCCGACCCAGGCCCAGTCGAGTTGAAGATTTCCAGTGTGGAGAGCCATACTCAGATCTGGAGTAGACCGATTCAGAGATGACCGTCGATGTATTGCCTTTCCTGGAGGATTGAGGCATTGTTTATCATGCGGACGAAGGGTATTCGCATGTTGCCAAGGAGAAGTTAAAAAGTTCGAATGAATGTCAGAAAACGCATTTTTCCAAAGTTTAAAGTGTTCGGAGGAACAAGTAAGTGACTCTGTGGACACTCTAGAAGAATGAATCCCTAACTCGACATGATGACCAAGGAACTGCTTTTGAAACTAATGGTTTGCGGCAGTTTAGCGGTGCCATCAATGAGGCTTGGGTTTGCCCTTCTACGGCTGGTCAAGAGGTACTGTGGTATGTACTAGATATTTTTAGACTGTGCTCAGGTGTTTGAGCCTTCGGGAAAGTTTGGGACCTTGATGACTCGATCGAAAAGTTTGACGTCATCCGGATATCATGTGATAGGAGACCAGTAAGCTGACCAGCTTCGGATAGAGGACCTCACCCAGATGCGTTGGGAGTTGATTGAGGACGGGCGAGTATTGAGTATTTCTCCAATGGATGGGACGAGTTCCCGAGGACGTGTTCGGCTAGAGATTTTCTACAGAGTGATGAAGATGCAGAGTTTGAGATTTTGAGTCCGTATGAGAGACTTTGGATTGACTGTAGCCGAGAACATTTGCAGTACGCAGATAGCGACGTGACGTCGAAGTGGACGATGATACAGACAAGTGGGACCAGAGGTTCATGCGAGATGCTGACGAGATGTTGTTACTCCCCATCGAGATTAGATACTTGATACGTGTACAGAGGTGTTGGGATGCGGCCAGTTCCCGGGGAAATGTTGTGCTAAAAGCGCAGATGTCCAGAAAGCGAGAAAATATTATGCAAGAGTACCATCCTCCATACAGTTCGGCATAGGCGAGATTGGAAGAGACCCTGAGAAGGTTCCTTCCAGGACACTGCTGCGATAAGATTTGCACCCAGGATCTGTTGTGTCATGTGTATTCAGAGGGCCAAAAACCGACGCCACTGACGTTCTTCTTTACGAGTAGTCGTGATGATTGGCCGAGAGATGACCAGAGAAGTGCCAGAGCGGAATCTTTTCCGTTAGCACACCCGACAGGGCCGATGAGCCGATGGATTGCGCGATTGGTAAACCACCGAGAAAATGAGGACGCTGAGACGGAAGACGCCATACCACTAGCAGGTGGCAAGCGGATGTTCTTGCTCTGCCAGTTATGTGGCGCACCGACAATTTTCGATATTGTAGGAGGTGTATCTCAATGTAATTTATTGCGATTTGCATTTATGATCCGAGTATCATGCTTATATCGCTTGGATTTGAGTTTTGATGATTGAATTTCGTGATATCATTTTCGTGCAACATTGCTGCACCAACTGGGTATTTACATTTTTTGTGTATAGTTTTTGCACTTGATATTTATTTTATATACAGTTGTGTTGATTTGCAATCTGTGCATATCTATTACACTTGAGATTCGGTTTGTGCCTTGGCTGCACGTATTTATGATTTATGCTCCCAGATTTTGACTCAGGTGAAATTTGGATGAACAAACTATACTGGGATGATGTATATATAATATATGATTTACAGAAGCAACCTGGACCCAAAATTCCTCCATGTAGCCGTCCATAAGGCCACAAAATCCGGTGAGCTTGGTTCCCCCTGCTCAGATGGGTCTGTCTCGTCAAGGTGGTCTCCTAGTAGCCAAATTTGGTCCCTGGAGTTGTTTGCTAAACTCAGAAAGTCCCCAGGTTGCTCCAGATTCACTGTAGGCTCACAATTCCATACAAAACCGACATGGGTAAATTCTTAAATCCGTATTCTGGTTTCTATTCTATGGTGCAGGTCAAGAATCACCTCTAAGTCTTATTGATAGCCACTAACATCATCAATCTCCCAAACCCTTCTCTAGAATTTCAAAGCTCACAAATCCATCACTAAACGACTTCCAAACTTAAACAAAATGCTAGGAAATCAAAACTACCCTAAATGAAAAGATATATACCTTATGGTTACACCGTAGAAAAACCCTAGAAGTCCCAATGTTGTCAAAATCCCACTTTTCTTGGTTTATTGCGATGTGGGTGAGGAGGTGATCATCTTTTGTGAAAGGGGTATAGGGTTTTGGGGAGTATTTTGAGATGGGTCATGAGGGTAGAAGGTTGAGTGAGATGAGGAAGGAGAAGAATAAGAAGAAAATGGTGGAGGAAAACAAATGAGGCAGTCCCCACTCCCTCTCTCTCAATTATTCTCACACTCTCTCTCCAAGCATGCTCACTCTCATCATGATGTCCCCACTCTCTCTCCTCAAGTCATCATGATACCTTTTTCTTTTCTCACCACAATAAAACCATAACATAAACAATACAAATGAACATGTAACCAAATGAAACATGTAAAGTTTCACTAACCATGAAAACTGTAGAAACACGGATTTGGCTTAATCGCGATTAGCAGTACACTAATCGGGTTTTATTTAAACAGCATATAACAAATTTTAAAAATGCCATATCCTTTAAATATATTTTTAAATGAATAAATCATTTTAAATTTCCATTTATTTCACAATTATCGTTATATATTTATACCCTTTTTCGAAAACCGCAATTTCGCAAATCGGGCAGTTTTCAGGAAAAATATTATTTTAATATTAAATTCTAAAAATAATATTTTATATTTTCTGAATTGTTACAATCTTTCCCCCTTAAATAAGTTGGGTCCCCAAATTTAAATTTAAACCCCCAAAATCTAAATCATTTCAATAGTCAACTCAAATTAACGAGGCTCCGAAATCTAGGAAGATATGGAAACAACACGGCGCGTCTAGTGCGCATGAAAACGAGTACAAAACTCAAAAACCGAACTCTGTCAAGCGTCACGCAAATCATCGATTTTGCACGCATATCCTTAGAGTTACCATGGAGATAAAGATCTCGAAATCCACTACTGAAATCTAATATACACTAGTCAAATACTATAATACGTGTATAGTACGCATCCTTGAAAACTCTAAAATCTGAATAAAATACATGAAAAATCTTTTCTGAATTGCCGCGTGATGCGTAACTCACGGCATAAGCGACGGACGCTCATTTTTAAAATAATAATATATGTCCATATATTTTTTGCTAAATATACGTTCCGTCGTTTCAAAATATCCCAAAATGTTCTCCCTTATAAACGTTCATGTCGCTCACAGACACATAAGAAATAGCGAGACTATAGCTCCTTTTTGAAAACCTTTAGTTAAAGTTTTAAGGCATGCAAAGTACTCAGGTACTGTCCTCAGATCAGTCATGTTTGGCTACTACACAATATAGTGCCCACATGAAAACAAGGTGCTCAAAAGCAAAATCAGCCTCAAAAGGCGTATCCAACAATTACATGCGTCTGGTGCGCACGGAAAAAAAATCCCAATACATGTGCTACAACATACACAAAAGCCAAAACTAAGTGGAACGGGTGTGCACGAAAGTATCTATCCAGTGCAACGGGTGTGCACGACAACATCGTTTAGTGCATCTAGAGTGCATGGAATCTCAACCCAGTGTAACTAACCATGCACGATGAAAAATCCCAAATCGAGTGCATCCGGTATGCACAAAATCGCATCTCATATCTTTTGCCCAACATGCGCGAAAATCCAAATCAAGTGCACCCATCATGCACGAATGAAATCTAAATTAAATGCATCCAACATGCACGAACAAAATCCAAATCAAAAGCATCCGACATGCACGAGTAAAATCTCACACATGTGCATCCGATACGCACAAAACCCATTATAAAGCTCCTAATATGCGCAAAAATAAAACTCAAGCGCGTGAGTCCATATAATGCCTAGTGCGGTAAAACGCACAAAAACGAACGTCAAGTGCAACGCACACAAAAACCTAAATCTAGTAACACAAATGTTCAAAAAGATAAATCGGCTGCAACCAATGTACGGAATATAAATCTGGTGCAACTAATGCACGAATACCCGTCCGGTGCAACAAATGCAAGAAATGCAAATCTAGAGCCACCGATGTACGAAATACGAATCTGGTGCAGCACAAAATATAAATCTGGTGCGACAATTGCACGAAATGAAAATCTAGTGTCATAAATGCACGAAGTGCAAATCTGGTGCATCCAGTGCACGAAATGCAATTACATTGCATCCAATGCACGAAATACGAATACAGTGGATCCAGTGCACGAAATACAAATACAGTGGATCCAATGCACGAAATACAAATACAGTGCATCCAGTGCACAAAATACGAATACAGTGCATCCAGTGCACGAAATACGAATACAGTGCATCCAGTTCACGAAATACAAATACAGTGCATCCAGTGCATGAATTACGAATGCAGTGCATCCAGTGCATGAAATACGAATACAGTGCATCCAGTGCCTGAAATAAAAATCCATAACTCAAATGCGTATAAAAGCAACACCGAGTGTACCAGGGTGTATAAAATCGTAAACGCGTGCAACTGTGTGCACAAAACACGTATCAATAGACTGCAAGCACGTGTAAGCTATACCGAGTGCAAAAATCAAATCGAGTGCGTACCACACGCATAAAATCAAATCAGCCATATGAAATCCATGAAATCATAAATACATGCAGCTAAGGCACAAATCGAATCTCAAGTGTAATAGATATGCACAAATCGCAAATCAACACAACAGAGTATAAAATATATTTCAAGTGCAATAACTATGCATAAAAAATGTAAATACCCAGTAGGTGCAGCCATGGTGCACGAAAATGATATCACGAAACTTAATCATTAAAACTCAAATCCAAGCGATATAAGCGTGATACTCGGATCATAAACGCAAATCACAAGAAATGACATTGAGATACACCTCCTACAATATCGAAAAATATCGGCGCGCCCCAGAACTGGCAGAGCAAGAACAGCTGCTTTCCTCCTGCTCACGGTCTGGCCGTCTCTGTGTCCTCATTTTCTCTATGGTTTACCAATCTCGCAATCCATCGGCTCATCGGCCCTATCGGGTGTGCTAACGAAAATGATTCTGCACTGGCACTTCTCTGGTCATCTCTTGGCCAATCATCATAACCACTCGTAAAGCAGTACGTCACGGGCGTCGGTCTCTGGCCCTCTGAATACGCGTGACACAAGTGATCCTGGGTGCAAATCTCATCGCAGCATTGTCTTGGAAGGACCTTCTCAGGGTCTCTTCCAATCTCGCCTATGCCGAACTGTACGAAGGCTGGTACTCTTGTATAATCTTTTCTCGCTTTCTGGACATCTGCGCTCTCAGCACAGCATTTTCTCGGGAGCTGGCCGCATCCCAACACCTCCGTACACGTATCAGATCTCTAATCTCGATGGGGAGTAACAACAGCTCGTCAGTATCTCGCATGAACATCTGGTCCCACTTGTCTGTATCATCGTCCACTTCGTTGTCACGTCGCTATCTGCGTACTGCAAATGTTCTCGGCTACAGTCAATCCGAAGTCTCTCATATGGACTCGAAATCACAAACTCGGTACCTTTATCACTCTGTAGAAGATCTCTAGCCGAACACGTCCTCGGGAACTCATCCCAACCATTGGAGAAATACTCAATACCCGCCCGTCCTCGATCAACTCCCAACGCATCTGGATGAGGTCCTCTATCCAAAGCTAGTCAGCTTACTGGTCTCCTATCACATGATATCCGGACGACGTCAAACTTTTCGATCGAGTCATTAATTTCCCAAAATTTCCCGAAGGCTCAACACCTGAGCACAGTCTAAAAATATCTGGTACATACCACAGTACCTCTGGACCAGCCGTAGAAGGGCAAACCCAAGTCTTACTGATGGAATCGCTAAACTGCCGCAAACCCTAAGGTTTAAAAGCGGTTCCATGGTCATCATGTCGAGTTTGGGTTTCAATCTTCTAGAGGGTCCACCGAGTCACTTGCATGTTGCTCCGAACATTTTACACTTTGGAAAAATGGGTTTTCTGACATTCGTTCGAACTTTTTAACTTCGCCTAGGCAACATGCGAATACCCTTCGTCCGCATGCTAAACAATGCCTCAATCCTCCAGAAAAGGCGATGCATCGACGATCATCTCTGGATCGGTCTACTTCAGATCTGAGTAAGAGTCTCCACACTGGAAATCTTTAACTCGACTGGGACTGCGTTGGCGCATCAATCAGATGAATCACCTTCGTCTCTCAACTCGGGATAGACTGGCTATCACCTGTCGCATCTCTGCCTGGGAGCTCCAGCGATCTCAGCTCGTAAGCCGTGGAAGAGACATGTAAGTCCATGTCACGCACCCCACGAACTTGCTGGGAGGCGGAATATATGAAAAACAATTATCAAAGTTTCGTAACACGGACTTGAGCGCAAGAATCGTTCTCTAAACCATTGCTAACAATATGCTAGAGGTTTAACTATTCGGATTCGAAGTTATACCTCATGTTACATGTCCTTCGGGTCTTCATCGCTGTCCTCCACTCCTCGTAGGCTCCTTAGAACATCGACACCTCTACGGCCTCCTCGAGTCAAAGACGATCCACCGGAAAGCTCCTACGCCAAGCTTAATCTCAAACAAGAGATAACTAGGTTGCTTAAAGTGCTAATCTAAGCTACCTAGGGGATATAGAATGAGGTTATGGATGTATTAGTCTAGCTAACCCTTGATCTCAACACATGAGAGGCTAGTGTTAGGGTTTGAAGAGAGAGTGAGGTTGAGGAGAGAAGGTGAAGATGATTATGAAATGAGATAATGATCTATCATAATATATATGAAGCATTATTTATTTATCCAAAAAAGAAATAATGGAATTAACAACTATGCTTCATAAATATCTAAGAGTGATTCATCTCCATGAGTCATTAAGCATTTATGATGCATTAATGACATGGATGAATCACACAAATCAGTCACTAATCTCATTTAATGCAATGCCACCTTCCCCCCAAGTCACCACTCTTCTAAAAGCTTCCCGACAAATTACGACAACGCCCCTCCAATCCGTGAAAACACGGAAAAACTTTAGACTGTATAAATCCAATAACCCGATACTAGAATCTGGCTTAAACCAAAGCCGGCTAGTAAAAACTGTCCAAAAAGTCATACGTGCGCAAACACACGTACGCGTCTAAACCCTTGTCGTAAAACCATACGACCTTTATATCGTTTCGCCTGGAGCAGGGAAACTCTCTGTGTGGGACTCTAAAGACTCGACACTACGCTGGCAGTGGGTTTAACCACAGACCGCAAGCAGCACTAGCTGTACGTAACGGTCCCCAGGTAGATGTCGATAAGAAGGACGATGAGGAAACCCATCCGAACTCCCACTGGGCCTGTTGTGACAATCTCCGTACAGTCCGGCCTGTTTGTCTAAGACTATCGCATATCAAGCCTAGGGGGCGGCAAGCATCAGTCCCCTAATAGCTGTATAAGTCGTGTCGGAGCGAAGCCCATTACACCCTGAGAAGCTACTGGAACCTACCTGTATATCTTGCTTGCCCTGGCCAGGGACTTTACGTAATGGCTCTCTGACACAGCGCGATATCATCTCCCAATACCGGGAGAGACGAATCCTATCTAACCACTACTGCCTCCAAGTGCTCGGGACTGCACCCAACTGCTACCTGTTTGCACGACTCCTTTGAGCTGTGGTAGGGTAGCAATCTAAGAACAGTGGGACACACTCGAGGCGAAGTAGCAGTGTCAAGTCTGCGGACTATGCTGTACTCATGTCACCTAGGAACTGTTAACTGACGATGGGTATAATACCAACCAACAGTTCCTCTTTGAGTCCTGTCCGGTGTACCCGTAACCTAACGAGCACCTGTATACTATCTCCAATACGATGTACTGATGGCTATGGGACAGACCATCTCCCCAACTGGGATGAGAAGTTACACACTAGTCTACTTTGGAGTATCGATGCCCTGTCTCCATAATACTACGACTAGGGACCTGTATAGGATGTTGCTTATAGACTACCCAGCCCCCACTAGTGTGACTGCCATCACAATGCTGGTAATCAAGCAAAGAACCTATGGGCTCTACTAATATGAATAAGTGATACGTTACAAGAAACAAATACACATATTAAAGTAGACACAAACCAAGTAGCATACTACAATTTTTAGTAAGACTGTATATACAACTGTGAATATCCTAAGCTTCCATTAAGTAATATACAATCTAGTATGATACAATAATGGCCCCTAGGGCATATACACTAACAATCTCCCACTTGCACTAGGGCCATGAGCTGGTATATCGTTGACCTATCATCTCAAATAGCCTCTCGAATTGCGTCTGAGGAATGGCCTGTGTGAATGGATCAGCAATGTTATTCTCCGTCTCTACTCTTTTCACCTCGATCTCCCGGCGATCTACGATCTCCCTGATCAGGTGATACCGCCTTAAGATGTGTCTAGAGTTTTGATGGGACCTGGGTTCCTTCGCTAAAGCTATAGCGCCGTTGTTGTCACAATACAGAGGTATTGGAACAACACTGGAAGGAACAACCTAAAGTTCTGTGAGGAACTTCTTCATCCAGACAGCTTCTTTTGCGGCATCGCAAGCAGCAATGTACTCCGCTTCCATCGTTTAGTCAGCAACGGTCTCCTGTTTGGAACTCTTCCAACAGAACGCCCCTCCATTGAGGGTAAAGACATAACCCGACATGGACTTGGAGTCATCTTTGTCACTTTAGAAGCCGGAGTCGGCAAAGGCCTCCATCTGGAGGCCTTTTCCGTCATACACCAAGAACATCTCCATAGTCCTCCTCAGGTACTTGAGAATGTTCTTTACTGCTATCCAGTGATTCTCCCCTGGGTTTTCTTGATACCGGCTTACTACGCTCAATGCGTATGCTACATCTGGTCTCGTACATAACATCGCATACATTATAGAGCCTACCGCTGAAGCGTAGGGTATAATCGACATGCGATCCCTTTCCAAATCAGTCTTGGGAGACATATCTTTGGAGAGGGTGATTCCGTGACAAGCCGGTAGGTTACCGCACTTAGAATCTTCCATACTGAATCTTTTCAATATGGTGTCTATGTACCTGGACTGCGAAAGTCCCAACATCCTCTTTGATCTATCACGATAGATCTGGATCCCCAGAATGTAGGTGGCATCACCTAGGTCTTTCATGGAGAACTTCTATGACATAAAACTTTTGACTGACTGTAACATAGGAATATCATTTCCTATTAGGAGAATGTCATCTACGTACAAGACGAGGAATACTACAGCTCTCCCTACAATCTTACTATATATGCATGGTTCATCTGGATTTTTGATAAAGTCAAATTCCTTGACAGTATGATCAAAACAGATGTTCCAACTCCGAGATGCCTGCTTTAGTCCATAAATGGACTTAAGCAACTTGCATACTTTACCGCTTCTCCCACTCTGAATGAATCCCTCTAGCTGATCCATATAGACGCTTTCTTCCAAATTTCCATTTAGAAAGGCCGTCTTTACGTCCATCTGCCAGATCTCATAATCGTCGAAGGTAGCAATAGCAAGAAGGACCCTAATGGATTTCAACATAGCTACTGGAGAAAAGGTTTCGTCATAGTCCAAGCCAGGTCTTTGACGGGCCTTTGCAACAAGTCCAGCCTTATAGGTTTCAACCTGTCCATCTACACCAATCTTCTTTCTGAAGATCCATTTGCATCCTACGGGTTTTACCCTATCTGGAGCAATGTCCAAAGTCCATACTTTGTTAGTGTACATGGACTCCATTTCGGTCCGCATTGCATCCAGCCATTTTACCGAGTCGCCGCTCTGAATGGCTTGCTGGAAGCTAGTAGGCTCATCATAGTCAATAGTGCAAGCCTCTCTATCCCCATCTATGAGAAAACCATAGTATCTCTCAGGCGGATGAGATTGCCTACTACTCCTACGGAGTGGCGTTGGGATGTCCGGTTCTTCTGAACCTTCTAATTCTACCAAGGTTTCAGTAATAGCTTGTGGTTCTAGAATTTCTTCCAGTTCTATTGCGCTCCCACTCTTCTGATTTTACAAAAATTCAGTTTCCAAGAAGCAGGCATGAAGAGAAACAAAGACCTTTTGTTCTTCTGTGTAATAGAAATAATATCCCTTGGAGTTCTTTGGATATCCCACAAATATGCATTTTACTGAGCATGCCTCGAGCTTGTCCGCATGCTTATTTTTTACAAAAGCTGGACATCCCTATGTCTTAAGATACATAAGACAGGGTTTCTTCCCACTCCACATCTGATATGGTGTGGTAGGCACATTCTTGGTTGGAACTCGGTTCAAAAGGTATGCAGCTGATTCTAGTGCAAATCCCCAGAATGATCGCAGCAACTCAGCGTTACTCATCATGGAACGAACTATATCCAATAGGGTTCGGTTCCGTCTCTCCGATATACCGTTATGTTGTGATGTGTATGGAGGAGTAAGCTAAGAGAGAATTCCATTCTCTTTTAAGTAACCTAGGAACTCGGCACTCAAGTATTCACCACCTCGATCAGATCTCAGTGTCTTGATACTTTTGCCGGTTTGTTTTTCTACTTCATTTTTGTATTCTTGGAATTTCTCAAAGGCCTCGGATTTATGCTTCATTAAAAAGACATATCCATACCTAGAGAAATCATCCGTAAATATAATGAAGTAAGAATAACCGCTTCGCGCATGTGTAGATATTGGACCGCACACGTCACTGTGTACGAGTCTCAAGAGCTCGCTTGCTCTTACTTCGTGTCCAGTAAACGGAGTCTTTGTCATCTTTCCCATGAGACAAGATTCACAAGTAGCATAAGATTGATATTCGAACGGATACAAATATCCTTCTCTATGTAACTTAGTCAACCTTCTCTCATTGATGTGACCTAGTCTATAATGCCATAAGAAAACCTGATTTAATTCTGGAGACTTTCCTCTAAGTGTGTTCTGGACACTGAAAATCTAAGCTTGATTTAATACGTATATCCCGTTTTTTAATGCACATGACCCAATCAAAACTTGATTTAGGTGGATGTGAACTACATCACTTACGAATGTAAAATCATATCCTTCTTTAGAAAGTAAGGATACAGATATGATATTACAAGTCATACCTGGTACATAAAAACAGTTACGCAGAATCAATATCTGCCCCGTTATCAGTCCAAGATGATATTCCCCTACGGATTCAGCATTCATGCTCATTCCGTTAGTGATTGTCACGATCTAACTGTGTCGTGTTTAAAAAGAGTTTTGAAATTACCGCAATCAAAACGGTGTCGCTTGTAGCGATCCGCGATGAATACGGGTCGTCCGCAGGGAGATGGTAAGTTTTTATATCTTTTTTTAACGAGTTAATACCGTGTTTTGATTTGTTGGTTAACTAATTGTCGTAACAAAGATATGAATAAAAAGGACTTGTTAAGGGTAGTAATAAGTTAGATTGTATGAAGGTGATGTTTGCCAATTCTTTATAGCCCAAACTTGGTATTGACACTAAAACAATTGGTAACAACGCGGATTAGGGAAATTGAAATACGGTATCTGCGGCATTTTGCAAAATCCGTTTTCCTTGTCCCTTGTCGTTCCGTTGTTATCTCTTAATTTTAGCCTTCGGCAAACCACGGGCAATCCGGTCATGATTAGGAATCATCACTATCGTGGTAGCATAGGATGCCTAGTGAGCGGAGTTGCGGGTGATTTGCACGACGTTTCAATAGGCAAGTTTTATGTTTTAAAGTTTGGAAAAAGAAAATCTTCGAATACGATCTAACTTATTATACCCTTAACAAGTGAAAAGATTACTCACACATATTTACAAATTAACAAGAAAGAAAAGAGAAGATACATAAAAACATGCAATGAAATAAAGAGAAAAAGAGAACGATGAGTTCAAGCTTTTTATCTCCAAGTGTTCGATCCCCGGCAATGTGTGAAATCCGAATACCAAGCTTTAAGGTTGCAAGCTCACTTAAGAGGTTGCAAGATCAAAGCAAAGCTTGAATTTCACAATTGAAATTATGTAAAGGTGAACAAGACATGTAAGAAAAATATGAACTTTTATTGAAGAACAAAGTTGTTACAAGAGATCTTGAAGTCAAGAAACTAAGCATTAAGCTTGCAAGTTCTAAATGAGAAGTTGCAAGGTCAAGACAAAGGGGCAAGAGCTCAAGAATGAAAAGAAAAATTACAAGAATTCTAAGATAAAAACTAAAGAAAAAAAGCTACCCTTTCCTCTTGCCTTTGGTCTCTATTTATAGGCTCAGAAAGAAATATTCATATCTGCCCCATTATGGCTCATGCTGATTTGTTTGATTGCCTTTGATTTGAACACATGCTTTTTAGTCTTGTTGCATATAAAATCATATCCACATGTGCTTAAAAGTCTTGTGTACACACTTGTTATGTTGGACCATTTTGAAAAAAAATGTGTACACAACTTGTTGCGTAAAGGAACTCCTGAAGTATCGGTCAGTTAGCGTTTCTGGTCGCAGTGTCTTCCCTCAAGTGATATATCCGTGCTGTTGGATGCATTTCCAGTATTTTTTCATGGATACCTGTAATCTGTAATACTGAGCAGACACTGGTCAATAATACCGATAAATACAACAATTAGATAATGAATGAGCGGTATTAGAATGCAATTTTCTGATATGAACAAATACCCCCAAACTTATCTATTGCTCGTCCCGAGCAAAACCATTTATTCACAAAAGAAAATCCTAACCGCACTTTCGCAGGGAACGCGATTGCACTGAGCATATGCAACAAGCCGTTTAACCTCTAGGTGTCCCTAGTAAGAGGAGTGTTGTCTCCTGAGGGTTTTCAGCGGATACTACCCACAAAATCCCGTCAAGCTAGTTTTGCGAATTAACTATAATTCAAACCCTAAGGTTTTGTTTTCAAAAATAGCAATTCTATTATCCTAATTCTAGACTATCGAACCTTTTTCACACCTCGCTTCTCATTTAACTTAAGATTTTATATGTCTTTACGTGCGATGTAAATAATGTCGTTAAGTTTCAGAAGGATCGATTAAAGTTGTCATGTCACAAAATAAAGCCTAGATAAAAATTTATAGTGGATCACATAAGTTTTATAAAGAGTTAAGTATTTCTCAAGTTTCGTTTTCCAGTTAGTTTTCAAATTCAGAATTTCTATCTTCCTTAACAGGAAACAAGGTCTTATTTTTCACTCCACCTCTTTCTTGTTTTCATTTCAAACACACCTCTGTGAACGTGCAATAGTCTTTATCATAGAATAAAATCTTCATATCTCCGCTAGAAATACTTTTTTTTATAATAAAAACCTGTCTTTTGTCAAGATTATTCTCACACAAAGAACCGTTAGGAATTTTAACTCGGAGAGAACACTTGCTTGACTTTGTTTTAATCTGGAATTTCTAGGCTTCTTAGCGAGCTTTGGGCCAATACTCCCAAACCAATTGGCTTTAGGGCATTTGGTGTAGAGACACCCCAGCGGACTTAATTACTCAAGTTACCTAGGCCCAAAAACAAAAGATAATTTTTGCGTGAAAATCATAACGATTTAATGCGAACGGAGATATAATCGATAGTTCAATTATTTTTTGGATAAAAGACGTGTCGAGTGGGTCATGTGTGTAATCATTCCAATCAAGTTCTAGATGGGTTATTTTTCAGAATTAGTTCTTATCAAGGCATCAATAACATCCCTTCATATTCGCTTCACTTCATAAACTATTCTTGATATTACTTATTTTAGAACAAACCTATTTGATCCTCAGAAAATAGTTTTTAAAAAAAAAAAATTTCAGACATAATAGACTTGTCATCTAATTTCTCAAAAACTCACGACACGTGTAGTGTGATATAAAGACATATAACAGCATTAGTTAACTTCAAAGGAGAATTATTTTTCAGGTTTTCAAAATCTAAAAATAGGATTTCGTTGTTCCTATCTTATTAAACAAAACCGTCGAAATATTGAATCTAAGTTCTTTCACAAGCTAACTTGGCGACAAAGTTTTATGTTTTTAGAAAATTTTCTGATTTTTATGGTTTTATTTTATTTTATTTAAATAAGTATGAAAATGCAGAATATACAAATGAATGCGAAGGTTAGAAATGCGTACCGAGCGTACCCCCAAACTTAAACTTGACAGTGCCCTCACTGTCATTGTACATTAAAAGGGCAAAAATACTGAAGGTTAGATATACAAAAAAAAATAAAAAATTATTTTTTATTTTTTTATATATATATTTTAACATATTTACAAAGGAAAATCGTATATACATACCCACAAACTTATTTGAAACAGCGTCCACTGTTTTTGCTGGATAACCGATGTTTGGTGGTAGACAGAGGAAGATTATGCAGGGTAAACAGCTCCTGCAAGAGAAGGAGCTCCTCTGATGGTTCAGCGCTAAGGTACGGTTTCAGTCTGTGTCCAAATCCACCGTGCCGTGCGGATATACAGTCCGCGCAACAAATGGTCCCTTCCAGCGAGATCTGAGCTTGCCGGGATGAAAATGCAGTCGGGTGTCGTAAAGAAGCACCTACTGTCCAGGTGTGAAAGTTTTGCGCGTGAGGTGTTTATCATGAAACACCTTCGTTCGGTTCTTTACAATAACCGTGTTGTCGTAAGCTTCATCCCGAAGCTCGTTCAATTCGTTCACCTGCAGCTTCCGATAGCTGCCCGCATCTTTGAGAAATAGATTCAGCTCTTTAATCGCCCAAAATGCGCGATGCTCTATTTCGACTGGAAGGTGGCAAGCCTTTCCGTAAAAAAGCCGATAAGGAGACATGTCGAGATCGGTCTTATAAGCAGTTCGAAATGCCCAAAGGGCATCATTGAGTTTTACCGACCAATCCTTACGGTTCTTGGAAACCGTCTTCTCCTGTATCTGCTTGATTTGCCGATTTGAAACTTCGGCTTGCCCACAGGTTTGGGGGTGGTAGGGCGTAGATAGCTTATGATTAATGGAATATTTCCGCAATAAGGCCTCGAAAGTCTTATTGCAGAAATGAGTTCCATTGTCGCTAACGATCGCTTGGGGGTGCCTAAATCTGGAGAAAATGTTTTCCTTGAGAAATCTAACGACAACCTTGTTGTCGTTAGTCCGGCTGGCCACAGCCTCGACCCACTTAGAGACATAATCAACAGCTAGAAGGATGTACAAGTTCCCAAAAGAGCTGGGAAACAGCCCCATGAAATCAATCCCCCAAACATCGAAAGTCTCCACAACAAAGATTGGTTAGAGCGGCATCTCGTTTCTCCTGGATATCCGGCCCAAGTGTTGGCACCGGGAGCAAGTCTTGCAGTAATCATGAGCGTCTTTGAAGAGTTGTGGCCAGTAGAAGCCACACTGCAAGATCTTCTCGGCTGTCTTTCTGGGTCCAAAATGCCCGCCACATGCTTGATCGTGGCAAAACGACAGCACACTCTTGACTTCATTGTCAGGGACACAGTGACGAATAATCTGGTCGGGACAGTACTTAAACAGATAGGGTTCATCCCAGTAAAAGTGTTTCACTTGGGATAAGAATCGAAGTCTGTTCTTACTTGACATTCAGTCGGTAGTAGTCCTGTGGCCAAATAGTTCACAATATCTGCGAACCAGGGTTCGCAAGATACCGTCAAGAGTTGTTCATCCGGAAAAACATCGTTGATCGGAATTTGAAGCGACAGCGAAGAAGGAAGTCGTGATAGATGGTCGGCGGCCACGTTTTCACATCCTCTTTTGTCCTTGATGACAAGGTCAAACTCTTGAAGCAAGAGGATCCAACGTATTAGCCGAGATTTAGCATCTTTTTTCGCAAAAAGGTAGCGAAGAGCTGAATGGTTGGTATAGACAATGACTGGAGAGCCGATTAAATAAGGCCGAAAATTTTCAAGTGCAAACACAACTGCTAAGAACACTTTTTCTGTTGTTGTGTAGTTTAGTTGGGCCTCATTTAATGTACGGCTAGCGTAATAAATCATGTGCGGCATTTTATTAATGTGCTGTCCAAGAACAGCACCAATGGCAAAATCCGATGCGTCGCACATAATTTCGAATGGGTGCGTCCAGTCTGGAGATGAAAGAATGGGCGCAGAAATGAGAGAGTGTTTTAATGACTCGAACGCTTCCATGCAAGTTGAGTCAAAATAAAATGTTGTGTCCTTGGCCAATAAGAGAGTCAAAGGTCTAGCAATCTTGCTAAAATCCTTGATGAACCGTCTATAAAAACCGGCATGGCCAAGGAAAGCTCGAATGTCTTTGACGCATTTAGGAGGAGGAAGATTACAAATGACTTCAATTTTGGCTCTATCAACCTCTATGCCGTTTTGTGAGATGACATGTCTTAAGATAATACCTTCTCGTACCATAAAGTGGCACTTTTCCCAATTCAAAGTTAGATTCTTATCACTATAGCGGGTAAGAACTGCGTCAAGGTGTAGCAAACACTCGTCGAAGGAGTCACCAAAAATGGAGAAATCATCCATAAAGATCTCCAAAAATTTTTCAACCATGTCTGAAAAGATCCCCATCATACACCGCTGAAATGTAGCGGGCGCATTGCATAACCCAAAGGGCATGCGACGATAAGCAAAAGTGCCAAAAGGACAAGTAAATGTGGTCTTGTCTTGATCCTTTTTGGCTATGGGGACTTGGTTATAGCCGGAGTAGCCATCTAAAACGCAATAGAACTCGTGCCCAGCCAATCATTCTAGCATTTGCTCAATGAAAGGTAAAGGAAAGTGGTCTTTCCTTGTCGCGGCATTGAGTTTTCTATAGTCGATGCAAACATGCCACCCAGTTTGGGTGCGAGTGGGAATTAACTCATTTGCCTCATTGGTAATGACCGTGATGCCCGATTTCTTTGGCACAACATGAATGGGGCTAACCCATTGGCTATCCGAGATAGGGCAAATGATACCACTATCAAGACATTTAACAATCTCCTTCTTGACAGCCTCTTTCATAATGGGGTTGAGGCGTCTTTGTGGATCCCTTACCGGCTTGGCATCATCCATCAAGTGTATATGATGTTCGACTATGAGGGGACTAATCCCCTTGATGTCCGCCATAGACCAGCCAAAAGCTTGCCGATTATTTTGCAAGACCATTAAAAGGGCCTTCTCTTGCTCAAGAGCTAGAGAGGCCGATATGATAACAGGTAGGGTCTCATTCTCACCTAGATAAGCATATTTTAGGTGCGACGGCAAAAGCTTTAGTTCGAGTTTAGGAGGTGAAACAATAGATGGTAATAATGGAGTAACTGTTTCAAACTCGAAGGATTCCATCAAAGGTTCAAATCGAGTGTACGCAACCGAGTCGAATGGTTCAACTAACTTATCCGAAAAAGCAAAAGACTCAAGCTTGGGTGGTGACTGGGTAAGATCGTTCGAGAAGGTGAAACACTCATAGTCATTGTCGGGCGCAGAAACAGCGGCAGGTTCGAAAAGGAATGCACTAGTGGCGTTAAGGTCGTCGTGATCAAACAAAAACTCCTCGAATTCACACTCCTCCGGGGTGATCTCCCGGATTGAACAAACGTCTAGTATATGAGCATTAGGTTCGAAGGGCTGATTCCCCAACCTAAAAATGTTGAGTTCAATTGTCATGTTTCCAAAAGATAGGTTCATCGAAACATTTCGACAATTGATCACAGCATTTGAGGTTGCAAGGAATGGGCGACCGAGTATCACTGGAATTTGATTCCGGGTGTTAGCTACCGGTTGTGTGTCCAAAACAATGAAGTCAACGGGGAATATGAAGTCCCCAACCTTGATTAACACATCCTCTAGCTCTCCCCTAGGATGGGTGATCGATCGGTCGGCCATTTGGAGAGTGCAGTGTGTGGGTTTCAGCTCTCCTACACCTAGTTGCTCATATACTGAATACGGAAGCAGGTTAACACTGGCACCAAGATCTAAAAGTGCGTGGTTGATGTTCTTATCCCCAATGGTGATAGAAATCGTAGGACAGCCAGGGTCCTTCCGTTTTTGAGGTAAACATTGGGTAAGAGCATCACTCACAGCACTAGCCAAGAAAACTTTCTTGGGTACCTGAGATTTCCTCTTTTTCGTGTACAAGTCCTTTAAGATTTTCGCGTAGGAAGGGACTTGTTGGACAGCATCTAAAAGAAGAATGTTGATGTTAACCTGCTTAAACAATTCCAGAATCTTCTCCATTTGTGGATTTTGTTTATTAGGCCTCAACCAGTTTGGAAATGGAACGTTTTTAAAATTGGTTGAGTCCAATGCTTGTGGAGGAGATTGTAGAGTTGGAACGGATCCCAGAGCTGGTGTTTTCGTCGAGTGAGAAATGGGTCCGTTTAGAGCAGAAGAAGAGGAAGAGCCTTTTGAAGAAGGGAGAATAGGCTCAGAAGAAGAAGAAGAAGAAGAAGAAGAAGAAGAAGAAGCGGCCGGGGTGTCATCGTCAATCCGTGTGCCAATGTTGTTTTGCAGCATCCTCCTAGATCTCAATGTAGTCACGGCACTCACATTATGGTTTTGTTGTTCAAGAGCAACATGTACATTATGTGGGTGACCGGGATTTGGAAGTGGTTGAGATGGGAGCTTCCCCTTCTCTCGCTCACTTAAGGCCGCATTCAGTTGTGCTATCTGGGCTTCGATAGTCTTGATGCTTTGCCCGTGTGCAGCAGTGTATTGCACCAAAGACTGAATGGAAGACTGGATGTTGGCGGTGGATTGAGTTGATTGTTTTACGAACGCCTCCAGACTTCGTTCTAGCGAGGAAACCTTATCGTTGTTTGACGGAACAAAGTTGTTTTGAGGAAAAGGATTGTTGGGTGCAAAATTGTTCGTCGGATTTTGAAAAGGTTGGGGTTGGAAGGGCTGCTGAAATTGTTGTTGTGCTTGTTGTTGAGGAGGCCCCCTTTGAAAGTTGTTCTGCCCTTGGAACTGATTTTGATTCTGGTTCCAAGCGAAGTTAGGATGGTTTCTCCATCCAGGGTTGTAAGTCGAAGAGTATGGATCGTTTCTTGGTCTCTGCTGAAATGCAGCATTGATCTGATCCTATCCTTGGGAAGGTGGGTTGTAAGGACACTCTTCGGTTAGGTGAGATGGATCGGAACAACAAGCACAAATGGTACGAAGGGGAAGAATGGGGGCAGGAGCGGGAGATGAAAATTTGCTCTCTATCGCTTCAAGTTTTCTCGTTATTGCAGCCATTTCAGCTTTCATTGCAATAGAGACATCGAGTTGGTGAATGCCTACCCTAGACTGACCAGTAGAAGTAGAGGAAGAAGAAGAAGTAATTGGTCTGGTGCTCTCACATTGAAGCGTTTGTTCCGCAAGGTCGTCGAAGAATTTCCATGCTTCCTCGTCAGATTTCTATAGGAAGTGGCCCTGACAAATGGTTTCCAACAACTGCTTGGTTGCTGGGTTCAGGCCCTCGTATAAAGTTTGGCAAAGTTGCCATTTCTCAATACCGTGGTGAGGCGACTGAACAAGAAGGTCTTTATATCGGTCAAAACACTTCCAAAAAGGTTCATTAGGAACCTCGGTGAATTGGTTGATTTCGTTACGGATCCTCGCGGTTTTATGATTCGGATAGAATTTCTTGACAAACGCTTTCACAAACTCGTCCCAACTGTTTATGGAGTGGGAAGCGGTGCTATACAACCAGTTTTCAGCAAGATCGCACAAAATGAACGGAATGACCCGTAGCCGTATAGCATCGTCAGACAGCTGGGTCGTTTTCATCATGGCACAAACATTTTGGAACTTGTTGATGAAGATATAGGCATCTTCAGATTCAAGCCCATGAAATTTCGGAAGCATGTTAATGAAGTGGGGCTTAATTTCAAAATTATCCCCATTGGCCGGTGGAAGTGAAAGACATGTTGGAAGTGTAGAGCGGGTAGGGTAGAAACAATCCTGGAGCGCGATTCGCTGTGGCGCTGCAACAGGTTGCGGGTTATTCGCACCCAGATTAGGTGGAATCAGTCCCTGTGCAGGTGGAGGGATGTTAGGATTAAACCTTGACATCTCAGAAGAAGAATTAGATGATAGAGAAAGTGAAGATGTATGAACAGAATCTCGGTCAACGTCGGAGTTGACCGGCAAAGGTAAAGGTGATAAAGGGGTGGAGGGATTTTCGACGTTGGAGTCGATCGTGTAGTCCGTAGGGACTAACGAAACGCGGACTAAACGGGAACTAGGGTCTCTAGTCCAAGCGGACATACACTAAACGAGTTTAGTGTAGTCAAAGCGTAGAATGTGAGGGTAAGAAAACGAAAGTGGAGAAAAATTGGGTGATGGTGGTAAAAATGGCAATTTTTTTGTTTGTTTCAAAAGAATGGGAAAATGAAACGACTGTTCAACAAACACAATCACAAATGCACAGTCAAAACCTAGACTAGGGCTCTCTAAGTCCACTAGACCTGCTGCTAACTGTTCCAAAGGTCAAGAAATAGGACCTCAAACCGCCTCTTCACCGCCAATTGCGGCCAGGTAAGTGCCAGGTAAGTGGGAAGGAACCACAGTAGTGGGCCTAATTAAAAACCACTAGCCTTGACACACTTGCCTAGTCACCGCAAAGTCAGGTTAGGATAAACGGCCGATGCCTATAACTAGTTCTCTGTCCTATTGAGCGCGAAGTCCTTATGGCTGAGTCTAATCTTTTTTATTAACTTGAGGTGACACTTATGCAATTAGTGATTTCTGGGGTCTTAGGAAGGGTGATGAAATTCCCACCCAATCTGGATTGGTGTTAGAGCCCCTTAAGTCCGTATTAAATGATGCAATGCGCAAAATTCAACCAAGTTTTGTTTTCAAGCAATCATTTATCATTTTTTACTTTTAATGCGGCGCTGCAACAAATACGGTTAGTTTTTTTTTTGGCTTTTTGCGGCGATTATTGCTAAGAATCCTGCAAAGACAAGAATATTGGAGCGTCGGGTATGAGAGGGGAAGTTTAGAAAAAATACGTACCAAAAAGTATCGAGTTCCAGAAACTCGTGTTGATATTGCCTCCGAGTGGTCGAATGGTTCGCTTGCGCGGGTCTAACTACCCGGATCTTTGGCACTGAGTGTTCACCCTCCTTTGCACTTGAAAATGCCCCTTTGTTCCGTATGATCGCTGCTCAAAATCCGTCAAATCAGCATATGTTGGAAAAATACGGATATTTGAGCCAAAAAGCAATATTAACAACCACAATTCTGAACACAAATAATTAAGAAAATCAGAGTGTTAGCAGAATTCAAATCCAGAGAAGAAAAGAATTTTATTTGTGTTTGTAGTTGGTTTCAAAAAGAATGGTTATTTGTTTGAATGTGTAAGAAGTTAGTTTTATACAGAATATGCACAAATTTAACCCGAAACTACAAGTATAAAAAGCGTTACCGTCTCCCCGGCAACGGCGCCATTTGATCGTCACGATCTAACCGTGTCATGTTTAAAAAGAGTTTTGAAATTACCGCAATCAAAACGGTATCGCTTGTAGCGATCCGCGATGAATATGAGTCGTCCGCATGGAGATGGTAAGTTTTTATATCTTGTTTTAACGAGTTAATACCGTGTTTTGATTTGTTAGTTAACTAATTGTCGTAACAAAGATATGAATAAAAAGGACTTGTTAAGGGTAGTAATAAGTTAGATTGTATGAAGGTGATGTTTGCCAATTCTTTATAGCCCAAACTTGGTATTGACACTAAAACAATTGGTAACAACGCGGATTAGGGAAATTGAAATACGGTATTTGCGGCATTTCGCTAAATCCGTTTTCCTTGTCCCTTGTCCTTCCGTTGTTATCTCTTAATTTTAGCCTTCGGCAAACCACGGGCAATCCGGTCATGATTAGGAATCATCACTATCGTGGTAGGATAGGATGCCTAGTGAGCGGAGTTGCGGGTGATTTGCACGAAGTTTCAATAGGCAAGTTTTAGGTTTTAATGTTTGGACAAAGAAAATCTTCGAATACGATCTAAAATATTACACCCTTAACAAGTGAAAAGATTACACACACATATTTACAAATTAACAAGAAAGAAAAGAGAAGATACATAAAAACATGCAATGAAATAAAGAGGAAAAGAGAACCGATGAGTTCATGCTTTTTATCTCCAAGTGTTCGATCCCCGGCAACGTGTGAAATCCGAATACCAAGCTTTAAGGTTGCAAGCTCACTTAAGAGATTGCAAGATCAAAGCAAAGCTTGAATTTCACAATTGAAATTATGTAAAGGTGAACAAGACATGTAAGAAAAATATGAACTTTTATTGAAGAACAAACTTGTTACAAGAGATCTTGAAGTCAAGAACCTAAGCCTTAAGCTTGCAAGTTCTAAATGAGAAGTTGCAAGGTCAGGACAAAGGGGCAAGAGCTCAAGAATGAAAAGAAAAATTACAAGAATTCTAGGATAAAAACTAAAGGAAAAAAGCTACCCTTTCCACTTGGCTCTGGTCTCTATTTATAGGCTCAGAAAGAAATATTCATATCTGCCTCATTATGGCTCATGCTGATTTGTTTGTTTGCCTTTGATTTGAACACATGCTTTTTAGCCTTGAATGCATATAATATCATATGCATATAAAATCATATCCTTGATTGCATATAAAATCATATCCTTGATTGCATATAGAATCATATCCTTGATTGCATATAAAATCATATCCACATGTGCTTAAAAATCTTGTGTACACACTTGTTGTGTTGGACTATTTAGAAAAAAAATGTGTACACAACTTGTTGCGTAAAGGAACTCCTGAAGTATCGGTCAGTTAGCGTTTCTGGTCACAGTGTCTTCGCTCAAGTGATATATCCATGCCGTTGGATGCATTTTCAGTATTTTGTCATGGATACCTGTAATCTGTAATACTGAGCAGACACTGGTCAATAATACCGATAAATACAACAATTAGATAATGAATGAGCGGTATTAAAATGCAATTTTCTGATATGAAAAGTTAGCAACTGTGAGGGTCATGTCACCTATCTTGATAACCCTACGGTTTCTCAGAGCCTGTAAAGAATTACAGATGTGACTTCCTGACCCGGTATCCAATACCCAGGAAGTAGGGTTAACTGACATACAGTTCTCTATTACAAACACACCCGAAACCGAAGCCACAACATGCTTCGAATCCTGGCTACTGGCTTCCAAAGCCCTGCAATCATTCTGCCTATGCCCAAATCCATAACAATAGGAACGTCCCTCTTTTACTATTTTAAGTCCCGAAACTTTTGCCCTTCTCTTTCTTTCTACTTCACTAGTTTCTTTCAGGGTAGAAGGTAGAGACTTTAGAATCAAGTCAGTACCTGACTCGTTCTGCAACGTGGTCTCCACGTCCTGGAGCTCATGAATATAGCTAGTCATTGTAAGGACGTTGTCCTTTACAGATGACCCGACAGCCATCCTCGCTTGAATTAAATCGGTCGAGGTCTCATATCCTGCGATATGAGATTGCTCTCCATATAAATCTTTGTTATGGAGAAAGATAGAAACTAAGTCCATCTTCTCGTGCTGCTTCTGGTATACACCATCAACTAAAGTTGACACGAGGCACTTGGCTTTCATTTTATCCTTTTCCCTTGTCTGACAGATATCCATATCCGCGACGGTGGAAACTGGACCTGGGACGGCGGGATCTTCAGTAGTAATAGGGTGTTCCAGCTTGTCATAGGCAATGGACATTTGGACAGACCTTTTCCAGTCAAATAAGTCTGATTCAGTCAATTTGTTATCTAGATGTAACCTATGTATGGTCACAAGGTCGCTGCAATTAAAAGAGAGAGAAGAAAACACTATTAGCATGATGCTCTTGCAAGTTTAGAGTGGTTATTAATTTATCTAAATAAGATGGCTCCTACTGTTTCTCGAATCCTTCGTCAAACCATAAAAGAAGAATTAGGCAGGACTATTCTCACCGTACAATACTTGCTTAACCGTTCAGCCAGGCCAGTGTCGATACTTCAAAGGAGGTTTTACAACGCTTTCGCGAAGTTCCTTAATTAAATAACCTCTTTTCTCTGGGGGCGTAACCCCGCTGACACCTTTCTAGGCACCTACTTGGCTTATAGCTTGATCGTTAAGTGACGAATCTCCTGATAAGTAATATATACTCACAGTAGGATCGGGATCCAAAATATCATCGTATGATAATGTTGAAGGAATCCTACCAACATTCATCAAACTCCAAATGGTATGCATCTCTCGGCAAATTTCAGTTTCTTTATAAACTCCCGATATATATCTTTGCCCCATGCTCTTATGACCTTGACTTTGGCCAACAAATCATAAGTCACATGTCAAGTTCTACCCGTCAATATCCAGGTTAATATGAACCCATCCGTACATACCCTTGACTTTGGCTAACAAAGCAGTACGACTGTCCCAAACCAACGCATCTATCTATGCTGCATATGAATATTCAATAGCTACCAAACACTGTGCCTTGACTTTGGCCAACAAACACAGCTTGAATACTATTGACTATCTATATGAAATGACGGAGGGCTACGACTGATTTTGGCAAAACCGTGAATGTAGTAAACTTGATATAATCGAAGGAACCTGATACTTTTTTAAAAAGAGTGGTTAAAGCTCCGTAATTTAAAAATTCTGTTCTCTTTTAAAATAACCGAGTGGTTTCTTTTAAATTTGTTCCAACGATTCTACTTTGGTTTATTTTCTTTGCATTAAAATAATGCGTCCTATCTTTTATCTTATCATTGCAGAAAACAACGAAAATACCACGTCCTTCTTATGCCATCCGCATTAGCCACAGGGTCCCGTCATCACCCGTTAGGTTACTTAACTAACGACAGAGCGGGGGCTGGGCTAGCGCGGGTGTAAAACATAAGTGGCGTCTAATAGCTATCATATATAGATATTGTACATTCGTCAGACGCAATAATAAGCATTCCAGATCACAGATGAACTTTATTGGATATACTAGCAATCCGCATTTGCTTTGAGCCTGCAATAAAAGATGGATTACACAGTTGTGATGAATAGCCATTACCCTACCCTAGACCCCTATAGGTACGGCAAACTACCCGCCAAGTACCCGAAGTGAAGCAGTCTCCCTCAACAACGTGAGTAGGCCACTAAACACTTCGACGTACCCGGTAGTTTGTGTACCCCATCTTGGGTCTATCTTAGGAGCAAAAACAGGAAAAAGAAATAATACAACGGTGGCTACAACGGCAACCTGGATGCGCCCCGTAAAAGAATATTACATCAAATTACATTTACATTGAATGAATATTAAACACATCTCAAACCCCGGCTAATCATCACAATAGTCCAACACAGTTCATATACACAAACAGAAATCATTTCAGAAATGTGCCACCCCCTGCCAACCGACATACTAGCAGTTAGGGGAGGTTTACGAACACATTAAACAATACAGATAAAAACCCAATTAGCAAATATCTTAGAACATCGATCGATTACCATATTCCGTGTCTACCTCAAAAGCAAACCTGGGCAGAAAAAGAATATACTGGACAACAAAACACCATAAAAAATGAATAACAGAGAAAATCGGAGTCAAAACCGAGTTGACTCTGTGGCGGATCCGCGGCTGTCTTGTCGTTTTGTGAGCTCGTATTTTCCCAGAATTCATAAAATTCCCTGCAGTGAATTTTAAGGTATGTCAAATATTTTTTCAGACACTTTTAAAATTAACAGAAACTCAGGGTACGAAGTGTTTCGTTTTCGTGTTTTCCGTCGATCGAACTTCTAATTAGTTTCTAACATCCTAGTAATGGTTTAGTTTGCTCTGATACCACTGTAAGTCCATGTCACGCACCCCACGAACTTGCGGGGAGGCGGAATATATGAAAAACAATTATCAAAGCTTCGTAACACGGACTTGAGAGCATGAATCATTATCTAAACCATTGCTAACAATATGCTAGAGGTTTAACTATTCGGATTCAAAGTTATACCTCACGTTACATGTCCTTCGGGTCTTCAACGCTGTCCTCCACTCCTCATAGGCTCCTTGAAACATCGGCACCTCTACGGCCACCTCGAGTCAAAGACGATCCACCCGAAAGCTCCTATGCCAAGCTTAATCTCAAACTTGAGATAACTAGGTTGCTTAAAGTGCTAATCTAAGCTACCTAGGGGATATAGAGTGAGGTTATGGATGTATTAGTCTAGCTAACCCTTGATCTCAACACATGAGAGGCTAGGGTTAGGGTTTGAAGAGAGAGTGAGCCTGAGGAGAGAAAAGGTGAAGATGATAATGAAATTAGATAATGATCTATCATAATATATATGAAGCATTATTTATTTATCAAAAAAAGAAATAAAAGAATTAACAACCATGCTTCATAAATATCTATGAGCGATTCGTCTCCATGAGTCATTAAGCATTTATGATGCATTAATGACATGAACGAATCACACAAATGAGTCACTAATCTCATTTAATGCAATGCCACCTTACCCCCCATGTCACACTCTTCTAGAAGCTTCCCGACAAATTACGAGAACGCCCCTCCAATCCGTGAAAACACGGAAAAACTTTAGACTGTATAAATCCAATAACCCGATACTAGAATCTGTCTTAAACCAAAGCCGGCTAGTAAAAACTGTCCGAAAAGTCGTACGTGCGTAAACACACGTACGCGTCCAAACCCTTGTCGTTAAACCATAGGACCCTCTATATCGTTTCGCCTGGAGCAGGGAAACTCTCTGTGTGGGACTCTAAAGACTGGACACTACGCTGGCAGTGGGTTTAACCACAGACCGCAAGTGGCACTAGCTGTACTTAACGGTCCCCAGGTAGATGTCGATAAGAAGGACGATGAGAAAACCCATCCGAACTCCCACTAGGCCTGATGTGACAATCTCCGTACAGTCCGGTATGTTCGTCTAAGACTATCGCATATCAAGCCTAGGGGGCGGCAAGCGTCAGTACCCTAATAGCTGTATAATTCGTGTCGGAGCGAAGCCCATTGCACCCTGAGAAGCTACTGGAACCTACCAGTATATCTCGCTTGCCCTGTCCAGGGACCTTGCGTAATGGCTCTCTGACACAGCGCGATATCATCTGCCAATACCGGGAGAGACGAATCCTATCTAACCACTACTGGCTCCAAGTGCTCGGGACTGCCCCAACTGCTACCTGTTTGCACGACTCCTTTGAGCCGTGGTAGGGTAGCAATCTAAGAATAGTGGGATACACTCGAGGCGAAGTAGCAATGTCAAGTCTGCGGACTATGCTGTACTCATGTCACCTGGGAACTGTTAACTGACGATGGGTATAATACCAACCAACAGTTCCTCTGCGAGTCCTGTCCGGTGTACCCGTAACCTAACGAGCACCTGTATACTATCTCCAGTACGATGTAATGATGGCTATAAGATAGACCATCTCCCCAACTGGGATGAGAAATGTACACACTAGTCTACATTGGAGTATCGTTGCCCTGTCTCGATAATCCTACGATTAGGTACCTGTATAGGATGTTGCTTATAGACTACCCAGCCCCCACTAGTGTGACTACCATCACAACGCTGGTAATCAAGCAAAGAACCTATGGGCTCTACTAATATGTATAAGTGATACGTTACAAGAAACATATGCACATATTAAAGTAGACACAAACCAAGTAGCATACTACCATTTTTAGCAAGACTGTATATACAACTGTGAATATCCCAAGCTTCCATTAAGTAATATACAATCTAGTTTGATACAATAATGGCCCTGATTGATACGTGAAAGAGTGTTTTTGTAGTTAACCGCAATCAGAACGGTATCGCGTGTAGCTAGACCGAGATGAGTACGGGTCGTCCTCTGGGAAACGTGGAAACTTTTACTCTTACTTTAGATGTGTTGAAAAGAGAGGAGGAAGAAAGAATTGTATAGAATGGTTTCTAGATCTACGTTAAACAAGAATGTAAAATATAGATCTAGATTATTTTGAAGATGTAGATAATATAATAAGAAGGCTTGTAGGGTTCGTTAGGATTTAGTAGTTATGGACAATTAATTAAAAGTTACCCTTTTTATCCATTAATAGATTTAGAACTAGAACGACGGTGATGCGTGTAGATTAGGGTTTCTGGAGGGAAAAGGAATCCCACTCTTAACCCTTATCTCGACACGGAACTCCGTTCATATCTAGCCTTTACCAAAACAATCATTAATCTAATCTCTAATCGCGGTCGGAACTAGCAAAGAATTGCTAGCGCGCCCGATTAGGATTTTAATGATTCTTTTGATAAAGTTCCTAAACTTTATAGGACTTAAATAGGGTTTAATTATTTTCATCGTCCATTAGCCTACCCTAATCCTACGAACCCTAACAAGTGGAGAATTACTCGTGCATGTTGCGAAAAGAAGATGAAAAGATAGAGAGGGAAAACATAATGTAAAATGCAAAAGAATTAAATAAAACAACTACCTTTATTAATCAACTTGAACAATCTACACTTTGATTCCTTAGAAAATGATTACAAAGACTAGTTTGCTTCTCGATCTCTTCCAAGGAGGTAGACGAACAGTTGATGATCTGCCTGGATGCGTGAGCGTCTGGGGCTTCGTGATCTCTTCGGCTTGATGGCTTTTCCAAGAGGCTCTCCGTGCCTTTATATAGTGCAAACCCAGAATCTTATTGTTGAGAAGTTGGTAAAATTCAGCAGTTGTCAATCTCCCAAAATATTGCCTTCCAACTCATCATTATTGCGGCGGATCCGCGGCCCAAAGGTGTGTTTGGCCGCGGATCCGCGCTCAATGGATGTGATCAATTGCTTATTTTTCTTGGGCTTTCATCTGGTGACATGTGGCAATCCTAGGCATCTTCAGAATCTGAAAATCTTTTCTCTATTGCTTCCAGACTTGGTCTCCAAGTTTGCTTCTTAATTTGGCAAGTTTTCTTCAACAAATTGATTTGTTTGTTAAATCCTTCATAACAACTTGGAAATATTCTGCACAACAACTCAAATAAGATTTTAGTAGACTTTGTTCTACTAGGATTAGATCAATAATATATTTGCATACATTTTCCTACCAAATGATAATTAAAATATATTAACACATGGAAAATAATGTTTTTACACATAAACCCTCATATGTATAATATATTATAATAAAGTCCTTTTTTAATATAAAAATGGTAGGAAAAATGTACTACAAATGTGCAGTTTTATCGACTGAACAAATACCCCCAAACTTATCTTTGATCGTCCCGAGCAAACTAGTTTATTTAAGAGGAGAAAAAGAAATGAGAAAACTAAGCACACTTTCGTAGGCAGACACGATTGCACTGAGCGCGTGCAACAAGCCGTTAAACCTCTAGGTGTCCCTAGTAGGAGGAGTGTTGTCTCCTGAGGGTTTTCAGTGGATTACACCCACAAAATCCTATAACAAAAGAAAGATGGTGAAATTTACATATAAAGACAAGAACCATAAAAGAAATACTTTGAAAAGAAGAGTTTCCAACTATACTAGCTTTTCAGTTGTCATGAGCCCTATCTTAATAGTCATGAAAAAATGTTAGAAATACATCATCCCTCAATAAAACATCGTCTTTATTCTTCATTCCTACCTTTCATCCAAACATTGATCATATAACCCCACGTGTGTGTAAAGAACATCCCTACACTCGGAGAATTCAATTCAAGCTATCATACTCTTGTCCATCTACCTCAGTACTTTTTAATTTTATGAATACTAAGATTCGCTCACACATTTTCATGCGACCGTTAATACTTCTTGAGGTACTAACCAACCGATTACTCCTGTGCTTGCAGATTAGGTGATAATATTTTCCTCGTCCTGCACCACCTAAGGCTTAGTAGTGACTCCCAGACCAGTTGGCCTTAGGGCACTAGGTGAAGAGGCACCCTCGCTATATTTTTTTATTGCTGCCTTGGCGATAACAAAACCAGTGTTCATTTTTTCTTTTCACCATTTTTATATTTTCTTCATTTTTTTCACTTCCTTCATACTTTGGCTTTTAGACAAGAGCATTTCAAGGTATCCTCTACTATCCCGAGTTTCAAGACGTGTGTAAGTGCATATAGTAGGGTATCAACATTCAGATGTTCGGCTTCCAGAATAGAAACTATTTTTCAGACTTATTTTTATCCTCAGATTAGTGACTTCCTTCATCTTACTAACCCTTGGGACAATAGCTCATAACTACTTATTACTAGTTCGTTTAAGAAAACTTCTAATTTTCTTGGTTTTCTTAAACTATTCCTATCTTTTGGATGTATTTTTCACTTTCTACTCTTTTGTTATAAAGGAATTTTATTTTTTTTTGAAAATGTTGTGCTTATGCAAAATATGATGCAAATTGATATGTAAATAAGCACAAACCTCCCCCAAACCTATTTACAGCAGTGTCCTCACTGATGTCATCCGTTAAGCTCAAAAACCTGTAGACTTGGGAGGAAATTATTAATGGGGGCAAGAATATATGAAAGTGAAAATGCTCCCCCAAACTTATTTTTGGCTCACAAATTTGAGGACAAAAGTTATGTTCAAGAGCAAAAAATATACCCCCCCTCAAACATGAGTTGACAATACGAAGCATTTTAAGAGGGGGTGAGTCATTTGGTCAAAGTAAGGCTTTACAAAGACCAAAAGTTAACACCAACCATTCAAAGATTTTATCAGTATATCGTATAGGTTGGTGGAAGAATGTGTAGTATCGACTCAAGAAAAAGTAGGGAAGGCATAAGAGGTGGTCTGGAAAGGGTTTGAAATTAGAGAAAAGAAAGAATGAGGATGAATGCGAATGATTAGAAAGAAGGAATGGTGACGGTTCAACCTCTAGAGGTGGAGATTGATCAATCACAAAATCCGTATTGTTTAAAAATTCAAGTTCGTCAGCAAAAGGTTCTTCAAAACTTTTATCAATGGTGTGATTGAACATTTTGCTGTCAAAGAGTTTTGTGCCAGAATTTATTCTACTTGATTCATAAAAAATCACTGAGGTAGAGGACTCGAAAAACTCATCTATCTCTTTTTCAAAAATATCCAAATCAAGTTGAATTTCTGGTATTATTAAACTTGAATTAACGGATTGTGATTTATCAAAACTCACTGAAACTATAGGAACAGAAGAAGAACCGGAGAAAGTAGAAGGTGAAATGGGTAAACAAATTGGTGTGTCGAGTGTTGCTGAACCAGATGTGGAAGATGGAGGCTGTATTTCGGTCTGATCTTCGGGTATACCATTATCATCAACTTCAAGACATATTTGGGATTCGGGAAGAATTAAAGGCTCAAGATAATGACCATAAGGAAGTGAAAGGATTTGATGAATTGGTGGGCCAAAATCATCTAAAATTTCGGGTTCATCAATCAAAATATCCCCAACGTTAATCACCTCATTCAAGTGAAGGTTAAAATTCTCAAACTGCTCATCAAAAGTATGGTTTTCAATCAGTTTTGGTTCAAGAGTGGAGGTGTAGAGATCACAAGGGTTGGGTATGGTTTCACTTGAAAGGGACCCTTCACAGTTGGGTAAATCAAACACTACAAAGTCACACAACTTATCAGTCATTCTATTTGGTGTACTTGATGAATCTATGAAACTGGAGTTGTGGATTTCAGTTTGGAGGTACAGTTCTGTCTTACTACCCAAATCCTTCATAATTTGGTTCGACATTTCCATAAATTTTTCTAATGTCTGCTCCAGACTAGTCTTGGGCTGATAAGGGGTTTCAGTATAAGATTTAAATTCCTGTGGATAATTAAAACTCCCAAATGACTGATTAGAAGAACTGTCTAGAGTAGGTGGAAAAGTCGGATTGGATTGATAGGAACAGAATGGTTGCTGAACTTGGGTAGGAGTAGGATCAATATTATGATAAGAAGAATATTGATATGGGTTGGTTGGTTGCCTATATACAAACCGCATATCAAACTCTTCTCCAGACAGTGGTGGTGATGGTTGATATTGGTCCGGGTTGAAACTTTGGCTTCTAGACCTAGCTATGTGCTCAGCAATGGACATTCGTCTAGGGGCTTCCTCACTCTGGGTATGAACTGAAACAGGTGTAGGATTAGGATATGGTTGATAAGACCTAGACTGAGGTGGCCAACTGTTTCTTCCTGCTTGTTCTATATGATCTCTTAAGGACATGGAAGAGCCGGACGGTATACCGAAGGGATTTCGAAAACAAGAGATATATGGTTGTGGACAGCAAAGCTCGGCAAGTGTTCTTCTATTTAGGTCACCCATTATAAGAAGAGAAGAAGGGGGAAGGGGTAAAAAGGAGAGAAAGTAATTGGTTTGTTTTTAAAAAAAAGACGGATTTAGACAAATCACAAAAATGCACAACCCGAGAACTATGGTTACCTAGGTCCAGTCTCTAGACCGCTCCTAGACTTCCAAAGGACAAGCCGCAGGATAAATCCTCTACCGCCTCCGTACTACCCTTGTAGCCAGGTAAGTGCCAGGTAAGTGGGAAGGAACCACGTCGTGGGCCTAATTAAAAACCACTAGCCTTCGTCACACTTGCCTAGGCACTACAAAAGTAATGCGGATAAACGATAGATTACCCACGACCTTCCTCTGTCCTTATTGAGCGCGACAGTCCTTAGAGTCTGGTCTAGATATTTTTTAAATTAATGAAGGGTTGATCTATATGCTTGGTTTATGATTTGTGGGGCTTAGGAAGGGTGATGAAATCCCCACCTAATCTTGATTTGGTCTTTGCCCCTTAAAGTCCGTATTAAAATATGCAAAACAAACCGAAAAACAAAACTTTGCAAAAAGATTTTTGAGCGGCGATATTTTGCAAAGAATCCTGCAGAAAATAGATTTTATTGGATTTTAGAGGAGAGAGAAGGGAGTTAGAATCTTACCAGAGAAGTGTGAACCCTAGATCTCCTGTTTCCTCAAGTCCGTGACTCCAGATTTCCTCGCAAAAATTCACACAATAATTGTTAAATATACAATTTGCAGTTTTGTTTTAATAATGATATGACTTGTCTAAGAATTCAACACAAATAGTAAAAATAAAAAATTACGCACGGATCCCCGGCAACGGCGCCATTTGATTGATACGTGAAAGAGTGTTTTTGTAGTTAACCGCAATCAGAACGGTATCGCGTGTAGCTAGACCGAGATGAGTACGGGTCGTCCTCTGGGAAACGTGGAACCTTTTACTCTTACTTTAGATGTGTTGAAAAGAGAGGAGGAAGAAAGAATTGTATAGAATGGTTTCTAGATCTACGTTAAACAAGAATGTAAAATATAGATCTAGATTATTTTAAAGATGTAGATAATATAATAAGAAGGCTTGTAGGGTTCGTTAGGATTTAGTAGTTATGGACAATTAATTAAAAGTTACCCTTTTTATCCATTAATAGATTTAGAACTAGAACGACGGTGATGCGTGTAGATTAGGGTTTCTGGAGGGAAAAGGAATCCCACTCTTAACCCTTATCTCGACACGGAACTCCGTTCATATCTAGCCTTTACCAAAACAATCATTAATCTAATCTCTAATCGCGGTCGGAACTAGCAAAGAATTGCTAGCGCGCCCGATTAGGATGTTAATGATTCTTTTGATAAAGTTCCTAAACTTTATAGGACTTAAATAGGGTTTAATTATTTTCATCGTCCATTAGCCTACCCTAATCCTACGAACCCTAACAAGCGGAGAATTACTCGCGTATGTTGGGAAAAGAAGATGAAAAGATAGAGAGGGAAAACATAATGTAAAATGCAAAAAAATTAGATAAAACAACTACCTTTATTAATCAACTTGAACAATCTACACTTTGATTCCTTAGAAAATGATTACAAAGACTAGTTTGCTTCTCGATCTCTTCCAAGGAGGTAGACGAACAGTTGATGATCAGCCTGGATGCGTGAGCGTCTGGGGCTTCGTGATCTCTTCGGCTTGATGGCTTTTCCAAGAGGCTCTCGGTGCCTTTATATAGTGCAAACCCAGAATCTTATTGTTGAGAAGTTGGTAAAATTAAGCAGTTGTCAATCTCCCAAAATATTGCCTTCCAACTCATCATTATTGCGGCGGATCCGCGGCCCAAAGGTGTGTTTGGCCACGGATCCGCGCTCAATGGATGTGATCAATTGCTTATTTTTCTTGGGCTTTCATCTGGTGACATGTGGCAATCCTAGGCATCTTCAGAATCTGAAAATCTTTTCTCTGTTGCTTCCAGACTTGGTCTCCAAGTTTGCTTCTTAATTTGGCAAGTTTTCTTCAACAAATTGATTTGTTTGTTAAATCCTTCATAACAACTTGGACATATTCTGCACAACAACTCAAATAAGATTTAAGTAGACTTTGTTCTACTAGGATTAGATCAATAATATATTTGCATACATTTTCCTACCAAATGATATTTAAAATATATTAACACATGGAAAATAATGTTTTTACACATAAACCCTCATATGTATAATATATTATAATAAAGTCCTTTTTTAATATAAAAATGGTAGGAAAAATATACTACAAATGTGCAGTTTTATCGACTGAACAGGCCCCTAGGGCATATAGACTAACACGACATCCCATCATCTCAGCAACAGCTGGGTCATCTGTCTGCACGGTAGGCGACATAAAAATCTCTGAGGTATGCTGTACATCAACTGTCCTCTCGCAACTGGCAGCTCTAACAATGGCCCGATCATCCGGTGTAAAACCAAACACTCGCCTCCATAAGAGGTCACGACATAACACTACATCGAGATGTTCCCATGTCACCAGAAAACACAATAGTCAGCCCTCGTACCAGACGAGCTCACCCTGACCGCATCACCAGCAGCAGCTCAATCTGCGCTCAAACTATGGTGATAGGAACCTCAATCTTGTATCGATGAAAACAGATCAAAGCGATGAAAGGAAACGACATATCCAGAATGGATACATAATCATAAGAAGGAACAACATCAATGAGAGTATGATCACGGAAACGAATAGAATCAAGTATCTCAAAATATGTACATCATAAGGTTTCTTAAGTGGTGTATCGTATCGTAAATATGTCGTGGAACATACGTACGGTACGTCACTCCACTCAAACTACCCACTCCATCAATCAGGGTCAGCCTATGAAACGAAAGTTCGGGTTTAATACCCCTCCCCCCCGTTCAAGTCTAAGTTCCATAAGGTCAAGCCTATGTTCCGAAATACATACCCGCCGTAGACTCCACATAGTCAAACAAAGACTCAAACTAATGTTAAACCTAGCGATCTGATACCAACTTTGTCACGACCCGAACTATTAGCTCGTGACCGGCACTTAAATCACGCCACGTCTAAAGGCGTCACGTAATTCAAATAAGCCGAAACCCAGAAATCTAAACCCTTTTTAAGAAAAATCAAGGAGGGGAAGAATTTAAATAAAGGGATAAGGAAATCAAGTTTTCTTAATGCATCGAAAAGGGACATGAAAATGCAAGTGAAAATTTCTAGTTTGAAAACAAGTTTTGTATTTTTAAGATTTGGGCAGCACCTCCTTTGTATTTTGTGATCCAAAACCACAAATACATAATAATGATAAAGGCATCCCCAAGCGGGAGCGAGCTCTTCGCCAACTGGCGGATCACAACCACGCAAGACAGTATATATATGAGTGTACGACGCCCAACGGAAAAGTTCACCCCAAAAGTAATAAAAGAAAAGCAAGACATAAATCCCCTAAAGCGAACATAAACCCATCGCTCAAGTCTCGCAACTACAAGTCTTGCTAAGTCTCATTACTTATATAAATACTAGTTTGATTTGATGGAGTTGACTAGATACAATATGAAATAGTAAATACAAGAAAGGGTACGATACAAATGTCCCACCTACCAAAGCAAAACACCCGAATGCAACTGTGTGCCAGCGAAGCCGCTACTGATCCGTGCGATCAACCTGCAAGAACTATGGCACAACGGGGGTGAGTTGCCAACTCGTGAATAGAAAAACATCTACAAGTAGAAATCGAATAAACAACGACTCCTAGGTCAACTATATCATAAAGGTAATACTATGATGTCTAGGTTGACCATATCTGTATATGTGCCAACACAAATATCAATGTCTATCCGCATGCGGATATCATCCAACAATATAATCAATGTATGTATGCATGTGGATCTCGTCCAACCATATCGTCAATGTATGTATGCAAGTGGTTCCCGTCCACGTGTCAACCAATGACACAACAACATCATGCATGTAAATATCATAAAAGCATATGCATGGAAGTATGTGAATATAAATCAACGTGTGACCCTCGCGACACATCAAAATCTTGGAACCTGGGTGTCCAGCATCGACACTCGAAAACATCATGAAACCAGTGTCCAACATCGATACGAAATCCTCATATCTCGGGCTCCGTCAGTCCGGATCGGCCCATATCATCTCTCGACTCCGGTCGGTATCCTCCGGATATCCGCCGAGCCCAAATATTATCACCTGTAGGTAGTAGTCCCTCAGCCAGGCTCACCGTCTACTGCACAGCAATCTGTTCTCGCCCCGGGGTACCATACCGTGTCCGCCATGTACCCGCAATCGGCATTATCCAGCTCCTCGAATCGGGTTTCACATGTGATACGACTCATAACCGAGAAAACGCATGGTGGACGCACAGAAATATCATATCAGGAGAAACCGGATTTTTAAAAGAGTACATGCTTTCTTTTTAAATAGCCACGGTTCTCAAATCCAGAAATCTCATGAAAACAACATATCTCAATGCATGTAATCATAAAGCATGATGTATGCGATATATAAGAGAAATGTAAGCATATCCGTATATCATGCAACATGGAACAATAATATGCACATATCGAGGGAAAACCGCTCTTTTAAATGAATCCAGTTTTAAAAATATATCATGTGGTTCCCAAATCTCCAAAATCGAATGCAATATCGTATAAAGGTGCATATGTGTATCTATGCAAGTATGGACGTACAAATGCGTATGTCCTCAAGTATGGGTGTACAATATGTTTGTACGCAAGTATGGACGTACAAATGTATATGTCCGCAAGTATGGGTGTACAATATGTATATGCACCAATATGGATGTACAAGTGGCATATACGCAAGCATGGATGTACAATATGTATGTACGCAAATATGGATGTACAAGTGGGTATATACACAAGTATGAGTGTACAATATGTATACGCACCAATATGGATGTACAAGTGGTATATACGCAAGCATGGATGTAATATATGTATGTACGCAAGTAATTTATGCAAAGAGTCATATCAGGATGCTGCAATCCTACTGTGTAGTGACATGAAAATTATCGATGATGAAGTGTATGAGCCAGCAAATCTGTGTAAGTGTAACATACGCATCATCGATAATGGTGCCTGTGTACTAGCACAGGTATAAGCAATGCAATGAGAATAATATGAATGCAGCATAAGTCAAATCATATGCAAATGCCGACGGGTATACGTATCTAACATGACTTAGTCGGTGAATCTATCAATCGACATCTAGCAACATAACATCACGTATTGTATAATCCATCATACGGCATCCTCTAGTCAAGGGTATGGATTAAACCTCAAGTCAGACTCATCACGTACGGAAAATCATCGTACGACGGCATTAAGCTATTTGGGATTCTATAAACCTTTGCGACAATGAGGGGTACGGACCTAACGTCTCGTACGACAAATCACACACGATTCACGACATTCTATATATATCTATATACCTATGTCCCAGATCAATAACAATCTCGTATCAGGGGACCGGCAAGGTATCAATCACCTCAATCGACTCGCATCAGTATACCAACATATCATCATATCACATGTCAAATCGTATTCTCTTTTCATCATAATTATATCTCACAAAAAGTCAAGTTTACATATACATTCTACCTTTATTATAAGCATAAGTATTTAATCTAGCATACACACCTTAACCATACAATCAGTTTTTAAAAGGTGCGAATCGTAGTTTTGAAAGTAGGGGTTACGGTATTTTTAAGGAAAAGATATCGTTTGAAATTCCGTAAAGTCCCTCAAGATATCTATTTAAAAGATGAATACGATTCTTCGGATTGGAAATAGGTATGGTTTAGATGACACAATTTCATCGGCTATCTAGTCCTATAGTACCCTAAACGACAATATCGTCAAACGTCATCCTCAAATCCCGACATCACATATTAGTCGTATTAAAACACTTCTAACTATCCTTTAATTTCTAATATGGTTTCACCAACAATCCCTTAACTCTAACCTTAGTTTCCTAATCTTGGTTTTCTTAACTATATGCTACAAATCGGTTTCCACCAAAACTTTGCGGGGGTGCTATACGCCATCCACCCGATTTCCCCAGTAGATATAGATCTACTTACCTTGATCCTTGCTTGCCGAAGTCGATGACACCATGCTCCGTCATCTCGGAATCCACACGAAGGTACCTACAATAATACACAATCACAATCGCTATTAAAATCGAATCCGGAAAACCAAAACGGCACACGGTGCGCTCATAGGTTAGAACCTATGGCCAACGCGTGCACAAACAATCAAACAACCCCTGTTGTTGATGTTCAAACATCCAACAACTAAATACAAATACAAACATCAAAACCAAGCAATAAAAATGTAGAAAACATAAACAAAAACCAAACCAAAGTGCTCCCCAATTTTGACTCAGGTGAAATTTGGATGAACAAACAATACTGGGATGATGTATATAGAGTATATGACCTACAGAAGCAACCTGGACCCAAAATTCCTCCATGTGGCTGGCCACAATGCCACAAAATCTGGTGAGCTCGGTTCCCCCTGCTCAGATGGGGTCCGTCTCGTCAAGGTGGTCTCCTAGTACCCTAATTTGGTCCGTGGAGTTGTTTGTTAAACTCAGAAAGTCTCCGGGTTGCTCCAGATTCACTATAGGCTCACAATTCCACACAAAACCGACACGGGTAAATTCATAAATCTGTATTCCGGTTTCTATGATAGGGTACAGGTCAAGATCACCTCTAAGTCTTATTGACAGCCACTAACATCATCAATCTCCCAAACCCTTCTCTAGAATTTCAAAGCTCGCAAATCCATCACTAAACGACTTCTAAACTTAAACAAAATTCAAGGAAATCAAAACCACCCTAAATGAAAAGAGATATACCTCATGGTTATACCGTAGCAAAACCCTAGAAGTCCCAATGTTGTCAAAATCCCACTTTCCTTGGTCCATTACGATGAGGGTGGGGAAGTGATCACCTTATTTGAAAGGGGTATAGGGTTTTGGGGAGTATTTTGAGATGGGTTATGAGGGTATAAGGTGGAGTGCGATAAAGAAGAAGAAGAACAAGAAAATGGTGGAGGAAAACAAATGAGGCAGCCCCCCCTCTCTCAATTATTCTCACTCTCCCTCTCTCTAAGCATGCTCACTCTCAACATGATTTCCCCGCTCTCTCTCCTCAAGTCATCATGATACCATTTTCCTTTCTTTTCTTTTCTCACCACCATAAAAACATAATACAAACAAAACAAATGAACATGAAACCAGATGAAACATGTCATGGTGCACTAACCTTGAAAACTGTAGAAATACGGATTTGGCTTAATCGTGATTAGTAGTGCACTAATCGGGTTTTTATTTAAACCGCATATAATAAATTTTAAAAATGCCAAATCCTTTAAATATATTTTTTAATGAATAAATCATTTTAAATTTGCATTTATTTCATAATTATCGGTATACATTTATACCATTTTTCAAAAACCCCAATTTCGCAAATCGGGCAGTTTTCGAGAAAAATATTATTTTAATATTAAATTCTAAAAATAATATTTTATATTTTCTGAAATGTTACAGCCATATTTGGACGCACCGACATTTTTCGACATTGTAGGAGATGTACCTCAATGTCATTTGTTACGATTTGCGTTTGTAATCCGAGTATCACGCTTATATCATTTGGATTTGAGTTTTGATGATGAGCTTTATGTTATTGTTTTCATGCACCATGGTTGCACCTACTGGGTATTTACGTTTTGTGCATTGTTATTGCACTTGAGATATGTTTTTATACACCGTTGTGTTGGTTTATGATTTGTGCATATCTATTGCACTTGATATTGATTTTGTGCCTTGGTAGCACATGTTTATGATTTCATGGATTTCATACGGTTGATTTGATTTTGTGCGTGTGGTACGCACTCGATTTGATTTTGCACTCGGTATAGCTTATATGTGCTTACAGTGCATTGATGTGATTTCGTGCACACCCGTTCCACTGGACAGATGTCCCATGCACACCCGTTGCACTTAGTTTTGGTTTTGTGCACATCCGTAGCACTTGTAATTGGATTTGACTTTCGTGCGCACCAGACGCACGTAATTGTTGTATACGTCTTTTGAGTCTGTTTTTTTTTTCGAGCATCTTGTTTTTATGATGGGCATTATGTTATGTAGTTGCCGAACGGGACTGATCTGAGGACAGTACCTTAGTACTTTGCATGCATTAAAAGCTCACCGAGAGGTTTTAAAAATGAGCTATAGTCTCACTATTTCCTACGTGTCCGCGAGCAGCATGAACGTTTATAAAAGAAAACCTTTTAGGATATTTCAAGACAGCGGAACGCATAATTTGAGCAAAAACATATACGGATATATATTATTATTTTACAAATGAGCGTCCGTCACTTATGCCGTGAGTTACACATTCATGCGGCGATTTAGAAAAGAATTTTGCATGAGTTTTATTCAGTCCTTGAATTTTTTCCAAAGATGCGTACTATACATGTATTATAGTATTTGACTAGTGTATATTGGATTTCAGTAGTGGATTTCGAGATCTGTATCTCTATTGCAACTCCAAGGATATGCGTGCAAATCAGATGATTTGTGTGACGCTTGACGGAGTTCGATTTTGAGTTTTTGTACCCATTTTCATGCGCACCGACGCACTGTGTTATTCTGTATCTTCCGTGATTTCGGAGCCCCGTTGATTTAAGTTGATTATTGAAATATTTTAGATTTTGGTGGTTTAAATTTAATTTCGGAGACCGAATTTATTTATGTGGGGAAGATTGTAACATTTCAGAAAATATAAAATATTATATTTGGACTTTAATATTTAAAATAATATTTTTCCCAAAAAATGCCCGATTTGCGAAATTGGGGTTTTCGAAAAAGGGTATAAATATATACCAATAAGTGTGAAATAAATTGAAATTAAAATGATTTATCCATTTTTAAAACAAATTTAAAGGATTTGGCATTTTTAAAATCAATTATATGTAGTTTAAATAAAAACCAGATTAGTGCACTGCTAATCACGATTAAGCCAAATCCGCATTTCTACAGTTTTCATGGATAGTACACCATAACATGTTTCATTTGGTTACATGTTCATTTGTGTTGTTTTAGTTATGGTTGGTTTTATTTTTGTGAGAAAAGAAAGAAATGAGGGGAATGATTGAGGAGAGAGAGATAGAGGGGACATAATGATGAGGGGTAAGCATGCTTGGAGAGAGAGAGAGTGAGAATAAGTTAGAGAGATAGAGGGGGGCTGCCTCAATTCTCTTTCCCCCACCATTTTACATCTCCTTCTTCATCTTCCTCAAGCTCACTTCCCTCCAACTTCAACTCCAAATATCATCTCAAAAACCTTGCCAAATCCCTTGACCCTTTTCAACAAAAAATGATCACCTCGTCATCCTCTACAAAATGGACCAAGCAAAGTAGGATTTTGATAACATTGGGAAGCGAGGGTTCTATTTAGTTTCATCCTTGAGGTGTAATCCTTTCCATTTAGTTTAGTTTATATTTTCTTATATTCTAGTTTTAGTTTAGAATTGGTTTAGTGGTGATTTGTGAAGTTAGAAAATTCTAGAGCAGGGTTGGGTAATTGTGTGGAATTGAGGTTATGTAGTGGCTACTAACAAGACTTGAGAGGTGTTTTTACTGTCCTAGACCCGGATTAGAACCCAAACACGACTTAAAACTTTCCGACATCAGTTAAATTGACAGTTTGTGATAATATTATAGAATCTGGTATCACCTAAGAGCTTCATTAAATAAGTTCCCATTACAGAGAGACGTGCATGCAACCATGATGCAGCACCTGAAACCCTAGCCCCTATGGACCTTTTATGGTGACAGATTTAATGGTATAGGCTACAATTTGCGGCCAAGTCGGAGTGAAACCTTGTGATTTTTGGTCTGGGGCATTGTTATCCTATATCTAGAGCAACCCCATATGCAAAATTGGCTAGTTTGACCTTAGTCAAAATCTGGGAGCACTTTGGTATGATTTTGGCTTTATTTACCGTATTTTGAAATGTTTGGTTTTGCTATTTGGATTTGTAATTGGTTGTTGGGTGTTTGTACATCAACGACTAGGGGTAATTTGTTGGTTTTGGATGCGTGGGCTATAGGTTCTAACCATAGGAGATCCGTGTGCCATTTTGCTTTCCGGACTTGATTTTAATAGCGATTACGATTGTGTATTATTGTAAGTACCTTCGCGTTGATTCCGAGAAGACGGGGCGTGGCGTCATCGACTTCGGCAATCGAGAATTAAGGTGAGTAGATCTATATCTACAGGGGAAGTCGGGTGGATGGCGTATAGCTTCCCCGCAGACTTTGATGAAAACCGATTTATATATATAATATGGTTAAGGGAACCTTTCATAGAAAACTATAGATAGAGTTAAAGGTTAGCAAGAGAAACTATATATGAAACTAAAGGATAGTTAGAAGTGATATAATACGACTAATATGTGATGACGGGATTTGAGAATGATGTTTGATGATATTGCCGTTTAGGATACTATATGACTAGAGAGCCGACGTAAATGTGTCATCCGAACCATACCTATTTCAAAACTGAATAATCGTATGCATCTTTAAACAGATACCTTGAGAGACGTAATGGATTTTCAAACGATATACTTTCCATAAAAACACCGTAGCCCCTACATTCAAAACTACGATTCGCGTCTTTTAAAAACGGATTGTATTGTTCGGGTGTGTATGTTAGATTAGATACGTATGCTTATTGTCACGACCCGAAATAGCCCGTAACTGGCCTTTGAATCATATGAAGTCTATAGGACCCCATCTAATTCAAGTAAGCCAAAAGCCCAGAAATCTAAAACCATTTTAAGTAGTAAATAAGGAAATCTAGTTTTTAAGAAGTAAGGAAAACATGTTTTAAAAGCAAGGTTTTTAAATAAGTAAGCCGAATATACATTTTTAAAATGTCTCGTCTTTTCTGAAAATTTCGACAAAGTTTCCTTTGTAAATACTGGCCACGAACGGGGGACAACAAGAATAATATATATGCAATGGTAAAAGACATCCCCAAGCGGGTGCTAGCTCTTCGTCAATCGACGGTCACAACCACGCAAGCAGAATAATATACAACGCCGAAGGGCGAGGATCAAAACTCAAAAGAAAACTCAAAATCAGCATGAAAACCATAATAGTACAACGCGCGACTCTAAGGTCGAAATAATACATAACTGGACTTCTAAGTATGAAACAATATACAAGTTTGGTTGATGGAATTCACTAGATACAACTGAAAATAAATATGTACAATGGAGGTCATGATGCGAGTGAACCCATCTACCAAAGCAATCACCCAGAAAGGAAGCAGTGTGCCAGAAAAACAGCAATGAAACCTGTACGGCAAAACCTGCAAGAACTGTGGCACAACGGGGGTGAGTTGCCAACTCGTGAATAGAAAACATCGCAGAGCAGAAATCGTACGTATGACTCATCCTAGGTCAAACGATCAGTAATAATATATCCTCAAAATGAATAAGTCTGAAGCACGAAAAGGTGGCCAGAGTAAACATCTATACATAAGTGTAATCCCATGTGCTCGTGTCAGTGGCTCAGGTGACGACATATCATAAATATAAGTTATGATCCATGTAACCAGTGTCAACTATAACATGAAGTCTATGAGTATGTGGATATCATCCACATGTCAACCAATGACATAAAAACATCATGCATGTAAAAGTCATAAAAGCATATGCATGAAAGTATGGGTTTATAAATCAACACGTGTCCCTCACGACATATCAAAATCATGGAACCTGAGTGTCTAGCATCAACACTCGAAAACATCATGAAACCTGCGCCAAGCATCGGCACGTAAATCCTCAAATATCGGGCTCCGTCATTCCGGATCGGACCACGGGCTTCGTCAGTCCGGATCGGCCCATATAATCTCTCGACTCTGGTCGGTATCTCCGGATAACCACCGGGCCCAAATACTATCACCGGTAGGTAGTCGCCACCTTGCCAGGCTCATCGTCTGCTCCACGAAAAACATTTCTCGCCCCGGTGAACCATACCGGGTCCACCATGTACCCGCAATCGGCCTCATCCAGCTCCTCGATTCGGTTTCACATGTCACACGTCTCAGAATCGAGAAAACGCCTGGTGGACGCACTGAAATATCATATCAAGGGTAACTGGGTTTTTAAAACAATACATACTCTCTTTTGAAATAACCACGGTTCCCAAATCCAGAAATATCATGGAAACAATATATCTCAATGCGTATAATCATAAAGCATGATGTATGCGATATATAAAAGAAATGTAAGCATATCAGTATATCATGCAACATAGAATAGTAATATGCACATATTGAGGGAAACCGCCCATTTAAAATGAATACATTTTTAAAATATTTCTTGCGGTTCCGAAATCTCCAAAATCAAGCCAGAATCATCTAGGTATGTGCAACTATGTACGTATGCAATTATAGGTGTACAATATGTGTGTACGCAAGTATGCCATACCAGGAGTCATATCCTGATGCAACAGTCCTACGGTGTAGTGATATGGCAATTATCGTTGATGAAGTGTGTGAGCCGGCAAGCAGGTGTACGCGGAACATACGCATCATCGATAATGGTGCTGGTGTCCTGACAGCATGGTTTTAATATAACAATAAATATATTTAAACATGCAATGCGATGCGAATAGCAAGAGTATGCGGCAAATGGATAATAAACACAACAGTGAAGAATCTACATCAATGTATCTATGTCATACAGTTTTGCCATTTGAAATAACACGAATCGTGGGGGTTTTAAAAAAATAAAGGCTACAGTGTTTTTAAGAAAAGATGTGTCTTTGTAAATATCCGTAGAATCCCTCTACCTATCTTAAAAATACTTACGATTCGTTGGTTTTGAAATAGGTATGACTCGGGTCTATTTTAACATCTACTAAGTAAACCACAGATCTAACTAATAAGCTAATCGGAAGGGTATGGAAACCACCTACATCTGAGTCGATATATATATATATATATATATAAATATAATAGTCGGTGATCCCGCCTCAAAGGTATCGCTTAAGATATAATATCATATGACATCTTCGAGTCATGAGTGCGGATCTTATCATCAAATAAAGCTCGTACGGTAAATCATCGTACGGCATCCAAAAAGCTGGTTATGGGTCAATATCACATTCATCTCATCAATTATCTGGTATCCTTATCATCATATCTCATGATCTGGGGTACTGATCTAAGTCTAGTACAAATCGATACCATCTATATAAATATAAATGCGTGTGTGAAACACACGTCCAAAGTCCCGCTAAAACTCATGTCGTATCCCAAATATGAATCACATTATATCACCGATCTCGTGGCACTCTGCCCAATCTCATCGACTCATCTCCAAATATCATACACTATCCTCATCATACAGGTATAAGTATAACAAATAAGAATGTGTGTGAGTGTGTGTCTAAACCTATTCTAGGGTTCGCAACTAGGAAACTATACTAGTTTACTTCTAAACCCTAATTTATCTATAGTACACCTAATCACATCTTGAATATCTATGACACACATAACACTATCAAATATATAAATATAGTATATATCTGGTATACTAAATATCGAACTGCGGGAGTGCTATACGCCATCCACCCGACTTCCCTGTAGATATAATCTACTCACCTTGCATCCTGCGTGTCGGTGTCGATGTCGCCTTCATCTTCTTCCTCGTATGAAGCCCTCGAGAAGGTACCTACAAGATAATACAATCGCAAATGCACCTTAAAATCACATCGAGAAAACAAAACGACACGCTAAGGCCTATAGGTCAGAACCTATGGACTTACGCTTTCAAAATCATCAAACAATCCTCGATATCGTCGTACAAACATCAAAAGATCGAGGTAAAACACAATACTAGAAATCCAGAATTCAAAATACGAGAAACGAACTCCGAATCAAAACAGCAACTCAGGGAAATGGTCCCAAATTTCACCCTAGGTCAAATTGGTCAATTTTGTATATGCCAAGGGTCTAATTTACAGATGTTGGAGCTACAGAACAAGAACGAGCCACAAAGCTCCTGGTCTGGCAGCAAATTGCGGCCAGAGGGAATAAATCTCCGGCCGAATTGGGGAGTTAGGGGCTAGGGTTTTTAGGGTATGTTCCAAATCACCAGCATGTATCACTGTCCTTGCGAAATAATTTTCAGGTAGCCCGGGTGTTAGAAAATTTCATTTTACATCCACAGAATCACAATTTTCCGATATCGGTTTTTCTAAATCCATTTTTCGGGATTCTAGTCTCTGGTTTAGGTCTGAATTCTAGCACTTGGGGGTTTGTGTGGCCTCTACTGAGCTTAATTACTCATTACAACCCAAAGTTTCCCTAAACCCTAACTAGAGTTTTCAAAGTTCACCAAAACCACACAATATCGGTTCAAATTTAATATGGGGGTAAAAGCAATGGAAAGACTAAGCTAAAGGTTCAGAAAATACCACATTTAGCAACTCAAGAATTTTCTTGAGTTGCCCCAAGTGTCCAAAATTCTTGCTTTCTTGGTCCATAAGGTAGCTTGTGAGCATGTGCATCTTTTTATTGAAATGGGTATTAGGTTTTGAGGTGATTTTCATGTTGTTTTGGGGGTTGTAGTGGAGGAGGAAGAGAGAAGCAGTAGCAGCAGCAAGGGAGTTGAGGGGAGAGGAAATGGGTGAAGAATGAAGAGGGAATGGCCAAGGCAAAGCACCCTCACCTTTCTCTCACTCACCCATACCTAATTCTTTATTCTATTTCCCTTTTCTTTTCTATTTTCTTTCTCTCCTCAATAGTAACCCCAAAACAATTGCCATGCACCCAAAACATATAGTAAAATGCTACAAGGGTAAATAAAAAGATATAGTGCATGTTTGCACAAAATACGCTTAAAGCACGATTAGCGATTTTTAATCGCGATTAACACTTAATTAGCATATTATTAATCATAAAAACTTAAAAATTGCATAATTCCTTAAAAAACCATCTTTTTAGTAATTTCCATAATTTAAAAAAATTTCCCCCATTTATCGGTATTTAATTATATCGCCTTATTAGAGTATTCAATATTTTATTATTAAATTATAAAAATTACCAAAAATAATATTTTATTTTTTTGAAATGTTACAATCTTCCCCCCTTAAAGAAATTCGGTCCCCGAATTTAAATTTAAACCCCTCAAATACTAAATTATTTCAGTAAAGTCCAGGTCGTCGGGGCTCCGAAATCATGAATAGATAAAATGCATCATAGCGCAATGCATGCGCACGAACAATGAGAAGATAACTCAAAATCAAAACTCCGTCAAGCATCCTGCAATCATCGGAGTCAAGGTAAAGACACAAAAGTCAAATCCAAAGCAAAACCGATATGATATACATCAAAATTATACATGTAGAGATCAATCTATGCATGTAAATAACTGAAAGAAATGCATGCCAAACCTTTTCATGTTGCTGTGCTATGCGCGTATCGTGGCATAGTGGCGGACGTCTATTGTACGAAAATAACCATATATGTATATATCCTTTGTTTAATATGTACGTCTCGCCGTTTTGAAAACAATTTTGAAGGGTTCCTTGCTTTAAACGTTTCGTATCAATCAGACACGTGGGTAAATACTGAGACTATAGCTCGCTTTTTGGAAATCTCTTCGATAACTATCAATGGATGCAAAATATATCCAGGTACTGTCCTCTGACTAGTCCTGCTCAGTACGAAAACATATAGCAAATATCAATAAAACGTACTGCTCCATAAGGAATCAATCCAAAAATGTATATAAGAATACCTTGTGCGTCTGGTGCGCACGGAAATCAAAATCCATATATGTGCCATACATGTGCACAGAAACAACATCTAGGTGCAACGGGTGCGCACGAAACATCTGTCATAGGCAACGTGTGTGCCTGACAGCAAAATCAGGTGCATCTGACATGCACGAAGAATCTCGATTTAGCGGATCTGTTGTGCACCAAAATCGAATCTCATAACATGCGCCCAACATGCGTGAAAATCCAAATCGGTGAATCCATCATGCACGAAATCACGAAATCAACATCAAAATTAGAATCGAAATCGACGGTATACAATACAGCTCAATCCATATCAGGTATACCGCGGTACATAATCTCACAACTGTTAGTGTATATGCCCTAGAGGCCATTACTGTATCATACTAGTATGTATATTATTTGATGGAAGCTTTGGATATTCACAGTTGTATATACAATCTTGCTCGAAATGGTAATATGCTACTTGGTTTGTCTCTGCTATAATATGTGCATGTGTTTCTTTTAGCATATCGCTTATATACATATTAGTAGAGCCCTTAGGATCTTTTCTTGATTACCAGCGTTGTGATGGCGCTCACACTCGTGGGGGCTGGGTAATCCATAAGCACATCCTTATACAGGTCCCTAGTCGTTGGACTATCGAGACAGGGCATCGATACTCCGGAGTAGACTAGCGTATGCTCTTCTCATCCCAGCGTGGGAGATGGTCTGTCCCACAGCCGTCAGTACGTCGTACTTGAGATAGTATGCGGGTGCTCGTTAGGTTACGAGTACACTGGACAGGACTCGTCGGGAACTGTTGGTTGGTATTATACCTATCGTCAGTTATCAGTTCCCAGCTGACATGAGTACAGCTTAGTCCGCTGACTTGACACTATCACTTCGCCTCGAGTGTGTTCCCACTGTACTTTGATTACTACCCTACCACGGCTCAAATGAGTCGTGCAAACAGGTAGTAGTTAGGTGTAGTCCCGAAGCACTTAGAGGCAGTGACGGTTAGAAAAGATTCGTCTCTCCCGGTATTGGGGGTTGACATCGCGCTGTGTCTAGGAGAGCCATTACACGAGTAGTCCCTGGCCAGGGCAAGCGAGATATATTGGTAGGTTTCCAGTGTTATCTCAGGGTGTTCTGGGCTACACTCCGACACGACTTGTACCGCTATTATGGGAGTGACGTTTACCGCCCCCTAGGCCCACCATGAGATGCATCAGACGAACAGACCGGACTGTACGGAGACTGTCACATACAGGCTCAGTAGGAGTTCAGATCGGGTCACCTCGTCAGTCTTCTTATCGGCATCTACCTAGGGACCGTTACGTACAGCTAGTGCCGCTTGCGGTCTGTGGTTAAACCCACTGCCAGCGTAGTGTCGAGTCTTTAGAGTCCTACACAGAGAGCTATTCGCCTTTAGGCAAAATGAGTAGAGGTCGCATGGTTTTGCGACAGGGTTCGTTCACATCCGCGCAGTTGTGCACGTTTTCTGTCCGGACAGCTTATACTAGCGGGCTTTGGTTTAAGCCAGATCCTAGTATACGATTTGGGATTGGTTTTATCTCTTTGTATTCGTGTTCCTCGGATCACGAATGCGGGTGCGTATGCACAGTTGATTGAGACAGAGGAAGAGGACTTTGATTAGGGTTAATGACCATTGTCATTTTATTAACCCTAATGCTTATATGTGTATTATAATTAATTGATATTAGCTATATATATTTGTGCATGGTTAGGGTTGTTGACATTTTGACCATACTTGACTTGTTGACCTTAGTGGACATGTTGACCATCATCATTCCATATAAAAGATGCTCTTTGATCCTTGCAATTTTCATTTAATGTGAAATGATAATGGTCAAGTCTTGATTAACCATGACAATTATCTAGCTAATTATCTATTTTTATAATTCACACATATATGTGAGAATGGCTTATTATTCTCTCATTCTATCATATACTTTCTCTCTCTTGCTCTTCCTCTTCCTCAAGCTCTCCCCTCTCATGTGTTGAGAAACACTTGAGCTTGAGAGAAAACCTCTTCTAGATAATCTCTACTCTCATCTAGGGTTCTAGGATTAGCACTTCTAGCACCTTAGTTACTTCTAGCGTGAAGTTGAAGCCAAAGGTTGAGGCTTTCGGGTGGATACTTCTTCGACTCGAGAAGGCGACAAGGCGATCTCTTTCTTACACTCCAAGGAGCAAGGAGAGAAGGACATAAAGTCCTAGGTATAACCATTCTTCCTTGTGGCTAATTTCTAGTTAGCTTTAGCTAGTTTTTGTTTAGTAAAGATTCCTCCCTTGTCTAGTCCATGTTGCCCAGCATGATAAAAATCCGATTTTTATTCCGTTTTCCACCTCCCCACAAGCACCGGGGTGGGCAACGTGGACTTACAGTGGTATCAGAGCCTAACTAAACATAAACTAGCTAGGTAGTAAAGTGTATTGAAGTTTGATCGGAAAAATCGCAAAACCTAAACTTCAAAACCCTAAGTTTCTGTCGAAATTTTTTTTGCTCTAAAAATAAAAAAATCATACGTCAAAAATCATCTCAGGGTTTTGTGAAGAAAGCCACCAAAAACGATCCAGTGAATCGCTCAAAGCGCGGCAGTTCCGCGGCAAAAGCATGCCTATTGCCGCGGAACCGCGGCCGTTTTGACTCGGTTCTGGTCCGAGTTTGGTGCAGTGTTCTTCTGACATGGTTTTAGGTTTTTTAAGATGTTTTATTTGTGCCCAGGTTTTCCAGAAAAGAAGTTTGTTTTTGGGGGCCTATAAATCCGTATTTTTGATCGAACTTCACTACACTTTGACTAAAGGGTTATATCTGTGATGTTTACATGTATTGAACGTCCGGTAATCGCTATACGTCGATTAGTGGGGGTTATACATATCTGTGATCTGTGTTTGTTGATGGTATGTGTATATGAATGCGTTGGATTGTCGCGGGTGAATAGCCGGGGTGGATGTGAGATGAGTGTTTCTTTTTCTTTCATTCATATAATATGTAAATTGATGTATTATTATTTGTTTGGCCGCACAACCGGGTCGGTGTTGTAGCCGTCATTGTATAATTCTTTTTACTGTTTTTGCTCCTAGGATAGACCCATGGAGGGGGTGCACAAACTACCGGGTATCTCGATGTGCCGAGTGTCCTACTCACGGTGTTGAGGGAGGTTGCTTCGCTTCGGGTACTTGGCGGGTAGTTTGCCGCACCCGTAGGGGTCTTGGGTGGGGTATTGGCTATTCACCGCGACCGTGTAATCCGCTTTTCGTTGCACGCTCGAACGGATTGCGGATTCCTAATATATCCAATGTATTCATCTGTGATCTATAATGTCTATCATTGCTATATATCTATATGCTATAACTATTTAGGCATTGCTTATGTTTTACAGCCGCGCTAGCCCAGCCCCGCTCTGTCGTTAGTTAAGTAACCTAATGGGTGATGACGGGGCCCCGTAGCGAATGCGAATGGCATAAGCGTACGTCATATTTTGGTTGTTTTCTGCAATGGTAGGATTAAATGATGGGACGCATTAAAAGAACTAATGCAAGAAAATAAACCAAGTAAATGTCGATTGGAACACTTTGAAAACCACTCGGTTCTTTTCAAAACCAAACTTTTAAATGCGGAGCTTGAACCGCTCCTTTTAAAAGCTATCTCGTTCCATCGATTATATCAAGTTCACTACGTTCACGGTTTCACCAAAACCATTCGTAGCCCTCCGTCATTTCGGTTAAATATTCAGTAGTATTCAAGCTATGTATTTTGACCTTCGCCAAGGCATAGTGATTGGTAGCTGCTGAATATTTATCTGTAGCATAGATAGATGCATTGGTTTGGGACAGTCGTACTACTATTTTGGCCTTCGTTAAGGGTATGTACAGGTGGGTTCAAATTAACCTGGTGAATGACGGGTAGAACTTGACATGTGACTTATGATATGTTGGCCTTCGTCAAGGTCATAAGAGCATGGGGCAAAAATCCACATCGGCAGTTTCAAAAGTACTGAAACTTGCTAGGGCTGGATACCATTTGGAGTGTGATGATTCTGGTAGGATTCCTTCGGTTTTATCACGCGATGATATTTGGATCCCGATCCTACTGTGAGTATATGCTACTCCTCGGGAACTTTTTCACTTAACGATCAATGCTATAAACCAAGTAGGTGACTAGAAAGGTGTTAGCGGGGCTACGCCCACAGGGAAAAGAGGTTACTTAATTAAGGAACTTCGCGAAAGCGTTGAAAAACCTCCTTCGAAGTACCGACACTGGCCTGGCTGAACGGTTAAGCAAGTATTGTACGGTGAGATTGATCCTGACTAATTCTTCCTTTCTGGTTTGAGGAGGGATTCGAGAGACAGTGGGAGCCATCCTGTTTAGATAAATTAAAAACCAATCTAAACTTGCAAGAGCATCATGCTAAGTGTTTCTTCTCTCTCTCTTAATTGGAACGACCCAATGACCGCACCTAGGTTACATCTAGATAATAAAATGACTGAATCTGACTGTTATGACTGGCAAAGGTCTGTCCAGATGTCCATTGCCCATAAAAAGCTGGGACACCTCTTGACTGATCCAACCCCTGCCGTCTCAGGTCCAGTTTCCCCTGTCACGGATATTGATATCCGTAGGACATCAGAAGAAGACTGTGCGAAAGCCAAGTGCTTCGTGTTAGCCTCAGTTGATGGTATATACCAGAGGCAGCACGAGAAGATGGACTCAGCTTCTATCTTCCTCCATAACAAAGTTTTATATGGAGAGCAATCTCGTAACGCAAGATATGAGACCTCGAACGAATTGCTTCCAGCGAAGTTGGCTATCGGGTCATCTGTAGGGGACAACGTTCTTACAGAGACCAGCTCTTTTGAGCTCTCGGACCTGAAGACCACGTTGAAGAACGGGTCAGATGCTGACTTAGTTCAACAGTCCCTACCTACTACCCTGAAGGAAACCAGGGAAGTAGAATGAAAGGGAAAGGCAGAAGTTTCAGGACTGGATGTAGTAAAAGAGGGATGTTCCTATTGTAACGGGAATGAACATAGGCAAGAAGGATTGCGGGGCTTGCAAAGCCCGTAGCCAGAATTCGAAGCATGTTGTGGCTTCGGCTTCGGGTGTGTTTGTAATAGAGAACTGTATGTCAGTTAACCCTACTTCCTGGGTATTGGATACCGAATCAGGATCTCATATCTGTAATTCGTTACAGGCTCTGAGAAACCGTAGGGTTATCAGGAAAGGTGATATGACTCTCAGGGTTGCTAATGGAATGAGCATGTATGTTGTATCCGTAGGGGAATATCATCTAGGACTGACAACTGGGCAGATATTGATTCTGCGTGACTGTTTTTATGTACCAGGTGCGTCTTGTAACATCATATCTGTATCCTCACTTTCTAAGGAAGGATATGATTTTACTTTTGTAAGCGATGTAGTAAACATCCACCTAAATCAAGTACTGATTGGGTCAGGTACATTAAAATACGGTATATACGTTTTGAATCAAGCTCAGGTCTTCAGTGTCCAGAACACACTTAAAAGAAAGTCTCCGGAATTAAATCAGGCTTTCTTATGGCATTGTAGACTGAGTCACATTAATGAAACACGGTTGACAAAGTTACATAAAGAAGGATACTTGGATCCGTTCGAGTACCGGTCTTATGCCACTTGTGAATCTTGTCTCATGGGAAAGATGACAAAGACTTCGTTCACTGGACACGGAGAAAGAGCAAGTGAGCTCTTGGGACTCATACACAGTGATGTGTGTGGTCCAATGTCTACACATGCGCGAAGTGGTTATTCGTACTTCATTACTTTCACAGATGATTTCTCTAGGTATGGGCATGTCTTCTTGATGAAGCACAAATCCGAGGCCTTTGAGAAATTTCAGGAATACAAGAATGAAGTTGAAAAACAAACAGGCAAAAGTATTAAGACACTGAGATCTGATCGAGGTGGTGAATACTTGAGTGCCGAGTTTCTGGGCTACTTAAAAGAGAATGGAATTCTCTCTCAGCTTACTCATCCATACACACCACAACACAACGGTGTATCGGAAAGGAGGAATCGAACCCTATTGGATATGGTTCGATCCATGATGAGTAAGGCTGAGTTGCCGCGATCCTTCTGGGGTTATGCACTAGAATCAGGTGCATATCTTTTGAACAAGGTTCCCTCCAAGACTGTGCCTACCACACCATATCAGATATGGTGTGGGAAGAAACCCTGTCTTAAGTATCTGAAGATATGGGGATGTCCAGCTTTTGTAAAAAAGCAGCATGCGGACAAGCTCGAGGCACGCTCAGTACTGTGTAAGTTTGTGGGATTCCCAAAGAACTCCAGGGGGTATTTTTTCTATTATGCAGAGGAACAAAAGGTTTTTGTTTCTCGTCATGCCCACTTTCTGGAACATCAGTTTTTAGAAAAAGAAGCAAGTGGCAGCGTAGTAGAACTGGAAGAAATTCCAGAACCACAAACTATTACTGAAAGCTTAGAAGAACCAGATGTTTCAAGAGAACCGGACATCCCAGCGCCACTCCGCAGGAGTAGTAGGCAGTCTCATCCGCCCAAGAGATACTACGGTTTTCTCATAGACGGGGATAGAGAGGATTGCACTATGGATTATGGTGAGCCTACTAGCTTCCAGCAAACCATTCAGAGCGGCGACTCGGTAAAATGGCTGGATGCAATGCGGGCCGAGATGGAGTCCATGTACACCAACAAAGTTTGGACTTTGGACTTTGCTCCAGAAGGGGTAAAACCCGTAGGCTGCAAATGGATCTTCAGAAACAAGATTGGTGTAGATGGGCAGGTTGAGACCTATAAAGCTAGACTTGTTGCAAAGGGTTTTCGGTAAAGACCTGGTTTGGACTATGATGAGACCTTTTCTCCAGTGGCTATGCTGAAATCCATTCGGATCCTTCTTGCCATTGCTGCCTTCCACGATTATGAAATATGGCAGATGGACGTAAAGACGACTTTCCTAAATGGAAATTTGGAAGAGTGCGTCTATATGGATCAGCCAGAAGGATTCATTCAGAATGGGAGCAGTGGTAGAGTGTGCAAGTTGCTAAAGTCCATCTATAGACTTAAGCAGGCATCGCGGAGTTGGAACATCTGCTTTGATGATACTGTCAAAGAATTCGACTTTATCAAAAACCCAGATGAACCATGCATTTACAGTAAGATTGTAGGGAGAACTGTGGTATTCCTCGTCTTGTGCGTGGATGACATTCTCCTAATAGGAAATGATATTCCTATGCTACAGTCAGTCAAAGGATTCTTGTCGCAGAGGTTCTCCATGAAGGACCTGGGCGATGCCAACTACATTCTGGGGATCCAGATCTATCGTGATAGATCTAAGAGGATGTTGGGACTTTCACAGTCAAGTTACATCGACACCATACTGAAAAGATTCAGTGTGGAATATTCCAAGCGCGGTAATTTACCGGCTTGTCACGGGACCACCCTCTCCAAAGAGATGTCTCCCAAGACTGATTTGGATAGGGATCGCATGTCTATTATACCCTACGCTTCCGCGGTAGGCTCTATAATGTATGCGATGTTATGTACCAGACCAGATGTAGCATACGCATTGAGCGTTGTAAGCCGGTATCAGTCAAACCCTGGGGAGAAACACTGGATAGCGGTAAAGAACATTCTCAAGTACCTGAGAAGGACTAAGGAGATGTTCTTGGTGTATGGCAGAAAAGACCTCCAGCTCGAGGCCTTTGCTGACTCCAGCTTCCAGAGTGACAAGGATGACTCCAAGTTCATGCCGGGTTATGTCTTTACCCTCAATGGAGGGGCGGTTTGCTGGAAGAGTTCCAAGCAGGAGACCGTTGCAGACTCAACTATGGAAGCGGAGTATATAGCTGCTTGCGATGCCGAAAAGGAAGCTGTCTGGATGAAGAAGTTCCTCACGGAGCTTCAGGTGGTTCCTACCATTGTTGATCCAATACCGCTGTATTGCGACAACAACGGCGCTATAGCTTTAGCGAAGGAACCCAGGTCCCATCAGAAGTCCAGGCACATTTTGAGGCGGTTCCACCTGATCAGGGAGATCGTAAATCGCCGAGAGATCGAGGTGAAGAGAGTAAATACGGAGAATAACACTGCAGATCCACTCACGAAGGCCCTACCCCAGAATCAGTTCGAGCGGCTGATCGAGATGATAGGTCTTCGATACGTCAGTACATGGCCTTAGTGCAAGTGGGAGATTGTTAGTGTATATGCCCTAGAGGCCATTACTGTATCATACTAGTATGTATATTACTTGATGGAAGCTTGGGATATTCACAGTTGTATATACAATCTTGCTCGAAATGGTAGTATGCTACTTGGTTTGTCTCTGCTTTAATATGTGCATGTGTTTCTTTTAGCATATCGCTTATATACATATTAGTAGAGCCCTTAGGATCTTTGCTTGATTAACAGCGTTGTGATGGCGCTCACACTCGTGGGGGCTGGGTAATCCATAAGGATATCCTTATACAGGTCCCTAGTCGTTGGACTATCGAGATAGGACATCGATACTCCGGAGTAAACTAGCGTATGCGCTTCTCATCCCAGCGTGGGAGACGGTCTGTCCCACAGCCGTCAGTATGTCGTACTTGAAATAGTATGCGGGTGCTCGTTAGGTTACGAGTACACTGGACAGGACTCGTCGGGAACTGTTGGTTGGTATTATACCTATCATCAGTTATCAGTTCCCAGGTGACATGAGTACAGCTTAGTCCGCTGACTTGACACTGTCTCTTCGCCTCGAGTGTGTTCTCACTATACTTTGATTACAACCCTACCACGGCTCAAAGAAGTCGTGCAAACAGGTAGTAGTTGGGTGCAGTCCCGAAGCACTTGGAGGAAGTGACGGTAAGACAGGATTCATCTCTCCCGGTATTGGGGGTTGATCTCGCGCTGTGTCTAGGAGAGCCATTACACGAGTAGTCCCTGGCCAGGGCAAGCGAGATATACTGGTAGGTTTCCAGTATTATCTCAGGGTGTTCTGGGATACACTCCGACACGACTTGTACCGCTATTAGGGGACTGACGTTTACCGCCCCCTAGGCCCGCCATGCGATGTATCATACGAACAGACCGGACTGTACGGAGACTGTCACATACAGGCTCAGTAGGAGTTCAGATGGGGTCACCTCGTCAGTCTTCTTATCGGCATCTATCTGGGGACCGTTACGTACAGCTAGTGCCGCTTGCGGTCTGTGGTTAAACCCACAGCCAGCGTAGTGTCGAGTCTTTAGAGTCCCACACAGAGAGCTATTCGCCTTTAGGCAAAATGAGTAGAGGTCGCATGGTTTTGCGACAGGGTTCGTTCACATCCGCGCACTTGTGCACGTTTGCTGTCCGGACAGCTTATACTAGCGGGCTTTGGTTTAAGCCAGATCCTAGTATATGATTTGGGATTGGTTTTATCTCTTTGTATTCGTATTCCTCGGATCACGAATGCGGGTGCGTATGCACAGTTGATTGAGACAGAAGAAGAGGACTTTGATTAGGGTTAATGACCATTGTCATTTTATTAACCCTAATGCTTATGTGTGTATTATAATTAATTGATATTAGCTATAAATATTTGTGCATGGTTAGGATTGTTGACATTTTGACCATACTTGACTTGTTGACCTTAGTTGACATGTTGACCATCATCATTCCATATAAAAGATGCTCTTTGATTCTTGCAATTTTCATTTAATGTGAAATGATAATGGTCAAGTCTTGATTAACCATGACAATTATCTAGCTAATTATCTATTTTTATAATTCACACATATATGTGAGAATGGCTTATTATTCTCTCATTCTATCATATACTTTCTCTCTCTTGCTCTTCCTCTTCCTCAAGCTCTCCCCTCTCATGTGTTGAGAAACACTTGAGCTTGAGAGAAAACCTCTTCTAGATAATCTCTACTCTCATCTAGGGTTCTAGGATTAGCACTTCTAGCACCTTTGTTACTTCTAGCTTGAAGTTGAAGCCAAAGGTTGAGGCTTTCGGATGGATCCTTCTTCGACTCGAGAAGGCGACAAGGCGATCTCTTTCTTACACTCCAAGGAGCAAGGAGAGAAGGACATAAAGCCCTAGGTATAACCATTCTTCCTTGTGGCTAATTTCTAGTTAGCTTTAGCTAGTTTTTGTTTAGTAAAGATCCCTCCCTTTTCTAATCCATGTTGCCTAGCATGATAAAAATCTGATTTTTTATTCCGTTTTCCGCCTTCCCGCAAGCACCGGGGTGGGCAACGTGGACTTACAACAACCATGTGCTTCAGCGTACACAAATCAAATGAAAACACTAAAAGTGCATGAAAACTATGCTGGAAGCATAAATCAAATCACAGCCATAAAATAGGTATGAAATCACAATCACTACCTCAAGCGTAATAACTATGCACAAAATATGAAAACCCAATAGGTGCAACCCTAGTGCATGAAAACAAATGTCAAGAAACTCAGTCATCAAGACTAAATCACGCGAACAGATCGCCCAAAATACCGAAATTCAAGGTGACGGATTCGTGATAATCAAATCACCAATCACAAATCATAAATACCGCCGTAGATAGTTCCTCCTTCAAAGTCGAGAAAGTGTCGGTGCATCCAATGTTAGCAGAGCGAGATATCTATTTGCCTCTTGTTCAAGGTCTGGCGCCTGGTGCATTTAGTCTCTTTTCTCTCACTGTGCATTGCTAGATATATAGCTCCTCGGCTCAACGGCCCAATATGGAATGACGACGGAAACGGTCCCGCCCTGGCACATCCTTTACAGATCTCTGGATAATTATCTCATCGACGATACCGAACTCTGGCCTGCTGGTTGTGCGTAATTTGACCGCTCCTGGGTCTAAGTCTTCTCGTATAGTATTCCGGAAAGGTCATGTCGAAGTCTCTCTCAATTCTCGTTTCTGCCGAATTGACCGGAAGTCATCGTCATTTACTAAAGCTAATTCTTGTTCCGAAACGGCTGCATACTCATCGCGACTCCTTCTGGAAGATATATCTATAATTAACGCCTTTGCATGTGTATCACATCTCTGATGTCGGCGGAGTGGAACGTCATCTCATCAAGATCTCGTAAGAACCACTTACTCCACTTTTCTCTGCTGTCGACTGCTTCGGACTCGTCGCATCGTGGCTGCATGGACCGTGCTCCAACGGCTATAATCGTATCTGGAGTCTCCCAAGCAACGCATCCTATCATATAGCATCCGAATGAAGTCGAACCATTCGATCGATTCGTCAGAACTGTAAGTGCACGGCGGCGCCCCGGCCGTCAATCCGACGGCCAAACGCGGAAACGGTGATAAACTTTAATTTTTGCGGACTTAGCAAACCGGCACCACCGCGCACTAAAACCCCGGATCGTGCCATTAAACTAGTCTAAGCTAACAAGAGGACGGGTTAGAGATATACCGAATGATCCGAGTCCTCCGGTCTTCATCTCCACTCCGATCTCCTCGCGGGATCTCCGTCCGTCTCCTCCTCGTCGGAAAGGGCACCACGAAGCCGGGTACTTTTACGGGCTCCCACCTCAATACCGAGGCAACTCGGGCGCGAAGTAGGCTGGCCGACGCGTCCAAGATTTGCTGTAGAATGTGTAGGGTTGAAGCTATGTCTCATTTGGGTTTGTTGCCATTTGAAGATGATGGAGGAAACAAGATAAGAAAAATGGTGCTTGCATTTTTCTTAACATGAAAAATGAGATCAAGAATGCTACTCTCTCAAAGATGAAGCTCTCTTCTTCTTCTCTTTTTCTTCTCTCTTTTCTCATGAAAACATTTATCCTTAGAAAATGGTGGTGGAAGGATTATGAAGCATGAAGGGAGGTGATGGTAGGAGCATAAGTGGTGACCACATCCAAAACATAATCATAACCATCTCACATCAAACTCTAATCACATCTAATCCTTTCTTATCAACAAAAAGCAAGTGAAGAGAATGGAATCAAAAAGATGCTATCATAATAAATCATCTTGCAAATAAATCCTCCACAATGTGTTATTTGCAAACTTGCAAATAACACCCTCCATCGGAAAAGTCCGGCCGGGAAAGAACAAAGAAAAACCGGCCGGAACGGAATGCAAACTGGCAACTCCAGAAAACTGGTCCCGTAATAAATTACAGGAAAACCCCATACTGTGCATACACACCCGCATCTGTATTCCGTCCGGATACAAATGCAATGAGACAAAATCTACACTGTACTAAACTAGGATCCGGCTTAAACTAAAGCCGGCTAGTAATATCTGTCCGATCCTGATCCGTGCAATACCGCACGTATCTGATCGAACCCTGCCATATACCCATACGACCATTAGTACAAACCGTCCGATCCTGATCCGTGCAATACCGCACGTATCTGATCGGACCCTGCCATATCTCCATACGGCCTCTACAGCGTTTCGCCCGAAAGCTTGAGTAACTGAAAGTGTGGTGGACTCTAAAGACTCGTCAATACTATGGCTGTGGATTTAACCACTAGCACGTCAGAGGTATAAGCCAATACGTGACGGGCCACCAGCTATTTGACTAAAAGGGACGTCGATGAGCGAACTCATCCTGACACCCTACTGAGCCTGTCAGTGACAATATCCGTACAGTCCGGTCCGTTCGTCTATGGGCATCGTGTAGGGTTCCTAGGCACACTAGTGAGGTCTCCCAAGCTATCAACCATGGCAATTTCAAATTTTACGGTGCCTACAAACCCTAAACTACGGATCGTTTGCTAGATTTCTAGGCGAAACATGAACTAGTTAACAATTAACTAAGGGAATACGGAAATACAACCTTTGTAGATCCGGTCCTCCACCTCCATAGCTCCGCAACGAGGTCCTCTCCGCTGTCCAAAAAGAATCCGGGCTCTAGCGTCGACTTCATCGGAGAATAAGTGAGCTAGGTTGTCGATGTCCATGCCGAAGATGATCTACGTCGAGGCATCGATGAATCAAGCTCCACCTTCACCAAACCGTGAAAAGTTGTGAAGGAAACACACTCTACTACTTGGCAAGAGGTAGAGGATGAAGAAATAGGAAGTGGGTAGACTTTAGAATTGGATTTCTCACTCATTTCCATCACTTGCCATTGATGGGGCAAGCTTTCTTCACTTGAAGAAAATGGAAGAAGAAGAAGATGATATATGATAAGTTTTTAAATTAAAATAAAACAAAAACAATACTTATCATACTTTTAACTCTAGTTAAGTGTAGAGAATTAACTTAGGTTAGTTAAATTGGTTAGGGTTAAGAATATGATAAGAATGAAGACTTAGTCAAAGTTTCAAGAAACTTCAACTAAATCCAAAATAAGCCACCATTTATCTTTCTTTTCCTTATTCAAAAAAAAGAATAAATAAGAAAGATAAATGAATAAATAAAAATCAAAACCCTAACCCATTCATTACCATGGTTCATTCTTTACACTTAACCAAGTTTGGCATGCATCATCAAACATGATACAAGCAAGTGCACAAAATCATATCGCATATGCAATGCGCACATCCGAGTGAGAAAATCCATCTTAAGTAAACCGATACTAGTTGATGCAAAGTAATATATCAAATATATAAATATGCATTAAATCATTAAATCAACACTTGATTCAATGACCCGGTTATGTCGCACACAACCGTCTGGTATCATTAGTAACATCTTATCGAATCAACACTTGATCCGATAACCTGGCTATATCGCATATAACCGATCAATGTCGCATCGCGAGAATCGAATACAGTATCACATACTCGTATTATTCTCGGTCCCGCACATATCTCATATGCGCTCCTATTTCGTTTCTCTTGAGCCAGGAAACCTCTGTGTAGGACTCTAAAGACTCGTCAATACGCCGGCAGCGGATGATGATCATATCAAACACCCACAAGCCGCAAGCGGTCTGCTAAACGTAACGGCCACCCGGGTATTGAGCGATCTGAAGATCGACGAGCAAGCCCGCTCACACTCCAGTGAATCCGACCAGTAACACTACCGTACAGTCCGGTCTGATCGTCTGATATGTCGCATATCTCGCCTAGGGGTGGTAAACGTCAGACCCCAATAGCTCAATAAGTCGTGTCGATATGAGGTCTATAACTGTTCGAGAAACTACTGGTAACACTTACCAGTAAATCTCAGCAACCCTGGCCAGGGATTTCCTGTAATAGCCAATCGAACACAGCGCGACATTAACCCCCTATACCGGGAGAGACGAATCCCCTCCTATCGCTCATTGCCTCCATGTGACTCGGGACTGTACCCAAAAACCACTGTTTTGCATGCCCTCTTGGACGTGGTAAGATGGAAATCAAAGCACAGTGGGAACCACACAAGACTCTATGACGATCTCGGGTCAACAGACTACTCTGTACCAGTGTCACCAGAGAACTGCCATCTGACGTGAGGTATAATACCATCTGGGAGTTCTCGGCGAGTCCGTCCAGTGTACCCAGTCTCTACTGAGTACCCGTATATCATCTCTGATGTCAAACACCGATGGATATGGGATCATCCATCGCCCATCTGTATGGGTCGAGAAGGTACACGCTAGTCTACTCTGGTATATCGATGCCCCGTCTCGTTACACCCACGACTAGGGACTTTGAAGGATGTACTTATGGACTACCATGTCCCCACTAGTATGATCCGCATCATAGTCCAGGTAGTCAAGTACAGATCCTAAGGGTTTTACCAACATGTAACAGAGAGACAAACAGTATACACGTTAAGGTAAAGTGTAACCAGATAGCATACTATCATGTCGAGCAAGAAAGTCCTCCCTATATATGTCCCAGCATCCACTACAATATACATCCTATGTACAGTAATGGCCTCTAGGGCATACATATAACTAACAATCTCCCACTTGCACTAGGGCCATCTGTAGCAGTGGTTTGAAGTATCTCATACTCAACCATCCCATGAAAGTCTCTCTCTGGAACAGGCCTTTGTGAGTGGATCCGCTGTGTTGTCCTCTGAATCTACTCTCCTAACCTCGATCACCCTGGGGATCAACCATCTCCATGATCAGGTGATACTGTCTTAGAATAAGTCTGGATCACTGATGGGACCGGCGTTCCTTGGCATAAGCCACAACTCCATTGTCTCACAATGGTAGGAACATAGTTCATCTCATGAACCAATATACACCCAAACAGCTTCTAGGGTAGCATCTTAAGTAGCGATGTATCCAGCCTTTATCGTCTAGTATGTCACGGTATCTAGCTTGGAACTCTTCCAACATACCGTCCCTTTACCGAGGGTAAAGACAATGCCTGCGACTGACATTCAGTCGTCCTTATCACCCTGGAACCCTTCCAGTGATTCTCCCCAGGATCGATTGATACCATCTCACTACAACTAGTGAGAATCCTAACATCCATTTAAATCTATCTCATAGATCCAAAATCCAGGATTTAGTAGGTATCTCATTGTTCCTATATGGAGAATCCTAGTGATAACCGGAGATTGATCGAGCGTAGCATAGGAAACTCCTTCCCCATCAAGAGTATGTCATCCACGTACTCTACGAGGATCGTCACCATACTCCCTACTACCTTTTTGTTTATACAAGGTTCATCTACCATTTTGATGATGTCAAACTCTTTGACTAATTCATCAAAAACAGATGTTCCAACTCCGCGATGCCTGCTTTATCATATGAAACATCTTGCACACGTTTCCGCTGCTCCCACTGTCTACGAAGCCCTCTGGCTGTGTATTTATAGACGCACTCTTCTAAAACATCATTTAGAAAAGCTGTCATGACACCCAACCACCAGATATCGTAGTCATGGTATGTAGCCGTGACAAGTAGGATCCGAATGGACTTAAGCATAGCTACTTGAAAAGGTTTCATCATTATTCACGCCTGGTCAATGACGAAAACCTTTAACAAGTCTAGCTTTGAAAGTCTCAACTTTTCCATCTACACCAAGTAATCTTCTCAAGATATACTTGCTCCTGATGGGGATTTAACCCTTCAGATATTGCAACCAAAGTCCATACTTTGTTGGTGTACATGGATTCCATCTCAGATCGCTAAACATCCAGCCATTCTAACAGAGTCTTACTCCTGATGGCCAGCTCGAAACTAGTTGGGTCATCATCTCATGATGCAATCCTCGCTCCCACTGTCATAGAGAAACCGAAGTATCTCTCAGGTGGGTGAGGAACCCTACTAGATCGGCGGAGAGGCTGAGGTTCGTTGGTTTCTATTGAATCCTTTGGTTCTTTCAAATTATCTGCTGTAATTTGTATAGCTGGAACCTTTCCAGTTCTACATTACAGACTTTGCCTCGAGCTTGTCCGGATTTTGCTTTTAGACATAGGCCGGTCAACCCCAAATCTTAACTAGCTTAAGACATGGGCTCTTCCCTTTCCATATCACATATGAAATGGTAGGCAACTTATTTGATTTGAACCCTATTCAATAGGTATGCAGCTTCTTAAGTGCATAACTCCCATAAGGAAATAGGTAGCTCAGTATTACTCATCATAGAGCACACCTTATCACATAGGGTGTAATTGCTCCACCCCGATATACCATCGTGTTATGGTGTATACGGAGGAGTAATTCTGAGAGAGAATCTCATTCTCCTTTAGTATAATCCAGGATTTCTGTGCACAAGTATTCTCCTCCTTGATCTCATCAAAGGACATAATACTTATACCTGTTATTGGTTCTCTACTTCTAACTTATATTCTGTGAATATCTCAAAAGGTTCGGACTTGTGTTTCAACAGGAACATAGGTCTGAATCTTGAGAGATCATCAGAGAACATAATGAAGTATAAAGAACCGGTCATGGCATGTGTAGACAGGAGACCTTACATACATCATCATGTATCAGTCCCAAGAGTTCATTAACTCTTTCTCTGTTTACAGTAAACGGAGCTATGGTCATCTTATCTTTGCGACATGACTGGCGAGTTTCACAAGATGTAAATTCAAACTGATTTAAATATGCATCTAAATGTAACTTCAGCCAATCGGGTCACATTGATATGACCTAGTCTACAATGCCTCAAGAAGGATCCGTTCATTTCTGAACTAGTCCTCTTGTGTGTGTTCTGTATACTAAGAACTGTAGTTTGATTTAGAACATTAATGCTTTTAGATAACGTGCCTGATACGATCAACTTTTGATATAGGAAATGTTCAAAACATTATCCAACACTACAAAATTATATCGTTTCTTTACTAATAAAGAGACAGATATGATTTTGTATATCAGGTTCGGTATCTAATATCATTTGTTCAGAATCAATGTATTGTAATACAGGGTGACAGTGACCGACAAACTTGGCTGCAACTCTTGCCCCGTTTTCTGCCTCATGAAACTTATCACCCGTTTTCAGTTCTCTACCTTTCTGTAGCCCTATGTAACAGATTACATATATGGGATCCTGATCTGGTATCACATACCCAGGACGTAAAGGATACTTAGAAACAGTTCTGTATAATGAACACACCCGAAGATGATGCATTAGCATGCACTCTCTTCGTTTGGGCGGCACGGGAATTCTGGTAATCCCCAATTTCCTGCTCTGTCTTATAACAATTATAAGTTGGAGCGGGACCAACGTTCCCCAGCTCAGTATAACAAGCGGGTTCGGTCAATATTCCGTATTATTATCTTGATTAAGGCGTGATATGGTCGCTACCAGGAGAGAGAGAGAAGAAAACACTCAGCGTGCGCTCTGTCAAGAATAGATTGGTTATTATTTATCTAATCAGGATGGCTCCCACTGCTTTTTATCAAATCTTCCTTCAAACCCTAAAAGGAAAGACTAGCCCGGATTAATTACACACTACAAGTTCGCCAATCTTTCAGCCAGGCCAGTGTCGGTACTTTGAGGGAGGTCCCCCGTGCTTTCGCACGAACCTAATTAATGTAAACCTCGTTTTCCCAGAGGCGTAACCCCGTTGACACCTTTCTAGACACCTACTTGATCGGCTAATTGTAATGTATAAAACTCTCCCAGGAGTAACACTTACTCGCAGCGGGTATCGGGATCCAACTATCTCATAGAAGGTATGCAATCTCATTGCAAATTTCAACACTTGAAATTCCCGATAATATTTTGCCCCTAGCGTCCTATGACCTTGACGCAGGCCAACAAACCATAGTCCGCTAGTCAAGTTCAACCCGTCATTTCCTGATTGAATTAAACCCACCCGCACGACCCTTGACGCAGGCCAACAAAGTCGCACGACTACCCTAATCCAATCACATCATATGCTTATGCAGATAAGCACCAGTTAGCTACCGCACATTACGCCTTGACGCAGGCCAACAAACGTAGCACGAATACTAACTACTACTTATCTGAAATGACGGAGGGCTACGACCGGTTTTTCTGAAAACCTATTGCGTAATGAACTTGATATCGTTGTAGGATCGAATGAATTTTGAAATGGAGTGTTTTTGAGGCTTTTCTAGTTTTGCTAAAGGAGTCACTCCCGGTGAAGGGATCGTCGGTCCTTTCCTCGTCGAATGAGGTGCGGGATATATCACATATATCACTGTGCAAAGCAGAACTTTTAAAAGCAATCAAAAGACAAACCGAGTGTGTAGCATCTGCCAGTTATTGCTAAAGGAGTCACTCCCGGTGAAGGGATCTCGGTCCTTTCCTCATCGAATAAGGTGCAGGATATATCGTATATACCGCTGTGCAAAGCAAGAACTGTAGCTACCTGTTTTATTTTGAAATTCGATTCTACAACATCTTAGGTTTCTTTTATTTCATTAATCACATTAATGAAGTCCCATCATTTAAATACCTAAACATCACAGATAAATACGACGTACACTTATGCCATCCGCATTCGCCTCGATGTCCCCTCGTGCACCGTTAGGTTAAGTAACTAACGGCAGAGCAGGGCAGGGCTAGCGCGGGTGTAAAACATAAGTAACGCCTATATAATATATCATATATACTATATACTGTATCTATCACAGAACATCACATGATCACATCACAGATATCGCAGCAGAAGAATCATATGAAATATTGGATATACTAGGACGTCCGTGTTTTCAATACGAGCCAGTATAAAACACGGATTCCACGGTCGTGATGAATAGCCAAACCCACACCCCTAGACCCCTACGAGAGCGGCAAGCAACCCTACCAATTCTGGAGTTAGGAGACCCGGACCCGACTCCTCGAGTTGGTCTCCCACTGGACTCCAGAACCCGGTTACTTGTGCCCTCCTCCTTGGGTCTATCCTAGTGCGGAAAAGTAAATAATATACATGTTGGAGATAGTGCCCTCAGAGTCAATTATTGGATCACAGGCACGTGATTGCAATGATTGAGGAGGACCTATCCCAGTAGGACAGTCTTACTTGAGATGATAGTATGCTATCTGGTTTACCTTTATCATCGTGTACTGCTTTAGGTGACATGATACGTCGCTATTACACGTTGATAGAGCCCCTAGGATTCTTGCTTGACCACCAGCAGTATGAGGGCGATCATATAAGTGGGAGCTGGGGGTCTACAAGCATATCCTTAAAAGGTCCCTAGTCGTGGGAGTTTCGAGACTGGGCATCGATACTCCATTAGTAGACTAGTGTATACAGTCGAGACCCCGACGAGGGGCGGTGGCCGGTCTCACAAGCCACTGGTGTCAGTTGGTTCACCTAAGATGTATACAGGTGCTCATTGGGTTATGAGTACACCGGACAGGACTCGCCGGGAACATGCTAGTTGGTCATATACCAGACGTCAGATGGCAGTTCCCTGGTGACATGTGTGCAGGTTAGTTCATCGACCTGGGGATCGTCATTTGTCTCGTGTGAGTTCCCACTGTACTTTGATTACTACCCTACCACGGCTCAAAGGAGTCGTGCAAACAGGTTTTAGTTGGGTACAGTCCCGAGCCACATGGAGGCAGTGAGCGTATCTTCAGGGGTTCGTCTCTCCCGGTATTGGGGGTGAGGTCGTGCTGTGTCTTGGAGAGCCATTACACGAAGTCCTTGGCCAAGGCAAGGAGATTTACTGGTAGGTATTCCAGTAGTATCTCAGGGTGTTCTGGGCTACACTCCGACACGACTTGTACCGCTTTTGGGGGTCTGACTTTTACCAACCCCCTAGGCCCGCCATGCGATACTCATAGACGAACGGACCGGACTGCAAGGATATTGTCACTGACAGACTCAGTAGGGTGTCAGGATGAGTTCGCTCATCGACGTCCCTTTTGTTCAATAGCTGGTGGCCCGTCACGTATTGGCTTATACCTCTGACGTGCTAGTGGTTAAATCCACAGCCATTGTATTGACGAGTCTTTAGAGTCCGCCACACTTTCAGTTACTCAAGTTTCGGGCGAAACGCTGTAGAGGCCGTATGGAGATATGGCAGGGTCCGATCAGATACGTGCGGTATTGCACGGATCAGGATCGGACGGTTTTGTACTAGTGGCCGTAGAGTTATATGGCAGCGTTCGATCAGATACGTGCGGTATTGCACGGATCGGGATCGGACGGATATTACTAGCCGGCTTTGGTTTAAGCCGGATCCTAGTATAGTACAGTGTAGATTTTGTCTCGTTGCATTTGTATCCGGACGGAATACAAATGCGGGTGTGTATGCACAGTGTGGGGTTTTTCCTGTAATTTATTACGGGACCAGTTTTCTGGAGTTGCCAGTTTGCTTTCCGTTCCGGCCGGTTTTTCTTTGTTCTTTCCCGGCCGGACTTTTCTGATGGAGGGACTAATTTGCAATTGTGCAAATTGGTATTTGTGGAGGACTTATTTGCATAAGGGTTGACATGATAAGCATCTTTGCTTTTCATGATTTGATGAGATTAGAAATGATTTGAGGTTGATGTAAGTTTAGTGATGATTATGTTTGGATGTGGTCACCCTCCTCCTTTTACTACACTCACCTCCCTCTTGCTTCATATTGTTATCCTCCACCATTTCTAAAGGAGAGAGATTATTATCATGGTTGTAAAAAAAGAAAGAGAGAAGAAGAAATGAGAAGAAAAGAGAGAAGAAGAAAAGAGAAGAAAAGAGAGAGCTTCATCTTCATCTTTGAGAGAGCTTCATTCATTCATCTCATTTTTGATACAAGGAAAAATGAAAGCACCATTTTTCATACCTTCATTCCTCCATCTTCAAAAGGCAACCAATACCCCAAAAGTGAGACATACACTCTACACTATCTTCCTACAGCATATCTTGAGCATGTCGAGTTGCCGGCTTCATGCGCGAGTTGCCTCGGTATTGAGGTGGGAGCCCGTAAAAGTACCCGGCTCCGTGGTGCCCTTTCCGACGAGGAGGAGACGGACGGAGATCCCGCGAGGAGATCGGAGTGGAGATGAAGACCGGAGGACTTGGATCGTCGGTATATCTCTAACCCATCCTCTTTGTAGCTTAGACTTGTTAATGGTTAACGATCCGGGGTTTAGTGTGCGGTGGTGCAGTTTTGCCAAGTCCGCAAAAATTTTAGTTTACCACCGTTTCCGCGTTTGGCCGTCGGATTGACGGCCGGGGCGCCGCCGTGCACTTACATTGGTATCAGAGCCTCGCCATTAACTTAGTCTAGCTTTGTGTAATGTGTTTTTCAGTTCCGATCGATCGAAATGTCCAAAAACCCGTATTTGCCCACGACAGTTTCTGTTGAAATTTTTTGGTCTCGAAAAATTTTTCAGGTTGTAAAATATTGATGTACTAGAAAATCTAAGAGTTCTGTAAAAATTTGATGAAGTAACTCCACAGTTGGAGCGCGGAACCGCCGCGAAAACCCCCTTTGTGCGGCCCTTCCGCCACGCACTATTCACATCACTTCACCATTTTTTTACAGAGGCCTTATGGGCTTAAAATATGGGCTTTGGAATATTAAAGTTGGGCCAATTGTTTCTGTGAGTGCTACAGTTTTCTTTGGGGCCCACTTGTTAATTGTTTGATCAATCGGAAAATTTTAAACACATTTTTCACAGTATTTACATTATATCTGCGACCGTGAATGTCACTCGATCGGTAAATCCTGTCTAACTGCTATAGCCCGGTTAGACGGATTTGCGAACGTGACTTTCACGTTGATGTTCTATGTTTTTGCTGTGATGTTGCGGATCGGTCGTGGGGGATAGCCTGGATGCAATGCTAGTACAGTTTTGTTGTATTATGTACATTTGATATTGCGGGGCGAGCGTCCGACATGTGGACTTCCGTCACTGCCTGATTGTATTATTATTTTGGGGCACGACCTGGTTGCGGTCGATGTACCCGTTGTATGTATATTTTACTTTCTGTACTAGGATTGCCCCGCGGAGGGGTGCACGGATAGCCGGGTTCTGGAGGGCAACAAGCCCGCATCTCATGGCATTGAGACGGAGGGGGCTTCACTCTAGGATTGGCGGGCTATTCGCCGCACTCGTAGGGGGTACAGGTTGACCCAGGAGGGGTGCCCAAGTTGCCGGATTCCGTGAAGTGCAGGGTGGTCCATTCACGGGGCTGAAGGGGGCTGCCTCGCTTCAGGTTTTGGCGGGTGACTTGCCGCGCCCGTAGGGGTCTAGGTTTTCATTGCACAGGCTATCCACACGACCAGGGGAACGTCGGGTTTCAGTAGTGGCTCTGTGAAACCCGGGGATCCCAGATATCTGTATTGTTCTGTGATGCTGTTCATTTTCTGTGATGTTGCATTTTATTCACGCCTTGAGCGAATATAATATATTGGTATATATATTAGTAGATGTTGTATATGTTTTACATCCGCACTAGTCCAGTCCCCGCTCTGTCGTTAGTTAGCTAACCTAACGGGTAATGACGGGACCCAGTGGCGAATGCGGATGGCATATACGTACGTCAGTATATTTTCGTTCTTTGTGGTGTGATCAATTGATGGGACTGCATTGATTCGGATCAATGCAAGTTAAAAACAAACCTAATCTGATGTTGTTGGAACACTTTTCAAAAAGCTGTTATTGCAAGGACGTTCACTTTTGTTTTGCATCGCGGTATTCATTTAGAATATCCTGCTCCTCAGTCGACGAGGCAAGGGCCGAGATCCCTTCACCGGGAGTGACCCCTTGGACAAACAGTTTGCGTCAGGGCATTAACTTCACTATAGCCGATTACTTTTGCTTTGCACCGTGGTATTCAGTTGGAATATCCTGCACCTCATTCTACGGGGAAAGAGCCGAGATCCCTTCACCGGGAGTGACCTCTTTAGCAATGGTTTTTCGTCACTATATTTTCTAAAAAGCTATCAGTTCCTTCAACGATATCAAGTTCATTACGTTAAAGGTTTTCGCCAGAAACCATTCGTAGCCCTCCGTCGTTTTATATGGGTGGTCAATAGTATTCAAGCTGTGTATGTTGGCCAAAGTCAAGGCACAGTGATTGGTAGCTATTGGGGTATTCATATGCAGCATAGATAGATGCGTTGGTTTGGGACAGTCGTGCTGCCATTTTGGCCAAAGTCAAGGGTATGTACGGGTGGATTCAAATTAACCTGGAGAATGACGGGCAGAACTTGACATGTGACTTATGATATGTTGGCCAAAGTCAAGGTCATAAGAGCATGGGGCAGAAATCACATCGGGAGTTTCAAAAGTACTAAAACTTGCCAGATATGCGCATACCTTCTGGAGTGTGATACCGTGAGCGGATTCCGTCACGTTGTCATGCGATGAGAGTTGGATCCCGATTCCCACTGATGAGTTGGTTTACTCCTCGGGTGACCCCGACTAATTCTTCTTTCAGGTTTGGAGGAGAATTTGAGGTACAGTGGGAGGATTCCAGATTAGATAAATTGGTAACCATTCTGATCTAGGTTAGAGTGCACGCTGAGTGTTTCTTTTCTCTCTCTCTCTGGCAGCGACCATTGACCCGACCCTAAGACTTTGACTCAGTGACCAATTTGACCGAACCTTCTTAAACACAAGCTTTTGGATTGTCAGAGTTGCAGACCTCATTGCCACTCATACTTTTACCCTTTTCTCCAGGACACCCCGTATTAATACGAACGTCCACTTCCATTGGACAAAACCATCGTATGGTTAGATACGAACTCGAAAGAATTTATTCGAGGATGGTTTCCGGTTCTGGAGAAAACGGATAGGATTATTCAGTTGTCTTTTCCTTTTACCCTCTCTCAGGTTGCGAGTACTCCTTGGTTTAGGGGTAGTACACCTATTACGCAAATTGGATTGTCTTCTTCCAAACCTTAGGCTGGTGCCGACCGGTAGGGAATGAAGAAAACCAATTAGCATAACGATGGTGTGCAGAAGGTATTAAGTTCAGACAAAACAAGGGATCAGTAAGAGGGCAAAGTAAATTGCAACAGATATTCACGACCAAAACAAATATTTCGTTACCACTCCCACATCACCTTTGTATTTCTCCAGGACACTCCGTATCACTACGAAGATCCACAGTTTATTTGGATACTCCATCGTATGGTTATATACGAACTCGAATGGAACTTGTTCCAGTTCGGGGATGGATTCTGGTTCAGGAGAAATAAGAATAAGGTTTATTCGGTTGTCTTTTATCTTCACCCTCTCTCATTGCGAGTGTTCCTAGGATTGGGACATTACACCCATTATGCTTATTGGATAGTCTTCTTCCAAACCATAGGCTGGTGCCGAACGGTAGGGAATGAAGAAAACCATTTGGCCTAAAGGGGTGTACAGAAGGTAAAGACTAAAGACATATGAAGGGATTTGGAGAGGTGGCAAAGAATTATACGGTTACAATCGTGAATCTGGAAGAGGCATTACTAGGAATACCAGGATACCCCATCGAAACATTTCAATGTTTCAGTTTCACTGTGTACTGTTAATGGAAAACTGATTTCCCGATTAGACACTTACTCCAGGGTATGTATTTACCAGGTATAATTCTCACATCTGTATAGTTTTACAGATGATGAGTGGGAGTAAGTTAGTGGGAATTGGGTGATCATCCTTATTATATCGGGATTCGTTGTAATCGGTGATATTTGAGGAGATCGCCTGGGTTGTTTGCCGGTCGGCAAATATTTGGTTTTGAATATCCGCTGTTGTGCACCAATTTCAAATTGATATATCTGTACGTCTATTTTCATAGAGTGAGATATACCTTTTGATATTATGTCGATGACATTTACCTATATCAGTGGATGGTTAGGTAAGGAGCATTAAACAGCGGTGTAATTCTTCTTAACCATAAGTACAGTTTTCAATCTACGACACACAGTGAATGAGTTGTTAGACTCAGCGGACTTATACAGAGTATTGTATATTGTCCGGTGTCCATTAGGACAGAGAGCTTGGTCCTCGTACTATATTCTGTTTACTTTTAACTTCTCTAGCCCTTAGACATGTGTTTCGTGGAAACACAGGGTCTAAGTTTTGAGGAGTTATAGGTATTTGAATAGAGTAGAGAACCAGGTATAGCAAGTATCGGGATTCTTCAAAGTGATCGAAGATGTAGATACTTGTGTATGGTATTCAGTTGATAGTAATAATTAAGAGAAATCGCTTCTCTTTCAGGTTACTCATAATTGGAAGCATTCCTAAGTTGAGTAACGCTGATCGGCCTCTTTCCATTTAGTTGACATGCGCTGGGGACAGCTGCATGATTTGAATCTGGTTCAATTAAATCAGTGCCTCTGTTTCTATATTGGATATAGAACAGTTCATATCTTAACGATGTTAAGGTACGGGGAGTTGTCCGGTTTATGATTAAAACCAGACACTGGATAACTCAAGGCACGTTTCTGTAATGGCTGTTTGTGGGTTGACCCAGGCTATGACGCGGGTTGACCTTCTACCATCTGGATGAACAATAGCGATATTGTTCTAGACTCGCCACAGTTTTAATAAAAATGGATTTTTTCAGAAAACAGTAGTGGGAGTATGGTAGAACTGGAAGTGATTCCAGAACCACAAACGATTACTGAAGATTTGATGAGGAACCTAAAGATTCAATCTGGATTGACATTCCATTGGCCACTCCGCAGATAAAGTGGGTAACTTCAGGCACCTGAGAGGTACTCCGGTAGCCTCAAGGACGGTGACAGGGAAGTTCTTGTTTACCCACATTTACCATTGCTGTTGTTCCAGGCTGCGAGACCCGGCGGGAGGATGAGTATAGCGTCGTTCTAAACTAGTTTTAGAAGTGCACGTCTATATGACTCTGCCAGAGGGTTGTCGTAGTCAGTGGGAGCAGCGGAAGCATTGGTGGACAGGTAGCTTATGTCTATTTATATACTAGAGCAGATGTAGTGGAGAAAGATCATCTATTTCTGACGTGACAGTCATGGGTTTGACTTCATCAGAATAGGGGATGGATCTGTTGAGAAGGTAGTAGGGTGTGATATCCTGGTATTTGGATGACATACACAGAATAGGAAAAGAAACTTCTATACTACAATCGGTCATACTTTGGTCGTCACACAGTGGTTTCTCCACATGGGACTTGGATTTTACATCAGACATACTGGTTACTAGATCTATGGTTTTAGATCTAGATTTGGGTGGTTTCCCAATCAGGGTACTTGACAGCATTCTAAGAGTATTTGGGATGGACGACTCCTGGCACGGTAGTGTACCTGCAGGTAATGGAGTCACCCTCTCCAAAGGTGTCTTACAGACTAAAGGGGAGAGGGACGTGCATGATTGGCAGATCACTTACTCAGGCAATTGAGTCAATCATGAGATGTCAAGTACCACACCAGATGTTGTTCTTGCACTAGATGCAATAAGTTGACATTAATCCAATCCTGGAGAAACAGTCGGAAGCAGTTTTAGAACATAAGTGGATGTTCTAGGGATATGATAACGACAGCCTCATTCAGGAGACAGTTATCATTCCAGGCTTCCAAGGTGACATGGACGACAAGGAGGTTGTCAGAGTTATAGTTTTCCTTCTGATGAGGGGCAGTATTTTGGACAGGTGGTCCAAGGCGATACTGAGGGTGGCATGGCGCAGGATACTGATTAAGTTCAGTTGACGATACAGTCTAAGAAGTTTGGATTTGGAGTTCATTTATGAGCTATGTCCCATCAGACATCCAGACACATTCTAAGACAGGTATTGCTCATTTCGGGAGATGGGTTTCTCCGCGAACTTGAGATATAGAGAGACATAGAAAGGAACAACTAGGCGGATCCACTCACTGAGGCTATTCCTCGAACGCAATAGTTTCGCAAACGAGTTTTGTGAGATTGACTAGTAGAGGAGTTGGGTGTTCGGTATCACACGGGGTGTGAGTATGCGACATCGCAATAATTAGCCTTGAGTGCAAGTGGGAGATTGTTGGAGATAGTGCCCTCAGAGTCAATTATTGGATCACAGGCACGTGATTGCAATGATTGAGGAGGACCTATCCCAGTAGGACAGTCTTACTTGAGATGATAGTATGCTATCTGGTTTACCTTTATCATCGTGTACTGCTTTAGGTGACATGATACGTCGCTATTACACGTTGATAGAGCCCCTAGGATTCTTGCTTGACCACCAGCAGTATGAGGGCGATCATATAAGTGGGAGCTGGGGGTCTACAAGCATATCCTTAAAAGGTCCCTAGTCGTGGGAGTTTCGAGACTGGGCATCGATACTCCATTAGTAGACTAGTGTATACAGTCGAGACCCCGACGAGGGGCGGTGGCCGGTCTCACAAGCCACTGGTGTCAGTTGGTTCACCTAAGATGTATACAGGTGCTCATTGGGTTATGAGTACACCGGACAGGACTCGCCGGGAACATGCTAGTTGGTCATATACCAGACGTCAGATGGCAGTTCCCTGGTGACATGTGTGCAGGTTAGTTCATCGACCTGGGGATCGTCATTTGTCTCGTGTGAGTTCCCACTGTACTTTGATTACTACCCTACCACGGCTCAAAAGAGTCGTGCAAACAGGTTTTAGTTGGGTACAGTCCCGAGCCACATGGAGGCAGTGAGCGTATCTTCAGGGGTTCGTCTCTCCCGGTATTGGGGGTGAGGTCGTGCTGTGTCTTGGAGAGCCATTACACGAAGTCCATGGCTAAGGCAAGGAGATTTACTGGTAGGTATTCCAGTAGTATCTCAGGGTGTTCTGGGCTACACTCCGACACGACTTGTACCGCTTTTGGGGGTCTGACTTTTACCAACCCCCTAGGCCCGCCATGCGATACTCATAGACGAACGGACCGGACTGCACGGATATTGTCACTGACAGACTCAGTAGGGTGTCAGGATGAGTTCGCTCATCGACGTCCCTTTTGTTCAATAGCTGGTGGCCCGTCACGTATTGGCTTATACCTCTGACGTGCTAGTGGTTAAATCCACAGCCATTGTATTGACGAGTCTTTAGAGTCCGCCACACTTTCAGTTACTCAAGTTTCGGGCGAAACGCTGTAGAGGCCGTATGGAGATATGGCAGGGTCCGATCAGATACGTGCGGTATTGCACGGATCAGGATCGGACGGTTTTGTACTAGTGGCCGTATAGTTATATGGCAGCGTTCGATCAGATACGTGCGGTATTGCACGGATCAGGATCGGACGGATATTACTAGCCGGCTTTGGTTTAAGCCGGATCCTAGTATAGTACAGTGTAGATTTTGTCTCATTGCATTTGTATCCGGACGGAATACAAATGCGGGTGTGTATGCACAGTGTGGGGTTTTTCCTGTAATTTATTACGGGACCAGTTTTCTGGAGTTGCCAGTTTGCTTTCCGTTCCGGCCGGTTTTTCTTTGTTCTTTCCCGGCCGGACTTTTCTGATGGAGGGACTAATTTGCAATTGTGCAAATTGGTATTTGTGGAGGACTTATTTGCATAAGGGTTGACATGATAAGCATCTTTGCTTTTCATGATTTGATGAGATTAGAAATGATTTGAGGTTGATGTAAGTTTAGTGATGATTATGTTTGGATGTGGTCACCCTCCTCCTTTTACTACACTCACCTCCCTCTTGCTTCATATTGTTATCCTCCACCATTTCTAAAGGAGAGAGATTATTATCATGGTTGTAAAAAAAGAAAGAGAGAAGAAGAAATGAGAAGAAAAGAGAGAAGAAGAAAAGAGAAGAAAAGAGAGAGCTTCATCTTCATCTTTGAGAGAGCTTCATTCATTCATCTCATTTTTGATACAAGGAAAAATGAAAGCACCATTTTTCATACCTTCATTCCTCCATCTTCAAAAGGCAACCAATACCCCAAAAGTGAGACATACACTCTACACTATCTTCCTACAGCATATCTTGAGCATGTCGAGTTGCCGGCTTCATGCGCGAGTTGCCTCGGTATTGAGGTGGGAGCCCGTAAAAGTACCCGGCTCCGTGGTGCCCTTTCCGACGAGGAGGAGACGGACGGAGATCCTGCGAGGAGATCGGAGTGGAGATGAAGACCGGAGGACTTGGATCGTCGGTATATCTCTAACCCATCCTCTTTGTAGCTTAGACTTGTTAATGGTTAACGATCCGGGGTTTAGTGCGCGGTGGTGCAGTTTTGCCAAGTCCGCAAAAATTTTAGTTTACCACCGTTTCCGCGTTTGGCCGTCGGATTGACGGCCGGGGCGCCGCCGTGCACTTACAATACAAACGGTGACTACTTCCGCAACCTGGAAGCGCCCCAAATAAAAGAATATTACATACAAGTTTTTACATGAATGAAAATGAAAAACACTCATCTCACATAAAAACCCCCGGCTATTCAAACACGACGATCCAATATAACATATCCAGCAACACATAACATCACATGTCATCAACGTAAGTAAATATGCGCATCCCAATTGTCGTTGATATATAGCAACGAAACCGGCGATATCACATATTACACTTACGGTCACAGAAAAGAAAGTGTAAAACTACAACAGTTGGAATCTGCAACCACCTCAGACATCGCATGCCTGACCAAATGAATTACTTAGACATCGCATGCCTAACAATTATAAACCCCGCATTTTAGTCTCAAAATCGAAAACACTTTTGAATATCAAGTCGGGCAATTCAACAGGATTCCCGACAGTCTGATCGAATGCTCGTCGCAAACTTCAGTAGACGGCTGCACCCCCGATACCGTCGACGAAGTGCACCAAGGCGGAACACCGCTACCGCGAGCACCCGGACGGATGCTTTCGGCGACGGGGTTCTCCTACAGTCACTTGGTCGGGGCTATGGAGTGAAGCTGTCTATTAAGTTTACCCGGCGAGTATCCGCGTACGCTACGTGATTGCGACGGACTTTTGATCACATCAAAATTCCGTAGCAACCGATCAAGTGAGACTAAACTGCTATGTTTATAACATTCATTTAGTTATCACATAACTATTTGTGAATTCCAATTATTGTATCCCATTCCAGATAAACAGAAAATGTTAAACTTTTCGATCGAACAATCGAACACCCAAGTTTTCCCGATACAGATCAACACATGAAACAAGTCTAACAACATTCCGTTCGTGCCTCAGTACCAACGGTCCAGCCGTAGAAGGGTCAAGCCAACGCCTCACATGTGGCATGCCGTACTTCCCCAAACCCGAAGGTTCAAAGGGCAGTTCAAGACGGTCACATAATCGAGTTAAGGTTTGTGTCTTCTAGAGGGACCATCGCGTTACTTCCACTACTTAGAACGTCGTCAAACTATGGAAAAATCCAACACTTGGAAATTTCCCGACAGGGGAAAAGTTGGGTATTTATATCCGGTCGAACTTTTTAACATATTCTAAAATTTATCCGGAAAGCCACACAGACAAAATTTGATACCCCGATCGAAATATCGAATCCCCAAATCGACTCAGAAAAATTCAACTCTGGAATAAATGTCAAAAATTCCCAGAAAATCCAGAATTAATAATTATGAGATACTGTGTAAAAATTACTGAATAAACAGTCCGTACCACCGCGCAACCGCCGCACGAGGCTAGCTCGTGCCGCGGAAGCGCGGCAATATGAAGGAATTATGGGCACGAATTTCACAGTATCTCATATATTCACCTGCTGATTTTTCTGAACATTTTTAATGTGGAAAAAGACCAGATTTTAAAAATTGGACAGAGAGCAATTTTCCGGGTAGGGTTTCGTTTCGATCGGACTTCAAATCGCGTCTGGACTTCGCCTAAGGCTCTAGCTAGGCTCTGATACCACTGTAGGGTTCCTAGGCACACTAGTGAGGTCTCCCAAGCTATCAACCATGGCAATTTCAAATTTTACGGTGCCTACAAACCCTAAACTACGGATCGTTTGCTAGATTTCTAGACGAAACATGAACTAGTTAACAATTAACTAAGGGAATACGGAAATACAACCTTTGTAGATCCGGTCCTCCACCTCCATAGCTCCGCAACGAGGTCCTCTCCGCTGTCCAAAAAGAATCCGGGCTCTAGCGTCGACTTCATCGGAGAATAAGTGAGCTAGGTCGTCGATGTCCATGCCGAAGATGATCTACGTCGAGGCATCGATGAATCAAGCTCCACCTTCACCAAACCGTGAAAAGTTGTGAAGGAAACACACTCTACTACTTTGCAAGAGGTAGAGGATGAAGAAATAGAAAGTGGGTAGACTTTAGAATTGGATTTCTCACTCATTTCCATCACTTGCCATTGATGGGGCAAGCTTTCTTCACTTGAAGAAAATGGAAGAAGAAGAAGATGATATATGATAAGTTTTTAAATTAAAATAAAACAAAAACAATACTTATCATACTTTTAACTCTAGTTAAGTGTAGAGAATTAACTTAGGTTAGTTAAATTGGTTAGGGTTAAGAATATGATAAGAATGAAGACTTAGTCAAAGTTTCAAGAAACTTCAACTAAATCCAAAATAAGCCACCATTTATCTTTCTTTTCCTTATTCAAAAAAAAGAATAAATAAGAAAGATAAATGAATAAATAAAAATCAAAACCCTAACCCATTCATTACCATGGTTCATTCTTTACACTTAACCAAGTTTGGCATGCATCATCAAACATGATACAAGCAAGTGCACAAAATCATATCGCATATGCAATGCGCACATCCGAGTGAGAAAATCCATCTTAAGTAAACCGATACTAGTTGATGCAAAGTAATATATCAAATATATTAATATGCATTAAATCATTAAATCAACACTTGATTCAATGACCCGGTTATGTCGCACACAACCGTCTGGTATCATTAGTAACATCTTATCGAATCAACACTTGATCCGATAACCCGGCTATATCGCATATAACCGATCAATGTCACATCGCGAGAATCGAATACAGTATCACATACTCGTATTATTCTCGGTCCCGCACATATCTCATATGCGCTCCTATTTCGTTTCGCTTGAGCCAGGAAACCTCTGTGTAGGACTCTAAAGACTCGTCAATACGCCGGCAGCGGATGATGATCATATCAAACACCCACAAGCCGCAAGCGGTCTGCTAAACATAACGGCCACCCGGGTATTGAGCGATCTGAAGATCGACGAGCAAGCCCGCTCACACTCCAGTGAATCCGACCAGTAACACTACCGTACAGTCCGGTCTGATCGTCTGATATGTCGCATATCTCGCCTAGGGGTGGTAAACGTCAGACCCCAATAGCTTAATAAGTCGTGTCGATATGAGGTCTATAACTGTTCGAGAAACTACTGGTAACACTTACCAGTAAATCTCAGCAACCCTGGCCAGGGATTTCCTGTTATAGCCAATCGAACACAGCGCGACATCAACCCCCTATACCGGGAGAGACGAATCCCCTCCTATCGCTCATTGCCTCCATGTGACTCGGGACTGTACCCAAAAACCACCGTTTTGCACGCCCTCTTGGACGTGGTAAGATGGAAATCAAAGCACAGTGGGAACCACACAAGACTCTATGACGATCTCGGGTCAACAGACTACTCTGTACCAGTGTCACCAGAGAACTGCCATCTGACGTGAGGTATAATACCATCTGGGAGTTCTCGGCGAGTCCGTCCAGTGTACCCAGTCTCTACTGAGTACCCGTATATCATCTCTGATGTCAAACACCGATGGATATGGGATCATCCATCGCCCATCTGTATGGGTCGAGAAGGTACACGCTAGTCTACTCTGGTATATCGATGCCCCGTCTCGATACACCCACGACTAGGGACTTTGAAGGATGTACTTATGGACTACCATGTCCCCACTAGTATGATCCGCATCATAGTCCAGGTAGTCAAGTACAGATCCTAAGGGCTTTACCAACATGTAACAGAGAGACAAACAGTATACACGTTAAGGTAAAGTGTAACCAGATAGCATACTATCATGTCGAGCAAGAAAGTCCTCCCTATATATGTCCCAGCATCCACTACAATATACATCCTATGTACAGTAATGGCCTCTAGGGCATACCTATAACTAACACATCGCATGTCGGGCCTAGGGGGTTGGTAAAAGTCAGACCCCCAAAAGCGGTACAAGTCGTGTCGGAGTGTAGCCCAGAACACCCTGAGATACTACTGGAATACCTACCAGTAAATCTCCTGCCTTGGCCAAGGTCTTCGTGTAATGGCTCTCCTAGACACAGCTCGACCTCACCCCCAATACCGGGAGAGACGAACACCTGAAGATCCGCTCACTGCCTCCATGTGGCTCGGGACTGTACCCAACTAAAACCTGTTTGCACGACTCCTTTGAGCCGTGGTAGGGTAGTAATCAAAGTACAGTGGAAACTCACACGAGACAAATGACGATCCCCAGGTCGATGAACCAACCTGTACACATATCACCTGGGAACTGCTATCTGACGTCAGGTATAAGACCAACTAGCGTGTTCCCGGCGAGTCCTGTCCGGTGTACTCATAACCCAATGAGCACCTGTATACATCTTAGGTGAACCAACTGACACCAGTGGCTTGTGAGACCGGCCACCGCCCCTCGTCGGGGTCTCGACTGTATACACTAGTCTACTGTGGAGAATCGATGCCCTGTCTCGAAACTCCTACGACTAGGGACCATTTAAGGATGTGCTTGTAGACTCCAGCTCTCACTTATATGATCGCCCTCATACTGCTGGCAGCCAAGCAAGAATCCTAGGGGCTCTATCAACGTGCAATAGTGACCTGTCAGGTCACCTAAAGCAGTACACGATGATAAAGGTAAACCAGATAGCAAACTATCATCTCGAGTAAGACTGTCGTACCGGGATAGGTCCCCCCTCAATCATTGCAATCACGTGCCTGTGATCCAATAATTGACTCTGAGGGCACTATCTCCAACAATCTCCCACTTGCACTCAAGGCTAATTATTGCGATGTCGCATACTCACAGCCCGTGTGATACCGAACACCCAACTCCTCTACTAGTCAGTCGCACAAAGCCTGTTTGCGAAACTATTGCGTTCGGGGAATAGCCTCAGTGAGTGGATCCGCCTAGATGTTTCTTTCTATGTCTCTCTATATCTCAAGTTCGCGGAGAAAGCCATCTCCCGAAATGAGCAATACCTGTCTTAGAGTGTCTGGATGTCTGATGGGACCGAGCTCATAAATGAACTCCAAATCCAAACTTCTTAGACTGTATCGTCAACTGAACTTAATCAGTATCCTGCGCCATGCCTCCCTCAGTATTGCCTTGGACCACCTGTCCAGAATACTGCCCCTCGTCAGAAGGAAAACTATAACTCTGACAACCTCCTTGTCGTCCAGGTCACCTTGGAAGCCTGGAATGATAACTGTCCCCCGAATGAGGCCGTCGTTATCATATCCCTAGAACATCCACTTATGTTCTAAAACTGCTTCCGACTGTTTCTCCAGGATTGGGTCAATGTTAACTTATTGCATCTAGTGCAAGAACAACATCTGGTGTGGTACTTGACATCTCATGATTGACTCAATTGCCTAAGCAAGTGATCTGCCAATCATGCACATCCCTCTCTACTTTAGTCTATAAGACACCTTTAGAGAGGGTGACTCCATCACCTGCAGGTACACTACCGTGCCAGGAGTCGTCCATTCTAAATACTCTTAGAATGCTGTCAAAGTACCCTTATTGGGAAACCACCCAAATCTAGATCTAAAACCATAGATCTAGTAACCAGTATGTCAGATATAATGACCAAGTCCTTTGTGGAGAAACCACCGTGTGACGACCAAAGTATAACCGATCGTAGTATAGGAATATCACTTCCTACTCTGTGTATGTCATCTAAATACCAGGATATCACACCCTACTACCTTCTCAACAGATCCATCCCCTATTCTGATGAAGTCAAACCTATGACTGTCACATCAGAAATAGATGATCTATCTCCGCTACATCTGCTCTAGTCTATAAATAGACATGAGCCTGATATCCACCAATGCTTCCGCTGCTCCCACTGACTACGACAACCCTCTGGCAGAGTCATATAGACGTGCACTTCTAAAGCTAGTTTAGAACGACGCTATACTCATCCTCCTGCCGGGTCTCGCAGCCTGGAACAACAACAATGGCAAGTGTGGGTAAACAAGAACTTCCCTGTCACCGTCCTTGAGGCTACCGGAGTACCTATCGGGTGCCTGAAGTTACCCACCTTATCTGCGGTGTGGCCAATGGAATGTCAAATCAGATTGAATCTTTAGGTTCCTTATCAAATCTTCAGTAATCGTTTGCGGTTCTGGAATCACTTCCTGTTCTACCATACTCCCACTACTGTTTTTGAAAAAATCCATTTTTAATAAAACTGTGGCGAGTCCAGAACAATATTTCTATTGATCTGCCAGATGGTAGAAAATCAACCCTCGTCATAGCCTGGGTCAACCCACAAACCGCCATTACAGAAACGTGCCTTGAGCTGTCCAGTGTCTGGTTTTAATCATAAGCCGGACAACTCCCCGTACCTTAACAACGTTAAGATATGAACTGTTCTATATCCAATATAGAACCAGAGGCACTGAATTAATTGAACCTGATTCAAATCATGCAGCTATCTCCAGTGCATGTCAACTAAATGGATGGAGGCCGATCAGCGTTACTCAACTTAGGAATGCTTCCAATTATGAGTAACCTGAAAAGAGAAGCAATTTCTCTTTATCTTTACCATCAACTGAATACCATACACAAGTATCTACATCTTCGATCACTTTGAAGAATCCCGATACTTGCTACACTTGGTTCTCTACTCTATTCAAATACCTATAACTCCTCAAAACTTAGACCCTGTGTTTCTACGAAACACATGTCTAAGAACTAGAGAAGTTAAAAGTAAACAGAATATAGTATGAGGACCAACCCCTCTGTCCTAATGGACACTGGACAACATACAATACTCTGTATAAGTCCGCCGAGTCTAACAACTCTTTGTGTCGTAGGTTGAATACTGTACTTATGGTTAAGAAGAATTACACCGCTGTTTAATGCTCCTTACCTAACCATCCACTGATATAGGTAAATGTCATCGACATAATATCAAAAGGTATATCTCACTCTATGAAAATAGACGTACAGATATATCAATTTGAAATTGGTGCACAACAGCGGATATTCAAAACCAAATATTTGCCGACCGGCAAACAGCCCAGGTGATCTCCTCAAATATCACCGATTACAACGAATCCCGATATAATGAGGATGATCACCCAATTCCCAATAACTTACTCCCTCTCATCATCTGTAAAACCATACAGATGTGAGAATCAAACCTGGTAAATACATACCCTGGAGCAAGTGTCTAATCGGGAAATCAGTTTTCTTTTAACAGTACACAGTGAAATGAAACATTGAAATGTTTCGATGGGGTATCCTGGTATTCCTAGTAATGCCTCTACCATTATCCAGATTCACAACTATAACCGCATAATTCTTTGCCACTTCTCTAAATCCTTCATATGTCTTTAGTCATTACCTTCTGTACACCCCTTTAGGCCAAATGGTTTTCTTCCTTCCCTACCGTTCGACACCAGCCTATGGTTTGGAAGAAGACTATCCAAAAGGCATAAAGGGTGTACTGTCCTAATCCTAGGAGCACTCGCAATGCGAGAGAAGGTGAGGATAAAAGACAACCGAATAAACCTTATTCCTATTTCTCCTGAACCAGGATCCATCCCCGAACTGGAACGAGTTCCTTTCGAGTTCGTATATAACCATACGATGGATTATCCAATAAAATAGGATCTTCGTAGTGATACGGAGTGTCCTGGAGAAATACAAAGGTGATTTAGGATTGGCGAAGAAATACTTGGTTTGGTCGTGGATAGCAGTCGCAATTTACTTTGCCCTCTTACTAATCCCTTACTTTGTCTTAATCTTAATACCTTCTGCACACCGTTTAGGCTAATTGGTTTTCTTCATTCCCTACCGGTCGGCACCAGCCTAAGGTTTGGAAGAAGACTATCCAATTTGCATAATAGGTGTACTATCTCCTAAACCAAGGAGTACTCACAACTTGAGGGAAGGTAAAAGGGAAAAGACAACTGAATAATCCTATCCGTTTTCTCCAGAACCGGAAACCATCCTCGAATTCCTTCGAGTTCGTATCTAACCATACGATGGCTTTGTCCAATGGAAGTGGACGTTCGCAGTAATACGGGGTGTCCTGGAGAAAAGGGTAAAAGTAGGAGTGGCAATGAGGTCTGCAACTCTGACAATCCAAAAGCCAGTGTTAAGAAGGTTCGGTCAATTTGGTCACTGAGTCATAGTCTTAGGATCGGGTCAATGGTCGCTGCCAGAGAGAGAGAGAAAAGAAACACTCAGCGTGCACTCTAACCTAGAACAGAATGGTTACCAATTTATCTAATCAGGAAACCTCCCACTGTACCTCAAATTCTCCTCCAAACCTGAAAGAAGAATTAGTCGGGGTCACCCGAGGAGTAAACCAACTCATGAGTGGGAATCGGGATCCAACTCTCATCGCATGATAACGTGACGGAATCCGCTCACGTCATCACACTCCAGAAGGTATGCGCATATCTGGCAAGTTTCAGTACTTTTGAAACTCCCGATGTGGATTTTTACCCCATGCTCTTATGACCTTGACTATGGCCAACAAATCATAAGTCACATGTCAAGTTCTACCCGTCATTATCCAGGTTGATTTGAACCCACCCGTACAAGCCCTTGACTAGGGCCAACAAGGCTATACGACTGTCCCAAACCAACGCATCTATCTATGCTGCATATGAATAACCAACAGCTACCAAACACTGTGCCTTGACTAAGGCCAACAAACACAGCTTGAATACTATTGACTATCCATATGAAACGACGGAGGGCTACGAATGGTTTCTGGCGAAAACCTTTAACGTAATGAACTTGATATCGTTGAAGGAACGGATAGCTTTTTAGAAAATATAGTGACGAAAAACCTTTACTAAAGAGGTCACTCCCGGTGAAGGGATCTCGGCTCTTTCCCCGTAGAATGAGGTGCAGGATATTCCAACTGAATACCACGATGCAAAGCAAAAGTAATCGGCTATAGTGAAGTCATTGCCTTGACGCAAACTTTTTGTCCAAGGGGTCACTCCCGGTGAAGGGATCTCGGCCCTTGCCTCGTCGACTGAGGAGCAGGATATTCCAAATGAATACCACGACGCAAAACAAAAGTGAACGTCCTTGCAATAACAGCTTTTTGAAAAGTGTTCCAACAACATCAGATTAGGTTTGTTTAACATGCATTGATCCGAATCAATGCATTCCCATCAATTGATCACACCACAAAGAACGAAAATATACTGACGTACGTATATGCCATCCGCATTCGCCACTGGGTCCCGTCATCACCCATTAGGTTAGCTAACTAACGGCAGAGCGGGGACTGGACTAGCGCGGATGAAAAACATATACAACATCTACTAATAAATATACCAATATGTAGTATTTCGCTCAAGGCGTGAATAAAAATGCAACATCACAGAAATGTACAGCATCACAAAACAATACAGATATCTGGGATCCCCGGGTTTCACAGAGCCACTACTGAAACCCGACGTTCCCCTGGTCGTGTGGATAGCCTGTGCAATGAAAACCTATACCCCCTACGAGTGCGGCGAATAGCCAGCCAATCCTGGAGTGAAGCCCCCTCCGTCCCAATGCCATGAGATGCGGGCTTGTTGCCTTCTAGAACCCGGCTATCCGTGCACCCCTCCGTGGGGTAATCCTAGTACAGAAAGTAAAATATACATACAACGGGTACATCGACCGCAACCTGGTCGTGCCCCAAAAGAATAATACAAACAGGCAGTAACGGCAGTCCACATGTCGGACGCTCGCCCCGCAATATCAAATGTACATAATACAACCGCACTGTACTAGCATTGCATCCAGGCTATCCCCACCGACCGATCCGCAACATCACAGCATAAACATAGAACATCAACGTGAAAGTCACGTTCGCAAATCCGTCTAACCGGGCTATAGCAGTTAGACGGGATTTACCGATCGAGTGACATTCACGATCGCAGATATAATGTAAATACTGTGAAAAATGTGTTTAAAATATCCGATCGATCAAAAATTAACAAGTGGGCCCCCAATCAAAACTGTAGCACTCACAGAAAACCTGGGCCCAATTTTAATATTCCAAAACCCATATTTTAAGCCCAGAAAGCCTCTGAAAAAAAATTGGTGAAGTGATCTCCACAGTGTGCGGCGGAAGAGCGGCGGAATGGGGGTATATGCGGCGGTTCCGCGCTCCCACTGTGGATTCACTTCATCGAAATTTTACAGAGTTCTTAGATTTTCTAGTACATCAATATTTTACAACCTGAAAAATTTTTCGAGACCAAAATATTTCAACAGAAACTGATGCTAACAAAAATGTAGATTTTGGAGTTTTGGTCGATCGGAAATGCAAAAACACATCAAATGAAGCTAGACGAAGTTAATGGCGAGGCTCTAATACCAATGTAAGTGCACGGCGGCGCCCCGGCCGTCAATCCGACGGCCAAACGCGGAAACGGTGATAAACTTTAATTTTTGCGGACTTAGCAAACCGGCACCACCGCGCACTAAAACCCCGGATCGTGCCATTAAACTAGTCTAAGCTAACAAGAGGACGGGTTAGAGATATACCGAATGATCCGAGTCCTCCGGTCTTCATCTCCACTCCGATCTCCTCGCGGGATCTCCGTCCGTCTCCTCCTCGTCGGAAAGGGCACCACGAAGCCGGGTACTTTTACGGGCTCCCACCTCAATACCGAGGCAACTCGGGCGCGAAGTAGGCTGGCCGACGCGTCCAAGATTTGCTGTAGAATGTGTAGGGTTGAAGCTATGTCTCATTTGGGTTTGTTTCCATTTGAAGATGATGGAGGAAACAAGATAAGAAAAATGGTGCTTGCATTTTTCTTACCATGAAAAATGAGATCAAGAATGCTACTCTCTCAAAGATGAAGCTCTCTTCTTCTTCTCTTTTTCTTCTCTCTTTTCTCATGAAAACATTTATCCTTAGAAAATGGTGGTGGAAGGATTATGAAGCATGAAGGGAGGTGATGGTAGGAGCATAAGTGGTGACCACATCCAAAACATAATCATAACCATCTCACATCAAACTCTAATCACATCTAATCCTTTCTTATCAACAAAAAGCAAGTGAAGAGAATGGAATCAAAAAGATGCTATCATAATAAATCATCTTGCAAATAAATCCTCCACAATGTGTTATTTGCAAACTTGCAAATAACACCCTCCATCGGAAAAGTCCGGCCGGGAAAGAACAAAGGAAAACCGGCCGGAACGGAATGCAAACTGGCAACTCCAGAAAACTGGTCCCGTAATAAATTCCAGGAAAACCCCATACTGTGCATACACACCCGCATCTGTATTCCGTCCGGATACAAATGCAATGAGACAAAATCTACACTGTACTAAACTAGGATCCGGCTTAAACTAAAGCCGGCTAGTAATATCCGTCCGATCCTAATCCGTGCAATACCGCACGTATCTGATCGAACCCTGCCATATACCCATACGGCCATTAGTACAAACCGTCCGATCCTGATCCGTGCAATACCGCACGTATCTGATCGGACCCTGCCATATCTCCATACGGCCTCTACAACGTTTCGCCCGAAAGCTTGAGTAACTGAAAGTGTGGTGGACTCTAAAGACTCGTCAATACTATGGCTGTGGATTTAACCACTAGCACGTCAGAGGTATAAGCCAATACGTGACGGGACACCAGCTATTTGACTAAAAGGGACGTCGATGAGCGAACTCATCCTGACACCCTACTGAGCCTGTCAGTGACAATATCCGTACAGTCCGGTCCGTTCGTCTATGAGCATCGCATGTCGGGCCTAGGGGGTTGGTAAAAGTCAGACCCCCAAAAGCGGTACAAGTCGTGTCGGAGTGTAGCCCAGAACACCCTGAGATACTACTGGAATACCTACCAGTAAATCTCCTGCCTTGGCCAAGGTCTTCGTGTAATGGCTCTCCTAGACACAGCGCGACCTCACCCCCAATACCGGGAGAGACGAACCCCTGAAGATCCGCTCACTGCCTCCATGTGGCTCGGGACTGTACCCAACTAAAACCTGTTTGCACGACTCCTTTGAGCCGTGGTAGGGTAGTAATCAAAGTACAGTGGGAACTCACACGAGACAAATGACGATCCCCAGGTCGATGAACCAACCTGTACACATGTCACCTGGGAACTGCTATCTGACGTCAGGTATAAGACCAACTAGCATGTTCCCGGCGAGTCCTGTCCGGTGTACTCATAACCCAATGAGCACCTGTATACATCTTAGGTGAACCAACTGACACCAGTGGCTTGTGAGACCGGCCACCGCCCCTCGTCGGGGTCTCGACTGTATACACTAGTCTACTCTGGAGAATCGATGCCCTATCTCGAAACTCGCACGACTAGGGACCATTTAAGGATGTGCTTGTAGACTCCAGCTCTCACTTATATGATCGCCCTCATACTGCTGGCAGCCAAGCAAGAATCCTAGGGGCTCTATCAACGTGCAATAGTGACCTGTCAGGTCACCTAAAGCAGTACACGATGATAAAGGTAAACCAGATAGCAAACTATCATCTCGAGTAAGACTGTCGTACCGGGATAGGTCCTCCCTCAATCATTGCAATCACGTGCCTGTGATCCAATAATTGACTCTGAGGGCACTATCTCCAACAAGAACCTCACAATCCCCCAAGAGCTCAACATCTTGGATACAGTTTAATAGTATCGAGTACATACCACAGCATCGGTGGGCCAGCCGTTGAAGGGCATACCGAAGCCTCACTAATGGCGCCGCGGAACTGCCGCAAACCCTAAGGTTCAAAGGCTTTCACACGGTCATTATGTCTAGTTAGCGTTTCATTCTTTTAGAGGGTCCATGGAATCGCTTGCTTGTCTTTCTAAATACTCTAAAATTGGAATATAGGTTTCTGATATTCGATCGCCTCCATCGACTACCAATAAACTTGCGTGAAGTCGTCTTTAGCTGGAATCAATCAATCTGATGACCTCGTATCGGGATAAGCGAACGAACCACATGTCCTAGTCATTCATCCTTGGGTGACTAGCGACCTTCCATCATATCTCTAAGTATATACTCATGCTGCAGTAGCCCAAACATCTAGGCGATATCTCATCATTTGCAATAACAACTGGCTCATTCGTCCGTACGCTGAACAGCGCCTCAATCATCATGAATAAGCGATACATTAATGGTCATTACATTCTGGCTGACCCCTATCAGTGGCTCAACCCTCTGGTGATGATCTGTACGTCCGAGAAATCTCATAAAAGCGATATGTCAAACGCTCATGGCACGAAAACACACTAAAACGACGCATCTCTATGCAATCGTACGTCTATGAAATCACGCCCTGGTCGGTTCTCGTCCGTGAAGAGCTTAAGCTAAGGCAACTCTAGCCGTAGCTCTCTCTGCCCGTGTAATCGTGGCAGTAAAATCATAACCAATATTGATGAGGATAGATCATAGGAATGAATAAAATACCGTGCAAGGAAATGTACATCCTAAGGTTTCGTAAGCGGAGTAGCGTATCGTAAGTATGCCGCGGAACATATGTACGGTACGTCACTCTACTCAAGCTACCTACTCCATCAACTAAGGATCATCTTACGCAACGAAAGGTCGGGTATAATACCCCCCTCGACTAAGTCTAAGTTCCGTAAGGTCAAGCCTAAGTTCCGTATATATATAAACGCTCTAGGCTCCGCATAGTAAAACATAGAATCGAACCAAGGTTAACCTACCGCTCTAATACCAACTTTGTCCCGAAATAGCCCGTGACTGGCCTTTGAATCATATGAAGTATATAGAACCCCATCTAATTCAAGTAAGCCAAAAGCCCAAAAATCTAAAACCATTTTACAGAGTAAATAATGAAAACTAGTTTTTAAGAAGTAAGGAAGACATGTTTTAAAAGCATGGTTTTTAAATAAGTAAGCCGAATATACATTTTTAAAATGACTCCTCTTTTCTGAAAATTTCGGCAAAGTTTCCTTTGTAAATACTGGCCCCGAACGGGGTACAACAAGAATAATATATATGCAATAGTAAAAGGCATCCCCAAGCGGGAGCTAGCTCTTCGTCAATCGACGGTCACAACCATGCAAGCAGAATAATATACAACGCCGAAGGGCGAGGATTAAAACTCAAAGTAAAACTCAAAATCAGCATGAAAACCATAATACTACAATGCGTGACTCTAAGGTCGAAATAATACATAACTGGTCTTCTAAGTATGAAACAATATACAAGTTTGGTTGATGGAATTCACTAGATACAACTGAAAATAAATATGTACAATGGTGGTCACGATGTGAGTGAACCCACCTACCAAAGAAATCACCTAGAAAGGTAGCAGTATGCCAGAAAAGCCGCAATGAAACCTGTATGGCAAAACCTGCAAGAACTGTGGCACAACGGGGGTGAGTTGCCAACTCGTGAATAGAAAACATCGTAGAGCAGAAATCGTACGTATGACTCATCCTAGGTCAAATGATCAGTAATAATATATCCTCAAAATGAATAAGTCTGAAGCACGAAAAGGTGGCTAGAGTAAACATCTATACATAAGTGTAATCCCATGTGCTCGTGTCAGTGCCTTAGGTGACGACATATCATAAATATGAGGTATGATCCATGTAATCAGTGTCAACTATAACATGAAGTCTATGAGTTTTTGGATATCATCCACGTGTCAACCAATGACATAACAACATTATGCATGTAAAAGTCATAAAAGCATATGCATGAAAGTATGGGGTTATAAATCAACACGTGTCCCTGACGACATATAAAAATCATGGAACCTGAGTGTCAAGCATCAACACTCGAAAACATCATGAAACCTGTGCCCAGCATCGGCACGTAAATCCTCATATATCGGGCTCCGTCATTACGGATCGGCCCAGGGGCTCCGTCAGTCCGGATCGGCCCATATCATCTCTCGACTCCGGTCGGTATCCTTTGGGCCCAAATACTATCACCGGTAGGTACTCGCCACCGTGCCAGGCTCATCGTCTGCTCCACGAAAAACATTTCTCGCCCCGGGGAACCATACCGGGTCCACCATGTACCCGCAATCGTCCTCATCCAGCTCCTCGATTCGGGTTCACATGTCAAACTTCTCAGAACCGAGAAAACGCATGGTGGACGCACTGAAATATCATATCAAGGGTAACCGGGTTTTTAAAATAATACAAACTCTCTTTTGAAATAACCACGGTTCCCAAATCCAGAAATATCATAGAAACAACATATCTCAATGCGTATAATCATAAAGCATGATGTATGCGACATATAAAAGAAATGTAAGCATATCAGTATATCATGCAACATGGAATAGTAATATGGACATATTGAGGGAAACCGCTCTTTTAAAATGAATACAGTTTTAAAATATATCTTGCGGTTCCCAAATCTCCAAAATCAAGCTTGAATCATCTAGGTATGTGCAACTATGTAGGTATGCAAGTATAGGTGTACAATATATGTGTACGCAAGTATGTCATGCAAGGAGTCATATTCTGATGCAACAGTCCTACGATGTAATGATATGGCAATTATCGATGATGAAGTGTGTGAGCCGGCAAGCAGGTGTAAGTGGAACATACGCAACATCGATAATGGTGCTGGTCCTAACAACATGGTTTTAATATAACAATAAACATATTTAAACATGCAATGCGATGCGAATAGCAAGAGTATGCGGCAAATGAATAATAAACACAACAGTGAAGAATCTACATCAATGTAACTATGTCATACAGTTTTGCCATTTGAAATAACACGAATCGTGCGGTTTTTAAAAAAATAAGGGCTATGGTGTTTTTAGGAAAAGATGCTTCTTTGAAAATATCCGTAGAATCCTTTTACCTATCTTAAAAATACTTACGATTCGTTGGTTTTGAAATAGGTATGACTCGGGTCTAGTTTAACATCTACTAAGTAAGCCACAGATCTAACTAATAAGCTAATCGGAAGGGTATGCAAACCACCTACATCTGTGTCGATATATATATATATATATAAATATAATAGTTGGTGATCCTGCCTCAAAGGTACCGCGTACGATACAATATCATATGACATCCTCGAGTCATGAGTGCGGATCTTATCATCAAATAAAGCTCGCACGGTAAATCATCATACAGCATCCTAAAAGCTGGGTACGGGTCAATATCACATTCATCTCAACAATTATTTGGTATCCTAATCAACATATCTCATGATCTGGGGTACTGATCTAAGTCTAGTACAAATCGATACCATCTATATAAATATAAATGCGTGTGTAAAACACACGTCCAAAGGCCCTCTAAAACTCATGTCGTATCCTAAAACGAATCACATTATTTCACCGATCTCGTGGCACTCTGCCTAATCTCATCGACTCATCTCTAAATATCATACACTATCCTCATCATCCAGGTATAAGTATAAAAAATAAGAATGTGTGTGCGTGTGGGTGTAAACCTATTCTAGGGTTCGCAACTAGGAAACTATACTAGTTTACTTCTAAACCCTAATCTATCCATAGTACACCTAATCACCTCTTGAATATCTATGACACACATAACACTATCAAATATATAAATACAGTATATATCTGGTATACTAAATATCGAACTGCGGGGGTGCTATACGCTATCCACCCGACTTCCCCCGTAGATATAATCTACTCACCTTGCATCCTGCGTATTGGTGTCGATGTCGCCTTCATCTTCTTCCTCGTATGAAGCCCTCGAGAAGGTACATACAAGATAACACAATCGCAAATGCACCTTAAAATCACATCGAGAAAACCAAACGACACGCTAAGGCCTATAGGTTAGAACTTATGGACTTACGCTTTCCAAACCATCAAACAATCCTCGATATCATCGTACAAACGTCAAAAGATCGAGGTAAAACACAATACTAGAAATCCAGAATTCAAAATACGAGAAACGAACTCCTAATAAAAAAAACAACTCAGGAAAATGGTCCCAGATTTCACCCTAGGTCAAATTGGTCAATTTTGCATATGCCAAGGGTCTAATTTACATATGTAGGAGCTACAGAACAAGAACGAGCTACAAAGCTCCAGGTCTGGCCGCAAATTGTGGCCAGAGGGAATAAATCTGCTACCGAGTTGGGGAGTTAGGGGCTAGGGTTTTTAGGGTATGTTCCAAATCACCTGCATGTATCACTTTCCTTGCAAAATAATTTTCAGGTAGCCCGAGTGTTAGCAGATTTCATTTTACATCCACAGAATCAAAAATTTTCCGATATCGTCTTTTCTAAATCCGTATTCCGGGGTTCTAGTCTCTGTTTTAGGTCTGAATTCTAGCACTAAGGGGTTTGTGTGGCCTCTACTGAGCTTAATTACACATTACGACCTAAAGTTTCCCTAAACCCTAACTTGAGTTTTCAAAGATCATCCAAACCACACAATATCAGTTCAAATCTAATATGGGGGTAAAAGCAATGGAAAGACTAAGCTAACGGTTCAGAAAATACCACATTTGGCAACTCAAGAATTTTCTTGAGTTGCCCCAAGTGTCCAAAATCCTTGCTTTCTTGGTCCATGGGGTAGCTTGTGAGCTTGGGCATCTTTTTCTTAAAATGGGTATTGGGTTTTGAGGTAATTTTCATGGTGTTTTGGGGGTTGTGGTGGAGGAGGAAGAGAGGGGCAGCAGCAGCAGCAAAGGAGTTGAGGGGAGAGGAAATGGGTGAAGAATGAAGAGGGAATGGCCAAGTCAAAGCACCCTCACCTTTCTCTCTCTCACCCATACCTAATTCTTTATTCTATTTCCCTTTTCTTTTCTATCTTCTTTCTCTCCTCAATTGTAACCCCAAAGCAATTGCCATGCACCCAAAACATGTAGTAAAATGCAACAAGGGTTAATCAAAAGATATGGTGCATGTTTGCACAAAATACGCTTAAAGCACGATTAGCGATTTTTAATCGCGATTAGCTCTAAATTAGCATATTATTAATCATAAAAACTTAAAAATTGCATAATTCCATAAAACACCATCTTTTTAGTAATTTCCATAATTTTAAAAATTTCCCCCCATCTATCGGTGTTTAATTATACCGCCCTATTAAAGTATTCAATATTTTATTATTAAATTATAAAAATTCCTAAAAATAATATTTTATTTTTTTGAAATGTTACACTTATAGTAAAGGTAGAATGTAATTGTAAATTGACCTTATGCGAGATATATATGCGATGAAAAGAAAATACGATTTGGCGTGTGATATGATGATATATTGGTATACGGATGCGAGTCGATTGAGATAATTGATACCTTGCCGTTCCCCTGATATGAGATTGTTGTGGATGCGACATGGGACATAGGTATATAGATATATTTATATACGTTGTGAATCGTGTGTAGGGTTCCTAGGCACACTAATGAGGTCTCACAAGGCATCAACCATGCCAATTTCAAAAATTATCCGTGCCGGGAAACCCTAATACGGATCGTTGACTAGAATTTTAGGCGAAACAAGCAACTAGTTAACAACTTAACTAAGTGAACGGAAATACAACCTTTGTAGATCCGGTTCTCCACCTCCATAGCTCCATGATGAAGTCTCCTTGCTGTCCAAATCAAATCCCGGGCTCTAGCGTCGGCTTCATCGGAGAAAAGGGCGGGCTAGGTCATCGACTACGATGCCGAAGATGATCTACGTCGAGGCAACACTAGATCAAGCTCCCACTTCACCAAGTCATGAAACTTGTGAAGAAAACACCCTATACTACTTGGCAAGAGGTAGAGGATGAAGAAATAGGAAGTGGGTTCACTTTAGAATTGGATTTCTCACTTGATTCCATCACTTGCCATTGATGAGGCAAGCTTTTCTTTCTTGTGAAGAAGAAGAAGAAGAAGAAAGAATATGATAAAGTGTTTTTCCAAAAAGAAAATAAATCAATACTTATCATAATATCAACCATGATTATGTTTAGTGAGTATACTATAGTTAGGTGAATGGTTAGGTTTAGGATGAAGACAAAGTGGTGGACTTTCAAAGATGCTTTGAAGCTTCAAGAAGCTTCAAGCAAAGAAAGAAAAATAAATCCACCATTTTATCTTTTCCAAAAAGAATAAATAAATAAATAGATAAGAAAATGAAAACCCTAACCATTACACAACCATGGTTTAATCTTTACACAAACCTAAGTGAGTATGTATCATCAAACATGATACAATCTTGTGCACAAAAATATATCACATATACAATGTGCATTTCAAGTGAGAAAATCCTTTTAAAGTGAACCAATATTAGTTAATGCAAAGTAATATATCAAATATATAATTATACATCAAATCATTAAATCAACCCTTGATTTAATGATCCGGTCATATCGCATATAATCGACTAATATCATGTGCATCAATGTATCGAATCAACACTTGATTCGGTGACCCGGTTATATCACATATAACCTGCCGATGATACAAATCGCGAGAATAGAATATGGTATCACATACACGCATTATTCTCGGTCCCGCACATATCTCATATGCGCTCCTATTTCGTTTTGCTTGAGCCAGGAAACCTCTGTGTAGGACTCTAAAGACTCGTCAATACGCCGGCAGCAGGTGATGATCATATCAAACACCCACAAGCTGCAAGCGGTCTGTTAAACGTAACGGCCACCCGGGTATTGAGCGATCAGAAGATCGACGAGCAAGCCCGCTCACACTCCTGTGAATCCAACCAGTAACACTTACCGTACAGTCCGGTCTTGTCGTCTGATATGTCGCATATCTCGCCTAGGGATGGTAAACGTCAGACCCCAATAGCTCGATAAGTCGTGTCAATATGAGGTCTATAACAGTTCGAGAAACTACAGGTAACACTTACCAGTAATTCTCAGCAACCCTGGCCAGGGATTTCCGGTTATAGCCAATCGAACACAGCGCAACATCAACTCCCTATACCGGGAGAGACGAATCCCCTCCTATCGCTCATTTCCTCCATGTGATTCGGGACTGTACCCAAAAACCACCGTTTTGCATGCCCTCTTGGACGTGGTAAGGTGGAAATCAAAGCACAGTGGAAACCACACAAGACTCTATGACGATCTCGGGTCAACAGACTACTTTGTACCAGTGTCACCAGAGAACTGCCATCTGACGTAAGGTATAATACCATCTGGGAGTTCTCGGCGAGTCCGTCCACTGTACCCAGTCTCCACTGAGCACCCGTATATCATCTCTGATGTCAAACACCAATGGATATGGGATCATCTATCGCCCATCTGTATGGGTCGAGAAGGTATATGCTAGTCTACTCCGGTATATCGATGCCCTGTCTCGATACACCCACGACTAGGGACCTTGAAGGATGTACTTATGGACTACCCTGTCCCCACTAGTATGATCTGCATCATAGTCCAGGTAGTCAAGTACACATCCTAAGGGCTTTACCAACATGTAACAGAGAGACAATCAGTGTACACGTTAAGGTAAAGAGCAACCAGATAGCATACTATCATGTCGAGCAAGAAAGTCCTCCCTATATATATCCCAGCATCCACTACAATGTGCATCCAATGTACAGTAATGGCTTCTAGGGCATACATATAACTAACAATCTCCCACTTGCACTAGGGCCATTTGATAGCAGTGGTTGTAGTATCTCATACTCAACCATCCCATAAAAGTCTCTCTCTGGGAAAAGGCCTTTGTGAGTGGATCCGCCGTGTTGTCCTATGAGTCTACTCTCCTAACCTTGATCACCCTGGAGATCAGCCATCTCCATGATCAGGTGACACTGCCTTAGAATATGTCTGGATCACTGATGGGACCGGCGTTCCTTGGCATAAGCCACAACTCCATTGTCACACAATGGGAGGAACAAAGTTCATCTCATGAACTTATATACACCCAGACTGCCTCTTTGGTAGCATCTTAAGTAGCGATGTATCCAGCCTTTATCTTCTAGTACGCCACGGTATTTAGCATGGACACTTCCAACATACCGTCCCTTTACTGAGGGTAAAGACAATGCCTGTGACTGACATTCAGTCGTCCTTATCACTCTGGAACCTTTCCAGTGATTCTCCCCAGAATCAATTGATACCATCTCACTACAACTAGTGAGAATCCTAACATCCATTTAGATCTATCTCATAGATCCAAAATCCAGGATTTAGGAGGTATCATTTTGATCCTATATGGAGAATCCTTGTGATAAGCGGAGATTGACTGAGCGTAGCATAGGAAACTCCTTCCCTATCAAGAGTATGTCATCCACGTACTCTACGAGGATCATTACCATACTCCCTACTACCTTTTTGTATATACAAGGTTCATCTACTATTTTGATGAAGTCAAACTTTTTGATAACTACATCAAAACAGACGTTCCAACTCCGCGATACCTGCTTTATCCTATAAAGCATCTTGTACACGTTTCCGCTGCTCCCACTGTCTACGAAGCCCTCTGACTGTGTACTTATAGACTCTCTCTTCTAAAATATCATTTAAAAGAGCAGTCATGACACCCAACCGCCAGATATCGTAGTCATGGTATGTAGCCGTGGCAAGCAGGATCTGGATGGACTTAAGCATAGCCTCTTGAAAAGGTTTCATCATTATCCACGCCTGGTCGATGACGAAAAGCTTTAACAAGTCTAGCTTTGAAAGTCTTAATTTTCCATCTACACCAAGTAATCTTCTCAAGATTTACTTGCTCCTGATGGGGATTTAACCCTTCAGATATAGCAACCAAAGTCCATACTTTGTCGGTGTACATGGATTCCATCTCAGATCGCTCAGCATCCAGCCATTCTTACAGAGTCCCACTCCTGATGGCCAGCTCGAAACTAGTTGGGTCATCATCTCAGGATGCAATCCTCGCTCCCACTGTCATAAAGTAACCGAAGTATCTCTCAAGCGGGTGAGGAACCTCACTAGATCGGCGGAGAGGCTGAGGTTCGTTGGTAACTATTGAATCCTTTTGGTTCTATCAAATCATCAGCTGCAATTTGTATAGCTGGAACATTTCCAGTTCTACATAACAGATCTTGCCTTGAGCTTGTCCGGATTTTTCTTTTAGACATAGCCCGGACAACCCCAAATCTTAACCAACTTAAGATATGGGATCTTCTCTTATCATATCACATATGAAATGGTAGGCAACTGATTTGATTGGAACCCAATTCAGTAGGTATGCAGCTTCTCAAGTGCATAACTCCCAAAAGGAAAAGGAAACACAGTAGTACTCATCATAGAGCACACCATATCACATAGGGTGCAACTGCTCCGCCCCGATATACCATCGTGCTATGGTGTATACGGAGGAGTAATGCTGAGAGAGAATCTCATTCTCCTTTAGAATAGTCCAGGAATTCCGTACTCAAGTATTCTCCTCCTTGATCTCATCAAAGGACATAATACTTAGACCCTTATTGGTTCTCTACTTCTAGCTTATATTCTGTGAATATCTCAAAAGGTTCGGACTTGTGTTTCATCAGGAACATATGTCTGAATCTAAAGAGATCATCAGAGAATGTAATGAAGTACAAAGAACCGGTCTTGGCATGTGTAGACAGGGGACCTTACATACATCAACCTGTATTATCCCAAGAGTTCACTAACTCTTTCTCTGTTTCCAGTAAACAGAGCTATGGTCATCGTATCTTTGTGACATGACTGGCAAGTTTCACAAGATGTAGATTCAAACTGATTTAAATATGCATCTTCATGTAACTTCAGCTAGTCGGGTCACATTGATATGACCTAGTTTACAATGCCTCAAGAAGGATTCGTTCATTTCTGAACTCTTCCTCTTGTGTGTGTTCCGTATACTAAGAACTGTAGTTTGATTTAGAACATTAATGCTTTTAGATAACGTGCCTGAACCGATCAACTTTTGATATAGGAAATGTTCAAAACATTATCCAACAATACAAAATTTTATCACTTCTTTACTATTAAAGAGAGTGATATGATTTTGTATATCAGGTTCGGTATCTAATAACATTCGTTCAGAATCAATGTATTGGTAATACAAGGTGACAGTGACCAACAGACTTGGCTGCAACACTTGCCCCGTTTTCTGTCTCATGAAACTTATCACCCGTTCTCAGTTTTCTACCTTTCTGTAGCCCATGTAACGGATTACATTTGCGGGATCCTGATCCGGTATCTAATACCTAGGACGTAGAGGATACTGAGAAACAGTTCTTTATAATGAACACACCCGAAGATGATGCATTAACATGCACTGTCTTCGTTTGGGCGGCACGGGAATTCTGGTAATCCCCAATTTCCTACTCTGTCTTACATCAATTATAAGTTGGAGCGGGACCAACGTTCCCCAGCTCAGTATAACAAGCGGGTTCGGTCAATAATCCGTATTATTATCTTGATTCAGGCGTGACATGGTCGCTACCTGGAGAGAGAGAGAAGAAAACACTCAGCGTATGCTCTTGCAAGATCAGATTGGTTATTATTTTATCTAATCAGGATGGCTCCCACTGTTTTTATCAAATCTTCCTTCAAACCCTAAAAGGAAAGACTAGCCGGGATTAATTACACACTACAAGTTCGCCAATCTTTCAGCCAGGCCAGTGTCGGTACTTTGAGGGAGGTCCCCCGTGCTTTCGCACGAACTTAATTATAGTAAACCTCGTTTTCCCAGAGGCGTAACCCCGTTGACACCTTTCTAGACACCTACTTGATCGGCTAATTGTAATATGTAAAACTCTCCCAGGAGTAACTCTTACTCGCAGCGGGTATCGGGATCCAACTATCTCATAGAAGATATGCAATCTCATTGCAAATTTCAACACTTGAAATTCCCGATAATATTTTGCCCCTAACGTGCTATGACCTCGACGAAAGCCAACAAACCATAGCACGCTAGTCAAGTTCAACCCGTACATTTCTTGATTGAATTATACCCACCCGCACGACCCTTGACGAAAGCCAACAAAGCCGCACGACTACCCTAATCCAATCGCATCGTATGCAGCAGATAAGCAGCATATAGCAACCGCACACTGCACCTTGACGAAAGCCAACAAATGCAGCACGAATACTATATACAACTTATCTGAAATGACGGAGGGCTACGTCAGGTTTTTCTGAAAACCTATTGCGTAATGAACTTGATATCGTTGTAGAATCAAATGATTTTAAAATGGAGTGTTTTTTAGGCTTTTCTAGTTTTGCTAAAGGAGTCACTCCCGGTGAAGGGATCGTCGGTCCTTTCCTCGTCGAATGAGGTACGGGATATATCACATATATCACTGTGCAAAGCAAAAACTTTTAAAAGCAATCAAAAGACAAACCGAGTGTGTAGCATCTGCCAGTTATTGCTAAAGGAGTCACTCCCGGTGAAGGGATCTCGGTCCTTTCCTCATCGAATAAGGTGCAGGATATATCATATATACCGCTGTGCAAAGCAAGAACTGTAGCTACCTGTTTTAATTTGAAATTCGATTCTACAACATCTTAGGTTTCTTTTCTTTCATTAATCATATTAATGAAGTCCCATCATTTAAGCACCTAAACATCACAGATAAATACGACGTACACATATGCCATCCGCATTCGCCTCGATGTCCCCTCGTGCACCGTTAGGTTAGGTAACTAACGGCAGAGCGAGGCAGGGCTAGCGCGGGTGTAAAACATAAGTAACGCCTATATAATATATCATATATACTATATAAAGTATCCATCACAGAATATATCACATGATCACATCACAGATATCGCAGCAGAAGAATATCATATGAAATATTGGATATACTAGGACGTCCGTGTTTTCAATACGAGCCAGTATAAAACACGGATTCCACGGTCGTGATGAATAGCCAAACCCACACCCCTAGACCCCTACGAGAGCGTCAAGCAACCCTACCAATTCTAGAGTTAGGAGACCCGGACTCGACTCCTCGAGTTGGTCTCCCACTGGACTCCAGAACCCGGTTACTTGTGCCCTCTCCTTGGGTCTATCCTAGCGTGGAAAAGTAAATAATACACAAAGGGTGACATCTTCCGCAACCTGGAAGTGCCCCAATAAAAGAATATTACATACAAGTTTTTACATGAATGAAAATGAAAAACACTCATCTCACATAAAAACCCCCGGCTATTCAAACACGATGATCTAATATAATATATCCAGCAACACATAACATCACATGTCATCAACGTAAGTAAATATGCCCATCCCAATTGTCGTTGACATATAGCAACGAAACCGGCGATATCACATATGACACTTACGGTCACAGAAAAGAAAGTGTAAAACTACAACAGTTGGAATCCGCAACCTCCTTAGACATCACATGCCTAATCAAATGAATTACTTAGACATCGCATGCTTAACAATTATAAACCCCGCATTTTAGTCTCAAAATCGAAAACACTTTTCAATATCAAGTCGGGCAATTCAAAAAGATTCCTGACATCCTGATCGAATACTCGTCGCAAACTTTAGTAGACGGCCGCACCCCCGATACCGTCGACGAAGTGCACCAAGGCGGAACACCGCTACCGCGAGCACCCGAACGGATGCTTTCGGCGACGGGGTTCTCCTGCGGTCACTTGGTCGGGGCTAAGGGGTGTAGCTGTCTATTAAGTTTACCCGGCGAGTATCCGCGTACGCTACGTGATTGCGACGGACTTTTGATCACATCAAAATTCCGTGGCAACCGATCAAGTGAGACTAAACCGCTAGATTTATAACATTCATTCTGTTATCTCATAACTACTTGTGAATTCCAAATATTGTATCACATTCCGAATAAGATAGAAATGTTAAACATTCCGATCGAACAATCGAACATCCAAGTTTTCCCGAAACAGCTCATCACATGAAATAAGTTCAAAAACATTCACTTCGTGCCTCAGTACCAACGGTCCAGCCGTAGAAGGGTCAAGCCAACGCCTCACATGTGGCACACCGTAGTGCCCCAGAACCCTAAGGTTCAAAGGGCAGTTCAAGACGGTCACATAATCGAGTTAAGGTTTGTTGTCTTCTAGAGAGACCATCGCGTTACTTGCACTACTTAGAACGTCTTTAAACCTCGGAAAAATCCAACACTTGGAAATTTTCCGGCAGGGGAAAAATTGGGTATTTATATCCGGTCGAACTTTTTAACATATTCAATAATTATCCGGAAAGACACATAGAAAAAGCTTGATAATACGATCGAATAAACGAATCCCCAAAACAACCCAGAATATTCAACTCTTGAATAAATATTAAAAATTCCCATAAAATCCAGCACCATAAAATAGGAATTACTGTGCAAAAATGGTTGGCTGATGAGACTAAATGGGCGCGGAACCGCCGCAATAGGCGGCTAATGCCGCGGTTCCGCCGCGCTTTAGAAAGATCTTTAGGTAATTTGTGCACCATAATTCTTAGAATTTCCTGCTGAATTTTTTAAGCATTTTTAATTTGGAAAAAACCACTTTTTCAGAAAAAGTCCAGAGAGGGTTAAAAGTTAGGGTTTCGGGGTTCGATCGGGTTTCTAACATCGTCTACGCATCGCCTAAGGCTCTAGCTAGGCTCTGATACCACTGTAGGGTTCCTAGGCACACTAATGAGGTCTCACAAGGCATCAACCATGCCAATTTCAAAAATTATCCGTGCCGGGAAACCCTAATACGGATCGTTGACTAGAATTTTAGGCGAAACAAGAAACTAGTTAACAACTTAACTAAGTGAACGGAAATACAACCTTTGTAGATCTGGTTCTCCACCTCCATAGCTCTATGATGAAGTCTCCTTGCTGTCCAAATCAAATCCCGGGCTCTAGCGTCGGCTTCATCGGAGAAAAGGGCGGGCTAGGTCATCGACTACGATGCCGAAGATGATCTACGTCGAGGCAACACTAGATCAAGCTCCAACTTCACCAAGTCATGAAACTTGTGAAGAAAACACCCTATACTACTTGGCAAGAGGTAGAGGATGAAGAAATAGGAAGTGGGTTCACTTTAGAATTGGATTTCTCACTTGATTCCATCACTTGCCATTGATAAGGCAAGCTTTTCTTTCTTGTGAAGAAGAAGAAGAAGAAAGAATATGATAAAGTGTTTTTCCAAAAAGAAAATAAATCAATACTTATCATAATGTCAACCATGATTATGTGTAGAGAGTAAACTATGTTGGGTATAGTGCCCTCATAGTCAATTATTGGATTGCAGGTACGTGATTGCATTGATTGCGGAAGACCTATACCGGTAGGACAGTCTTACTCGAGATGATAATACGCTATCTGGTTTGCCTTTATCAGTCGTGTACATGTTCAGGTGACTGATTACATGTTACACTTTGATAGAGCCCTTAGGATCTTGCTTTACTACCAACAGTATGATGGCGATCATATACGTGAGAGTTGGGTAGTTTATACGCATATCCTTAATTGTGGTCCCTAGTCGTGGGAGTTTCGAGACAGGGCATCGATACTCCGGAGTAGACTAGTGTATACAGTCGAGACCCCGACGAGGGACGGTGGCCGGTCTCACAAGCCACTGGTGTCAGTTGGATCACCTAAGATGTATACAGGTGCTCATTGGGTTATGAGTACACCGGACTGGACTCGCCGGGAATCTGCTAGTTAGTACTATACCTATCGTCAGATAGCAGTTCCCTGGTGACATGTGTACAGGTTAGTTCATCGACCTGAGGTCGTTATTTGTCTCGTGTGAGTTCCCACTGTGCTTTGATTTCTACCCTACCACGGCTCAAAGGAGTCGTGCAAACAGGTAGCTTTTGGGTACAGTCCCGAGCCATATGGAGGCACGTGAGCGGATCGGCAGGGGATTCGTCTCTCCCGGTATTGGGGGCGAAGTCGTGCTGTGTCTAGGAGAGCCATTACACAAAGTCCATGGCCATGGCAGGAGGCTTACTGGTAGGTACTCCAGTAGTATCTCAGTGTGTTATTGGGCTACACTCCGACACGACTTATACTGCTATTGGGGGTCTGACGTTACTAGCCCCCTAGGCAGATATGCGATACTCATAGACGAATGGACCGGACTGTATATACATTGTCACTGTTAGGCTCAGTAGGGTTTCTGGATGAGTTCGCTCATCAGCCTCCCTTGAGGTCAGTCCTTGGGTAGCCGTTACGCATTGCTAGTGCCGCTGACGGTTTGTGGTTAAACCCACTGCCAGGGTACTGACGAGTCATTAGAGTCCCCCACAGACAGTTTCCCAAGTTCGGGCGAAACGTTGTAGAGGCCGTATGGTTTTATGGCAGGGTTCGGAAAATGCACGTGCATTTACGCACGTGTTATTTTTCGGGCAGATGATACTGGTCGGCTTTGGTTTAAGCCGGATCCGAGTATTATATTGAGTAGATATAATATCTTTATCTCAGCTGCATTTGTATTCGGTCGTAATACAAATGCGGGTATATTTATACAGTTTCGGGGTTATCCTGAAAGTCGTTTCAGGATCACTTTTGGAAGTTGCCAGTTTCCAGTTTCCTATCAGCCGTCTTTTAACATTCGGTTAAAGACGGATTTATCTTTTCTTGGATGAGGGTGAGTCATGCTTCTAGAATGTTCTAGAAGTTTCTAGAAAGCGGTGACAAGGATTGTGACTCATGCTTTGATTTCAATGTATTCTTGTTTTCCTTAAGATATTTGTGCTTGATATTTTCATGTGTTCACACATGATATTTTCCTTGTGGTCACCCTCTTTGCTCCTACGATCACCTCCTCCTCCATATATGAGGCCGGCCCCCTCTCTCTCCTCACACACTCTCTCACTTGTAAAAGATGGTTGAAAAAGATATGATAGATTTTGGGGTGTACGGAATTTCACAGCTCATTTCATTCCATCACCCGATTCCCTCGGCAACTTCATAAACCGATCGTCCACGGACTTGGACGAAGTGAGACAAAGTCATCTACTCATTCTCTACATCATTCTTGGTCGTCTCTTTTAGCAAACTTGACGACCGAGTTGCCTCAAGTCAGAGGCGGGAGCCCGTTTAAAGAATCAGTGATGTGGTGCCACCTGGACGAGCAGATCGGAGATTGACGAGATCAGAGCAGCCGCAACGGAGCGTGGGATGATGGTTAAAGAACGAAGGACTCGGATCGTTCGGTATAACCTTTCTACACTCTTTACAGTTTGTTAGTTTAGCAATAATGGAAGATCCGGGTTAAAGTATACGATAGCGCCAGTTAAAAAGTTTTTGTTCCGCATTTGGCGTCTGTAGACAGCCGGGGTGCTAGCATAGACTTACATTGGTATCAGAGCCTCACCATTTTGCTATACTAACTTGTGCTAACGCGTTTAAAACATCGATCGAACCGAAAATCAAAAACCGCATTTTTTCAATTTGATAGTTTCTGTTGATTTTAAATGGTGTCCTAAAAATATTCCACACATCTCAGAAAACTGTGCAGGGTTATTTAAGAATGCCGTACAAATTTGAGCACGTGAATCGACAAGACAGCCGCGGAAACGCGGCCAAACCCATGGTTTGGCCGCACATCCGCGGCCGTTCTGAACGATCATGCCCCCAAATTTGCACAGTGTATTCTTCTCTGGAATTTGGGGGTTTTGGTATATATCTTTTGGGCCCAGATTTTGTTACTGTTCAGCAGATTTGCGTGGGGCCCACTTTGTGATATTTTGTCGATCGAAATTTAAACATGTTAGTTAACAGGGCTTACATTATATCTCCAACCGGGAATGTCATTTGATCGGTAAACCGCGTCTGATTGCTATAGTTCTTTTAGACGGGTTTGCGAACGTGACATTCGCGTTGATGTTCTGTGTTGTGCTGTGATCTTGCGGATTTGTCGTGGTGGATAGCAGTGTGCAATGATAGTGCTGTTTGAGTTTATTTGTACATTTGATATTGCGGGGCGAGCGTCCAACATGTGGACTGCCGTCACTGCCTGTTGTATAATATTCTTTTGGGGCACGACCAGGTTGCGGTCGATGTACCTGTTGTACTATTTTTCATTACTGTACTAGGTTTTACCCCGCGACGGAGTGCACGGATAGCCGGGTTCTGAGGGGCAACGGGTCCGCATCTCATGGCTTTGAGAGGCAGAGGGGTCCCACTCTAGAATTGGCAGACTATTCGCCGCACTCGTAGGGGGTACTGGTTGACCCAAGGAGGGGTGCCCAAGCTACCGGATTCCGTGAAGTGCAGGGTGGTCCATTCACTTTGGTATAGGGGGCTGCCTCGTTTCAGGTTTTAGCGGGTAAACTTTCCGCACCCGTAGGGGTCTAGGTTTCATTGCACAGGCTATCCACACGACAGGGGAACGTCGGGTTTCAGCAGCGGCTCTGTGAAACCCGGGGATCCCAGTTTATCTGTATTGTTCTGTGATGCTTATTACTTTTCTGTAATGTTGCATATTATCACGCCTGGAGCGATTATTGTATATTGGTTTATATACTATTAGATATTGTATATGTTTTACACCCGCGCTAGTCCAGTCCCCGCTCTGTCGTTAGTTAAGTAACCTAACGGGTGATGACGGGACCCAGTGACGAATGCGGATGGCATATACGTACATTTTATTTTCGTTCTTTTCTGGTGTGATCGATTGATGGGACTGCATTGATTCTGATCAATGCAAAGTAAAACAAACCTGTTTTCAGTTGTTAGAACAAATTTAAAAAGTGTTATTGCAAAGACGCTTCCTTTTGTTTTGCATAGCGGTATTCAGTGGAATATCCTGCACCTCATTCGACGGGGCAAGGGCCGATATCCCTTCACCGGGACTGACCCCTTGGGCAGAACTTTGCGTCAGGGTAATAACTTCACTATAGTCGATTACAAGTTGCTTTGCATAGCGGTATTCAGTGGAATATCCTTCACCTCATTCCACGAGGAAAGAGCCGAGATCCCTTCACCGGGAATGACCTCTTTAGCAAAAGGTTTTTCGCCACTATATTTTAAAAAGCTATCAGGTTCCTTCAGCGATATCAAGTTCACTACGTTAAAGGTTTTTCGCCAAAAAAAAGCCGTAGCCCTCCGTCGTTTCTTATGGATGGTCAGTTGTATTCAAGCTATGTTTGTTGGCTTACGTCAAGGCATAGTGTTTGGTAGCTGCTGGGTATTCATTTGTTGCATAGATAGATGAGTTGGTTTGGGACAGTCGTATTACCTTGTTGGCTTACGTCAAGGGTATGTACGGGTGGGTTCAAATCAATAAGATAATGACGGGCAGAACTTGACATGTGACTTATGATTTGTTGACTTACGCCAAGGTCATAAGAGCATGGGGCATAAATCATATCGGGAGTTTCTAAAGAAACTGAAACTTTCTAAGTATGCGCATACCTTCTGGAGTATGAGTAACGTGGATGCATTCCATCACGTTATCATGCGAAGAGAGTTGGATCCCGATTCCCACTGATGAGTTGGTTTACTCTTCGGGTGATCCCGATTGATTCTTCTTTAGGTTTGGAGGAGAATTTGACAGGACAGTGGGAGGTTTCCGGATTAGATAAAATGATAACCATTCTGATCTAGGTTAGAGTGCACGCAGAGTGTTTCTTTTCTCTCTCTCTTTGGCAGCGACCTTTGACCGACCCTAGACTATGACTCAGTGACCAAGTTGACCGAACCTTCTTAAAATACTGGCTTTTGGATTGTCTATGTTGCATAAGTCATTGCCACTCCTTTTACCCTTTAAATTTCTCAGAACACCCGTATTACTACGGATATCCACTTCCATTGGATAGATCCATTGTATGGTTATATACGAACTCGAAGGGACTTCTTCGAGGATGGATCCAGGTTCAGGAGAAATAGAATTGGTTTATTCAGTTGTCTTTTATTATCACCTTCTCTCAGGTTGCGAGGGCTCCTTGGTTTAGGAGAGTACACCTATTACGCTTATTGGATAGTCTTATTCCAAACCATAGGCAGGTGCCGAAAGGTAGGGAATGAAGAAAACAAATTAGCCTAAGTAGGGTGTGCAGAAGGTAATATGTAAAGACAAAATAAAGGGATTAGAAAGAGGGCAAAGTAAATTGCGACTGTTATCATTCACGACCAAAACCGCGTACTTCATCGCCACTCCTATTTCACCTTTAAAGGAATAAGGTATTATTCAATTGTCTTTTATCGTCACCTTCTCTCGAGATACGAGTACTCCTTGGTTTAGGAGGGTACACCTATTATGCTTACTGGATAGTCTTCTTCCAAACCATAGGCTGGTGCCGAACGGTAGGGAAAGAAGAAAACCATTTAGCCTAACGATGGTGTACAGAAGGTAACGACTAAAGACAAATAAAGGGACTTGGAGAGATGGCAATAAAATATACGGTTGAAGTCATGAATTGGATTATGGAAGAGGCATTACTATGAATACCAGGATACCCATACGAAACATTTTCATGTTTCAGTGCATTGTTAAAAGAAAACTATTTTTCCAATTAGATACTTACTCCAAGGGTATGTATTTACCAGGTTTCATTCTCATATCTGTATGGTTTTACAGAAGATGAGTGGGAGTAAGTTATTGGGAATTAGGTAATTATCCTCATTATATCGGAATTCGTTGTAATTGGTGATATTTGAGGAAATCGCCAGGGTACAGTTTTCAACCTACGACGCACAGATTATGAGTTGTTTAACTCAGCGGACTTATACAGAGTATTGTATGTTGTCCAAGTGTCCATCAGGACAAAGGGGTAGGTCCTCATACTATGTTCTGTTTACTTATAACTTCTCTAGTATTTAGACAAGTGTTTCGTAGAAATACAAGGTCTAAGTTTTGAGAAGTTGTGGGTATAAGAATAAAGTAGAGAACCAGGTATCACAAGTATCGGGATTCTTCAAAGAGATCGAAGATGTAGATTCTTGTAATTGGTATTCAGATGATAGTAATAGCTTTGAGAAACTTGTTTCTCTTTCAGGTTACTCATAATTGGATGGATTCCTAAGTTGAGTAATGCTGATTAGCCTCTTTCCATTAAGTTGATATGCACTGGAGACAGCTGCATGATTGAATCTGGTTCCAATTAAATAAAGTGCCAAAGTTTCTATATTGGATATAGAATAGTTTGTACCTTAAAAGATGTTAAGGTACGGGGAGTTGTCCTGCTTATGCTTAAAACCAGACTCTGGATAACTCAGGGCACGTTTCTGTAATGGCTGTTTGTGGGTTGACCCTGGCTACGACGAGGGTTGATATTCTACCGTTTGGAAGATCAATAGTGATATTGTTCTTGACTCGCCACAGTTTTAGTAAAATGGATCTTTTTCAGATAACAGTAGTGGGAGTATGGTAGAACTAGAAGTGATTCCAGAACCGCGAACGATTACGGAAAATTTAATAGGACCTATATATTCAATCAGGTTTGACATTCCAATAACCACTCCGCAGATATGGTGGGTAACCTCAGACACCCGAGAGGTACTTCGTGTAGGGTTCCTAGGCACCCTAAGGAGGTCTCACAAGGCATCAACCATGCCAATTTCAAAAAATCTAGGTGCCGAGAGACCCGACTACGGATCGTTGGCTAGATATTTAGGCGAAAAACAAACTAGTTAACACTTAACTACAAGAATACGGAAATACAACCTTTGTAGATCCGGTCCTCCACCTCCACGGCTCCGTGATGAAGTCATCTCCGCTGTCCAAATCAAAATCCGGGCTCTAGCGTCGGCTTCATCGGAGAAAGAGCGGGCAAGGTCGTCGGCTTCGTGCCGAAGATGATCTACGTCGAGGCATCGCTAGATCAAGCTCCAACTTCACCAAGTGATGAAACTTGTGAAGAAAACACACTCTACTACTTGGCAAGAGGTAGAGGATGAAGAAATAGGAAGTGGGTTCACTTTAGATTTGGATTTCTCACACTTATGCTCAAAACACCATTGATGAAGTAAGCTTTCATCTTCAAGAAGAAGAAGAAGAAGATGATGATAATTGTTATGATAAGAATAATTAAAATAGAAAAGAAAATCAATTCTTATCATAAGCAAACCATGGTTAGGTGTAGAGAATGAACTAGGGTTAGTGAATGGTTAGGTTTAGAGATGAAGACAAAATGGTCACTTTGGTCAAACCTTCATGAAGCTTCAACAAGCTTCATCTTTGAAAGAAACCCTTTTGTTTTCATTCCCCTTTTTCTTTTTGTCAAAAGAAAATAAATAAAGGCATAAATAAATAAAATGAAACCCTAACCATTAACTAACCATGGTTTAATCATACACCTAATCAAGTTAGCATGTATCATCAAACATGATACAAGCATGTGCACAAAAATCATATCACATATATAATGCGCGCATCCGAGCGAGAAAATCCATTTAAAGTGAACCGATACTAGTTAATGCAAAGTAATATATCAAATATATAATTATACATTAAATCATTAAATCAACACATGATTTAACGATCCGGTCATATCGCATATAACCGACTAATATCCAATGTATCGATTTATCGAATCAATCCTTGATTCGACAACCAGGTTATATCGCATACAACCAATCAATACATTCATCGCGAGAATAGAATACGGTATCACATACACGCATTATTCTCGGTCCCGCACATATCTCATATGCGCTCCTATTTCGTTTCGCTTGAGCCAGGAAACCTCTGTATAGGACTCTAAAGACTCGTCAATACGCCGGCAGCAGGTGATGATCATATCAAACACCCACAAGCCGCAAGCGGTCTGCTAAACGTAACGTCCACCCGGGTATTGAGCGATCTGAAGATCGACGAGCAAGCCCGCTCACACTCCAGTGAATCCAACCAGTAACACTACCGTACAGTCCGGTCTGATCGTCTGATATGTCGCATATCTTGCCTAGGGGTGGCAAACGTCAGACCCCAATAGCATGATAAGTCGTGTCGATATGAGGTCTATAACAATTCGAGAAACTACTGGTAACACTTACCAGTAAATCTCAGCAACCCTGGCCAGAGATTTCCTGTTATAGCCAATCAAACACAGTGCAACATCAACTCCCTATACTGGGAGAGACGAATCCCCTCCTATCGCTCATTGCCTCCATGTGACTCGGGACTGTACCCAAAAACCACCGTTTTGCACGCCCTCTTGGACGTGGTAAGATGGAAATCAAAGCACAGTGGGAACCACACAAGACTCTATGACGATCTCGGGTCAACAGACTACTCTGTACCAGTGTCACCAGAGAACTGCCATCTGACGTGAGGTATAATACCATCTGGGAGTTCTCGGCGAGTCCGTCCAGTGTACCCAGTCTCTACTGAGCACCCATATATCATCTCTGATGTCAAACACCAATGGATATGGGATCATCCATCGCCCATCTGTATGGGTCGAGAAGGTACACGCTAGTCTACTCTGGTATATCGATGCCCCGTCTCGATACACCCTCGACTAGGGACTTCGAAGGATGTACTTATGGACTACCATGTCCCCACTAGTATGATCCGCATCATAGTCCAGGTAGTTAAGTACACATCCTAAGGGCTTTACCAACATGTAATAGAGAGACAATCAGTGTACACGTTAAGGTAAAGATCAACCAGTTAGCATACTATCATGTCGAGCAAGAAAGTTTTCCCTATATATGTCCCAGCATCCACTACAATATACATCTAATGTACAGTAATGGCCTCTACGGCATACATATAACTAACAATCTCCCACTTGCACTAGGGCCATCTGTAGCAGTGGTTGTAGTATCTCATACTCAACCATCCCATAAAAGTCTCTCTCTGGGAACAGGCCTTTGTGAGTGGATCCGCTGTGTTGTCCTCTGAATCTACTCTCCAAACCTCGATCACCCTAGAGATCATCCATCTCCATGATCAGGTGACACTGCCTTAGAATATGTCTGGATCACTGATGGGACCGGCGTTCCTTGGCATAAGCCACAACTCCATTGTCTCACAATGGTAGGAACGTAGTTCATCTCATGAACCAATATACACCCAAACAGCCTCTTCGGTAGCATCTTAAGTAGCGATGTATCCTGCCTTTATCGTCTAGTATGCCACGGTATCTAGCTTGGAACTCTTCCAACATACCGTCCCTTTACTGAGGGTATAGACTATGCCTGTGACTGACATTCAGTCGTCTTTATCACCCTGGAACACTTCCAGTGATTTTCCCCAGGATCAATTGATACCATCTCACTACAACTAGTGAGAATCCTAACATCCATTTAGATCTATCTCATAGATCCAACATCCAGGATTTAGGAGGTATCACTTTGATCCTATATGGAGAATCATTGTGATAAGCGGACATTGATCGAGCGTAGCATAGGAAACTCTTTTCCTATCAAGAGTATGTCATCCACGTACTCTACGAGGATCATCACCATACTCCCTACTACCTTTTTGTTTATACAAGGTTCATCTACTATTTTGATGATGTCAACTTCTTTGACTAATCCATCAAAATAGATGTTCCAACTCCGCGATGCCTGCTTTATCCTATAAAGCATCTTGCACACGTTTCCGCTGCTCCCACTGTCTACGAAGCCCTCTGGCTATGAACTTATAGACGCTTTCTTCCAAATCATCATTTAGAAAAGCAGTCATGACACCCAACCACCAGATATCGTAGTAATGGTATGTAGCCGTGGTAAGTAGTATCTGGATGGACTTAAGCATAGGTACTGGAAAAGGTTTCATCATTATCCACTCCTGGTCGATGACGAAAACCTTTAACAAGTCTAGCTTTGAAAGTCTCAACCTTTCCATCTACACCAAGTAATCTTCTCAAGATATACTTGCTCCTGATGGGGATTTAACCCTTCAGATATAGCAACCAAAGTCCATACTTTGTTGGTGTATAAGGATTCCATCTCAGATCACTAAGCATCCAGCCATTCTTACAGAGTCTTCACTCTCGATGGCCTGCTCGAAACTAGTTAGGTCATCATCTCATGATGCAATCCTCGCTCCCACTGTCATAGAGAAACCGAAGTATCTCTCAGGTGGGTGAGGAACCCTACTAGATCGGCGGAGAGGCTGAGGTTCGTTGGAATCTACTGAATCCTTTGGTTCTACTAAATCATCTGCTGTTGTTTGTATAGCTGGAACCTTTCCAGTTGTACATTACAGACCTTGCCTCGAGCTTGTCCGGATTTTGCTTTTAAACATAGGCCGGACAACCCCAAATCTTAAATAACTTAAGAAATGGGCTCTTCCTTTTCCATATCACATATGAAGTGGTAGGCAACTGAATTGATTGGAACCCTATTCAATAGGTATGCAACTTCATAAGTGCATAACTCCCAAAAGGAAAAAGGTAACTCAGTATTACTCATCATAGAGCACACCATATCAAATAGGGTGTATCTGCTCCGCCCCGATATACCATCGTGCTATGGTGTATACGGAGGAGTAATGGTGAGAGAGAATCTCATTTTCCTTTAGAATGGTCCTGGAATTCCGTGATCAAGTATTCTCCTCCTTGATCTCATCAAAGGACATAATACTTATACCCGTATTTTGGTTCTCTACTTCTCGCTTATATTCTGTGAATATATCAAAAGGCTCGGACTCATGTTTCAACAGGAACATATGTCTGAATCTTGAGAGATTATCAGATAATGTAATGAAGTACAAAGAACCAGTCCTGGCATGTGTAGATAGGGGACCTTTCATACATCAGCATGTATCAATCCCTAGAGTTCACTAACTCTTTCACTGTTTCCAATAAACAGAGCTATGGTCATCTTATCTCTGTGACATGACTGGCAAGTTTCACAAGATGTAAATTCAAACTGATTTAAATATGCATCTACATGTAACTTCAGCCAGTCGGGTCGCATTGATATGACCTAGTCTACAATGCCTCAAGAAGGATCCGTTCATTTCTGAACTCTTCCTCTTGTGTGTGTTCCGTATACTAAGAACTGTAGTTTGATTTAGAACATCAATGCTTTTAGATAACGTGCCTGAACCGATCAACTTTTGATATAGGAAATGTTCAAAACATTATCCAACAATACAAAATTTTATCATTTCTTTACTAATAAAGAGATAGATATGATTTTGTATATCAGGTTCGGTATCTAATAACATTCGTTCAGAATCAATGTATTTGTAATACAGGGTGACAGTGACCAACAGACTTGGCTGCAACACTTGCCCCATTTTCTGCCTCATGAAACTTATCACCCGTTCTCAATTCTCTACCTTTCTGTAGCCCTATGTAACATATTACATATCTGGGATCCTGATCTGGTATCACATACCCAGGACGTAAAGGATACTGAGAAATAGTTCTCTGTAATGAACACACTCGAAGATGATGCATCAACATGCACTCTCTTCGTTTGGGCGGCACGAGAATTCTGGTATTCCCCAATTTCCTGCTCTGTCTTATAACAATTATAAGTTGGAGCGGGACCAACGTTCCCCAGCTCAGTATAACAAGCGGGTTCGGTCAATAATCCGTATTATTATCTTGATTAAGGCGTGATATGGTCGCTACCTGGAGAGAGAGATAAGAAAACACTCAGCGTGCGCTCTTGCAAGAATAGATTGGTTTTTATTTTATCTAATCAGGATGGGTCCCACTGCTTTTTATCAAATCTTCCTTCAAACCCTAAAAGGAAAGACTAGCCGGGATTAATTACACACTACAAGTTCTCCAATCTTTCAGCCAGGCCAGTGTCGGTACTTTGAGGGAGGCCCCCCGTGTTTTCGCACGAACCTAATTACTGTAAACCTCGTTTTCCCAGAGGCGTAACCCCGTTGACACTTTTCTAGACACCTACTTGATCGGTTAATTGTAATGTATAAAACTCTCCCAGGAGTAACTCTTACTCGCAGCGGGTATCGGGATCCAACTATCTCATAGAAGGTATGCAATCTCATTGCAAATTTCAACACTTGAAATTCCCGATAATATTTTGCCCCATGCGATCTATGACCTTGACTGAGTCAACAAACCATAGACAGCAAGTAAAGTTCAACCCGTCATTTCTCGATTGAATTAAACCCACCCGCACGACCCTTGACTGAGTCAACAAGGCCGCACGATTACCCTAATCCAATCGCATCATATGGTTTGCAGATAAGCAATAATCAGCTACCGCACACTACGCCTTGACTGAGTCAACAAACGCAGCACGAATACTAACTATTACCTATCTGAAATGACGGAGGGCTACGACAGGTTTTTAAGAAAACCTTTTGCGTAATGAACTTTATATCGTTGTAGGATCGAATGAATTTTGAAATGGAGTGTTTTTTAGGCTTTTCTAGTTTTGCTAAAGGAGTCACTCCCGGTGAAGGGATCGTCGGTCCTTTCCTCGTCGAATGAGGTGCGGGATATATCATATATATCACTGTGCAAAGCAAAAACACTTAAAAGCAATCAAAAGACAAACCGAGTGTGTAGCATCTTCCAGTTATTGCTAAAGGAGTCACTCCCGGTGAAGGGATCTCGGTCCTTTCCTCATCGAATAAGGTGCAGGATATATCATATATACCGCTGTGCAAAGCAAGAACTGTAGCTACCTGTTTTATTTTGAAATTCAATTCTACAACATCTTAGGTTTCTTTTATTTCATTAATCACATTAATGAATTCCCATCATTTAAGTACCTAATCATCACAGATAAATACGACGTACACTTATGCCATCCGCATTCGCCTCGATGTCCCCTCGTGCACCGTTAGGTTAGGTAACTAACGGCAGGGCAGGGCAGGGCTAGCGCGGGTGTAAAACATAAGTAACGTCTATATAATATATCATATATACCATATAGTGTATCTATCACAGAACATCACATGATCACATCACAGATATCGCAGCAGAAGAAACATATGAAATATTGGATATACTAGGACGTCCGTGTTTTCAATACGAGCCAGTATAAAACACGGATTCCACGGTCGCGATGAATAGCTAAACCCACACCCCTAGACCCCTACGAGAGCGGCAAGCAACCCTGCCAATTCTAGAGTTAGGAGACCCGGACTCGACTCCTCGAGTTGGTGTCCCACTGGACTCCAGAACCCGGTTACTTGTGCCCTCCTCCTTGGGTCTATCCTATTGCAGAAAAGTAAATAATATACAACGGGTGACATCTTCCGCAATCTGGAAATGCCCCAATAAAAGAATATTACATACAAGTTTTTACATGAATGAAAATGAAAAACACTCATCTCACATGAAAACCCCCCGGCTATTCAAACACGACGATCCAATATAACATATCCAGCAACACATAACATCACATGTCATCAACGTAAGTAAATATGCGCATCCCAATTGTCGTTGACATATAGCAACGAAACCGGCGATATCACATATTACACTTACGGTCACAGAAAAGAAAGTGTAAAACTACAACAGTTGGAATCCGCAACCACCTCAGACATCGCATGCCTGACCAAATGAATTCCTTAGACATCGCATGCCTAACAATTATAAACCCCGCATTTTAGTCTCAGAATCGAAAACACTTTTCAATATCAAGTCGGGCAATTCAACAAGATTCTCGACATCCTGATCGAATGCTCGTCGTAAACTTCAGTAGAAGGCCGCACCCCCGGTACCGTCGACGAAGTGCACCAAGGCGGAATACCGCTACCGCGAGCACCCGAACGGATGCTCTCGGCGACGGGGTTCTCCTACAGTCACTTGGTCGGGGCTATGGAGTGAGGCTGTCTATTAAGTTTACCCGGCGAGTATCCGCGTACGCTACGTGATTGCGACGGACTTTTGATCACATCAAAATTCCGTGGCAACCGATCAAGTGAGACTAAACTGCTATGTATATAACATTCATTCAGTTATCTCATAACTCCTTGTGAATTCCAATTATTGTATCACATTCCAGATAAAATAGAAAATGTTAAACTTTCCGATCGAGCAATCGAATACCCAAGTTTTCCCGATACAGCTCAACACATGAAATAAGTCTAACAACATTCCGTTCGTGCCTCAGTACCAACGGTCCAGCCGTAGAAGGGTCAAGCCAACGCCTCACATGTGGCACGCCGTACTGCCCCAAACCCTAAGGTTCAAAAGGCAGTTCAAGACGGTCACATAATCGAGTTAAGGTTTGTTGTCTTCTAGAGGGTCCATCGCGTTACTTGCACTACTTAGAACGTCGTCAAACTACGGAAAAATCCAACACTTGGAAATTTCCCGACAGGGGAAAAATTGGGTATTTATATCCGGTCGAACTTTTTAACATATTGTAATATTTATCCGGAAAGCCACATAGACAAAATTTGATACTCCGATCGAAACACCGAATCCCCAAAACAACCCCAGAAAATTCAACTCTTGAATAAATATTAAAAATTCCCAGAAAACCCAGCATATTAAAATAGGAATTACTGTGCAACAATGGAAAGGTGACGTCCTCACCTAGCTGCGGAACCGCCGCTGAAGCTGGGCTTTTGCCGCGGTTCCGCGCCGTTTTGGATGAATCATGGGTCCAATTTTGCGCCGTAACTCATATATTTCCCTGCTGAATTTTTTAGCAATTTTTAATTTGGAAAAATCCACGTTTTCAGAAAAAGTCCAGAGAGCGTGGAAATTTTGGGGTTTCGGTTTCGTTCGGACTTCAAACTCCGTCTAGATTTCGCCTAAGGCTCTAGCTAGGCTCTGATACCACTGTAGGGTTCCTAGGCACCCTAAGGAGGTCTCACAAGGCATCAACCATGCCAATTTCTAAAAATCTAGGTGCCGAGAGACCCGACTACGGATCGTTGGCTAGATATTTAGGCGAAAAACAAACTAGTTAACACTTAACTACAAGAATACGGAAATACAACCTTCGTAGATCCGGTCCTCCACCTCCACGGCTCTGTGATGAAGTCATCTCCGCTGTCCAAATCAAAATCCGGTCTCTAGCGTCGGCTTCATCGGAGAAAGAGCGGGCAAGGTCGTCGGCTTCGTGCCGAAGATGATCTACGTCGAGGCATCGCTAGATCAAGCTCCAACTTCACCAAGTGATGAAACTTGTGAAGAAAACACACTCTACTACTTGGCAAGAGGTAGAGGATGAAGAAATAGGAAGTGGGTTCACTTTAGATTTGGATTTCTCACACTTATGCTCAAAACACCATTGATGAAGTAAGCTTTCATCTTCAAGAAGAAGAAGAAGAAGATGATGATAATTGTTATGATAAGAATAATTAAAATAGAAAAGAAAATCAATTCTTATCATAAGCAAACCATGGTTAGGTGTAGAGAATGAACTAGGGTTAGTGAATGGTTAGGTTTAGAGATGAAGACAAAATGGTCACTTTGGTCAAACCTTCATGAAGCTTCAACAAGCTTCATCTTTGAAAGCAACCCTTTTGTTTTCATTCCCCTTTTTCTTTTTGTCAAAAGAAAAGAAATAAAGGCATAAATAAATCAAATGAAACCCTAACCATTAACTAACCATGGTTTAATAATACACCTAATCAAGTTAGCATGTATCATCAAACATGATACAAGCATGTGCACAAAAATCATATCACATATATAATGCGCACATCCGAGCGAGAAAATCCATTTAAAGTGAACCGATACTAGTTAATGCAAAGTAATATATCAAATATATAATTATACATTAAATCATTAAATCAACACATGATTTAACGATCCGGTCATATCGCATATAACCGACTAATATCCAATGTATCGATTTATCGAATCAATCCTTGATTCGACAACCAGGTTATATCGCATACAACCAATCAATACATTCATCGCGAGAATAGAATACGGTATCACATACACGCATTATTCTCGGTCCCGCACATATCTCATATGCGCTCCTATTTCGTTTCGCTTGAGCCAGGAAACCTCTGTGTAGGACTCTAAAGACTCGTCAATACGCCGGCAGCAGGTGATGATCATATCAAACACCCACAAGCCGCAAGCGGTCTGCTAAACGTAATGGCCACCCGGGTATTGAGCGATCTGAAGATCGACGAGCAAGCCCGCTCACACTCCAGTGAATCCAACCAGTAACACTACCGTACAGTCCGGTCTGATCGTCTGATATGTCGCATATCTTGCCTAGGGGTGGTAAACGTCAGACCCCAATAGCTTGATAAGTCGTGTCGATATGAGGTCTATAACAATTCGAGAAACTACTGGTAACACTTACCAGTAAATCTCAGCAACCCTGGCCAGGGATTTCCTGTTATAGCCAATCGAACACGGTGAAACATCAACTCCCTATACCGGGAGAGACGAATCCCCTCCTATCGCTCATTGCCTCCATATGACTCGGGACTGTACCCAAAAACCACCGTTTTGCACGCCCTCTTGGATGTGGTAAGATGGAAATCAAAGCACAGTGGGAACCACACAAGACTCTATGACGATCTCGGGTCAACAGACTACTCTGTACCAGTGTCACCAGAGAACTGCCATCTGATGTGAGGTATAATACCATCTGGGAGTTCTCGGCGAGTCCGTCCAGTGTACTGATTGTTAGGATACTTGCGTGTTCAAGTTCTAGTTTAAATACCGCAATCAAGACGGTTTCGCTTGTAGCTAGCCGGTTGAGTACGGGTCGTCCGCAGGGAGATGGGAGTCCTTTTCAAAGTGTTTTGACGAGTTAAGTCCTGTTTTCAGATTTTGTTGTGGTTATCTAAGTGTTAAGTTGATATTTAAAGAGAGCTTGTTAGGGTTAGGATTAGGTTAGTTTGAGTTAGGAGTCTCCACATCTTTCGTTGCCCCTCTTAAGATCAGTGTTACGGTAATCGGCAACAACGGGGATTAGCACGACTAGGAAGGACTTTGCGAGTATAAGCTAGGCTTTCCAACGCATAAGTCTTCCTTTTGGTGCTTGTCCGTCCGTTCTTGGCTCTTATCCATAACCTCCGGTTAATTTAACCACAACCGGTCTCACTACGGAATCACCGCTATCATGTAGGATAGGGTGCCGTAAGGAGCGGATTGTGGTTCAATTAACGGGAGTCGATTTAAGTTGTTGGGCAAGGAAAGAGTGAGAGAGATTTCCTTCTCTCAAACTTCCCTTATCCTACCCTAACAAGTATAAAACTACTCACACTTCATGATAAGGAAAAACAAAACAAACAAAAGAGGAAGATAGGAAGAGGGAGATTAGAAGAATACGACTAACTATTTGCGACCTCACCTTGGCGAGCATCGAGCGCAAGTATCATTGTCGTATGTAAGGATAAAGAAAAAAGAGAAGAAAGAAACAACAAGGAAATAACAACAACTACTTAACCAATTTAAAGTTACAACAATTATAACAAAAGTAAGACAAGCATGATAATAAATTGATCTTCTTTATTCACCATTCCACACTCACAAAGCTCACTACAAGTTTAATGGAGAAGAGATGAGAAGAAGAAGAACATGTAAACTAAATCCTAGCAAAAAGAAAATACAAGAATGGACCCTTTCCTTCTCAAACTTCTGGGCTATTTATAGGCTGGAGAATGGAAATCTAGGGCAACCACCAGAACCCAAACAGAATGACCAATATACCCCCCAAAATTCTGCAGGTGCGGCGCCAGTACGGCCACGGATCCGCGGCCTGGACCCCACTTTGGCCGCGGATCCGCGGCTCTACTGTAGAGTTAGGGTGTCGTTTTCTCTGTGCTTCCCTGGTCTTTTGTGCTCTGTTCTCTGGTTCATAGATTTTCTGAAAATACCTCCATATTTCTTCCAGAATTTCTGTTGAGGGAAAGGTGGATTTTTTGTCAAGATTTTGTCATGATTTGCCTCGAGCTCCGCGTAGATCTCTTGGATTTTGTGCTACCATTGAGCCTTGTGCATGAGAATGACATTGATTTGACCTTTTGTCTTCCTATTGATATCTGGCAACATACGGATGAAGAGCAGAGACCGTGTTTTTATCTGTGGTTAGCAGGAAACCGGATTTTTTCGTGTTTTCCAAGAATTTCACCGTTTTAGAACCGAGAACCTGTATCCTGCAATTGACTAGCAAACACGGCTCAAGAGTATCTACCGATATGCAATGGGACAAAAATTGGGCGGTATGAAAATGCAAAAATCTGATATGAACAAATACCCCCAAACTTATCATTTGCTCGTCCCGAGCAAAGCCAATTTATTCAAAAAAAATTTCCTAACCTCACTTTCGCAGGGAACGCGATTGCACTGAGCATGTGCAACAAGCCGTTAAACCTCTAGGTGTCCCTAGTAGGAGGAGTGTTGTCTCCTGAGGGTTTTCAGCGGATACTACCCACAAAATCCGGTCAAGTTTGGTTTTGTAAAAGAACTAAGCTTCAAACCCTAAAGTTTTGTTTTAGAAAATAACAATTCTATAATCCTAAGTCTAGACCATTGAACCTTTATTTTTCACACCTCGCATCTTATTTAACTACAGATTTTATATGTCTTTACGTGCAGTGCAAATAGTGTCGTTAAGTTCCCGAAAGGTCGAATAAAGTCATCATGTCGCACAATAAAGCCCAGATAACAATTTAAAGAGGATCACATAAGTTTTATAAAGAGTTAAGCATTTTTCAAGTTTCGTTTTCTAGTAAGGTTTCAACTTCAGAATTTCTATCTTCCATAACAGGAAACTAAGTCGTATTTTTCACTCCACCTTTTTCTTGTTTTCATTTCATACACACCTCTGTGAACGTGCAATAGTCTTTATCATAGAATAAAACCTTCATATCTCCGTTAAATTTTTTATAAAAGCGTGTCTTTTATCAAGATTATTCTCACACAAAGAACCGTTAGGAATTTTAACTCGGAGAGAACACTTGCTTGACTTTGTTTTAAAACTGGACTTTCTAGGCTTCTTAGCGAGCTTTGGGCCAATGCACCCAAACCAGTTGGTTTTAGGGCATTAGGTGTAGAAACACCCCAGCGGACTTAATTACTCAAGTTACCTAGGTCCAAAAACAAAAGACAGTTTGGCGTGAAAATCAAATGATTTAATACGAACGGAGATATAACCGGCAGTTCAATTATTTTTTTGGATAAAAGACGTGTTTAGTGGGTTTGGTGTGTAATCATTCCAATCAAGTTTCCGATGGGTTATTTTTCAGACTTAGCTCCAATTACGGCATCAATAACATTCCTTCATATTCGCTTTACTTCATAAACTATTCCTGACATTACTTATTTCAGAACAAACCTATTTGATCCTCAGAAATTCATTTATCTGTTTAAAAGTTTAAACAAGAAAGACTTGTCATCTAATTCCCAAAATCTTACGACACGTGTAGTGTGATGTAAAGACGTATATCAGCTATAGTTAACTTCAAAGGAGAGTTATCTTTCAGGTTTTCAAAATCCAAACATAAGATTTAGTTATTCCTATTTTTTCAAACAAAAACCGTCGAATGTTGAATCAGAGTTCTTCCACAAGCTAACTTGACAAAAAGTTTTTATATTTTTTAGAAAATTTTCAAATTTTTATGGATTTTATGGATATTAATATGCAGATGCAAAATATACATATGAATGCGAAGGTAAGAAATGCGTACCGAGCGTACCCCCAAACTTAAACTGGACAGTGTCCTCACTGTCGTTGCATGAAGAGATCATTTGAAGGGTCAAAATTGTCGGTTAGCGATACACAAATTTTTATTTGTTTTTGTTTTTAAAGAAAAGAAAAAGAATATACACAAATATATACAAAATGGTTTGTACCTACCCCCAAACTTATTTGGAACAGTGTCCACTGTTTTTGGCTGGATAACCGAAGTTTGGAGGTAGGCAGAGGAAGATCATTCAGGGTAAACCGGCTCCTGCAAGAACAGGAGCTCCTCTGTTGGTTCGGCGCTAAGGTACGGTTTGCATCGGTGTCCGTTTACTTTGAAAAGTGAACCGTCCTTTGGATTTTCCAAATCCACAGCGCCCTGCTGATACACATTCCGCACAAAATACGGCCCTTTCCAGCGAGATCTGAGCTTTCCAGGATGGAAGTGTAGCCGGGTGTCGTAAAGCAGTACCTGCTGACCAGGTACGAAGTTTTTGCGCACAAGGTGTTTATCATGAAACACCTTCGTTCGATTCTTAACGACAACCACGTTATCGTATGCCTCATCCCTAAGCTCGTTCAGTTCGTTCAACTGCAGCTTCCGATGGCTGCCCGCGTCCTCAAGAGACAGATTCAGCTCCTTTATCGCCCAAAATGCGCGATGCTCTATTTCGACAGGAAGGTGGCAGGCTTTTCCGTACACAAGCCGATAGGGAGACATGCCAAGGTCGGTCTTATAAGCGGTTCTAAATGCCCAAAGGGCATCAGTGAGTTTCAGCGACCAATCCTTACGGTTCTTGGAAACCGTCTTCTCCAGTATCTGCTTGATCTGCCGATTGGAAACTTCGGCCTGCCCGCAGGTTTGGTGGTGGTAGGGTGTAGAAAGCTTATGATTAATGGAGTATTTCAGCATCAAGGCTTCAAAAGTTTTATTGCAGAATTGACTTCCATTGTCGCTAATGATCGCTCGGGGGTGCCCAAACCGTGAGAAAATGTTTTCTTTAAGGAACCTAACGACAACCTTGTTGTCATTAGTTCGGCTGGGCACAGCCTCGACCCATTTAGCGACGTAATCAACAGCTAAAAGGATGTACAAGTTTCCGAAAGAGCTGGGAAACGGCCCCATGAAATCTATCCCCCAAACATCGAAAATCTCCACAACCAAGATCGGTTGGAGCGGCATCTCGTTCCTCCGGGATATCCGGCCCATGTGTTGGCACCGGGAGCAAGTCTTGCAATAATCATGAGCATCTTTGAAGAGTTGTGGCCAGTAAAAACCACATTGCAAGATCTTCCCAGCTGTCTTTCTGGGCCCAAAATGCCCGCCACACGCTTCATCATGGCAAAATGACAGCACACTCTTGAATTCCTCATCAGGGACACACTGACAAATAATCTGGTCGGGGCAGTACTTGAACAAGTAGGGTTCGTCCGAGTAAAAGTGTTTTACTTAGGATAAGAAGCGAAGTCTGTCCTGACTCGACCATTTAGTCGGAAGTAATCCCGTGGCCAAATAGTTCACAATATCTGCGAACCAGGGTTCGCACGATATTGTCAAGAGTTGTTCATCCGGGAAAACGTCGTTGATCGGAATTGGAAGCGAAGGCGAAGAAGGAAGTCGTGAGAGATGGTCGGCAACTACGTTTTCACATCCTCGTTTGTCCTTAATGACAAGGTCAAACTCTTGAAGCAAGAGGATCCAACGTATTAACCGAGATTTGGCATCTTTCTTTGCAAAAAGATGGCGCAGAGCTGAATGGTCCGTGTAGACAATGACTGGAGAGCCGATGAGGTAGGGCCTGAACTTTTCTAAAGCAAATACAACAGCCAAGAATTCCTTCTCAGTTGTTGTATAATTGAGTTGGGCGTCGTTCAGGGTTCGGCTTGCGTAATAGATTACGTGCGGCATCTTGTTGATGTGCTGTCCAAGGACAGCACCAATGGCAAAGTCGGATGCATCGCACATAATCTCAAATGGGTGCGTCCAGTCAGGTGAAGAGAGAACGGGAGCAGAAGTGAGTGAGCGTTTCAGTGACTCGAAGGCAGTCACACGGCTCGAGTTGAAGTCGAAAGGCGTATCCTTGGCCAGCAAAAGAGTCAAGGGCCTAGCAATCTTGCTAAAGTCCTTGATAAACCGTCTATAGAAACCGGCATGGCCAAGGAAGGATCGGATATCTCTGACGCATCGGGGAGGAGGCAGATTGGAAATGACCTCAATCTTTGCTTTGTCAACCTCTATGCCATTTTGCGAGATGATATGTCCTAAGACAATACCTTCGCGCACCATGAAGTGGCATTTCTCCCAGTTCAAAGTGAGATTCTTGTCCTTACATCGGGTAAGGACAGCGTCAAGATGCAGCAAACACTCGCTGAAGGAATCGCCGAAGATGGAGAAGTCATCCATGAAAATCTCCAGAAATTTTTCCACCATGTCCAAGAAAATTCCCATCATACACCGCTGGAAGGTAGCGGGCGCATTGCATAACCCAAAGGGCATGCGTCGATATGCAAACGTGCCGAAAGGACAAGTGAAAGCGGTCTTGTCCTGGTCTTTTTCGGCGATGCGAATTTGATTATAGCCGGAGTAGCCATCAAGAAAGCAGTAGTACTCGTGTCCGGCCAATCGTTCAAGCATCTGGTCAATGAAAGGTAGCGGAAAGTGGTCTTTCCGCGTTGCGGCGTTGAGTTTTCTGTAATCAATGCAAACTCGCCACCCAGTTTGGGTGCGAGTAGGGATTAACTCGTTCGCCTCGTTAGTAATGACCGTGATGCCCGACTTCTTGGGGACAACATGAATGGGGCTAACCCACTGGCTATCAGAGATAGGGTAAATGATACCACTATCAAGACATTTGACGATCTCCTTCTTCACAGCCTCCTTCATGACTGGATTAAGACGTCTTTGTGGATCCCGGGCTGGTTTGGCATCATCCATCAGATGAATGTGATGCTCAACGATCAGGGGACTAATCCCCTTGATGTCCGCCATGGACCAGCCAAAAGCTTGCCTGTTGCTGTGCAAGACCGCGAGAAGGGCTTTCTCTTGCTCGGGAGCTAGAGAAGCCGAGATGATGACAGGTAGGGTCTCGTTCTCACCTAAGTAAGCATACTTAAGGTGAGACGGCAACGGCTTGAGTTCGAGCGTTGGAGGTGAAATGATGGAAGGCAAGACTGGTGCAAAGGTCTCGAACTCAAAGGACTCCATCAAAGGTTCAAAACGAGTGTAGGCAACCGAGTCGGATGGTTCAGGTAACTCATCCGGAAAGTCGAAGGATTCAAACTCGGGTTGTGCGCGGCTAAGATCGTTCGAGAACGTGAAACACTCGTATTCGTTGCCGGGCGCAGAAACAGCAGCAGGTTCGAAGAGAAACGCACTAGTGGCGTCAAGATTATCGTGATCAAACAGAAACTCCTCGAATTCACACTCTTCGGGGGTGATCTCCTGGATCGAGCAGACGTCCAGTATATGAGCATTAGGTTCGGCGGGATGATTCCCCAACCTAAAAATGTTGAGTTCAATCGTCATATTTCCAAAAGAGAGGTTCATTGAACCGTTACGACAATTGATCACAGCATTTGAGGTTGCGAGAAATGGGCGACCGAGTATCACCGGAATTTGATTCCGGGGGTTAGCTAGAGGCTGTGTATCTAATACAATGAAGTCAACGGGGAATATGAAGTCCCCGACTTTTATCAACACATCCTCTAGCTCACCCCTAGGGTGGGTGATCGATCGGTCGGCCATTTGGAGAGTGCAGTGTGTGGGTTTCAACTCTCCGACGCCTAATTGCTCGTATACTGAATACGGAAGCAGGTTAACACTGGCACCAAGATCTAATAGTGCGCGGTTGATGTTCTTATCCCCAATAGTAATTGAAATCGTAAGACAGCCAGGGTCCTTCCGTTTTTGTGGTAAAGATTGGGTAAGGGCATCACTCACAGCACTAGCCAAGAAAACTTTTTTGGGTACCTGAGACTTCCTCTTTTTCGTGCACAAGTCCTTTAAGATTTTTGCGTAGGACGGGACTTGTTGGACAGCATCTAAAAGAGGAATGTTAATGTTAACCTGCTTGAATAACTCCAGAATCTTCTCCATTTGAGGATTTTGTTTGTTAGACCTCAACCGGTTTGGAAATGGAACATTTTGAAAATTGGTTGAGTCTAATACTGGAGGAGGAGATTTTGGAGTTGGAACGGATCCCAGAATAGGTGTTTTCGTGGAGTGAGAAGTCGGTCCGTTCATAGCAGAAGAAGAGGAAGGAGAGCCTGTTGAAGAACGGAGAATAGGCTCGGAAGACGAAGAAGAAGAAGAAGAAGAAGAAGAAGAAGAAGAAGCGGCCGGGGTGTCATCGTTGATTCGCTTGCCAATGTTGTTTTGCAGCATCCTTCCCGATCTCAGTGTAGTCACGGCACTCACATTATGGTTTTGTTGTTCAAGAGCAACATGTGCATTATGTGGGTGACCGGGATTTGGAAGTGGCTGGGACGGGAGCTTCCCCTTCTCTCGCTCGCTCAAGGCCGCGTTCAGCTGTGCAATCTGGGCCTCGATGGTCTTGATGCTTTGCCCGTGTGCGGCAGTGTGTTGTACTAAAGATTGAATCGAAGACTGGATGTTGGCGGTGGATTGAGTCGATTGTTTAACAAATGCCTCCAGACTTCGCTCGAGCGAGGAAACCTTATCGTTGTTTGATGGAACAAAGTTGTTTGGTGGAAAAGAATTGCTGGGTGGAAAGTTGTTCGTCTGGTTTTGGAAAGGTTGGGGTTGGAAGGGCTGCTGATATTGGTGTTGAGTTTGTTGCTGCGCTTGTTGTTGCGGCGGAGGGGCCCTTTGGAAATTGTTGCCCTGGAATTGATTCTGATTCTGATTCCAGGCGAAATTGGGATGGTTCCTCCAACCGGGATTATAGGTGGAAGAGTATGGATCATTCCTCGGTCTTTGCTGGAAGGCAGCATTAACCTGATCCTGTCCTTGCGGGGGTGGATTGTAAGGACACTCTTCGGTCAAGTGAGAAGGATCGGAACAACAAGCGCAGATGGTACGAAGGGGGAGAACAGGGGCGGGGGCAGGAGCAAAAAATTTGCTCTCTATTGCTTCAAGCTTTCTTATTATAGCAGCCAATTCAGCTTTCATCGCAATAGAGACGTCAAGTTGGTGGATTCCTACCCTAGACTGACCGGTAGAAGTGGAGGTAGAAGAAGAAGAAGTCGGTCTGGTGCTCTCCCACTGTAGCGTCTGCTCCGCAAGGTCGTCAAAGAATTGCTACGCTTCCTCGTCAGATTTGGATAGGAAGTGGCCCTGACAGATGGTTTCCAGCAACTGCTTCGTTGCTGGGTTCAGTCCCTCGTATAAGGTTTGGCAGAGTTGCCATTTCTCTATACCGTGGTGAGGACACTGAGCAAGAAGGTCTTTGTACCGGTCAAAGCACTTCCAGAAGGGTTCAGAAGGAAGCTGGGAGAATTGGTTGATTTCATTTCGAATTCTTGCGGTCTTATGATTTGGATAGAATTTTTTCAGAAACGCTTTAACAAACTCGTCCCAGCTGGTGATTGAGTGGGAAGCGGTGCTATACAGCCATTTTTCAGCGAGATCGCATAGAGTGAACGGAATGACCCGTAGACGTATAGCATCGTCCGACAGCTGGGTGGTTTTCATCATGGCACAGACATTTTGAAATTTATTGATGAAGATATAGGCATCTTCAGATTCAAGCCCATGAAAACGTGGAAGCATGTTGATGAAATGGGGCTTAATTTCAAAGTTGTCCCCATTGGCCGGAGGAAGAGAAAGGCAGGTCGGAAGTGCAGAACGGGTGGGGTAGAAACGATCCTGGAGTGCAATTCGCTGCGGCGCTACAACAGGCGGAGGTAGTGGGATATTGGTCTCCGTAGGAGGTGGAGCCAATCCAGCGGTGGTCAAAGAGATGTTCGGATTAAATCCCGACATCGCGGAAGAAGAGGTTGGTGAAGGTGAAGGTGAAGATGTATGAACAGAATTCCGGTCAACGTCGGAGTTGGCCGGCAAAGGAAGGGGTGAAAGAGGAGTGGATGGAGTATCGACTTTGGAGTCGATCGCGTAGTCGGTCGCGACTAACGTAACGCGGACTAGACGGGCGCTAGTGTCCCAAGTCCAAGCGGACATACACTAAACGATTTTAGTATAGTCAAAGCGGAGAAGGTGAGGGTAAGAAAACGTCAATGGAGAAAGGCGATGGGTGAAAATGGATTTGGCGACAAAAGGGCAAGTTTTTATAAAAGTTTTTTTTTTGATTTTTGTTTTTTTTGTTTTTAGAAAGAGATTTACAGAAATATGTACGGAAATACGGCTTAAGCAATCACAAACAAGATATGCACAATCACACCTAGATCTAGGTTAACCTAGGTCTACTAGACCTGCTCCTGAACTTGATTGTCGAAGTTAAACAGTGTCGAGAAACAGTCTTAAAAATACACTGATCACGAGGCCAGGTAAGTGCAGAGATAAGGGGAGGTTATCCAACGCTTTCGCGAAGTTCCTTAATTAAATAACCCTTTCTCTTTCGGCGGTTGCGCCTTTAACACTTTCCTAGACACCCCGTAAACAATATACGGTTAAGCGAGGTTCTAAACACGGTTTATCTTCTCCTAATGAGCGCGAAGTCCTTAGGGCTGAAGTCTAGTATTTTTTAATTTACAATGGACAATGCATATGCTTTAGTGATTTTTGGAGTCCTGGGAAGGGTGATGAAATCCCCACCCAATCTGGATTGGTTTCAAGCCCCTTAAGTCCGTATTAAAGAAATGCAAAGCAGTAACAAATCAACTGCAAACAATTTTTATTTTGCGGCGCAAAGAATCCTGCACAAGAACAGTTTATTGGAAGGGGGAGAAGAATTTGCGCAAAGAAGGCTGCAGAAAACACTGTTCAGTGGAGTTCAGAGGAGTGGAGAGAGGCAGAGGGACTTACAGAGAGATTTTGGCAGCCCAAGGGCACCAAGTGGCCGCGGATCCGAGGCCTAAGCCCACTATTGCCGCGGATCCGCGGCAATAAGGAGAGATTGGGACTTCAGTTTTTCTGTGGGTGCTTCTGTTGGTCTCCTCTGCTTGTCTGGATCTTTGGAATTTTTACTTGCTCACTGTACTAGCTCCAGATCTTGACAGTAGACCGTATGCTTCGTTTTGTCCGTCGCGGTGTAGCCGCGAAATGTGGGTCTATCTTCCCACGTCTTTGGCACTGTACTTGAACTCCGTATTTTCAACGTCTTGGCCACTGAACTCGAACCTTGTATTTTCCTGCACACTTGCACAAAAGCTAATCAAAAATAACAAGATGATTTTTTTACAAAGTATATATATATATATTTTTTTTATACTTACAAATTAACCCGAAATTACACAAAGAAATAAACTACCGTCTCCCCGGCAGCGGCGCCATTTGATTGTTAGGATACTTGCGTGTTCAAGTTCTAGTTTAAATACCGCAATCAAGACGGTTTCGCTTGTAGCTAGCCGGTTGAGTACGGGTCGTCCGCAGGGAGATGGGAGTCCTTTTCAAAGTGTTTTGACGAGTTAAGTTCTGTTTTCAGATTTTGTTGTGGTTATCTAAGTGTTAAGTTGATATTTAAAGAGAGCTTGTTAGGGTTAGGATTAGGTTAGTTTGAGTTAGGAGTCTCCACATCTTTCGTTGCCCCTCTTAAGATCGGTGTTACGGTAATCGGCAACAACGGGGATTAGCATGACTAGGAAGGACTTTGCGAGTATAAGCTAGGCTTTCCAACGCATAAGTCTTCCTTTTGGTGCTTGTCCGTCCGTTCTTGGCTCTTATCCATAACCTCCGGTTAATTTAACCACAACCGGTCTCACTACGGAATCACCGCTATCATGTAGGATAGGGTGCCGTAAGGAGCGGATTGTGGTTCAATTAACGGGAGTCGATTTAAGTTGTTGGGCAAGGAAAGAGTGAGAGAGATTTCCTTCTCTCAAACTTCCCTTATCCTACCCTAACAAGTATAAAACTACTCACACTTCATGATAAGGAAAAACAAAACAAACAAAAGAGGAAGATAGGAAGAGGGAGATTAGAAGAATACGACTAACAATTTGCGACCTCACCTTGGCGAGGATCGAGCGCAAGTATCATTGTCGTATGTAAGGATAAAGAAAAAAGAGAAGAAAGAAACAACAAGGAAATAACAACAACTACTTAACAAATTTAAAGTTAAAACAATTATAACAAAAGTAAGACAAGCATGATAATAAATTGATCTTCTTTATTCACCATTCCTCACTCACAAAGCTCACTACAAGTTTAATGGAGAAAAGATGAGAAGAAGAAGAACATGTAAACTAAATCCTAGCAAAAAGAAAATACAAGAATGGACCCTTTCCTTCTCAAACTTCTGGGCTATTTATAGGCTGGAGAATGGAAATCTAGGGCAACCACCAGAACCCAAACAGAATGACCAATATACCCCCCAAAATTCTGCAGGTACGGCGCCAGTACGGCCGCGGATCCGCGGCCTGGACCCCACTTTGGCCGCGGATCCGCGGCTCTACTGTAGAGTTAGGGTGTCGTTTTCTCTGTGCTTCCCTGGTCTTTTGTGCTCTGTTCTCTGGTTCATAGATTTTCTGAAAATACCTCCATATTTCTTCCAGAATTTCTGTTGAGGGAAAGGTGGACTTTTTGGCAAGATTTTGTCATGATTTGCCTCGAGCTCCGCGTAGATCTCTTGGATTTTGTGCTACCATTGAGCCTTGTGCATGAGAATGACATTGATTTGACCTTTTGTCTTCCTATTGATATCTGGCAACATACGGATGAAGAGCAGAGACCGTGTTTTTATCTGTGTTTGGCAGGAACCCGGATTTTTTCGTGTTTTCCAAGAATTTCACCGTTTTAGAACCGAGAACCTGTATCCTGCAATTGACTAGCAAACACGGCTCAAGAGTATCTACCGATATGCAATGTGACAAAAATTGGGCGGTATGAAAATGCAAAAATCTGATATGAACATGTACCCAGTCTCTACTGAGCACCCATATATCATCTCTGATGTCAAACACCAATGGATATGGGATCATCCATCGCCCATCTGTATGGGTCGAGATGGTACATGCTAGTCTACTCTGGTATATCGATGCCCCGTCTCGATACACCCTCGACTAGGGACTTCGAAGGATGTACTTATGGACTACCATGTCCCCACTAGTATGATCCGCATCATAGTCCAGGTAGTTAACTACACATCCTAAGGGCTTTACCAACATGTAATAGAGAGACAATCAGTGTACACGTTAAGGTAAAGATCAACCAGATAGCATATTATCATGTCGAGCAAGAAAGTCTTCCGTGTATATGTCCCAGCATCCACTACAATATACATCTAATGTACAGTAATGGCCTCTAGGGCATACATATAACTAACACTTCGGTAGGCTCAAGGACGGTGACAGGAAGGTTCTTATCTACCCAGACTTGACACTACTGTTGTTCCAGGCCATGAGACCCGGTAGGAGGGTTGTCGTAGTCAGTGGGAGCAGCGGAAGCATAGTGGGCAAGATGCTTATATCTATTTATAGACTTGAGAAGTTATAGCGGAGATAGATCATCTAATTTTGATGTGACAGTCATGGGTTTGACTTCAATCAGAATAGGGGATGGATCTGTTAAGAAGGTAGTAGGGTGTGATGTCATGGTATTTGGATGACATACACAGAGTAGGAAGTAAAATTCCTATACTACGATCGGTTGTACTGTGGTCGTCACACAGTTGTTTCTCCAGACAGGATATGGATATAATATTTGACATTATGGTTTCTAGATCTATGGTTTTAGATCTGGATTTGTGTAGTTTCCCAATGTGGGTACTTTGACAGTATTCTAATGGTTTTTGGAATAGATGACTCCTAGCATGGTGGTGTACCTGCAGGCGATGGAGTCACCCTCTCTAAAGGTGTCTTTTAGACTAAAGTGGAGAGGGATGAGCATGACTGACAGATCACTTGCTTAGGCAATTGAGTCAATCATGAGATGTCAAGTACCACACCAGATGTTGTTTTTGCACTAGATGCAATAAGTTTGTATTAATCCAATCCTGAAGAAACATAAGGAAGCAGTTTTAGAACATAAGTACATGTTCTACGGATTTGATGACGGCAGCCTCTTTCGGGAGACGGTTATCATTCCAGGCTTCAAAGGTGACATGGATGACAGATTGATTGTCAGAGTTACAGTTTTCCCTCTGACGAGGGACAGTATTATGGACAGGTGGTCCAAAAGGATACTGTGGGTGGCATGGTGCCGGATACTGATTAGGTTCAGTGATTGATACAGTCTAAGAAGTTTGGATTTGGAGTTCATTTATGAACTAGGTCCCATCAGATATCCAGACATATTCTAAGACAGGTATTACTCGATTCGGGAGATGGCTTTCTCCGCGAACTTGAGACTTAGAGAGATATAGAAAGAAACTTCTAGGCGGATCCACTCACTGAGGCTATTTCTCGAACACAATAGTTTTATAAACGGGCTTTGTGAAACTGATTAGTAGAGGAGTTGGATGTTCGGTTTCACACGGGCTGTGAGTAGTCGACATCGCAATAATTAGCCTTGAGTGCAAGTGGGAGATTGTTGGGGATAGTGCCCTCATAGTCAATTATTGGATCGCAGGTACGTGATTACAATGATTGCGGAAGACCTATACCGGTAGGACAGTCTTACTCGAGATTATAGTACGCTATCTGGTTTGCCTTTATCAGTCGTGTACATGTTCAGGTGACTGATTACATGTTACACTTTGATAGAGCCCTTAGGATCTTGCTTTACTACCAACAGTATGATGGCGATCATATACGTGAGAGTTGGGTAGTTTATACGCATATCCTTAATTGTGGTCCCTAGTCGTGGGAGTTTCGAGACAGGGCATCGATACTCCGGAGTAGACTAGTGTATACAGTCGAGACCCCGACGAAGGGAGGTGGCCGGTCTCACAAGCCAATGGTGTCAGTTGGATCACCTAAGATGTATACAGGTGCTCATTGGGTTATGAGTACACCGGACAGGACTCGCCGGGAATCTGCTAGTTAGTACTATACCTATCGTCAGATAGCAGTTCCCTGGTGACATGTGTACAGGTTAGTTCATCGACCTGAGGTCGTCATTTGTCTCGTGTGAGTTCCCACTGTGCTTTGATTTCTACCCTACCACGGCTCAAAGGAGTCGTGCAAACAGGTAGCTTTTGGGTACAGTCCCGAGCCATATGGAGGCACGTGAGCGGATCGGCAGGGGATTCGTCTCTCCCGGGATTGGGGGTGAGGTCGTGCTGTGTCTAGGAGAGCCATTACACAAAGTCCATGGCCATGGCAGGAGATTTACTGGTAGGTACTCCAGTAGTATCTCAGTGTGTTATTGGGCTACACTCCGACACGACTTATACTGCTATTGGGGGTCTGACGTTACTAGCCCCCTAGGCAGATATGCGATACTCATAGATGAACGGACCGGACTGTATATACATTGTCACTGTTAGGCTCAGTAGGGTTTCTGGATGAGTTCGCTCATCAGCCTCCCTTGAGGTCAGTCCATGGGCAGCCGTTACGCATTGCTAGTGCCGCTGACGGTTTGTGGTTAAACCCACTGCCAGGGTACTGACGAGTCATTAGAGTCCCCCACAGACAGTTTCCCAAGTTCGGACGAAACGTTGTAGAGGCCGTATGGTTTTATGGCAGGGTTCGGAAAATGCACGTGCATTTACGCACGTGTTATTTTTCGGGCAGATGATACTGGTCGGCTTTGGTTTAAGCCGGATCCGAGTATTATATTGAGTAGATATAATATCTTTGTCTCAGTTGCATTTGTATTCGGTCGTAATACAAATGCGGGTATATTTATACAGTTTCGGGGTTATCCTGAAAGTCGTTTCAGGATCACTTTTGGAAGTTGCCAGTTTCCAGTTTTCTATCAGCCGTCTTTTAACATTCGGTTAAAGACGGATTTTTCTTTTCTTGGATGAGGGTGAGTCATGCTTCTAGAATGTTCTAGAAGTTTCTAGAAAGCGGTGACAAGGATTGTGACTCATGCTTTGATTTCAATGTATTCTTGTTTTCCTTAAGATATTTGTGCTTGATATTTTCATGTGTTCACACATGATATTTTCCTTGTGGTCACCCTCTTTGCTCCTACGATCACCTCCTCCTCCATATATGAGGCCGGCCCCCTCTCTCTCCTCACACACTCTCTCACTTGTAAAAGATGGTTGAAAAAGATATGATAGATTTTGGGGTGTACGGAATTTCACAGCTCATTTCATTCCATCACCCGATTCCCTCGGCAACTTCATAAACCAATCGTCCACGGACTTGGACGAAGTGAGACAAAGTCATCTACTCATTCTCTACATCATTCTTGGTCGTCTCTTTTAGCAAACTTGACGACCGAGTTGCCTCAAGTCAGAGGCGGGAGCCCGTTTAAAGAATCAGTGATGTGGTGCCACCTGGACGAGCAGATCGGAGATTGATGAGATCAGAGCAGCCGCAACGGAGCGTGGGATGATGGTTAAAGAACGAAGGACTCGGATCGTTCGGTATAACCTTTCTACACTCTTTACAGTTTGTTAGTTTAGCATTAATGGAAGATCCGGGTTAAAGTATACGATAGCGTCAGTTAAAAAGTTTTTGTTCCGCATTTGGCATCTGTAGACGGCCGGGGCGCTAGCGTAGACTTACAAACTATAGTTAGGTGAATGGTTAGGTTTAGGATGAAGACAAAGTGGTGGACTTTCAAAGATGCTTTGAAGCTGCAAGAAGCTTCAAGCAAAGAAAGAAAAATAAATCCACCATTTTATCTTTTCCAAAAAGAATAAATAAATAAATAGATAAGAAAATGAAAACCCTAACCATTACACAACCATGGTTTAATCTTTACACAAACCTAAGTGAGCATGTATCATCAAACATGATACAATCTTGTGCACAAAAATATATCACATATACAATGTGCATTTCAAGTGAGAAAATCCTTTTAAAGTGAACTAATATAAGTTAATGCAAAGTAATATATCAAATATATAATTATACATCAAATCATTAAATCAACCCTTGATTTAATGATCCGGTCATATCGCATATAACCGACTAATATCAAGTGTATCAATGTATCGAATCAACACTTGATTCGGTAACCCGGCTATATCACATATAACCTGCCGATGATACAAATCGTGAGAATAGAATACGGTATCACATACACGCATTATTCTCGGTCCCGCACATATCTCATATGCGCTCTTATTTCGTTTCGCTTGAGCCAGGAAACCTCTGTGTAGGACTCTAAAGACTCGTCAATACGCCGGCAGCAGGTGATGATCATATCAAACACCCACAAGCCGCAAGCGGTCTACTAAACGTAACGGCCACCCGGGTATTGAGCGATCAGAAGATCGACGAGCAAGCCCGCTCACACTCCTGTGAATCCAACCAGTAACACTTACCGTACAGTCCGGTCTTGTCGTCTGATATGTCGCATATCTCGCCTAGGGGTGGTAAACGTCAGACCCCAATAGCTCGATAAGTCGTGTCGATATGAGGTCTATAACAGTTCGAGAAACTACAGGTAACACTTACCAGTAATTCTCAGCAACTCTGGCCAGAGATTTCCGGTTATAGCCAATCGAACAAAGCGCAACATCAACTCCCTATACCGGGAGAGACGAATCCCCTCCTATCGCTCATTGCCTCCATGTGATTCGGGACTGTACCCAAAAACCACCGTTTTGCACGCCCTCTTGGACGTGGTAAGGTGGAAATCAAAGCACAGTGGGAACCACACAAGACTCTATGACGATCTCGGGTCAACAGACTACTCTGTACCAGGGTCACCAGAGAACTGCCTTCTGACGTAAGGTATAATACCATCTGGGAGTTCTCGGCGAGTCCGTCCAGTGTACCCAGTCTCCACTGAGCACCCGTATATCATCTCTGATGTCAAACACCAATGGATATGGGATCATCCATCGCCCATCTGTATGGGTCGAGAAGGTATACGCTAGTCTACTCTGGTATATCGATGCCCTGTCTCGATACACCCACGACTAGGGACCTTGAAGGATGTACTTATGGACTACCCTGTCCCCACTAGTATGATCCGCATCATAGTCCATGTATTCAAGTACACATCCTAAGGGCTTTACCAACATGTAACAGAGAGACAATCAGTATACACGTTAAGGTAAAGAGCAACCAGATAGCATATTATCATGTCGAGCAAGAAAGTCCTCCCTATATATATCCCAGCATCCACTACAATGTACAGTAATGGCCTCTAGGGCATACATATAACTAACATCGTGAATGATATGCCGTACGATACGTAGGTCCGTACCCTCATTGTCTTGTAGGTCGATATGATCCCTACCAGTTTAATGCCGCCGTAGGATGATTTTTCCGTACGTGATGAGTTTGACTTGATGATTGATCCATACTCTTGACTAGAGGTTGACGTACGATGGATTATACCGAACGTGGTGTTTTGGCTGGGTGCCGGTTGATTGATTCACCGACTCGATCATGTTGATACGGTATACCTTATAGCTTTTAGCTGATGATTTACATTATGTTGCATTCATGTTATTCTCATGGCATTGCATGTACTTGTGCTAGTACACTTACACCATTATCAATTATGCGTATGTTACACTTACACAGATCTGCCGGCTCACACACTTCATTATCGATAATTGCCATGTCACTACACAATAGGATTGCTGCATCATGACATGACTCCTTGCATTGCTTAGTTGCTATAGTTACATATGCACCTTTATACGATGTTGCATTGGATTTTGGAGAGCTTGGGAACCGCAGGATATATTTTAAAAACTGGATTCATTTAAAAGAGCGGTTTTGCCTCGATATGTGCATATTACTGTTCCATGTTGCTTGATGGACGGATATGCTTACATTTCTATCATATGTCACATACATCATGCTTTATGATTATACGCATTGAGATATGCTGTTTTCATGTGATTTCTAGACTTGAGAACCGTGGTTATTTCAAAAGAAAGTATATCTTGTTTAAAAATCTAATTTCTCTTGATATGATATTTCAGTGCGTCCACCATGTGTTTTCTCGGTTTTGAGAGTGGCATGTGAAACCCGATTCGAGAAGCACTAGGCACCGTCTGCAGGTACATGGTGGACCCGGTGGGGTACCCCTGGGCAAAAAGACTCGTATTGTTAGACGGTGAGCCAGGCAGGGGAGCACTACCTACCGGTGATAGTATTAAGACCCGTCGGTTATCCGGAGGATACCGACCGGAATCATGAGATGGATATGACGGCCGACCAGTGTAGGCGGCGCGTGAGACGAGATATTTGAGGGCCGATCTGACGATGCGGCATCTGAGATATGAGGATTTATGTGTCGATACTGGACACGGGTTTTCATGATGTTTCGAGTGTCGATGCTGGACACTCAGGTTGCATGATTTGATGTGTTGCGAGGGGCACACATTGATTTATATCCTCATACTTTCATGCATATGCTTTTTCTGATATTTACATGCATGATGTTGTTGTATCATTGGACAACACATGGACGAGATCCACATGCATACATACATTGATTATATTGTTGGATGATATCCATATGCTGATAGGCATTTTTTATAGTGTTGGCATATATACAGTTACGGTCACCTTAGATATCATAGTATTACCTTCATGATATAGTTGACCTAGGAGTCGTTGTTTATTCAATTTCTACTTGTTGATGTTTTTCTACTCATGAGTTGGCAACTCACCCCCATTATATCACAGTTCTTGCAGGTTGACTGCACGGATCAGTAGCGGCTTCACTGGCATACAGTTGCATTCGGGTGTTTTGCATTGGTAGGTGGGACATTTGTATCGTGCCCACCCTTCTTTTTACTATTCATATTGTATCTAGTCAACTCCATCAGTCAAAACTAGTAATTGTATAAGGAATGAGACTTAGCGAGACTTGTGGTTGAGAGACTTAGAGCGATTGGTTTTCTTTTACTAGTGGTTTTGATGTCTTGCTTATTTCTTTATATTTTGTGGTGAACTTCGCCGTTGGGTGTCGTATACTTATATGTACTGTCTTGCGTGGTTGTGATCCGCCGGTTGATGAAGAGCTAGCTCCCGCTTGGGGATGCCTTTATCATTATTATGTATTTGTGGCTTTGGATCAAAATATACAAAGGAGCTGCTGCCCAAATTTTTAAAATACGAAATATGTTTCTTTAAACTTGCATAATCCACTTGCATTTTTCATGTTCCTATTCTATGCATTCAGAAAACATGATTTCATTATACCTTTATTCCAAAACTTCACCACTTTTATTTTTCTTAAAAAGGGTTTAGATTTCTTGGCTTCGACTTACTTGAATTACGTTACGCCTTTAGACGTGGCGTGATTTAAGTGCCGGTCACGAGCTAATTACGGGTCGTGACATGTTCCAACTCCGTGATTCCTGCTTTAATCCATAAACGGGTTTAAGAAATCTACATGCTTTCCCGCTGCTCCGACTGTCAACGAAACCCTCTGGCTGATCCATATAAACGCATTATTCTAAATCACCATTTAGAAATGCAGTTTTAACGTCCATCTGCCAGATTTCATAGTCGTAGTGAGCAAAAATAGCAAGTAGGATCCGAATGGATTTAACCATGGCTATGGGAGAAAAATTTTCGTCATAGTCCAGACCAGGTCATTGACGAAATCCTTTCGCCACAAGTCTTGCCTTATAGGTCTCCACTTGCCTATCTACACCAATGTTTCATTTAAAGATCCATTTGCACTCCACGGGTTTTACCCCAGGGGGTATAATGTCCAAAGTCCCTACTTTGTTGGTGTACATAGACTGCATTCAGATCGCATGGCATGCAGCCACTTCACAGAGCCTCCACACTCATGATAGCTTGCTGAAAACTGGTAGGATCATCATCCTCTATGATGCAATCTTCTCTATCACCATCAATGAGGAAACCGTAGTACCTCTCCGGTGGGTGAGAAGTCCTACCAGATCTATGGAGTGGCTGAGATTTATTTGTTTCTGTTGCAGCAGCTGGTTCAACCAAGCCGTCATTTGTAACTTGTGTTTCTAGAACTTCTTCTAGGTCTACCACATTGCCATCTGTATCATTTGTAAAAAATTCTTTTTCTGAAAATGTGACATTCTAAGAAACAAACACCTTTTGTTCTTCCATGTGGTAGAATAGATATCTATAGGAATTCTATGGATACCCCACAAAATTACATATGACTGACCGGATCTCGAGCTTGTCCCGATTTTTCTTTTTAACATAGGCTTGACAACCCCAGATCTTAACTCGTTTAAGAGATGGTCTCTTTCCATGCCATATCTCATATGGCGTGGTAGACACGGTTTTGGTTGGAACCCTTTTTAATAGATACGCTACAGTCTACAAAGCATGCCCCCAAAATAAGAAAGGTAACTCAGCATCACACATCATGGAATGAACCATATCTAATAGGGTCTGATTCCATCGTTCTGACACACCGTTGTGCTGTGGCGTGTAAGGAGGATTGAGCTGAGAGAGAATCTCATTCTCTTTTAGATGGTTTGCAAACTATGTACTGAGATACTCCCTACCTCGATCTGATCGAAGCATTTTGATGCTCAATCCGGTTTTTTTTTCTACTTCAAGTTTGTACTCCGTGAATTTCTCGAAAGCTTCAGACTTATGCTTTAGTAAAAACACATGACCGAACCTTGAGAAATCATCAGTTAAAGTTATTAAGTAAGAAAAACCGCCTCTAGCCTGTGTAGACATCGGCCCGCATACATCACTATGTATGAGGTCTAAGAGCTGAGTAGCTCTTTTTCCGTGTCTTGTAAATGGAGATTTGGTCATTTTACCCTTGATACAAGATTGGCAAGTCGCATAAGATTTATATTTAAAAGGGCTTAAATATCCATATTTATGTAGCTTGTTTAGTCTTGTTTCGTTAATATGACCAAGTTTACAGTGCCAAAGAAAAGCTTCATTTATTTCTAAAAAAAATCTTTTATTAGTGTGTTGTATGCTGAAAACTGTGTGCTGATTTAGTGTTTGTTATATGTATGCCCTAGAGGCCATTACTGTACATTGGATGTATATTGTAGTGGATGCTGGGACATATATAGGGAGGACTTTCTTGCTCGACATGATAGTATGCTATCTGGTTGCTCTTTACCTTAACGTGTACACTGATTGTCTATCTGTTACATGTTGGTAAAGCCCTTAGGATGTGTACTTGACTACCTGGACTATGATGCGGATCATACTAGTGGGGACAGGGTAGTCCATAAGTACATCCTTCAAGGTCCCTAGTCATGGGTGTATCGAGACGGGGCATCGATATACCAGAGTAGACTAGCTTATACCTTCTCGACCCATACAGATGGGCGATGGATGATCCCATATCCATTGGTGTTTGACATCAGAGATGATATACGGGTGCTCAGTGGAGACTGGGTACACTGGACGGACTCGCCGAGAACTCCCAGATGGTATTATACCTTACGTCAGATGGCAGTTCTCTGGTGACACTGGTACAGAGTAGTCTGTTGACCCGAGATCGTCATAGAGTCTTGTGTGGTTCCCACTGTGCTTTGATTTCTAGCTTACCACGTCCAAGAGGACGTGCAAAACGGTGGCTTTTGGGTACAGTCCCGAATCACATGGAGGCAATGAGCGATAGGAGGGGATTCGTCTCTCCCGGTATAGGGAGTTGATGTTGCGCTGTGTTCGATTGGCTATAACCGGAAATCCCTAGCCAGGGTTGCTGAGATTTACTGGTAAGTGTTACCAGTAGTTTCTCGAACTGTTATAGACCTCATATCGACATGACTTATCGAGCTACTGGGGTCTGACGTTTACCACCGCTAGGCGAGATATGCGACATATCAGACGATCAGACCGGACTGTACGGTAAGTGTTACTTGTTGGATTCACAGGAGTGTGAGCGGGCTTGCTCGTCGATCTTCTGATCGCTCAATACCCGGGTGGCCGTTACGTTTAGCAGACCGCTTGCGGCTTGTGGGTGCTTGATATGATCATCACCTGCTGCCGGCGTATTGACGAGTCTTTAGAGTCCTACACAGAGGTTTCCTGGCTCAAGCGAAACGAAATAGGAGCGCATATGAGATATGTGCGGGACCGAGAATGATACCAGTATGTGATACTGTATTCGATTCTCGCAATTTGTGACATTGATCGGTTATTTGCGATATAGCCGGATTATCGGAACAAGTGTTGATTCGATAAGTTGTTACTGTTGATATTAGTCGGTTATATGCGATTTGACCGGATCATTAAATCAAGTGTTGATTTAATGATTTAATGCATAATTATATATTTGATATATTACTTTGCATTAACTAATATCGGTTCACTTTAAATGGATTTTCTCACTCGGGTGTGCACATTGTATATGTGATATATTTTCGTGCACTTGATTGTATTATGTTTGATGATACATGATTGCTAGGTTTTGTGTAAAGAGTTATTCCATGGTTAAGTAAATGGTTAGGGTTTTTATTCATTTATTCATTCATTTATCTTTTAATTTGAATTAAAAGAAAAAGTGAAAAGAAATTAAAAAGGTTGCTTTCTTACATGAAGCTTCTTGAAGCTTCATGCAACTTTGACTCATGTAACCTTTTTGTCTTCTTCTTCAAACCCTAACCATTCATCTAACTTGAGTTAACTCTCTACATCTAACCATGGTTCAAGTTATGATAAGAATAATTCTTTTTCAATTATTCTACAACACTTATCATAACATTATCATCTTCTTCTTCTTCTTCTTCAAGATGAAGAACCTTAATTCCATCAATGGTGATTGATGAAAATGAGTGAGAAATCCAATTCTAAATTGAACCCACTTCCTATTTCTTCATCCTCTACCTCTTGCCAAGTAGTAGAGTGTGTTTTCTTCACATGTTTCATGACTTGGTGAAGTTGGAGCTTGATCTAGCGATGCCTCGACGTAGATCATCTTCGGCATCGTCGTCGATGACCTAGCCCGCTTTTTCTCCGATGAAGCCGACGCTAGAGCCCAAGATCCATTTTGTACAGCGAGGAGACATCATCGCGGAGCCATGGAGGTGGAGAACCAGATCTACAAAGGTTGTATTTCCGTTTAACTCTTAGTTAAGTTGTTAACTACTTGCTAGTTTCGCCTAAAATCTAGTTAACGATCCGTATTAGGGTTTCTCGGCACCCGTAAAATTTGAAATTGGCATGGTTGATGCCTTGTGAGACCTCATTAGAGTGCCTAGAAACCCTACAGTGGTATCAGAGCCTAGCTAGAGCCTTAGGCGATGCGTGGACGAAGTTTGAAACCCGAACGAACCCGAAACCCTAAACCAAACATGCTCTCTGGACTTTTTCCAAAATCTGGAGTTTTTCGATATTAAAAATATGCAGAAAAATCAGCAGGGAATTGTAAGAATTACTGTGAAGCCCGTACCCATGAATCCACCAAAGTGCGGCGGAACCGCGGCAGAAGCCTGGCTTCTGCGGCGGTTCCGCGGCCTTATGATGACGTCAGCTTCCCATTTTTGCACAGTAATTCCTCTTTTCTAGAGTTGGATTTTCTGGGAATTTTTAATATTTATTCAAGAGTTGAATTTTCTAGGTTGTTTTGGGGATTCGTATGTTCGATCGGATTATCAAATTTTGTCTGTGTGGTTTTCCGGATAGATTTTGGATATGTTAAAAAGTTCGACCGGATATAAATACCTAATTTTTCCCCTGTCGGGAAATTTCCAAGTGTTGGATTTTTCCGTGGTTTAAAGACATTCTATGTAGTGCAAGTAACTCGATGGACCCTCTAGAAGACAACAAACCTTAACTCGATTATGTGACCGTCTTGAACTGCCCTTTGAACCTTCGGGTTTGGGGCAGTACGGCGTGCCACATGTGAGGCGTTGGCTTGACCCTTCTACGGCTGGACCGTTGGTACTGAGGCACGAACTGAATGTTTTTAGACTTATTTCATGTGTTGATCTGTATCAGGAAAACTTGGGTGTTTGACTGTTCGATCGAAAAGTTTAACATTTTCTATTTATCTGGAATGGGATACAATAATTGGAATTCACAAAAGTTATGAGATAACTGAATGAATGTTATAAACATAGCAGTTTAGTCTCACTTGATCGGTTGCCACGGAATTTTGATGTGATCAAAAGTCCGTCGCAATCACGTAGCGTACGCGGATACTCGCCGGGTAAACTTAATAGACAGCCTCACTCCACAGCCCCGACCAAGTGACTGTAGGAGAATCCCGTCGCCGAAAGCATCCGTTCGGGTGCTCGCGGTAGCGGTGTTCCGCCTTGGTGCACTTCGTCGACGGTATCGGGGGTGCGGCCGCCTACTAAAGTTTGCGACGAGCATTCGATCAGGATGTCGGGAATCTTGTTGAATTGCCCGACTTGATATTGAAAAGTGTTTTCGATAATGAGACTAAAATGAGGGGTTTATAATTGTTAGGCATGCGATGTCTAAGAAATTCATTTGGTCAGGCATGTGATGTCTGAGGTGGTTGCGGATTCCAACTGTTGTAGTTTTACACTTTCTTTTCTGTGACCGTAAGTGTAATATGTGATATCACCGGTTTCTTTGCTATATGTCAACGACAATTGGGATGCGCATATTTACTTACGTTGATGACATGTGATGTTATGTGTTGCTGGATATGTTATATTGGATCGTCGTGTTTGAATAGCCGGGGGTTTTTATGTGAGATGAGTGTTTTTCATTTTCATTCATGTAAAAACTTGTATGTAATATTCTTTTATTGGGGTACTTCCAGGTTGCGGAAGATGTCACCTTTTGTACATTATTTACTTTTCTGCACTAGGATCGACCCAAGGAGGGGAGCACAAGTAACCGGGTTCTGGAGTCCAGTGGGAGACCAACTCGAGGAGTCGAGTCCGGGTCTCCTAACTCTAGAATTGGTAGGGTTGCTTGCCGCTCTCGTAGGGGTCTAGGGGTGTGGGTTTGGCTATTCATCACGACCGTGGAATCCGTGTTATATACTGGCTCGTATTGAAAACACGGACGTCCTAGTATATCCAATATTTCATATGATTCTTCTGCTGCAATATCTGTGATGTGATCATGTGATATGTTCTGTGATAAATTCTGTATATAGTATATATGATATATTATATAGGCGTTACTTATGTTTTACACCCGTGCTAGCCCTGCCCCGCTCTGTCGTTAGTTACCTAACCTAACGGTGCACGAGGGGACATCGAGGCGAATGCGGATGGCATAAGTGTACGTCGTATTTATCTGTGATGTTTAGGTATTTAAATGATGGGACTTCATTAATGTGATTAATGAAATAAAAGAAACCTGAGATGTTGTAGAATCGAATTTCAAAACAAAATAGGTAGCTACAGTTCTTGCTTTGCACAGAGGTATATGTGATATATCCTGCACCTTATTCGATGAGGAAAGGACCGAGATCCCTTCACCGGGAGTGACTCCTTTAGCAATAACTGGCAGATGCTACACACTCGGTTTGTCTTTTGATTGCTTTTAAGAGTTTTTGCTTTGCACAGTGATATATATGATATATCCCGCACCTCATTCGACGAGGAAAGGACCGACGATCCCTTCACCGGGAGTGACTCCTTTAGCAAAACTAGAAAAGCCTCAAAAGCACTCCATTTTAAAATCATTTGATTCTACAACGATATCAAGTTCATTACGCAATAGGTTTTCAGAAAAACCTGTCGTAGCCCTCCGTCATTTCAGATAAGTACTAGTTAGTATTCGTGCTGCGGTTGTTTGGCATGCGTCAAGGCGTAGTGTACGGTAGCTAACTAGTGCTTGTCTGCTAGCATACGATGCGATTGGATTAGGGTATTCGTACGGCGTTGTTTGGCATGCGTCAAGGGTCGTGCGGGTGGGTTTAATTCAATCAAGAAATGTACGGGTTGAACTTGACTAGCGGACTATGGGTTGTTTGGCATGCGTCAAGGTCATAGCACGCTAGGGGCAAAATGTATATCGGGAATTTCAAGTGTTGAAATTTGCAATGAGATTGCATACCTTCTATGAGATAGTTGGATCCCGATACCCGCTGCGAGTAAGAGTTACTCCTGGGAGAGTTTTACACATTACAATTAGCCGATCTAGTAGGTGTCTAGAAAGGTGTCAACGGGGATACGCCTCTGGGAAAACGAGGTTTACATTAATTAGGTTTGTGCGAAAGCACGGGGGACCTCCCTCAAAGTACCGACACTGGCCTGGCTGAAAGATTGGCGAACTTGTAGTGTGTAATTAATCCCGGCTAGTCTTTCCTTTTAGGGTTTGAAGGAAGATTTGATAAAAAGCTGTGGGAGCCATCCTGATTAGATAAAATAATAACCAATCTATTCTTGAAAGAGCGCACGCTGAGTGTTTTCTTCTCTCTCTCCTGGTAGCAACTATATCACGCCTTAATCAAGATAATAATACGGATATTGACCGAACCCGCTTGTTATACTGAGCTGGGAAACGTTGGTCCCGCTCCAACTTATAATTGTTATAAGACAGAGCAGGAAATTGGGAATTACCAGAATTCCCGTGCCGCCCAAACGAAGAGAGTGCATGCTGATGCATCATCTTCGGGTGTGTTCATTATACAGAACTGTTTCTCAGTATTCTTTACGTCCTGGGTATGTGATACCAGTTCAGGATCCCGCATATGTAATTTGTTACATGGGCTACAGATAGGTAAAGAACTGAGAACGGGTGATAAGTTTCATGAGGCAGAAAACGGGGCAAATGTTGCAGCCAAGTCTGTTGGTCACTGTCACCCTGTATTACCAGTACATTGATTCTGAACGAATGTTATTAGATACCGAACCTGATATACAAAATCATATCAGTCTCTTTACTAGTAAAGAAAGGATATAATTTTGTATTGATGGATAATGTTTTGAACATTTCCTATATCAAAAGTTGATCTGTTCAGGCACGTTATCTAAAAGTATTAATGTTCTAAATCAAACTACAGTTCTTTAGTATACTGAACACACACAAGAGGAAGAATTCAGAATGAACGATTCCGTCTTGAGGTATTGTAGACTAGGTCATATCAATGTGACCCGACTAGCTAGAGTTATATAAAGATGCATATTTAAATTAGTTTGAATTTACATCTTGTGAAACTCGCCAGTCATGTCACAAAGATAAAATGACCATAGCTCCGTTTATTGGAAACAGAGAAAGAGTTAAGTAAACTCTTAGGATGATACATGTTGATGTATGTAGGTCCCCTGTCTACATATACCAAGACCGGTTCTTTGTACTTCATTAAATTCTCTGATGATCTTTCGAGATTCAGACCTATGTTCCTGTTGAAACACAAGTCCGAACCTTTTGAGATATTCACAGAATATAAGCTAGAAGTAGAGAACCAACACGGGTATAGGTATTATGTCCTTTGATAAGATCGAGGAGGAGAATACTTGAGCACGGAAATCCTGGATTATTCTAAAGGAGAATGAGATTCTCTCTCAGCATTACTCCTCCATATACACCATAGCACTATGGTATATCGGGGCGGAGCTATCTCACCCTATATGATAAGGTGTGCTCTATGATGAGTACTACTGAGTTACCTATTTCCTTTTTGGGAGTTATGCACTTGAGAAGCTGCATACCTATTATATAGGGTTCAAATCTAATCAGTTGCCTACCACTTCATATTTAATATGATAAGGGAAGAGCCCATCTCTTAAGTTAGTTAAGATTTGGGGTTGTCCAGCCTATGTCTGAAAAGCAAAATCCGGACAAGCTCGAGGCAAGATCTGTTATGTAGAACTGGAAATGTTCCAGCTATACAAACAACAGCAGATGATTTGAAAGAACCAAAGGATTCAATAGTTACCAACGAACCTCGGCCTCTCCGCCGATCTAGTAGGGTTTTCTCACCCACCTGAGAGATACTTCTATTTCTCTGTGACAGTGGGAGCGAGGATTGCATCATGAGATGATGACCCAACTAGTTTCGAGCTGGCCATCAGGAGTGGGACTCTGTAAGAATGGCTGGATGCTTAGCGATCTGAGATGGAATCCTTATACACCAACAAAGTATGGACTTTGGTTGCTATATCTGAAGGGTTACATCCCCATCAGGAGCAAGTATATCTTGAGAAGATTACTTGGTGTACATCGAAAAGTTGAGACTTTCAAAGCTAGACTTGTTAAAGGTTTGCATCATTGACCAGATATGGATCATGATGAAACCTTTTCTAAGGATCTATGCTTAAGTCCATCCAGATCCTACTTACCACGGCTACATACCATGACTACGATATCTGGTGGTTGGTTGCCATGACTACTTTTCTAAATAATGATTTAGAAGAGAACGTCTATAAGTACACAGCCAGAGGGCTTCGTAGACAGTGGGAGCAGCGGAAACGTGTACAAGATGCTTTATAGGATAAAGCAGGTATCGCGGAGTTGGAACATCTGTTTTGATGTATTAGTCAAAGAAGTTGACATCATCAAAATGGTAGATGAACCTTGTATAAACAAAAAGGTATTTGGGAGTATGATGACGATCCTCGTAGAGTACTTGGATGACATACTCTTGATAAGAAAGGAGTTTCCTATGCTACGCTCGGTCAATCTCCGCTTATCACAATGATTCTCCATATAGGATCAAAATGATACCTCCTAAATCCTGGGTTTTGGATCTATGAGATAGATCTAATTGGATGTTAGGATTCTCACTAGTTGTAGTGAGATGGTATCAACCGATCCTGGGGAGAATAACTGGAAGGGTTCCAGGGTGATAAAGACGACTGAATGTCAGTCGCAGGCATTGTCTTTACCCTCAGTAAAGGGACGGTATGTTGGAAGAATTCCAAGCTAGATACCGTGGCATACTAGACGATTAAGGCTGGATACATCGCTACTTAAGATGCTACCAAAGAGGCTGTCTGGGTGTATATTGGTTCATGAGATGAACTATGCTCCTCCCATTGTGTGACAATGGAGTTGTGGCTTATGCCAAGGAACACCCGTCCCATCAGTGATCCTGACATATTCTAAGAAAGTGTCACCTGATCATGGAGATGGTTGATCTCCAGGGTGATCGAGGTTAGGAGAGTAGACTCAGAGGACAACACGGCGGATCCACTCACAAAGGCCTTTTCCCAGAGAGAGACTTTTATGGGATGGTTGAGTATGAGATACTACAACCACTGCTATCAGATGGCCCTAGTGCAAGTGGGAGATTGTTAGTTATATGTATGCCCTAGAGGCCATTACTGTACATTGGATGTATATTGTAGTGGATGCTGGGACATATATAGGGAGGACTTTCTTGCTCGACATGATAGTATGCTATCTGGTTGCTCTTTACCTTAACGTGTACACTGATTGTCTCTCTGTTACATGTTGGTAAAGCCCTTAGGATGTGTACTTGACTACCTGGACTATGATGCGGATCATACTAGTGGGGACAGGGTAGTCCATAAGTACATCCTTCAAGGTCCCTAGTCGTGGGTGTATCGAGACGGGGCATCGATATACCATAGTGGACTAGCGTATACCTTCTCGACCCATACAGATGGGTGATGGATGATCCCATATCCATTGGTGTTTGATATTAGAGATGATATACGGGTGCTCAGTGGAGACTGGGTACACTGGACGGACTCGCCGAGAACTCCCAGATGGTATTATACCTTACGTCAGATGGCAGTTCTCTGGTGACACTGGTACAGAGTAGTCTGTTGACCCGAGATCGTCATAGAGTCTTGTGTGGTTCCCACTGTGCTTTGATTTCACCTTACCACGTCCAGGAGGGCGTGCAAAACGGTGGATTTTGGATACAGTCCCGAATCACATGGAGGCAATGAGCGATAGGAGGGGATTCGTCTCTCCCGGTATAGGGAGTTGATGTTGCGCTGTGTTCGATTGGCTATAACCGGAAATCCCTGGCCAGGGTTGCTGAGATTTACTGGTAAGTGTTACCAGTAGTTTCTCGAACTGTTATAGAACTCATATCGACACGACTTATCGAGCTATTAGGGTCTGACGTTTACGACCCCTAGGCGAGATATGCGACATATCAGACGATCAGACCGGACTGTACGGTAAGTGTTACTGGTTGGATTCAAAGTAGTGTGAGCGGGCTTGCTCGTCGATCTTCTGATCGCTCAATACCTGGGTGGCCGTTACGTTTAGCAGACCGCTTACGGCTTGTGGGTGCTTGATATGATCATCACCTGCTGCCGGCGTATTGACGAGTCTTTAGAGTCCTACACAGAGGTTTCCTGGCTCAAGCGAAACGAAATAGGAGCGCATATGAGATATGTACGGGACCGAGAATGATACCAGTATGTGATACTGTATTCGATTCTCGCGATTTGTGACATTGATCGGTTATATGCGATATAGCCGGATTATCGGAACAAGTGTTGATTCGATAAGTTGTTACTGTTGATATTAGTCGGTTATATGCGATTTGACCGGATCATTAAATCAAGTGTTGATTTAATGATTTAATGCATAATTATATATTTGATATATTACTTTGCATTAACTAATATCGGTTCACTTTAAATGGATTTTCTCACTCGGGTGTGCACATTGTATATGTGATATATTTTCGTGCACTTGATTGTATTATGTTTGATGATAAATGATTGCTAGGGTTTGTGTAAAGAGTTATTCCATGGTTAAGTAAATGGTTAGGGTTTTTATTCATTTATTCATTCATTTACCTTTTAATTTGGATTAAAAGAAAAAGTGAAAAGAAAATAAAAAGGTTGCTTTCTTACATGAAGCTTCTTGAAGCTTCATGCAACTTTGATTCATGTAACCTTTTTGTCTTCTTCTTCAAACCCTAACCATTCATCTAACTTGAGTTAACTCTCTACATCTAACCATGGTTCAAGTTATGATAAGAATAATTCTTTTTCAATTATTCTACAACACTTATCATAACATTATCATCTTCTTCTTCTTCTTCTTCAAGAAGAAGAACCTTAATTCCATCAATGGTGATTGATGAAAATGAGTGAGAAATCCAATTCTAACGTGAACCCACTACCTATTTCTTCATCCTCTACCTCTTGCCAAGTAGTAGAGTGTGTTTTCTTCACAAGTTTCATGACTTGGTGAAGTTGGAGCTTGATCTAGCGATGTCTCGACGTAGATCATCTTCGGCATCGTCGTCGATGACCTAGCCCGCTTTTTCTCCGATGAAGCCGACGCTAGAGCCCAAGATCCATTTTGTAGAGCGAGGAGACATCATCGCGGAGCCATGGAGGTGGAGAACCGGATCTACAAAGGTTGTATTTCCGTTTAACTCTTAGTTAAGTTGTTAACTACTTGCTAGTTTCGCCTAAAATCTAGTTAACGATCCGTATTAGGGTTTCTCGGCACCCGTAAAATTTGAAATTGGACTGGTTGATGGCTTGTGAGACCTCATTAGAGTGCCTAGGAACCCTACATTTAGGACGTATATCCCGTTATTAAGTGTACCATACCCAACCAACATTTGATTCAGGTTAATTTTCATAAAATTATTTTGCAATACAAAATGATATCCTTCATTGTCTAACAAAGAAACGGATATTATATTAAAAAGCATACAAGGTAAATAATAACATGGGTTCAAAACTAATATACACCTTGACGGCAACCACAGGTGATACTCTCCCACTGAAACCGCATGTACATTGGAACCATTTCCAACCCGGAGAGTATGGTCACCTGTCTTCAAAACATTGCTATTTCTCATCCCCTGCATGGAATTGCAAATGTGAGAACTTGAACCGATATCTAATACCCAGGAAGCAGATTTTATAGAAAAACAGTTTTTTGTCACAAGCACACCTGAAGCGGAAGCATCACCATGCTTCTTCCTTTTGATATCCAAGTACTCAGTGCAGTTGCGCTTCCAGTGTCCCGATTTGTGGCAGTGATAAGATTCCTCTTTCCCTGATTCCCTAGCCGTGGACTTGTCTTTCCCCTTAACCTTTTTAACTCCACCTCTAGGTTTGGCGGGTTTCTTCTTCATCTTTCCCTTGGCCCTGGCTTTCGGGTAAGAGGAGGATGATGGCCCAGCAATCAAAGCGGTAGTCTTCACTGACTTGAGTATGATCTCTGCACTCCTCAACATATTGAGAAGTTTAGGTAGTGACTTCTCCATGTTGTGCATGTTGAAGTTTACAACAAATTGAGCAAAGGTAGGGGGACAAACTGCAGAATAATATCGGTATATTGTTCGTTGTCCATTGTCCATCCGAGGTCCTCAAGCTCTTCTATAAGAGCTATCATCTTCAGAAAATGGTCACCTACTGGTGTGCCAGGGGCCATCCGCGTCTCAAACAGCTTTCTAGATGCCTCGTATCGAAGGACATGAGATTTCTCCCTATACAAATCTTTTGTATGCAGAAAAATGTATTGAACGTCCATCTACTTGTGCTGCTTTTGATGTGTGTTCTCCATCGATGGAAGCGCGAGGCATTTGGCCGTGGTACAGTCAACGTCCTATGTCTTGCGGATTTCCTTATCCGCAACTGAAGATTTAGAACCTGGGACGGGCGGGGCTGGAGCCGTGAGGACTTATGATACCTTATCATAATTCAAGGCAATGTTAATGTTCCTCAGCCAGCCTTTATAATGTTGTAGATAGTGCTCTCAGAGTCAATTATTGGATCACAGGCACTTGATTGCAATGATTGAGGGAGGACCTATCCCGGTAGGACAGTCTTGCTCGAGATGATAGTATGCTATCTGGTTCACCTTTATCATCGTGTACTGCTTCAGGTGACTTACAGGTCGCTATTACACGCTGATAGAGCCCCTAGGATTCTTGCTTGACTGCCGGCAGTATGATGGCGATAATATACGTGAGAGCTGGTGGTCTATAAGCACATCCTTAAAAGGTCCCTAGTCGTGGGAGTTTCGAGACAGGGCATCGATTCTCCAGAGTAGACTAGTGTATACAGTCGAGACCCCGACGAGGGGCGGTGGCCGGTCTCACAAGCCACTGGTGTCAGTTGGTTCACCTAAGATGTATACAGGTGCTCATTGGGTTATGAGTACACCGGACAGGACTCGCCGGGAACATGCTAGTTGGTCTTATACCTGACGTCAGATAGCAGTTCCCTGGTGACATGTGTACAGGTTTGTTCATCGACCTGGGGATCGTCATTTGTCTCGTGTGAGTTCCCACTGTACTTTGATTACTACCCTACCACGGCTCAAAGGAGTCGTGCAAACAGGTTTTAGTTGGGTACAGTCCCGAGCCACTTGGAGGCAGTAAGCGGATCTTCAGGGGTTCGTCTCTCCCGGTATTGGGGGTGAGGTCGCGCTTTGTCTAGGAGAGCCATTACACAAAGCCCTCGGCCGAGGCAGGAGATTTACTGGTAGGCATTCCAGTAGTATCTCAGGGTGTTCTGGGCTACACTCCGACACGACTTGTACCGCTTTTGGGGGTCTGACTTTTACCAACCCCCTAGGCCCGACATGCGATACTCATAGACGAACGGACCGGACTGTACGGATATTGTCACTGACAGGCTCAGTAGGGTGTCAGGATGAGTTCGCTCATCGACGTCCCTTTTGGTCAATAGCTGGTGGCCCGTCACGTATTGGCTTATACCTCTGACGTGCTAGTGGTTAAATCCACAGCTATAGTATTGACGAGTCTTTAGAGTCCACCACACTTTCAGTTACTCATGCTTTCGGGCGAAACGCTGTAGAGGCCGTATGGAGATATGGCAGGGTCCGATCAGATACGTGCGGTATTGCACGGATCAGGATCAGACGGTTTGTACTAGTAGCCGTATGGATATATGGCAGGGTTCAATCAGATTCGTGCGGTATTGCACGGATCAGGATCGAACGGATATTACTAGCCGGCTTTGGTTTAAGCCGGATCCTAGTTTAGTACAGTGTAGATTTTGTCTCATTGCATATGTATCCGGTCGGAATACAGATGCGGATGTGTATGCACAGTGTCGGGGTTTTCCTGTAATTTATTACGGGACCAGTTTTCTGGAGTTGCCAGTTTGCATTCCGTTCCGGCCGGTTTTCCTTTGTTCTTTCCCGGCCGGACCTTTTGATGGAGGGTGTTATTTGCAAGTTTGCAAATAACACATTGTGGAGGGTTTTCATGCAAATGGTTTGATTATGAAAGCATCTTTTTATTCCTTTCTTTTCTATCATCATTTCTTGTTAAAGGTGATTAGGATTGATTTGTGTTTGGATGTGAGGTTTGCTTTTGATATGGTCACCTCTTGGTTTTCCTACACTCACCTTCCTCTTGTATTGGTTTTGTTTTCCCTCCACCATTCTCACTTGAGCATGGCCGGCCACATTTGGAGAGAGGAGGAAAAATGAGAGAGTTTCATTTTAAGTGGGAAAATTATCATCTCATTTTGATACACCAAAGTTCATCTCCATTTTGTTCATTACTTCCCTCCATCCAATGGAAACTTCATTACCCCAAATGAGACAAGCATCATCTACACTACATTATACAACAAATTTTGGGCACGTCGACTAGCCAGCTTCGTGCCTGAGTTGCCTCGGTATTGAGGTGGGAGCCCGTAAAAGATGCAGACAATGTGGTGCCCTTCCGGCAAGGAGGCGACGACCGGAGTTTCCGCGGGAGATCGGGACGACGACGAGAAGACCGGAGGACTCGGATCACTCGGTATATCTCTCAGCCTTTCTCTTGTTAGCTAGTATCGGTTAATGGTTACGATCCGGGTATATTGTCCGCGGTAGCGCCAGTTTAAAAGTTAAGAAAATTTTGATTCCGCATTTTGGCCTCGGATAGACGGCCGTGGCGCTGCCGTGGCGCAACATGGTATCAGAGACACGCCATTAATCTTGCCTAGCTTGTTCTAATGTGTTTTACTTATCCGATCGACCAAAATTCCAAAATCCGCGTTTTGCATGCATCAGTTTTCTGTCGATTTTTTCCGGGCTCGAAAAATTTTTCAGGTTGTAGAAAAGTGATGTACATGTAATTATAAGAACACTGTGAAAATTTGGTAGTATGATCCCTCCATTGGACCGCGGAACCGCGGCCGTAACCCCTATTTGGCCGCGGTTTCGCCGCAGGAATAGTGTATCATTCCACCAATTTTTTGCAGTGGGCTTTTGGGCTTATGATAGGGGTTTTGGAATATTAAAATTGGGCCCAGAATTTCTGTGAGTGCTACAGTATTACTTGGGGGCCCAGTTGTTAATTTTTGATCGATTGGATATTTTAAACATATTATTTCACAGTATTTACATTATATCTGCGACCGTGAATATCACTTGATCGGTAAGTCCTGTCTAACTGCTATAGCCCGGTTAGACGGATTTGCGAACGTGATTTTCACGTTGATGTTCTGTGTTTATGCTGTGATGTTGCGGATCGGTCGTGGGGATAGCCTGGATGCAATGCTAGTACAGTTTTGTTTTATATGTACATTTGATATTGCGGGGCGAGCGTCCGACATGTGGACTGCCGTCACTGCCTGTTTGTATTATTCTTTTGGGGGCACGACCTGGTTGCGGTCGATGTACCCGTTGTATGCATATTTTACTTTCTGTACTAGGATTACCCCGCGGAGGGGTGCACGGATAGCCGGGTTCTAGAGGGCAACAAGCCCGCATCTCATGGCATTGACATGGAGGGGGCTTCACTCTAGGATTGACGGGCTATTCGCCGCACTCGTAGGGGGTACAGGTTGACCAAGGAGGGGTGCCCAAGTTACCGGATTCCATGAAGTGCTGGGTGGTCCATTCACGGTGCTGAAAGGGGCTGCCTCGCTTCAGGTTTTGGCGGGTGACTTGCCGCGCCCGTAGAGGTCTAGGTTTTCATTGCACAGGCTATCCACACGACCAGAGGAACGTCGGGTTTCAGCAGCGGCTCTGTGAAGCCCGGGGATTCCAGATATCTGTATTGTTCTGTGATGCTGTATATTTCTGTGATGTTGCATTTTATCACGCCTTGAGCGAAAATTATATATTGGTATATATATTAGTAGATGTTGTATATGTTTTACATCCGCGCTAGTCCAGTCCCCGCTCTGTCGTTAGTTAGATAACCTAACGGGTAATGACGGGACCCAGTGGCGAATGCGGATGGCATATACGTACATCAGTATATTTTCGTTCTTTGTGGTGTGATCAATTGATGGGACTGCGTTCATTCGGATCAATGCAAGATAAACATACCTATTCTGATGTTGTTGGAACATTTTTCAAAAAGCTGTTATTGCAAGGACGTTCACTTTTGTTTTGCATCGTGGTATTCATTTGGAATATCCTGCTCCTCAGTCGACGAGGCAAGGGCCGAGATCCCTTCACCGGGAGTGACCCCTTGGACAGAAGTTTGCGTCAGGGCATTAGCTTCACTATAGCCGATTACTTTTGCTTTGCATCGTGGTATTGAGTTGGAATATCCTGCACCTCATTCTATGGGGAAAGAGCCGAGATCCCTTCACCGGGAGTGACCTCTTTAGTAAAGGTTTTCGTCACTGTATTTTCTAAAAAGTTATCCAGTTTCTTCAACGATATCAAGTTCATTACGTTAAAGGTTTTTCGCCAAAAACCAGTCGTAGCCCTCCGTCATTTCAGATTAGTATTGCTTAGTATTCGCGCTGCGTTTGTCGTTGCTATTCGCCGAGGCGTAGTGTGCGGTAGCTTTGTTGTGCTATTCTGTCGCATGGATATGTGGATTGGTTAGGACAGTCGTACGACTTTGTTGATTATTCGTCAAGGGTCGTGTGGGTGGGTGTAACGCAATCAAGATAATGACGGGCTGAACTTGACTAGGACCTTTTGATTTGTTGATTATTCGTCATGGTCACTTGGGTCCTAGGGGTAAAAATCACATCGGGAGTTTCAAAAGAACTGAAACTTGCCAGACATGCGCATACCTTCTGGAGTGTGGTGACGTGAGTGGATTCCATCACGTTATCATGCGATGATAGTTGGATCCCGATTCCCACTGATGAGTTGGTTTACTCCTCGGGTGATCCCGACTAATTCTTCTTTCAGGTTTGGAGGAGAATTTGACGGTACAGTGGGAGGTTTCCAGATTAGATAAAGTGATAACCATTCTGATATAGGTTAGAGTGCACGCTGAGTATTTCTTTTCTCTCTCTCTTTGGCAGCGACCATTGACCCGACCCTAAGACTATGACTCAGTGACCAAGTTGACCGAACCTTCTTAACACAGGCTTTTGGATTGTCTGCGTTGCAAACCTCATTGCCACTCCTACTTTTACTCTTTTCTCCAGGACACCCCGTATTACTACGAACGTCCACTTCCATTGGACAAAACCATCGTATGGTTAGATACGAACTCGAAGGAATTCGAGGATGGTTTCCGGTTCTGGAGAAAACGGAAAGGATTATTCAGTTGTCTTTTCCCTTTTACCTTCTCTCAAGTTGTGAGTACTCCTTGGTTTAGGAGATAGTACACCTATTACGCAATTGGATAGTCTTCTTCCAAACCTTAGGCTGGTGCCGACCGGTAGGGAATGAAGAAAACCAATTAGCCTAAACAGTGTGCAGAAGGTATTAAGATTAAGACAAAGCAAGGGATTAGTAAGAGGGCAAAGTAAATTGCGACTGATATTCACGACCAAACCAAGTATTTCTTCGCCAATCCTAAATCACCTTTGTATTTCTCCAGGACACTCCGTATCACTACGAAGATCCACAGTTTATTGGATACTCCATCGTATGGTTATATACGAACTCGAAAGGAACTTGTTCCAGTTCGGGGATGGATTCTGGTCCAGGAGAAATAGGAATAAGGTTTATTCGGTTGTCTTTTATCTTCACCTTCTCTTGCATTGCGAGTGCTCCTATTACTAGGACAGTACACCCATCATGCTTAATGGATAGTCTTCCTCCAAACCATAGGCTGGTGCCGAACGGTAGGGAAGGAAGAAAACCATTTGGCCTAAGAGGTGTGCAGAAGGTAATGACTAACGACATATAAAGGGATTTGGATAGGTGGCAAAGAATTATACGGTTATAATTATGAATCTGGATAATGGTAGAGGCATTACTAGAAATACCAGGATACCCTATCGAAACACTTCAATGTTTCAGTTCAACTGTGTACTGTTAAAAGAAAACTGATTTCCTGATTAGACACTTGCTCCAGGGTATGTATTTACCAAGTTTGATTCTCACATCTGTATGGTTTTACAGATGATGAGTGGGAGTAAGTTATTGGGAATTGGGTGATCATCCTCATTATATCGGGATTCGTTGTAATCGGTGATATTTGAGGAGATCACCTGGGTTGTTTGCCGGTCGGCAAATATTTGGTTTTGAATATCCGCTGTTGTGCACCAATTTCAAATTGATATATCTGTACGTCTATTTTTATAGAGTGAGATATACCTTTTGATATTATGTCGATGACATTTACCTATATCAGTGGATGGTTAGGTAAGGAGCATCAAACAGCGGTGTAATTCTTCTTAACCATAAGTACAGTTTTCAACCTACGACGCACAGTGAAAGAGTTGTTAGACTCAGCGGACTTATACAGAGTATTGTATGTTGTCCAGTGTCCATTAGGACAGAGGGGTTGGTCCTCATACTATATTCTGTTTACCTTTAACTTCTCTAGTTCTTAGACATGTGTTTCGTAGAAACACAGGGTCTAAGTTTTGAGGAGTTATAGGTATTTGAATAGAGTAGAGAACCAGGTGTGGCAAGTATCGGGATTCTTCAAAGTGATCGAAGATGTAGCTACTTGTGTATGGTATTCAGTTGATAGTAATGATAAAGAGAAATTGCTTCTCTTTCAGGTTACTCATAATTGGAAGCATTCCTAAGTTGAGTAACGCTGATCGGCCTCCTTCCATTTAGTTGACATGCACTGGAGGTAGCTGCATGATTTGAATCTGGTTCAATTAAATCAGTGCCTCTGGTTCTATATTGGATATAGAACAGTTCATATCTTAACGATGTTAAGGTACGGGGAGTTTTCCGGCTTATGATTAAAACCAGAGACTGGACAACTCAAGGCACGTTTCTGTAATGGCTGTTTGTGGGTTGACCCAGGCTATGACGAGGGTTGACTTTCTACCATCTTGAAGATCAATAGAGATATTGTTCTTGACTCGCCACATTTTTAAAAGAAATGGATTTTTCAGAAAACAGCAGTGGGAGTATGGTAGAACTAGAAGCGATTCCAGAACCGCAAACGATTACTGAAGATTTCATAAGAACCTAAAGATTCAATCTGGCTTGACATTCCATTAGCCACTCCGCAGATATGGTGGGTAACTTCAGGCACCCGAGAGGTACTCCGGTAGCCTCAAGGACGGTGACAAGGAAGTTCTTGTTTACCCACACTTGCCATTGCTGTTGTTCCAGGCTGCGAGACCCGGCAGGAGGATGAGTATAGCGTCGTTCTGAACTAGCTTCAGAAGTGTACGTGTATATGACTCTGCCAGAGGGTTGTCGTAGTCGGTGGGAGCAGCGGAAGAATTGGTGGACAGTTGGCTTATGTCTATTTATAGACTAAAGCAGATATAGCGGAGATAGATCATCTATTTCTGATGTGAAGTCATAAGTTTGACTTCATCAGAATAGGGGATGGATCTGTTAAGAAGGTAGTAGGGTGTGATGTCCTGGTATTTGATGACATACACAGAGTAGGAAGTGATATTCCTACACTACGATCGGTTATACTTTGGTTGTCACACAGTGTTTTCTCCACACAAGACTTGGATATTATATCAGACATTCTGGTTACTAGATCTATAGTTTTAGATCTAGATTTGGGTGGTTTCCTAATCTGGGTACCTTGACAGCATTCTATGAGTATTTAGAATGGACGACTCCTGGCACGGTAGTACACCTGCAGGTAATGGAGTCACCCTCTCTAAATGTGTCTTACAGACTAAAGGGGAGAGGGATATGCATGATTGACAGATCACTTGCTTAGGCAATTGAGTCAATCATGAGATGTCAAGTACCACACCAGATGTTGTTCTTGCAGTAGATGCAATAAGTTGATATTAATCCAATCCTGGAGAAACAACCGGAAGCAGTTTTAGGACACAAGTGCGTGTTCTAGGGATATGATAGCGACTTTCTCCTTCGGGAGACAGTTATCATTCCAGGCTTCCAAGGTGACATGGATGGCAGAGTGGCTGTCAGAGTTATAGTTTCTCCTTCTGACGAGGGGCAGTATTTTGGACAGGTGGTCCAAGGCAATACTGAGGGAGGCATGGCACTGGGTACTGATTAAGTTCAGTCATCGATACAGTTTAAGAAGTTTGGATTTGGAGTTCATTTATGAGCTAGGTCCCATCAGATATTCAGACATACTCTAAGACAGGTATTGCTCATTTCGGGAGATAGTTTTCTCTGCGAACTTGAGATATAGAGAGACATAGAAAGAAACATCACAGCGGATCCACTCACTGAGGCTATTCCTCGAACACAATAGTTTCGCAAACGAGCTTTGTGAGACTGACTAGTAGAGGAGTTGGGTGTTCGGTATCACACGGGCTGTGAGTATGCGACATCGCAATAATTAGCCTTGAGTGCAAGTGGGAGATTGTTGTAGATAGTGCCCTCAGAGTCAATTATTGGATCACAGGCACGTGATTGCAATGATTGAGGGAGGACCTATCCCGGTAGGACAGTCTTGCTCGAGATGATAGTATGCTATCTGGTTCACCTTTATCATCGTGTACTACTTCAGGTGACCTTACAGGTCGCTATTACACGCTGATAGAGCCCCTAGGATTCTTGCTTGACTGCCGGCAGTATGATGGCGATCATATACGTTAGAGCTGGTGGTCTATAAGCACATCCTTAAAAGGTCCCTAGTCGTGGGAGTTTCGAGACAGGGCATCGATTCTCCAGAGTAGACTAGTGTATACAGTCGAGACCCCGACGAGGGGCGGTGGCCGGTCTCACAAGCCACTGGTGTCAGTTGGTTCAACTAAGATGTATACAGGTGCTCATTGGGTTATGAGTACACCGGACAGGACTCGCCGGGAACATGCTAGTTGGTCTTATACCTGACGTCAGATAGCAGTTCCCTGGTGACATGTGTACAGGTTAGTTCATCGACCTGGGGATCGTCATTTGTCTCGTGTGAGTTCCCACTGTACTTTGATTACTACCCTACCACGGCTCAAAGGAGTCGTGCAAACAGGTTTTAGTTGGGTACAGTCCCGAGCCACATGGAGGCAGTGAGCGGATCTTCAGAGGTTCGTCTCTCCCGGTATTGGGGGTGAGGTCGCGCTGTGTCTAGGAGAGCCATTACACAAAGCCTTCGGCCGAGGCAGGAGATTTACTGGTAGGCATTCCAGTAGTATCTCAGGGTGTTCTGGGCTACACTCCGACACAACTTGTACCGCTTTTGGGGGTCTGACTTTTACCAACCCCCTAGACCCGACATGCGATACTCATAGACGAACGGACTGGACTATACGGATATTGTCACTGACAGGCTCAGTAGGGTGTCAGGATGAGTTCGCTCATCGACGTCCCTTTTGGTCAATAGCTGGTGGCCCGTCACGTATTGGCTTATACCTCTGACGTGCTAGTGGTTAAATCCACAGCCATAGTATTGACGAGTCTTTAGAGTCCACCACACTTTCAGTTACTCATGCTTTCGGGCGAAACGCTGTAGAGGCCGTATGGAGATATGGCAGGGTCCGATCAGATACTTGCGGTATTGCACGGATCAGGATCGGACGGTTTGTACTAGTAGCCGTACGAATATATGGCAGGGTTCAATCAGATACGTGCGGTATTGCACGGATCAGGATCGAACGGATATTACTAGCCGGCTTTGGTTTAAGCCGGATCCTAGTTTAGTACAGTGTAGATTTTGTCTCATTGCATTTGTATCCGGTCGGAATACAGATGCGGGTGTGTATGCACAGTGTCGGGGTTTTCCTGTAATTTATTACGGGACCAGTTTTCTGGAGTTGCCAGTTTGCATTCCGTGCCGGCCGGTTTTCCTTTGTTCTTTCCCGGCCGGACCCTTTGATGGAGGGTGTTATTTGCAAGTTTGCAAATAACACATTGTGGAGGGTTTTCATGCAAATGGTTTGATTATGAAAGCATCTTTTTATTCCTTTCTTTTCTATAATCATTTCTTGTTAAAGGTGATTAGGATTGATTTGTGTTTGGATGTGAGGTTTGCTTTTGATATGGTCACCTCTTGCTTTTCCTACACTCACCTTCCTCTTGTATTGGTTTTGTTTTCCCTCCACCATTGTCACTTGAGCATGGCCGGCCACATTTGGAGAGAGGAGGAAAAATGAGAGAGTTTCATTTGAAGTGGGAAAATTATCATCTCATTTTGATACACCAAAGTTCATCTCCATTTTGTTCATTACTTCCCTCCATCCAATGGAAACTTCATTACCCCAAATGAGACAAGCATCATATACACTGCATTCTACAGCAAACCTTGGGCACATCGACTAGCCAGCTTCGTGCCCGAGTTGCCTCGGTATTGTGGTGGGAGCCCGTAAAAGATGCAGACAATGTGGTGCCCTTCCGGGAAGGAGGCGACGACCGGAGTTTCCGCGGGAGATCGTGATGACGACGAGAAGACCGGAGGACTCGGATCACTCGGTATATCTCTCACCCTTTCTCTTGTTAGCTAGTATCGGTTAATGGTTACGATCCGGGTATATTGTCCGCGGAAGCGCCAGTTTAAAAGTTAAGAAAATTTTGATTCCGTATTTTGGCCTCGGATAGACGGCCGGGGCGCTGCCGTGGCGCAACATATAATTGGTCCCAATCAGTTTATTTTTAACTAGTAGAAGCATCAGTCCCGTCATTGGTATCTGCTATTAAGAGAGGGAAAAGAATACACTCAGCGAAAGCTCTTGCAAAGATCTGATTACTTATTATCTTATCTAATCGATGTCCCCCACTGCTTTTGTCAAATTTTCCTTCAAACCCTAAAAAGAAAACTAGCCAGGATTAATTACATTATACCACGTAGCTAACCGTTTAGCCAGGCCAGTGTCGATACGTGAGGGAGGTTCCCCGTGCTTTCGCACAGACCTAATTAAAGTAAACCTCATTTTCCCAGAGGCATAGCGTCCTTAACACCTTTCTAGACAACTAATGAGTTAGCTAATTGTAAAGTGCAAAACATTCATGTGAGCAACTCTTGCTCACAGTGGGATTGGGATCCAACCATCATATGGAAGGTATGCAATCTCAGTGCAAATTTCAACTCTTGAAACTCCCGATATGGTTTTTACCCCTAGCACTCATGACCTTAACTATGGTCAACGAATCACAAGCACTAATCAAGCTCAACGCGTCATTTCTTGATTAATTAGACCTTGTTATATAACCATTAACTGTGGTAAACAAAGTCATATAATTGTCCTAATTAATCACATCATATGCTGTCTAGGAAGACATTACTTAGCTACCGTACACTACGCCTTAACTATAGTCAACAAACGTAGCACGAATACTAAATACACTATTTCCTAAAATGACGGAGTGTTGCGGATGGTTTTGAAGAAAACCTTAACGCTTTGAACATGATATCGTTGTAGAATCAAACGGTTTTCAAATGGAGTGGCTTATTCTCCGCAATTTTGAAATGTAGCTTTTTCACAAAAAGCCGAGTGGTTTTTAAATTCGATTCTACAACATCCTTTTAGGTTTATTTCTCCTTACATTAATCATATTAATGTAGTCGCATCATTTAAGTCCTTATGCCAAAGACAGAAATGTAACGAAAATACAACGTACGCTTATGCCATCCGCATTCGCCACAATGTTCCGTTATGTATCGTTAGGTTACTTAACTAACGGCATACTGGGACGGGACTAGCGCGGGTGCAAAACAAAAGCAACGCCTATTATATATCTCATATATAATATTGCATTCGTCTAAGATATATCAAGCGATCACATCACAGAATATAAACAGTAGAAGCACATATATGAAAATATACGATATACTAGGAATTCCGTATTTTATATTTAGCCAACGATAGAAAATACGGGTTCCACGGTCATGATGAATAGCTAATCCCACACCCTAGACCCCTAACAGAGCGGCAAGCGACCCTACCAATTCTAGCCTTAGGAGACCCGGTCTCGAGTCCTCGAGATGGCCTTCCACTGGACTCTAGAACCCGGTCACCTGTGCACCCCCACCTTGGGTCTATCCTAAAGCGGAAAAGTAAATAATATACATCGAAGGAAACATCATCCACAACTCGTATGTGCCCCAATAAAAAAATATTACATACAAATGAATTTTACAAGAATGAAAAGAAAACTCTCAACTCACATAAAACCCCGGCCATTCAACACGACGATCCTATACATCATTTCACAGTAACATATAACAACTCAAGTCAATATATGCTAATAAACTAGGCGATGTTAAACCATTTGATCGATCGATCAATGACCCAAAAATCCACAGTGAACCTCAACACCTGAGCAGAATTAAAATTACCCAGAAGTATGCCACGGTACCTATGGATCAACCGTAGAAGGGCCGACCCAAGCCTCACAAACGGCGCCGCGGAACCGCCGCCAAACCAGGTTTCTGCCGCGGTTAAGCAGTCGTTTAGTCGAGTTAGGGTATCGTTCTTCTAGTGGGTCCATAGAATTACCTGTAAGTCCATGTCACGCACCACACGAACTTGCGGGGAGGTGGAATATATGAAAAACGATTATCAAAGCTTCGTAACACGGACTTGAGCGCATGAATCGTTTCTAAACCATTGCTAACTAACTAGTAGAGGTTTAACTACTCAGATACGAAGTTATACCTCACGATACTAGTCCTTCGGGTCTTCATCACGGTCCTCCACTCCTCGTAGGCTACTTGGAACATCGGCACCTCAACGGCCTCCTCGAATCAAAGACGATCCACCCGAAAGCTCCTACACCAAGCTTAATCTCAAACTTGAGATAACTAGGTTGCTTAAAGTGCTAATCTAAGCTACCTAGGGGATATAGAGTGAGGTTATGGATGTATTAGTCTAGCTAACCCTTGATCTCAACACATGAGAGGCTAGGGTAAGGGTTTGAAGAGAGAGTGAGCTTGAGGAGAGAGAAGGTGAAGATTAGAATGAAATGAGATAATGATGTTTCATAATATATATGTAGCATTATTTATTTATCCAAAAATGAAATAATTGAATTAACAACCATGCTTCATAAATATCTATGAGTGATTCATCACCATGAGTCGTTAAGCATTTATGATGCATTAATGACATGGATGAATCACACAAATGAGTCACTAATCTCATTTAATGCAATGCCACCTTAACCCCTTAGTCACCACTATTCTAGAAGCTTCCCGACAAATTACGAGAATGCCCCTCCAATCCGTGAAAACACGGAAAATGTTTAGACTGTATAAATCCAATAACCCGATACTAGAATCTGGCATAAACCAAAGCCGGCTAGTAAAAACTGTCCGAAAAGTCGTACGTGCGTAAACACACGTACGCGTCCGAACCCTTGTCGTAAAACCATGCGACCTCTATATCGTTTCGCCTGGAGCAGGGAATCTCTCTGTGTGGGACTCTGAAGACTCGACACTACGCTGGCAGTGGGTTTAACCACAGACCGCAAGCATCAATAGCTGTACGTAACGGTCCCCAGGTAGATGTCGATAAGAAGGCCGGTAAGGAAACTCATCCGTACTCCCACTGAGCCTGATGTGACAATCTCCGTATAATCCGGTATGTTCGTCTAAGACTATCACATATCAAGCCTAGGGGGTGGCAAGCGTCAGTCCCCTAATAGCTGTATAAGTCGTGTCGGAGCGAAGCCCATTACACCCTGAGAAGCTACTGGAACCTACCAGTATATCTCGCTTGCCCTGGCCAGGGACTTTGCGTAATGGCTCTCTGAAACAGCGCGATATCATCTCCCAATACCGGGAGAGACGAATCCTGTCTAACCACTTCTGCCTCCAAGTGCTCGGGACTACACCCAACTGCTACCTGTTTGCACGACTCCTTTGAGCCATGGTAGGGTAGCAATCTAAGAACAGTGGGACACACTCGATGCGAAGTAGCAGTGTCAAGTCTGCGGACTATGCTGTACTCATGTCATCTGGGAACTGTTAACTGACGACGGGTATAATACCAACCAATCAGTTCCCATGCGAGACATGTCCGGTGTACCCGTAACCTAATGAGCACCTGCATACTATCTCCAGTACGACGTACTGATGGCTGTGGGACAGACCATCTCCCCAACTAGGATGAGAAGTGTACACACTTAGTCTACTCCGGAATATCGATGCCCTATCTCGATAATCCATCGACCAGGGACTTGTATAGGATGTTGCTTACAGACTACCCAGCCCCCACTAGTATGACTGCCATTACGACGCTGGTAATCATGCAAAGATCCTATGGGCTCTACTAATATGTATAAGTGATACGTTACAAGAAACATATGCACATATTAAAGTAGACACAAACCAAGTAGCATACTACCATTTTTAGCAAGACTGTATATATAACTGTGAATATCCCAAGCTTCCATTAAGTAATATACAATCTAGTATCATACAAAAATGGCCCCTAGGGCATATACACTAACAATCTCCCACTTGCACTAGAGCCATGAGCTGGCATATCATAGACCTATCAACTCGAATAGCCTCTCGAACTGCGTCTGAGGAAGGGCCATTGTGAATGGATCAGCAATGTTATTCTCTGTCTCTACTCTTTTCACCTCGATCTCCCGGCGATCTACGATCTCCCTGATCAGGTGATACCGCCTTAAGATGTGTCTGGATTTCTGATGGGAACTAGGTTCCTTCACTAAAGCTATAGCGCCGTTGTTGTCATAATACAGAGGTATTGGACCAACACTGGAAGGAACCACCTGAAGTTCTGTGGGAACTTCTTCATCCAGACAGCATCTTTTGCGGCATCGCAAGCAGCTATGTACTCCGCTTCCATTGTTGAGTCAGCAACGGTCTCCTGCTTGGAAATCTTCCAACAGACCGCCCCTCCATTGAGGGTAAAGACATAACCCGACATGGACTTGGAGTCATCTTTGTCACTATGGAAGCCGGAGTCGGCAAAGGCCTCTATCTGGAGGTCTTTTCCGCCATACACCAAGAACATCTCCTTAGTCCTCCTCAGGTACTTGAGAATGTTCTTTACTGCTATCCAGTACTTCTCCCCTGGTTTTGCCTGATACCGGCTTACAACGCTTAATGCGTATGCTACATCTGGTCTGGTACATAATATCGCATACATTATAGAGCCTACCGCAGAAGCGTAGGGTATAATCGACATGCGATCCCTTTCCAAATCAGTCTTGGGAGACATCTCTTTGGAGAGGGTGATTTCGTGACCAGCCGGTAGGTTACCGCGCTTAGAATCATCCATACTGAATCTCTTCACTATGGTGTCTATGTACCTGACTGTGAAAGTCCCAATATCCTCTTTGATCTATCACGATAGATCCAGATCCCTAGAATGTAGGTGGCATCACCCAGGTCTTTCATGGAGAATTTATGTGACAAGAATCTTTTGACTGACTGTAACATAGGAATATCATTTCTTATTAGGAGAATGTCATCCACGTACAAGACGAGGAATACTACAGCTCTCCCTACAATCTTACTGTATATGCATGGTTCATCTGGATTTTTGATAAAGTCAAATTCTTTGACGGCATCATCAAAACAGATGTTCCAACTCCGCGATGCCTGCTTTAGTCCATAAATGGACTTAAGCAACTTGCATACTTTACCGCTGCTCCTACTCTGAATGAATCCCTCTGGCTGATCCATATAGACGCTTTCTTCCAAATTACCATTTAGAAAGATCGTCTTTACGTCCATCTGCCAGATTTCATAATCGTGGAAGGCAGCAATAGCAAGAAGGACCCGAATGGATTTAAGCATGGCCACTGGAGAAAACGTTTCGTCATATTCCAAACCAGGTCTTTGACGGAAACCCTTTGCAACAAGTCTACCCTTATAGGTTTCAACCTGTCTATCTACACCAATCTTCTTCTTGAAAATCCATTTGCATCCTACGGGTTTTACCCCATCTGGAGCAATGTCCAAAGTCCATACTTTGTTAGTGTACATGGACACCATTTCGGTCCGCATTGCATCCAGCCATTTTACTGAGTCACCGCTCTGAATGGCTTGCTGGAAGCTAGTAGGCTCATCATAGTCAATAGTGCAATCCTCTCTATCCCCGTCTATGAGAAAACCGTAGTATCTCTCGAGCGGATGAGACTGCCTACTACTCCTGCGGAGTGGCGTCGGGATGTCCCTTTCTTCTGAAACCTCTGGTTCTACCATACCTTCAGTAGTAGTTTGTGGTTATGGAATTTCTTCCAGTTCTATTTCGCTCCCACTTGTTTCCTTTTCTAAAAATTGATAATCTAGAAAATGGGCATTACGAGAAACAAAAACCTTTTGTTCCACTGCGTAATAGAAAAAATACCCCCTGGAGTTCTTTGGGTATCCCACAAACTTACACAGTACTGAGCATGCCTCGAGCTTGTCCGGATGCTGCTTTTTTACAAAAGCTGGACATCCCCATGTCTGCAGGTACTGAAGACAGGGTTTCTTCCCACTCCACATCTGATATGGTGTGGTAGGCACAGTTTTGGTTGGAATCTTGTTCAAAAGTTATGCAGCTGATTCTAGTGCATAACCCCAGAAAGATCGCGGTAACTCAGCCTTACTCATCATGGAACGAACCATATCCAATAGGGTTCGATTCCTCCTTTCTGATACACCGTTGTGTTGTGGTGTGTATGGAGGAGTAAGCTGAGAGAGAATTCCATTCTCTTTTAAGTAACCCAGGAACTCGGCACTTAAGTATTCACCACCTCGATCAGATCTCAATGTCTTTATACTTTTGCCTGTTTGTTTTTCCACTTCATTCTTGTATTCCTGGAATTTCTCAAAGGCCTCGGATTTATGCTTCATCAAGAAGATATGTCCATACCTAGAGAAATCTTCCGTAAGAGTAATGAAGTAGGAATAACCACCTCGCGCATGTGTAAACATTGGACCACACACGTCATTGTGTATGAGTCTTAATAGCTCGCTCGCTCTTTCTCCGTGTCCAGTAAACGGAGTCTTTGTCATCTTTCTTATGAGACAAGATTCACAAGTAGCATGAGATTTTAATTCGAACGGATTCAAATATCCTTCTCTATGTAACTTAGTCAACCTTCTCTCATTGATGTGACCTAGTCTACAATGCCATAAGAAAGCCTGATTTAATTCCGGAGACTTTCTTTTAAGTGTGTTCTGGACACTGAAAATCTGAGCTTGATTTAATACGTAGATTCCGTTTTCTAATGTACCTGACCCAATCAAATCTTGATTTAGGTGGATGTGAACAACATCTCATGTAAAAGCAAAATCATATCCTTCCTTAGAAAGTAAGGGTACAGATATGATATTACAAGTCGTACCTGGTACATAAAAACAGTTCCACAGAATCAATATCTGCCCAGTTGTCATTCCAAGATGATATTCCCCTAGGGATTCAGCGTCCATGCTCATTCCGTTAGCAACTGTGAGGGTCATATCACCTATCCCGATAACCCTACGATTTCTCAGAGCCTGTAATGAATTACAGATGTGAGTTCCTGATCCGGTATCCAATACCCATGAAGTAGGGTTAACTGACATACAGTTCTCTATCAAAAACACACCCAAAGTCGAAGCCATAACATGCTTCGTATCCTGGCTACTGGCTTCTAAAGCCCTACAATCATTCTGCCAATGCCCAATCCCACAACAATAGGAATGTCCCTTAATAGGGTGGTCTAGCTTGTCATAGGCAATGGACATTTGGACAGACTTTTGCCAGTCAAATAAGTCAGATTCAGTCAATTTATTATCTAGATGTATCCTATGTGTGGTCACAAGGTCGCTGCAATTAAGAGAGAGAGAGAAGAAAACTATTTTAGTATGATGCTGTTACAAGCTTAGATTGTTTTTAAGTTTATCTAAACAGGATGGCTCCCACTGTTTCTCGAATCCTTCCTCAAACCATAAAAGAAGAATTAGCCAGGACAATTCTCACCGTACAATACTTGCTTAACCGTTCAGCCAGGCCAGTGTCGATACTTCGAGGGAGGTTTTCCAACGCTTTCACGAAGTTCCTTGATTAAATAACCTCTTTTCTCTAGGGGCGTAGCCCCGTTGACTCCTTTCTAGGCACCTACTTGGTTTATAGCATTGATCGTTAAGTGATGAATCTCCTAATAAGTAGCATGTACTCACAGTAGGATCGAGATCCAAAATATCATCGTATGATAATGTTGAAGGAATCCTACCAGCATTCATCAAACTCCAAAATGGTATGCATCTCTCTGCAAATATCAGTTTGTTTAGAAATTCCCGATGTGGATTTTTGCCCTATGCTCTTATGAATTTGACGAAGGCCAGCATATCATAAGTCACATGTTAAGTTCTACCAGTCATTATCCAGGTTAATTTGAACCCATCCGTACATACCCTTGACGAAGGCCAAAATAGTAGTACGACTGTCCCAAACCAACGCATCTATCTATACTACAGATAAATATCCAGCAGCTACCAATCACTATGCCTTGGCGAAGGTCAAAATACATAGCTTGAATACTACTGAATATTTAACTGAAATGACGGAGGGCTACGACTGGTTTTGGCAAAACCGTGAACGTAGTGAACTTGATATAATCGAAGGAACCTGATACTTTTTAAAAGGAGTGGTTAAAGCTCCGCAATTAAAAAATTTTGCTCTTTTAAAATAACCGAGTGGTTTCTTTTAAATTTGTTCTAACGATTCAACTTTGGTTTATTTTCTTTGCATTATAATAATGTGTCCCATCTTTTATCCTATCATTGCAGAAAACAACGAAAATACCACGTCCTCTTATGCCATCCGCATTCGCCACTGGGTCCCGTCATCACCCGTTAGGTTACTTAACTAACGACAGAGCGGGGGTTGGGCTAGCGCGGGTGTAAAACATAAGTGACGTCTAATAGCTATCATATATAGATATTGTACATTCGTCAGACGGAATAATAAGCATTCCAGATCACAGATAAACTTTTTTGTTTATGCAAGCAATCCGCGTTTCTTTTGAGCCTGCAAGGAAAGACGGATTACACAGTTGTGATGAATAGCCATTACCCTACCCTAGACCCCTACGGGTACGGCAAACTACCCGCCAAGTACCAGAAGTGAAGCGGTCTGCCTCAACACTTCAAAATACCCGGTAGTTTGTGCACCCCACCTTGGTTCTATCCTAGGAGCAAAAACAGTAAAAAGAAATAATACAACGGTGCCTACAACCGCAACCTGGATGTGCCCCGCAAAAGAATATTACATCAAATTACATTTACATTGAATGAATGAATATTAAACACATCTCAAACCCCAGCTAATCATCACAACAGTTCATATACACAAACAGTTAAAAAAAATCACAGATATGTGCAACCCCCTGCCAACCAACATACTAGCAGTTAGGGGAGGTTTATGAACATATAAAAACATTACAGATAATAACCCGATTAGCAATTAACTTAGAACATCGATCGATCACCTTTATCCGTGTCTACCTCAAAAGCAAGTCAGTACAGAGGCAACCTGGGCAGAAACAGAACATACAAGAAAACAGAAAACAACAAAATAGGAATTACTGAGCAAATCCGAGTCAACTCGGCGTTGACTCGGCGGTGGATCCGCGGCACAAGCTCTCTATTGCCGCGGATCCGCGGCCGTTTTGCCGATTCACTGACTCGTTTTTTCATAGTATTCTTAAAATTCCCTGCTGTGAATTTTAAAGCATGTCAAATAATTTTTCAGACACTTTTAAAATCAACAGAAACTTAGGGTTTCGAAATTCTGTTTTCGCGTTTATCTGTCGATCGAACTTCTAATCATTTGCTAACATGGTTTAGTTGGCTCTGATACCACTGTAAGTCCATGTCACGCACCCCACGAACTTGCGGGGAGGCGGAATATATGAAAAACGATTATCAAAGCTTCGTAACACGGACTTGGGCGCATGAATCGTTTCTAAACCATTGCTAACTAACTAGTAGATGTTTAACTACTCGGATACGAAATTATACCTCACGATACTAGTCCTTCGGGTCTTCATCACGGTCCTCCACTCCTCGTAGGCTCCTTGGAACAACGGCACCTCAACGGCCTCCTCGAATCAAAGACGATCAACCCGAAAGCTCCTACGCCAAGCGTAATCTCAAACTTGAGATAACTTGGTTTCTTAAAGTGCTAATCTAAGCTACCTATGGGATATAGAGTGAGGTTATGGATGTATTAGTCTAGCTAACCCTTGATCTCAACACATGAGAGGCTAGGGTTAGGGTTTGAAGAGAGAGTGAGCTTGAGGAGAGAGAAGGTGAAGATGAGAATGAAATGAGATAATGATCTATCATAATATATATGAAGCATTATTTATTTATCCAAAAATGAAATAATTGAATTAACAACCATGCTTCATAAATATCTATGAGTTATTCATCACCATAAGTCATTAAGCATTTATGATGCATTAATGACGTGGATGAATCACACAAATGAGTCACTAATCTCATTTAATGCAATGCCACCTTAACCCCTTAGTCACCACTCTTCTAAAAGCTTCCCGACAAATTACGAGAATGCCCCTCCAATCCGTGAAAACACGGAAAAGCTTTAGACTGTATAAATCCAATAACCCGATATTAGAATCTGGCTTAAACCAAAGCCGGCTAGTAAAAACTGTCCGAAAAGTCGTACGTGAGTAAACACACGTACGCGTCCGAACCCTTGTTGTAAAACCACAAGACCTCTATATCGTTTCTCCTGGAGCAGGGAAACTCTCTGTGTGGGACTCTAAAGACTCAACACTACGCTGGCACTGGGTTTAACCACAGACCGCAAGCGGCACTAGCTGTACGTAACGGTCCCCAGGTAGATGTCGATAAGAAGGCCGATAAGGAAACTCATTCGTACTCCCACTGAGCCTGATGTGACAATCTCCGTATAGTCCGGTCTGTTCGTCTAAGACTATCGCATATCAAGCCTAGGGGGCGGCAAGCGTCAGTCCCCTAATAGCTGTATAAGTCGTGTCGGAGCGAAGCCCATTAAACCCTGAGAAGCTACTTGAACATACCAGTATATCTCGCTTGCCCTGGCCAGGGACTTTACGTAATGGCTCTCTGACACAGCGCGATATCATCTCCCAATACCGGGAGAGACGAATCCTGTCTAACCACTACTGCCTCCAAGTGCCCGGGACTGCACCCAACTGCTACCTGTTTGCACGACTCCTTTGAGCCGTGGTAGGGTAGCAATCTAAGAACAGTAGGACACACTCGAGGCGAAGTAGCAGTGTAAAGTCTGTGGACTATGCTGTACTCATGTCATCTGGGAACTGTTAACTGACGACGGGTATAATACCAACCAATCAGTTCCCCTGCGAGTCCTGTCCGGTGTAGCTGTAACCTAACGAGCACCTGCATACTATCTCCAATACGACGTACTGATGGCTGTGGGATAGACCATCTCCCCAACTGGGATGAGAAGCGTACACACTTAGTCTACTCCGGAATATCGATGCCCTATATCGATAATCCAACGACCAGGGACCTGTATATGATGTTGCTTACAGACTACCCTGCCCCCACTAGTGTGACTGCCATCACGACGCTGGTAATCAAGCAAAGATCCTATGGGCTCTACTAATATGTATAAGTGATACGTTACAAGAAACATATGCACATATTAAAGTAGACACAAACCAAGTAGCATACTACCATTTTTAGCAAGACTGTATATATAACTGTGAATATCCCAAGCTTCCATTAAGTAATATACAATCTAGTATGATACAATAATGGCCCCTAGGGCATATACACTAACATTACCTGCATGATTTTCTGAATATTTTTAATGAGAAAAATTCCAACATTTTGAAAATTTTCCAGAGAATGGTTTTTCCGGGCAATCGATATTCGTTCGAAGTGTTTTAACGTCGTCTAGGTTACTCTAATTCTCTAGCTTGGCTCTGATACCACTGTTGGTTTTACCTAGCACCTCACAAGGGTTTGTAATGCAGCAAACATGCTACAGTTTAATTTTTTAAGATGCTTAGCAAACTAACCTAGGATCAAACTAGAAATTTAAAGTAACATATGAAGTAGTATCACATACTACACGTAATAAAACACTAAGTAAAGAGAATACAACCTTTGTGGTTCTCTTTGCTTGACTCCATGGCTACTTGAGACTTTGAACGGGTTTGCTTGTGATCTTCCGAGTCCACGATGATCAACCCGGAGTCCTCATTGTCCATGCTCCAAGCACCACTTGATCAAAAGATGAAGATGAAGCAAACACTCTAAACTAATTGGATAGACTAGTGTAGAATGATGATGTGGTTTGTTTTCTAAGTTCAAAACCCTATCTTTATCACTATCTCACTCACTGACAAAGTCAAGAGAGGAAGAAGATGATGGCAACTCAAGAGCTCAAGTTATGATAATTCTTATAACAAAAATGAGAATAGAAATTATATATAATTTCCACTCTCATCGTAAACCATGGATTAATAAATATCTAGATATTTACTTTGGAGAAAAGTGAGCCAGAGAAAACTAACTCATTGTTAATGCAAGGTTAAGTGTAGAGAATGAAGGATAAATATCAACCATGAATCAATTCTATTTACATTAACTCAAAAATAAATATTTAGATAAATACTTCCATCTGAATCTTGCATTGCCACCACTAATGTATCAACAACCATGATACACACAAGTGTATGCATGTATGTGTGCATGCACATCAACATGTGCATCAACATAAGCATATGCATACATGCATGCATACAATAAAGAAAAGGGTTTAAACAAGGTGAGCAACAAAGTCAATGTTAAATCAACACTTGATTTAACAAACCGGCCATATCACATACGTCCCAACCAATAGTAAATCGCCAAATTATTATACGGTATCACATACGCGCATTTAATCTGATCCCCATGCATATCACATTTGCACACCACATCGTTTTGTCTGGGCTAGGAAACTCTTCTGTGGGACTCTAAGACTCGTTAATACGCCGGCTGTGGGTGATGATCATATCAAGCACCCCCAAGCCGCAAGAGGTCAGCTAAACGTAACGGCCACCCAGGTATTGAGCGATTAGAAGAAATCAAGCGAACCTGTCAAAACTCCCGTCGAGCCAACTGGTACCACTACCGTACAGTCCGGTCTCTTCGTCAGATATGCTGTATATCAACTCTAGGGATGGCATCATCGACCCGAATAACTCAATAAGTCATGCCGATGTATGGCCTATAATAAAACTGAGAAACTACTGATAACACTTATCAGTAAATATCAACAGCCCTGGCCAGGGACTTAATGATATAGCCAATCGAGCACAGCGCAACAACAACCCCCAATACAAGGGGAGACGAAATCCCTCCTATCGCTCATTGCCTCCACATGTCTCTGGGCTGTACACAAAAGCCACCTGTTTGCACGACTCAGCAGAGCCGTGGTAGGGTGGAAATCAATGCACAGTGGGAGTACACGTGAGACTCTATGACGATCTCGGGTCTACAGACTAACCTGTACCAATGTCACCTGAGAACTGCTATCCGACGATAGATATAATACCATATAGGAGTTCTCGTCTCTTCCGTCCAGTGTACCCAGTCTCCACTGAGCACCCGCATACGATCTTGATGCCAAACATCAATTGATATGGGAACATCAATCACCCATCATATGGGTCTAGTATCATATACGCTAGTCTACTCTGGAATATCGATGCCCCGTCTCCATATACCCACGATAAGGGACTTTTCAGGATATGCTTATAAACTACACATGTCCCACTAGTATGATCTGCATCATAATCACAGTAGTCTAGAAAATATCCTCAGGGCTTTATTAACATGTACAAATGAATAAAAGCATGATCAAGTGAACATGTCAGATAAAGAGTAACCAGATAGCATACTAACATGTCGAGCAAGTAAGTCCTCTCTATATATACATGTATAAATACATCCACTATCATATAATGGCCTCTAGGGCATACATATATCCAACACAACCCCCAATACCGAGATAGACGAAACCCCACCTATCGCTCATTGCCTCCATGTGTCTCGGGACAGTACCGAAAAGCCATATGTTTGCACGACTCAGTAGAGACGTGGAAGGGTGGAAATCAAAGTACAGTGGGAGAACACACAAGACTCTATGATGATCTCGGATCTACAGACTAGCTTGTACCAGTCTCACCTGAGAACTGCTATCTGACAATACATATAATACCATATAAGAGTTCTCAGCGTGTCCGTCCACTGTACCCAGTCCCCACTGAGCACGCGTATACAATCTTGGTGTCAAACACCAATGGATATAGGATCATCCATCGTCCATCACATGGGTCAAGAATCGTATACGCTAGTCTACTTTGGAATATCGATGCCCCGTATCGATACACCGACGACTAGGGACATATAAACTACACACGTTCCACTAGTATGATCTACATCATAATCACAGTAGTCAAGCAAACATCCTCAGGGCTTTATCAACATGTACCAAATGAATAAAAGCATGATCAAGTGAACATGTCAGGATAAAGAGTAACAAGATAGCTTATTATCATGTCGAGTAAGAATGTCCTCTGAATATATATATATATATATACATGTAAAAATACATCCACTATCAAATAATGGCCTCTATGGTATACATATATCCAACAATCTCACACTTGCACTAAGGCCAATTATTGGCGTATCTCATACCCAACATCTCAAAAAGTTGCACATGATGCGGCTGAGGGGGGGCCTTGGTGAGTGAATCCGCGGTGTTATTCTTTGTATCTACTCTCCGAATCTCGATCTCGCGGCGATCAACCATCTCCCGGATCAGATGAAATCGCCTCAGGATGTGTCTGGATCGCTGATGGGACCTGGGCTCCTTGGCTAACGCTATAGCCCCATTATTATCACAATACAATGGTATTGGATTAATAATGGTTGGAACTACTTCTAGCTCCGAGACGAACTTCCTCATCCAGACAGCTTCCTTGGCGGCATCATTTGCAGCAATATACTCAGCTTCCATCGTAGAGTCTGCAACGGTATCCTGTTTGGAACTCTTCCAACACACCGCCCCTCCATTGAGGGTAAATACAAACCCAGAGATAGATTTGTTGTCGTCCTTATCACTCTGGAAGCTCAAATCGGTAAAGGCCTCCATTTGTAGATCTCTATTACCATACACCAAGAACAATTCTTTAGTCCTTCGCAAGTACTTAAGGATGTTCTTCACAGCAGTCCAGTGATTCTCCCTTGGGTTGGATTGATACCAGCTTACTACATCTAGTGCATAAAGCTATATCAGGGCGTGTACACAACATTGCATACATTATAGATCCTACGGCTGAAGCGTAGGGAATAATGCTCATGCGAGCTCACTCTTCATCAGTCTTTGGGCAGAAGTCCTTGGAGAGAGCGACTCCATGGAAAGCGGGTAAGGCACCCCGTTTGGAGTCTTCCATACTAAACCTCTTTAGGATGGTGTTGATGTACCTGCTTTGGGACAATCCCAATAACCTTTTGGTTCTATCCCTATAGATCCGAATGCCCTATATGTACGTAGCATCACCCAGGTCCTTCATCGAGAACCTTTGTGATAAGAATGATTTGACCGACTGTAGCATATGAACATCATTTCCTATCAGAAGAATGTCATCCAAGTACAATACGAAGAATGCGACAGTTCTCCCTACTGTCTTGTTATAAACACAAGGTTCATCTGGATTTTTGATGAAATCAAACTCTTTGATAACGTCTTCAAAACAGATGTTCCAACTCTGTGATGCCTGCTTTAATCCATAAATGGATTTAAGCAATCTACATGCTTTCCCGCTGCTCCCACTGTCAACGAAGCCCTCTGGCAAATCCATATAAACGCATTCTTCTAAATCAACATTTAGAAATGCAGTTTTAGAGTCCATCTGCCAGATTTCATAGTCGTAGTGAGCAACAATAGCAAGTAGGATCCGTATGGATTTAAGCATGGCTACGGGAGATAAAGTTTCGTCATAGTCCAGACCTGGACTTTGACGAAATCCTTTCGCCACAAGTCTTGCCTTATAGGTCTCCACCTGCCCATCTACACCAATCTTTCTTTTAAAGATCCATTTGCACCCTACGGGTTTTTAGCCCAGAGGGTACAACGTCCAAAGTCCATACTTTGTTGGTGTACATAGACTCCATTTCAAATCTCATAGCATCCAGCCACTTCACAGAGTCACCACTCGTGATAGCTTGCTGAAAACTAGTAGGATCATCCTCATCCATGATGCAATCTTCTCTTTCACCATCAATGAGGAAACCGTAGTATCTCTCCGGTGGGCGAGAAGTCCTACTAGATCTACGGAGTGGCTGAGGTTCATCAGTTTCAGTTGCAACAACAGGCTTAACCAAGTCGTTATTTGTAACTTTTGTTTCTAGAACCTCTTCTCCTTCTACCACATGGCCATCTGTATCATTTGTAAAAAAATCTTTTTCGAAAAATGTGGCATGCTGAGAGACAAACACCTTTTGTTCCTTCTTGTAGTAGAATAGATATCCATATGAATTCTTTGGATATCCCACAAACTTACACATGACTGACCTTGTCTCGAGTTTGTCCGGATTCTGCTTTTTGACATAGGCCGGACAACCCCAAATCTTAACTCGTTTAAGAGATGGTCTCTTCCCATGACATATCTCATATGGTGTGGTAGAAACGGTTTTGGTTGGAACCCTGTTCAACAGAAACAATACAGTCTCCAATGCATTCCCCCAAAATGAGACAGGTAACTCAACATGACTCAACATGGAACGTACCATATCTAATAAGGTCTGATTCTATCGTTCTGACACACCCTTATGCTGTGGTGTGTAAGGGGGAGTGAGCTGAGAGAGAGTACCATTCTCTTTTAGAAAATATGAAAACTCTGTACTGAAATGCTCTCCAACTCGATCCGATCAAAGTATCTTGATTCTCAATCCAGTTTGCTTTTCTACTTCATGTTTGTACTCAGTGAATTTTTCGAAAGATTCAGACTTATGCTTTATTAAAAACACATGACCGAATCTTGAGAAATCATCAATAAAATTTATGACGTAAGAAAAACCCGCCTCTAGCTTGTGTAGACATTGGCCCGCATACATCATTATGTATGAGGCCTAAGAGCTCAGTTGCTCTTTCTCCGTGTCCTGTCAACGGAGTTTTCGTCATTTTACCCTTGATACAAGACTGACAAGTCGTATAAGATTTATATCAAAGGGAATTAAATATCCATATTTATGTAGCTTGTTTAGTCTTATTTCGTTAATATGACCTAGTCTACCGTGCCAAAGAAAAGCTTCATTTATTTCTGAAAATTTTCTTTTATTAGTGTATTGTATGCTGAAAACTGTATGTTGATTTAGGACGTATATCCCGTTATTAAGTGTACCATACCTATCCAACATTTGATTCAGGTTAATGTTCATAACATTACTCTGCAATACAAAATTATATCCTTCATTTTCTAACAAAGAAACGGATATTATATTATAAAGCATAATAGGTACATAATAACATAGGTTCATAACCAATATACACCCTGATGGCAACCCCAGGTGATACTCTCCCTTGGAAACAGCATGTACATTGGAACCATTTCCAACCCGAAGAGTATGGTCACCTGTCTTCAAAACTCTGCTATTTATCAACACCTGCACAGAATTACAGATGTGAGAACCTGAACCAGTATCTAATACCCAGGAAGTAGAGTTTATAGAAAAACAGTTTTCTGTCTCAAACACACCTGAAGCAGAAGCATCACCATGCTTCTTCTTCTTAAGATCTTGGTATTCAGCATAGTTGCGCTTCTAGTGTCCCGCTTTGTGGCAGTAATAACACTCCCCTTTTTCCGATTCCCCAGCCTTGGACTTGTCTTTCCCCTTAGCCTTTTTATCTCCACCTCTAGGTTTGGTGGGTTTCTTCTTCATCTCTCCCTTGGCTTGGCCTTTGGGCGAGAGGAGGAAGATAGCTCAGCAATCAAAGCGGGAGTCTTCACTACTTTAAGTGTGCTTTCTGCACATATCAACATACTGAGAAGTTGAGGTAGTGACTTCTCCATGTTGTGCATGTTGAAATTTACTACAAATTGAGCAAAGACAGGGGGAGACTGTAAAAACAATATCAACATATTGTTCTTTCTCTATTGACCATCCGAGGTCCTCAAGCTCTTCAATAAGATCTATCATCTTCAAAACATGGTCACCTACTGGTCTGCCAGGAGCCATCCGCATCCGAAACAACTTTCGCGATACTTCGTATCGCAGGACAAGAGATTGCTCCCCATACAACTCTTTTGTATGGAGAAAGATGGATTGAACATCCATCTGCTCATGCTGCTTTTGATGTGTCTTGTCCATTGTTTCAAGCGCGAGGCATTTGGCCGTGGCACAGTCAATATCCTATGTTTTGCGGATCTCCCGATCCGCAACTGAAGATTTAGGGCCTAGGATGGGTGGGGCTGGAGCTGTGAGGACATATGATACTTTATCATAAGTTAGGGCAATGTTAATATTGCTCAGCTAGTCTTTATAATTGGTCCCATTCAGTTTATTTTTCTCTAGTAGAATCTTATGTCCGATCATTGGTATCTGCGATTAGGAGAGAGAAAAGAATATACTCAGCGAAAGCTCTTGCAGAGATCAGATTGGTTATTATCTTATCTAATCGATGTCTCCCACTACTTTTATCAAATTTTCCTTCAAACCATAAAAGGAAAACTTGCCAGGATTAATTACATTCTACAACTTCGCTAACCGTTCAGCCAGGCCAGTGTCGATACTTTGAGGGAGGTTCCCCGTGCTTTTGCATTGAACTATTTAAAATAAACCTCGTTTTCCCAGAGGCTTAGCCCCGTAGACACCTTTCTAGAGACCTAATGAATTAGCTAATTGTAAAGTGCAAAACTCACCTGGGAGCAACTCTTGCTCACAGTGGGATCGGGATCCAACCATCATATGGAAGGTATGCAATCTCATTGCAAATTTCAAATCTTGAAACTCCTGATTTGGTTTTTACCCCTAGCACTCATGACCTTGGCTATGGTCAACAAATCACAAGCACTAGTCAAGTTCTACCCGTAATTTATGATTAAATAGACCCATTCACATGGCCTTTGGCTATGGTCAACAAAGTCACATGCATATCCTAATTAATCGCATCATATGTTGTGTAGGAAGACATCACTTAACTACCGAACACTACGCCTTGGCTACGGTCAAAAAACGTAGCACGAATACTACGTACTCTACTTCCTAAAATGACGGAGGGTTGCGGATGGTTTTTAAGAAAACCTTCAACGCTTTGAACCTAATATCGTTGTAGAATCAAATGGTTTTCAAAAGGAGTGGCTTAATCTCAGTAATTTTGAAATATAGCTTTTTCGTAAAAAGCCGAGTGGGTTTAAAATTCGATTCTACAACATCTTTTAGGTTTATTTTCCTTTACATTAATCATATTAATATAGTCCCATCATTTAAGTTCTTAAGCCAACACAGAAAAGAAACGAAAATAGAACGTACGCTTATGCCATTCGCATTCGCCACAGTGTCCCGTTATGCACCGTTAGGTTACTTAATAAACGGCATAGCGGGGCGGGACTAGCGCGGATGTAAAACATAAGCAACGCTTATTATATATCATATATATAATAATACCATTGACTCATCTTACAAAGTGATCACATCACAGAATATCAACCGCAGAAGCAAAAATATGAAAATATAGGATATACTAGGAGTTCCTTATTTTGTATTTAGCGAACGATAGAAAATACGGATTCCACGATCGTGATGAATAGACAATCCCACACCCTAGACCCTTACGAGAGCGGCAAGTGACCCTACTAATTCTAGAATTAGGAGACCCGGTCTCGACTCCTCTAGATGGCCTCCCACTAGACTCTAGAACCCGGTCACTTGTGCTCCCCACCTTGGGTCTATCCTAATTCGGAAAAGTAAATAATATACATCAAAGGTGACATCATCCTCAACCCGGATGTGCCCCAATAAAAGAATATTACATGAATGAAAAAGAAAACTCTCATCTCACATAAAAGCTCCGGCCATTCAACCACGACGATCCTATACATCATGTCACAGCAACACATAACATCACATGTTATCAACGTAAGCATGTATGCGTATCCCAATTGTCGTTGATGTATACCAACGAAACCGGCGATGCACCACATACAACACTTACGGTTACAGAAATAAGTATCATATACAGCTAGACGAAGTTAAACCTTTCGATCGAATCAACAAACACCCACAAATTATTCCGAGAGCTCAACACTTGAGTAAAGTTAAGATACCCAAAAACGTGCCACAGTGTCTATGAACCAACCGTAGAAGGGTCAACCCTTGCCTCACTTATGGCACCACAGGACTGCGGCAAACCCTAAGGTTTGGCCACGGTTCCATGGTCATAATATCGAGTTAGGATTACGTTCTTCTAGAGGGTCCATAGGGATACTTGCACAACTATTCGAATATTTTTAACTTCGAAAAATCCAACACTTGGAAAATTTCAGCAAGAGTAATGAGGTGGTGTGTGATATTCATTCGAACAGTTAAACGTCGTCCAAGTTACCAATACAATGTTAAAACATACGACTACGAAACACTCCGAATAAGCCGCTAAGCAAAATTAGAATCACATGAAAATTTGGCCTAAACAAACAACACCTGAAACCCCAAAACCTACAGACCAGAGTACCAAAGCAAAACGGGACAATTCTGGGCAAGGGGGGCTGGCCAGGCTAGAATCTTTTGGTTTGGTGGCCGGTTCAAGACCGGTAGAATCACCCCGTTTTTCTATGGCGTTCTCAGTGTAACACATACAAGCTTCTACAGTTGTTTAAATAAACTTTTTTAGCCATTTTCAAATCGACAGAGACGCTTATTTCAGGGTTCTGTTTTGTTAGTTTGGAGTTGTTTCGATTTCGTAATTAATATAACATCGTCTTAGTTTCTATCTTGGCTCTGATACCACTGTTGGGTTTACCTAGCACCACACAAGGGTTTGTCTTGCATCAAACATGCTCCAATTAAATTTTTAGGGTGCTAAGTAAACTAACCTAGGATCAAACTAGAAATTTAGAGTAACAAAACATAGTATCACATATTAAAAGAGAGTCTAACACTAAGAGATGAGAAATACAACCTTTGTAGATCTCCCCTTTGTGACTCCTTGGATCAACTCGTTGTTTGGAAGGGTCCGCTTGAGTCCTTCGTTGTCCACGACGATCCACCACGGAGTACCTTGACTCAAGCTCCTTTTTTCTCTAGAATGAAGTAGAAGTGATGCGAACAGCCTAAACTAGTGGGCTAAACTAGTGTAGATTGGTGATGTGGGTTTGGATCCCACTTAAAGGTATTTTCTTTTTATCTCCTTCACTCACTTTTGAAGAGGTAGTAAGCTTTGAGGAAGAAGAAGGAGGAAATGGCTAAGCAAGCTCAAGATAATTGTTATGCCAAAAATAAAATGAATAATGAATATATGAGAGAGTCACACTCACTCAAAACCATGGTTTAAAAATATCTAGATATTTTGTTAGTGAGTTAAAGAAAGAATTAGGGATTAAACCATGGTTTGAGTCATGGTTGACTCAAGAAGAGTGTAAAAGAAATCCTACCATGATTTAATCCTAATTATCTTTAATCAATAATCAAAATATATAAATATCTTACCATGTGAGTCTTGCATAGCCAACTCTAATGTATCATCAACCATGGCACAGGTATGCATGCATGTGTGCATTCATATCAACATATGTACATACATACATTCATGCATACAACATATAAAGAAAAGGTTCTAAGTAAAATGGCTAATGGTCATTAATATTAAATCAACTATTGATTTAATAAACCAGTCATATCACATACGACCCGACCAATAGAAAACTTCAGATTATAATGCGGTATCATATACACGCATTTAATAAAGAACCCGCGCATATCACCATATGCACCCCGCATCGTTTCGCTTGAGCTAGGTAACCCCTTTGAAGGACTCTAAGACTCGTCAATACGCCGACAGTAGGTGATGATCATATCAAACTCCCACAAGCCGCAAGCGGCAAGCTAAACGTAACGACCACCCGCTTATTGAGCGAGCAGAAGAAAAACAAGTGAACTTGTCAAAACTCCTGTCGAGCCAACCGGTAACACTTACCGTACAGTCCGGTCTCTTCATCGGATATGTTGCATATCGACTCTAGGGATGGTATCGTTGACCCTAATAACTCAAAAAGTCATGCCGATATATGGCCTATAACAGATCGAGAAACTGCTGATAACACATATCAGTAAATCTCATCAGCCCTGGCTAGGGATTTGCTGATATAGCCAATCGAGCACAGCACAACATCAACCCCCAATACCGGGAGAGATGAAACCACTCATATCCCTCATTGCCTCCATCTGTCCCGGGACTGTACCCAAAAGCCACCTGTTTGCATGACTCGGTAGAGCCATGGTAGGATGGAAATCAAAGTACAATGGGAGAACACACAAGACTCTATGACGATCTTGGGTCTACAGACTAACCTGTACCAGTGTCACCTGAGAACTGCTATTCTTCGATAGATATAATATCACATAGGAGTTCTCAGCGAGTCCGTCCAGTGTACCCAGTCCCCACTGAGCACCCATATACAATCTTGGTGTCAAACACCAATGGATATGGGATCATCCATCGCCCATCACATGGGTCAAGAATCATATACGCTAGTCTACTCTGGAATATCGATGCCCCATCTCGATACACCGACGACTAGGGACATTTCAGGATATGCTTATAAACTACACACGTCCCACTAGTATGATCTGCATCATAATCACAGTAGTCAAGCAAATATCCTCAGGGCTTTATCAACATGCGCCAAATGAATAAAAGCATGATCAAGTGAACATGTCAGGATAAAGAGTAACCACACAGCAAACTATCATGTCGAGCAAGAATTTCCTCTGAATATATATATACATTTAAAAATACATTCACTATCAAATAATGGCCTCTAGGGCATACATATATCCAACTGTTATTGACGAAAACCTTTTACTACAAGTCTATCTTTGAAAGTCTCAACTTTTCCCTCTACACCATGAATCTTCTTATGATCCATTTGCTCCCGATTGGTTTTACCCCTTCAGATGCAACGTTCAAAGTATTACTTTTTTAGTGTACATGTATTCCATCTCTAATTGCATAGCATCCAGCCATTTCATAGAGTCCCTACTCATGATGGCCTGCCCGAACCTGGTTGGGTCATCATCTACCAAGATGCAATCCTCGCTCCCACCGTCACCGAGGAAACTGTAGTATCTTTTAGGTGGATGAGGAACCCTACCAGATTCGTGAAGAGGCTGAGGTTCGTTGGAGACTATTGGATCCTTTGGTTTCACCAAATCTGTAGGGTTCCTAGGCACCCTAATGAGGTCTCACAAGGCATCAACCATGCCAATTTCAAAAAATCTAGGTGCCGAGAAACCCGACTACGGATCGTTTGCTAGAAAACTAGGCGAAAAACAATCTAGTTAACACTTAACTAAGAGATACGGAAATACAACCTTTGTAGATCCGGTTCTCCACCTCCTTGGCTCCATGATGAAGTCCTCTCCGCTGTCCAAAAAGAATCCGGGCTCTAGCGTCGGCTTCATCGGAGAATAGGAGAGCTAGGTCGTCGATGTCCATGCCGAAGATGATCTACGTCGAGGCATCGCTAGATCAAGCTCCACCTTCACCAAGCCATGAAAACTTGTGAAGGAAACACACTCTACTACTTGGCAAGAGGTAGAGGATGAAGAAATAGGAACTGGGTAGACTTTAGAATTGGATTTCTCACTCTTTATCATCAATCACCATAGATGACATTGCTTTCTTCACTTGAAGAAAAATGAGGAAGAAGAAGATAATAGTTATGATAAGTTAATTAAAAAATGAAATGAATAATCAAACTTTATCATAACAAGACCATGGTTAATTGTAGAGAGTTAACTCAAGTTAGATGAATGGTTAGGGTTTGTATAAGAAGACAAAATGGTTGCTATGGTCAAAGTTCATGAAGCTTCAAAGAATACAAACAAAATAGCAACCATTTTCTCATTTCCTTTTTCCTTTTTCCAAAAAGAAAAAGATTAATAAATGAATAAGGAAATCAAAACCCTAATTATCCACTTAAAACATGGTTTAATTCTTTACATTTAACCAAAATGCATGTATCATCAAACATGATACAATCTAGTGCACAAAATCATATCGCATATGTAATGCGCACATCCGAGTGAGAAAATCCATTATAAAGTGAACCGATACTAGTTAATGCAAAGTAATATATCAAATATATAATTATACATTAAATCATTAAATCAACACTTGATTCAATGATCCGGTCATGTCGCACATAACCGACTGGTATCAATAGTAACAACTTATCGAATCAACACTTGATCCGATAACCCGGCTATATCGCATATAACCGATCAATGTCACATCGGGAGAATCGAATGCAGTATCACATACTGGTATTATTCTCGGTCCCGCACATATCTCATATGCGCTCCTATTTCGTTTCGCTTGAGCCAGGAAACCTCTATGTAGGACTCTAAAGACTCGTCAATACGCCGGCAGCAGATGATGATCATATCAAACACCCACAAGCCGCAAGCGGTCTGCTAAACGTAACGGCCACCCGGGTATTGAGCGATCTGAAGATCGACGAGCAAGCCCGCTCACACTCCAGTGAATCCAACCAGTAACACTACCGTACAGTCCGGTCTGATCATCTGATATGTCGCATATCTTGCCTAGGGGTGGTAAACGTCAGACCCCAATAGCTCGATAAGTCGTGTCGATATGAGGTCTATAACAATTCGAGATACTACTGGTAACACTTACCAGTAAATCTCAGCAACCCTGGCCAGGGATTTCCGGTTATAGCCAATCGAACACAGCGCAACATCAACCCCCTATACTGGGAGAGACGAATCCCCTCCTATCGCTCATTGCCTCCATGTGACTCGGGACTGTACCCAAAAACCACCATTTTGCACGCCCTCTTGGACGTGGTAAGATGGAAATCAAAGCACAGTGGGAACCACACAAGACTCTATGACGATCTCGGGTCAACAGACTACTCTGTACCAGTGTCACCAGAGAACTGCCATCTGACGTGAGGTATAATACCATCTGGGAGTTCTCGGCGAGTCCGTCCAGTGTACCCAGTCTCTACTGAGCATCCGTATATCATCTCCGATGTCAAACACCAATGGATATGGGATCATCCATCGCCCATCTATATGGGTCGAGAAGGTACACGCTAGTCTACTCTGGTATATCGATGCCCCGTCTCGATATACCCACGACTAGGGACTTTGAAGGATGTACTTATGGACTACCATGTCCCCACTAGTATGATCCGCATCACAGTCCAGGTAGTCAAGTACACATCCTAAGGGCTTTACCAACATGTAATAGAGAGACACCCAGTATACACGTTAAGGTAAAGTTCAACCAGATAGCATACTATCATGTCGAGCAAGAAAGTCCTCCCTATATATGTCCCAGCATCCACTACAATGTACATCCTATGTACAGTAATGGCCTCTAGGGCATACATATAACTAACAATTTCCCACTTGCACTAGGGCCATCTGTAGCAGTGGTTGTAGTATCTCATACTCAACCATCCCATAAAAGTCTCTCTCTGGGAACAGGCCTTTGTGAGTGGATCCGCTGTGTTGTCCTCTGAGTCTACTCTCCTAACCTCGATCTCCCTGGAGATCAACCATCTCCATGATCAAGTGATACTGCCTTAGAATATGTCTGGATCACTGATGGGACCGGCGTTCCTTGGCATAAGCCACAACTCCATTGTCACACAATGGGAGGAACATAGTTCATCTCATGAACCAATATACACCCAAACAGCCTCTTTGGTAGCATCTTAAGTAGCGATGTATCCAGCCTTTATCGTCTAGTATGTCACGGTATCTAGCTTGGAACTCTTCCAACATACCGTCCCTTTACTGAGGGTAAAGACAATGCCTGCGACTGACATTCAGTCGTCTTTATCACCCTAGAACACTTCCAGTGATTCTCCCCAGGATCGATTGATACCATCTCACTACTACTAGTGAGATTCCTAACATCCAATTAGATCTATCTCATAGATCCAAAATCCAGGATTTAGTAGGTATCACTTTGATCCTATGTGGATAATCATTGTGATAAGCGGAGATTGATCGAGCGTAGCATAGGAAACTCCTTCCCTATCAAGAGTATGTCATCCACGTACTCTACGAGGATCATCACCATACTCCCTACTACCTTTTTGTTTATACAAGGTTCATCTACCATTTTGATCATGTCAAACTCTTTGACTAATGCATCAAAACAGACGTTCCAACTCCGCGATGCCTGGTTTATCATATAAAACATCTTGCACACGTTTCCGCTGCTCCCACTGTCTACGAAGCCCTCTGGCTGTGTACTTATAGACGCTCTCTTCTAAAACATCATTTAGAAAAGCTGTCATGACACCCAACCACCAGATATCGTAGTCATGGTCTGTAGCCGTGGCAAGTAGGATCTGGATGGACTTAAGCATAGATCCTTAGAAAAGGTTTCATTATGATCCATATCTGGTCAATGATGAAAACCCTTAACAAGTCTAGCTTTGAAAGTCTCAACTTTTCCATGTACACCAAGTAATCTTCTCAAGATATACTTGCTCCTGATGGGGATTTAACCCTTCAGATATAGCAACCAAAGTCCATACTTTGTTGGTGTATAAGGATTCCATCTCAGATCGATAAACATCCAGCCATTCTCACAGAGTCCTACTCCTGATGGCCAGCTCGAAACTAGTTGGGTCATCATCTCATGATGCAATCCTTGCTCCCACTATCATAGAGAAACCGAAGTATCTCTCAGGTGGGTGAGGAACCCTACTAGATCGGCGGAGAGGCTTAGGTTCGTTGGAATCTACTGAATCCTTCGGTTCTACCAAACCATCTGCTGTAGTTTGTATAGCTGGAACCTTTCCAGTTCTACATTATAGACTTTGCCTCGAGCTTGTCCAGATTTTGCTTTTAGACATAGGCCGGACAACCCCAAATCTTAACTAGCTTAAGACATGGGCTCTTCCCTTTCCATATCACATATGAAGTGGTAGGCAACTGATTTGATCAGAACCCTATTCAATAGGTTTGCAGCTTCTCAAGTGCATAACTCCCTTAAGGAAAAAGGTAACTCAGTAGTACTCATCATAGAGCACACCATATCAAATAGGGTGTATCTTCTCCGCCCTGACATACCATCGTGCAATGGTGTATACGGAGGAGTAATGCTGAGAGAGAATCTCATTCTCCTTTAGAATAGTCCAGGAATTCCATGCACAAGTATTCTCCTCCCTGATCACATCAAAGGACATAATACTTATACCCTTATTTTGGTTCTCTACTTCTAACTTATATTCTGTGAATATCTCAAAAGGTTCGGACTTGTGTTTCAACAGGAACATAGGTCTGAAACTCGAAAGATCATCAGTGAACGTAATGAAGTATAAAGAACCAGTCCTGGCATGTGTAGACAGGGGACCTACATACATCAACATGTATCATCCCAAGAGTTCATTAACTCTTTCTCTGTTTCCAATAAACAGAGCTGGTGTCATTATATCTTTGTGACATGACTGGCAAGTTTCACAAGATGTAAATTCAAACTGATTTAAATATGCATCTGAATGTAACTTCAGCCAGTCGGGTCGCATTGATATGACCTAGTCTACAATGCCTCAAGAAGGATTCGTTCATTTCTGAACTCTTCCTCTTGTGTGTGTTCCATATACTAAGAACTGTAGTTTGATTTAGAACATCAACGCTTTTAGATAACGTGCCTGAACCGATCAACTTTTGATATAGGAAATGTTCAAAACATTATCCAACAATACAAAATTATATCCTTTCTTTACTAATAAAGAGACTGATATGATTTTGTATATCAGGTTCGGTATCTAATAACATTCGTTCAGAATCAATGTATTGGTAATACATGGTGACAGTGACCAACAGACTTGGCTGCAACACTTGCCCCGTTTTCTGCCTCATGAAACTTATCACCCGTTCTCAGTTCTCTACCTTTCTGTAGCCCTATGTAACAGATTACATATCTGGGATCCTGATCTGGTATCACATACCCAGGACGTAGAGGATACAGAGAAACAGTTCCTTATAACGAACACACCCGAAGATGATGCATCAGCATGCACTCTCTTCGTTTGGGCGGCACGGGAAATCTGGTATTCCCCAATTTCCTGCTCTGTCTTATAACAATTATAAGTTGGAGCGGGACCAACGTTCCCCAGCTCAGTATAACAAGCGGGTTCGGTCAATAATCCGTATTATTATCTTGATTAAGGCGTGATATGGTCGCTACCAGGAAAGAGAGAGAAGAAAACACTCAGCGTGCGCTCTTGCAAGAATAGATTGGTTATTATTTTATCTAATCAGGATGGCTCCCACTGTTTTTTATCAAATCTTCCTTCAAACCCTAAAAGGAAAGACTAGCCAGGATTAATTACACACTACAAGTTCGCCAATCTTTCAGCCAGGCCAGTGTCGGTACTTTGAGGGAGGTCCCCCGTGCTTTCGCACGAACCTAATTAATGTAAACCCCGTTTTCCCAGAGGCGTAACCCCGTTGACACCTTTCTAGACACCTACTTGATCGGCTAATTGTAATGTATAAAACTCTCCCAGGAGTAACTCTTACTCGCAGCGGGTATCGGGATCCAACTATCTCATAGAAGGTATGCAATCTCATTGCAAATTTCAACACTTGAAATTCCCGATAATATTTTGCCCCTAGCTCGCTATGACCTTGACGCATGCCAAACAACCCAAAGTCTGCTAGTCAAGTTCAACCCGTACATTTCTTGATTGAATTAAACCCACCCGCACGACCCTTGACGCATGCCAAACAACGCCGTACAAATACCCTAATCCAATCGCATCGTATGCTAGCAGATAAGCACTAGTTAGCTACCGTACACAACGCCTTGACGCATGCCAAACAACCGCAGCACGAATACTAACTAGTACTTATCTGAAATGACGGAGGGCTACGACAGGTTTTTCTAAAAACCTATTGCGTAATGAACATGATATCATTGTAGGATCGAATGAATTTTAAAATGGAGTGCTTTTGAGGCTTTTCTAGTTTTGCTAAAGGAGTCACTCCCGGTGAAGGGATCGTCGGTCCTTTCCTCGTCGAATGAGGTGCGGGATATATCATATATATCACTGTGCAAAGCAAAAACTCTTAAAAGCAATCAAAAGACAAACCGAGTGTGTAGCATCTGTCAGGTATTGCTAAAGGAGTCACTCCCTGTGAAGGGATCTCGGTCCTTTCCTCATCGAATAAGGTGCAGGATATTTCATATATACCTCTGTGCAAAGCAAGAACTGTAGCTACCTGTTTTATTTTGAAATTCGATTCTACAACATCTTAGGTTTCTTTTTATTTCATTAATCACATTAATGAAGTCCCATCAATAAAGTACCTAAACATCACAGATAAATACGACGTACACTTATGCCATCCGCATTCGCCTCGATGTCCCCTCGTCCACCGTTAGGTTAGGTAACTAACGGCAGAGCGGGGCAGGGCTAGCGCGGGTGTAAAATATAAGTAACGCCTATATAATATATCATATACACTATATACAGCATCTATCACAGAACATCACATGATCACATCACAGATATCGCAGCAGAAGAATCATATGAAATATTGGATATACTAGGACGTCCATGTTTTCAATACGAGCCAGTATAAAACATGGATTCCACGGTCGTGATGAATAGCCAAACCCACACCCCTAGACCCCTACGAGAGCGGCAAGCAACCCTGCCAATTCTAGAGTTAGGAGACCCGGACTCGACTCCTCGAGTTGGTCTCCCACTGGACCCCAGAACCCGGTTACTTGTGCTCCCCTCCTTGGGTCTATCCTAGTGCGGAAAAGTAAATAATATACAAACGGTGACAACTTCCGCAACCTGGAAGCGCCCCAATAAAAGAATATTACATACAAGTTTTTACATGAATGAAAATGAAAAACACTCATCTCACATAAAATCCCCCGGCTATTCAAACACGACGATCCAATATAACATATCCAGCAACACATAACATCACATGTCATCAACGTAAGTAAATATGCGCATCCCAATTGTCGTTGACATATAGCAACGAAACCGGCGATATCACATATTACACTTACGGTCACAGAAAAGAAAGTGTAAAACTACAACAGTTGGAATCCGCAACCTCTTTAGACATCACATGCCTAATCAAATGAATTACTTAGACATCGCATGCCTAACAATTATAAACCCCGCAATTTAGTTGTTGGGTTAGCATAGCACCTCATGAAGGGTATGGAAGCATCATATGAACCAAATATGTATTCTTTAGGGTGCTAAGCTAATGAACATAGAATCGTTCCTAGAATCGATTAGGGTTTCAAATTTTTCCATATCAACATATGAAAGATAAGCTAGGGTTTAGAGACTACAACCTTTGTAACTCCCTACGCTAGACTCCTCGGCTACTTGGGGGTTGTAAAAACTCCGCTTGAACCCCTCGACGTCACCGATGATCCACCCGGAGTCCGCTTTGTCCAAGCTTGCGACTTTCTCCGATCAAGTGAACGGAATCAAGTTAACACCCTAAACAAGTGGGCTATACTTGTGTAGAATGGTGTTGTGGTTCTCTTTCTCACTTCAAAATCCTAACTTGTTGATTATATAGCTCACTACAAAAATCTAGAGAGCTATGAAGGAGGAGGAAGAAGATAATGGCAATATTGAAGAAGATGATAACTATCTCACTTATTGAAAATAGAAAAATATATCAATATATCTTTTCCATCTATCATCTCAAACCATGGTTGAATCATTATTGTACTAGAGTTAAAGCACAAAAGGAAATTAACCAAAGGTTAAAAGGTGGGTGAGAATGGTTAAGTCAAAAGAAGAGTGTGGAAGAAAACAATAATGAACCTTTTATGTTTAAATATAAATACAATAATAATTCATCAAAAATACCATGGTGTGAGTCTTATATTGCCACCATTTTCATATATATCCAACCATGATAAATGTATTTATGCATGTATGTATGTATACATATCCATATGTGCATGAAACTAGAATGAAAGAAAAACATACATGCATTCATACATCCATCCAACACAAGAAAAGGATTTCTAGTGAGAAACTAATGGTTAAATGATAAATCAACACTTGATTTACCAATTCGGCCATATCTCATATGACCCCCACCAAAAGCAAGCTGCCCGATCAATATACGGTATCCCATACGCGCATTTTAATCGGGTCCATGCGCATATCGCATACGCGCACCACAACGTTTCGCCTGGACTAGGAAACTCCATTGTGGGACTCTGAGACTCGTCAATACGCCGGCAGTGGGTGATGATCATATCAAGCACCCCCAAGCCGCAAGCGGTCAGCTAAACGTAACGGCCACCCGGGTATTGAGCGATCAGAAGAGAACAAGCGAACCTGCTACAACTCCCGTCGAGCCGATCGGCGACACTTCCCGTACAGTCCGGTCTCCTCGTCTGATATGTCACATATCAAGTCTAGGGGTGGTAAACGTCAGACCCCAATAATCGATAAGTCGTGCCGATGTGAGGCTCATAACGGGTCGAGAAACTACAGGTAACACTTACCAGCAAATCTCTGATCAGCCCTGGCCAGGGACTTCCCTGTTACGGCCAATCGAGCACAGCGCAACATCAACCCCCAATACCGGGAGAGACGAAACCCCTCCTATCGCTCATTGCCTCCATGTGACTCGGGACTGTACCCAAAGACCACCGTTTTGCACGCCCTCATGGATGTGGTAAGGTGGAGATCAAAACACAGTGGGAATCACACAAGACTCTATGACGATCTCGGGTCTACAGACTAACCTGAACAAGTGTCACCTGAGAACTGCCATCTGACGTGAGGTATAATACCATCTGGGAGTTCTCGGCGAGTCCGTCCGGTGTACCCAGTCTCCACTGAGCACCCGTATACCATCTCTGATGTCAAACACCAATGGATATGGGATCATCCATCGCCCATCACATGGGTCGAGAAGCGTATACGCTAGTCTACTCTGGTATATCGATGCCCCGTCTCGATACACCCACGACTAGGGACCTTGAAGGATGTACTTATAGTCTACCATGTCCCCACTAGTATGATCTGCATCATAGTCCAGGTAGTCAAGTACACATCCTAAGGGCTTTACCAACATGTAACCATAAGACAGTTTAAAGAGACTAGTGTACATGTTAAGATAAAGAGTAACCAGATAGCATACCATCATATCGAGCAAGAAAGTCATCTCTATATATGTCCAAGCATCCAATATAATATACAACATCTGTACAATACTGGCCTCTAGGGCATACATACAACTAACAATCTCCCGCTTGCACTAGGGCCAGCTGCTGTAGTATAGCATACCGAGCATCCCGAAGAGTCTCTCAAACTGTGTCTGGGGAATGGCCTTCGTGAGTGGATCCGCCGTGTTGTTCTTCGTGTCAACTCTCCTGACCTCGATCTCCCGCCGATCAACTATCTCCCGGATCAGGTGATACCGCCTCAGAATATGCCTGGATCGCTGATGGGACCTGGGTTCCTAGGCCAAAGCCACCGCTCCATTGTTATCGCAATACAAAGGTATTGGACGCTCAATGGATGGAACCACTCCAAGTTCAGTAATGAACTTCTTGATCCAGACAGCCTCTTTGGCAGCATCGTTGGCAGCGATGTATTCAGCCTCCATCGTCGAGTCTGCCACAGTTTCCTGCTTGGAACTTTTTCAGCTAACCGCCCCTCCGTAAAGGGTAAAGACAAAGCCCGACTGCGACTTAGAGTCGTCCTTATCACTCTGGAAGCTCGAATCGGTAAAGGACTCCACTTGGAGCTCTCCGTTACCATACATCAAGAACATATCTCTAGTCCTTCGTAAGTACTTGAGAATGCTCTTCACAGCTGTCCAGTGACTCTCTCCAGGATCAGCTTGATACCTGCTCACTACACTTAGTGAGTATGCTACATCGGGTCTGGTACATAGCATCGCATACATGATAGAGCCTACTGCCGAAGCATAGGGTATCCCTTGCATGCGAGCTCTCTCCAAATCAGTCTTGGGAGACATCTCTTTGGAGAGAGTGACTCCAGAGATCGTGGGTAAGTTCCCACGCTTGGACTCTTCCATACTAAACCTCTTTAGTATGGTGTCAATGTACCTGGATTGGGACAATCCCAAAATCCTTTTGGATCTATCTCTATAGATCCTAATCCCCAATATGCAGGAGGCATCACCAAGATCTTTCATTGAGAATCTTTGTGATAAGAAGAGCTTGACCGATTGCAGCATAGGAATATCATTTCCTATCAAGAGTATGTCGTCCACGTACAATACGAGGAAGACAACCTTACTCTCTGCCACCTTCTTGTAGATACAAGGTTCATCTGGATTTTTGACGAAATGAAACTCTTTGATAACGACGTCAAAACAGATGTTCCAACTCCGCGATGCTTGCTTTAATCCATAAATGGATTTAAGCAGCTTGCACACCTTCCCGCTGCTCCCACTGTCTATGAAGCCCTCTGGCTGAGTCATGTACACGCACTCTTCTAAATCATCATTTAGAAAGGCGGTCTTAACATCCATATGCCAGATTTCATTATCATGGTAAGCAGCGATGGCAAGCATGATCCGGATGGATTTAAGCATAGCCACTGGAGAAAAGGTCTCGTCATAGTCCACACCTGGTCTTTGACGAAAACCCTTTGCTACAAGTCTAGCTTTGAAAGTCTCCACTTTCCCATCTACACCAAGTTTCTTCTTGAAGATCCACTTGCTCCCAATGGGTTTTACCCCTTCAGGAGCAACGTCCAAAGTCCATACTTTGTTGGTGTACATGGATTCCATCTCAGACCGCATAGCATCCAGCCATTTCACTGAGTCCCCACTCGTGATGGCCTGCTCGAAGCTAGTTGGGTCATCATCCTCCATGATGCAATCCTCGCTCCCACCGTCCATGAGAAAACCGTAGTATCTCTCAGGTTGGCGAGGAACCCTACTAGATCGGCGGAGTGGCTGGGGTTCATCGGGAACTACGGAATCCTCTGGTTCCACCATATCTTCTGTTGTAGCTTCTGCAGCTGGAACCTCTTCCAGTTCTACCTCATGACCACTAATCTCTTTTTCAAGAAATTCCTTTTCTAAAAAGGTGGCATGCCGAGAAACAAACACTCTTTGTTCCTCAGGGTGGTAGAAGATATACCCTTGAGAATTCTTGGGATATCCTACAAATTTGCAAAGAACAGACCGTGCCTCGAGTTTGTCCAGATTTTGTCGTTTGACATAGGCTGGACAACCCCATATCTTAACATAGTTAAGACATGGTCTCTTCCCTTTCCATATCTCATATGGAGTGGTAGGCACAGATTTGGTGGGGACCATATTCAATAGATGTATGGTTGTCTCAAGCGCATACCCCCAGAAGGAAATAGGTAACTCGGCTGTGCTCATCATAGAGCGCACCATATCTAATAGGGTGCGGTTCCTCCGTTCTGATACACCGTTGTGCTGTGGTGTATATGGAGGAGTCAGCTGAGAGAGAATCCCATTCTCTTTTAGGAAGTCCAGGAATTCATTGCTCAAGTATTCACCTCCTCGATCAGATCGAAGGATTTTAATACTCTTTCCGGTTTGGTTTTCGACTTCTAGTTTATATTCTCTAAATTTCTCAAAAGCTTCAGACTTGTGTCTTATTAAGTACACATGTCCGTATCTTGAGAGATCGTCAGTGAATGTAATGAAGTACGAAGAACCATCCCTGGCATGTGTAGACATGGGACCACATACATCACTATGTATTCGTCCCAAGAGTTCGGTAACTCTTTCTCCGTGTCCCGTAAACGGAGTTTTGGTCATCTTGCCTTTGAGACATGACTGGCAAGTGTCATAAGATGAAAGTTTGAAAGGTTTCAAATATCCATCCTTAAGCAACTTAGCCAGTCGTGTCACATTGATGTGACCCAGTCTACAATGCCACAAGAAGGATTCGTTGAGTTCAGAACTCTTCCTCTTGTGTGTGTTTGTTATGCTCAGAACTGTTGATTGATTTAGAACATAAATGCCATTGCATAACGTGCCTGATCCAACCAACTTTTGGTTACGGAAAATGTTCATAACATTGTCCTGTAATACAAAATTATATCCCTCTTTACTTAATAAAGAAACCGATATAATGTTGCATATCAGGTTCGGCATGTAATAGCATTCGTTCAGAACCAATGTATTACCAGTTGGTAATACAAGGTGATATTCCCCGACAGTCTTAGCTGCAACAATTGCACCATTTCCAACTCTAATGTCTTTATCACCTTCTCCAAGTTCTCTACCTTTCCTTAGCCCATGTAACTGATTACATATATGGGATCCTGACCCGGTATCTAATACCCAGGACGTAGAGCAAATAGAGAAACAGTTCTCAGTAACGAACACACCCGAAGAAAATGCATCAACTTGTACTTTCTTCAAACGGGTGGCATGGGAATCCTGGTATTCCCCTATATCCTGTTCATTCCTATAACTCTTATAAGAAAGAACGGAACCAACGTTCCCCAGCACATTATAACATGCGGGTTCGGTCAATACATCCATATTATTATCTTTATTAGGGCATGACATGGTCGCTACCTGGAGAGAGAGAGAAGAAAACACTTTAGCGTATGCTCGTGCAAGATCAGATTGGTTATTATCTTATCTAATCAGGATGTCTCCCACTGCTTTTTATCAAATCTTCCTTCAAACCCTAAAAGGAAAGACTAGCCGGGATTAATTACACACTACAAGTTTGCTAATCTTTTAGCCAGGCCAGTGTCGGTACTTTGAGGGAGGTCCCCCGTGCTTTCGCACGAACCTAATTAATGTAAACCTCGTTTTCCCAGAGGCGTAACCTCGTTGACACCTTTCTAGACACCTACTTGATCAGCTAATTGCAATGTGTAAAACTCTCCCAGGAGTAACTCTTACTCGCAGTGGGTATCGGGATCCAACTATCTCATAAAAGGTACGCAATCTCATTGCAAATTTCAACACTTGAAACTCTCGATAATGTTTTTGCCCCTAGCGTGATATGACCTTGACGAAAGAGAACAAACCACAGCCCGCTAGTCAAGTTCAACCCGTACATTTCTTGACTGAATTAAACCCACCCGCACGACTCTTGACGAAAGCCAACAAAGCCGTACGACTACCCTAATCCAGTCGCATCATATGCAGTAGATAAGCAGCACATAGCTACCGCACACTACACCTTGACGAAAGCCAACAAATGTAGCACGAATACTATATGCAACTTATCTGAAATGACGGAGGGCTACGACAGGTTTTTCTGAAAACCTATTGCGTAATGAACTTGATATCGTTGTAGGATCGAATGAATTTTGAAATGGAGTGTTTTTGAGGCTTTTCTAGTTTTGCTAAAGGAGTCACTCCCGGTGAAGGGATCTCGGTCCTTTCCTCGTCGAATGAGGTGCGGGATATATCATATATATCACTGTGCAAAGCAAAAACTCTTAAAAGCAGTCAAAAGCAAACCGAGTGTGTAGCATCTGCCAGTTATTGATAAAGGAGTCACTCCCGGTGAAGGGATCTCGGTCCTTTCCTCATCGAATAAGGTGCAGGGTATATCATATATACCGCTGTGCAAAGCAAGAACTGTAGCTACCTGTTTTATTTTAAAATTCGATTCCACAACATCTAAGGTTTCTTATCTTTCATTAATCGCATTAATGAAGTCCCATCATTTAAATACCTAAACATCACAGATAGATATGACATACACTTATGCCATCCGCATTCGCCTCGATGTCCCCTCGTGCACCGTTAGGTTAGGTAACTAACGACAGAGCAGGGCAGGGCTAGCGCGGGTGTAAAACATAAGTAACGTCTATATAATATATCATATATACTATATACTGTCCATCACGGAACACATCTCAGATAGCGCAGCAGAAGAAACATATGAAATATTGGATATACTAGGACGTCCGTGTTTTCAATACGAGCCAGTATAAAACACGGATTCCACGGTCGTGTTGAATAGCCAATCCCACACCCCTAGACCCCTACGAGAGCGGCAAGCAACCCTACCAATTCTAGGGTTAGGAGACCCGGACTCGATTCCTCGAGCTGGTCTCCCACTGAACCCCAGAACCCGGTTACTTGTGCTCCCCTCCTTGGGTCTATCCTAATGCGGAAAAGTAAATAATATACAAAGGGTGACAACTTCCGCTACCTGGAAGTGCCCCAAATAAAAGAATATTACATACAAGTTTTTACATGAATGAAAATGAAAAACACTCATCTCACATAAAAACCCCCCCGGCTATTCGAACACGACGATCCAATATAACATATCCAGCAACACATAACATCACATGTCATCAACGTAAGTAAGTATGCATACCCCAATTGTCGTTGATGTATAGCAACGAAACCGGCGATATCGACATACTACACTTACGGTCACAGAAAAGAAAGTGTAAAACTGCAATATCTGGAATCCACATTATCCTTAGACATCATAAATGCGAAATATCACATATTTCGTATTTCATGCCTACACTATATGAATTCCACATATTGTATCACATTCCAGACAAACAGACAGTATTAAAGTTTTCGAACGAACAATCAAGCACCCAAGATTCACTAAAGCTCAACACTTGAGCAGGGTTCAAAAAAATCTGCAGTGTGACACAGTAGCGGCGGTCCAGCAGTAGAAGGGTCAAGCCAACGCCTCACATGTGGCACGCCGTACTGCCCCAAACCCTAGGGTTCAAAGGGCAGTTCAAGACGGTCACATAATCGAGTTAAGGTTTGTTGTCTTCTAGAGGGACCACCGCAAAAAGACTTGCACGTATCTCCAAACTATTTAAACCCCGTGAATATTGAGTAAATGATATTCGTTCAAACACTTCAATACTTTCTAGTTTACCCGGAAAAGAAAGCGAAATGAAAATTCCGATCGAAACCACGAGGCCAAAAACATCTCCAGAATTTTTCAACAGCAGATTCAGATTAAACATACTCAGAATATAATATAGCAGGTAATGAAAATTACTGTGCAAAAAATTGTCAAAGAGCCCTTATATGGCCGCGGATGCGCGGCCTAAGCTTGCTTATGCCGCTCTTCCGCGGCCAAAGTTACTGTTCACGGCCACGAATTTTCCAGATTGTCTAATTTTTACCTGCTCTATTTTTTGAGAATTTTTAATTCTGAAAAAAGTCAGTTTTTAAAAAATTTCCAGAGAGCATCTTTAAAAGTCGTATTTTGTTTCGATCGGACTTTTTACTTCGCAAAAAGGTCGCCTAATGTTCTAGGTCGTCTCTGATACCAGTGTTGGGTTAGCATAGCACCTCATGAAGGGTATGGAAGCATCATATGAACCAAATATGTATTCTTTAGGGTGCTAAGCTAATGAACATAGAATCGTTCCTAGAATCGATTAGGGTTTCAAATTTTTCCATATCAACATATGAAAGATAAGCTAGGGTTTAGAGACTACAACCTTTGTAGCTCCCTACGCTAGACTCCTCGGCTACTTGGGGGTTGTAAAAACTCCGCTTGAACTCCTCGACGTCACCGATGATCCACCCGGAGTCCGCTTTGTCCAAGCTTGCGAATTTCTCCGATCAAGTGAACGGAATCAAGTTAACACCCTAAACAAGTGGGCTATACTTGTGTAGAATGGTGTTGTGGTTCTCTTTCTCACTTCAAAATCCTAACTTGTTGATTATATAGCTCACTACAAAAATCTAGAGAGCTATGAAGGAGGAGGAAGAAGATAATGGCAATATTGAAGAAGATGATAACTATCTCACTTATTGAAAATAGAAAAATATATCAATATATCTTTTCCATCTATCATCTCAAACAATGGTTGAATCATTATTGTACTAGAGTTAAAGCACAAAAGGAAATTAACCAAAGGTTAAAAGGTGGGTGAGAATGGTTAAGTCAAAAGAAGAGTGTGGAAGAAAACAATAATGAACCTTTTATTTCCTTTTATGTTTAAATATAAATACAATAATAATTCATCAAAAATACCATTGTGTGAGTCTTATATTGCCACCATTTTCATATATATCCAACCATGATAAATGTATTTATGCATGTATGTATGTATACATATCCATATGTGCATGAAACTAGAATGAAAGAAAAACATACATGCATTCATACATCCATCCAACACAAGAAAAGGATTTATAGTGAGAAACTAATGGTTAAATGATAAATCAACACTTGATTTACCAATCCGGCCATATCTCATATGACCCCCACCAAAAGCAAGCTGCCCGATCAATATACGGTATCCCATACGCGCATTTTAATCGGGTCCATGCGCATATCGCATACGCGCACCACAACGTTTCGCCTGGACTAGGAAACTCCATTGTGGGACTCTGAGACTCGTCAATACGCCGGCAGTGGGTGATGATCATATCAAGCACCCCCAAGCCGCAAGCGGTCAGCTAAACGTAACGGCCACCCGGGTATTGAGCGATCAGAAGAGAACAAGCGAACCTGCTACAACTCCCGTCGAGCCGATCGGCGACACTTCCCGTACAGTCCGGTCTCCTCGTCTGATATGTCACATATCAAGTCTAGGGGTGGTAAACGTCAGACCCCAATAACCGATAAGTCGTGCCGATGTGAGGCTCATAACGGGTCGAGAAACTACTGGTAACACTTACCAGCAAATCTCTGATCAGCCCTGGCCAGGGACTTCCCTGTTACGGCCAATCGAGCACAGCGCAACATCAACCCCCAATACCGGGAGAGACGAAACCCCTCCTATCGCTCATTGCCTCCATGTGAATCGGGACTGTACCCAAAGACCACCGTTTTGCACGCCCTCATGGACGTGGTAAGGTGGAGATCAAAGCACAGTGGGAATCACATAAGACTCTATGACGATCTCGGGTCTACAGACTAACCTGTACAAGTGTCACCTGAGAACTGCCATCTGACGTGAGGTATAATACCATCTGGGATTTCTCGGCGAGTCCGTCCAGTGTACCCAGTCTCCACTGAGCACCCGTATACATCTCTGATGTCAAACACCAATGGATATGGGATCATCCATCGCCCATCACATGGGTCGAGAAGCGTATACGCTAGTCTACTCTGGTATATCGATGTCCCGTCTCGATACACCCACGACTAGGGACCTTGAAGGATGTACTTATGGACTACCATGTCCCCACTAGTATGATCTGCATCATAGTCCAGGTAGTCAAGTACACATCCTAAGGGCTTTACCAACATGTAACCATAAGACAGTTTAAAGAGACTAGTGTACATGTTAAGATAAAGAGTAACCAGATAGCATACTATCATATCGAGCAAGAAAGTCATCTCTATATATGTCCAAGCATCCAATATAATATACAACATCTGTACAATACTGGCCTCTAGGGCATACATACAACTAACAATAGTCTCATCATTGAAAACACTTTTCAATATATAGTCGGGTAATTCAACAAGATTCCCGACACCCTGATCGAATGCTCGTCGCAAACTTTAGTAGGCAGCTGCACCCCCGACGGCGTCAACGAAGTGCACCAAGGCGGAACACCGCTGCCGCGAGCACCCGGATGGATGCTTTCGGTGACGGGGTTCTCCTACAGTCACTTGGTCGGGGCTATGGGGTGCAGCAGTCTATTAAGTTTACCCGGCGAGTATCCGCGTACGCTACGTGATTGCGACGGACTTTTGATCACATCAAAATTCCGTGGCAACCGATCAAGCGAGACTAAACTGCTATGTTTATAACATTCATTCAGTTATCTCATAACTGCTTGTGAATTCCAATTATTGTATCACATTCCGAATAAAATAGAAAATGTTAAACTTTCCGATCGAACATTCGAACACCCAAGTTTTCCCGATACAGCTCATCGCATGAAACAGGTTTTAAAACATTCAGTTCGTGCCTCAGTACCAACGGTCCAGCCGTAGAAGGGTCAAGCCAACGCCTCACATGTGGCACGCCGTACTGCCGCAAACCCGAAGGTTCAAAGGGCAGTTCAAGACGGTCACATAATCGAGTTAAGGTTTGTTGTCTTCTAGAGAGACCATCGCGTTACCTGCACTACTTAGAACGTTTTTAAACCTCGGAAAAATCCAACACTTGGAAATTTCCCGACAGGGGAAAAATTGGGTATTTATATCCGGTCGAACTTTTTAACATATTCTAAAATTTATCCGGAAAGCCACAAAGACAAAATTTGATACTCCGATCGAAACACCGAATCCCCAAAACAACCCCAGAAAATTCAACTCTTGAATAATATTTAAAAATACCCAGGAAAACCAGCAATATCAATTAGGAGTTACTGTGTAACATTGACTAAAGAATGAGTCCGTACGGCCGCGGATCCGCCGCACGAGCCATGCTCGTGCCGCGGAACCGCGGCAGGTTGATGGAATTACGCACTCGTATTTCACCGTTACTCTTAAAATAACCTGCTTATATTTCTGCATATTTTTAATACTGAAAAATCCCTGTTTTTGAAAATTGGACAGAGAGCATGGGTGTGTTAGGATTTCGGGTTCGTTCGGAGTTCAAAATCCGTCTAGACTTCGCCTAAGGCTCTAGCTAGGCTCTGATACCACTGTAGGGTTCCTAGGCACCCTAATGAGGTCTCACAAGGCATCAACCATGCCAATTTCAAAAAATCTAGGTGCCGAGAAACCCGACTACGGATCGTTTGCTAGAAAACTAGGCGAAAAACAATCTAGTTAACACTTAACTAAGAGATACGGAAATACAACCTTTGTAGATCCGGTTCTCCACCTCCTTGGCTCCATGATGAAGTCCTCTCCGCTGTCCAAAAAGAATCCGGGCTCTAGCGTCGGCTTCATCGGAGAATAGGCGAGCTAGGTCATCGATGTCCATGCCGAAGATGATCTACGTCGAGGCATCGCTAGATCAAGCTCCACCTTCCCCAAGCCATGAAAACTTGTGAAGGAAACACACTCTACTACTTGGCAAGAGGTAGAGGATGAAGAAATAGGAAGTGGGTAGACTTTAGAATTGGATTTCTCACTCTTTATCATCAATCACCATTGATGACATTGCTTTCTTCACTTGAAGAAAAATGAGGAAGAAGAAGATAATAGTTATGATAAGTTAATTAAAAAATGAAATGAATAATCAAACCTTATCATAACAAGACCATGGTTAATTGTAGAGAGTTAACTCAAGTTAGATGAATGGTTAGGGTTTGTATAAGAAGACAAAATGGTTGCTATGGTCAAAGTTCATGAAGCTTCAAAGAATACAAACAAAATAGCAACCATTTTATCATTTCCTTTTTCCTTTTTCCAAAAAGAAAAAGATTAATAAATGAATAAGGAAATCAAAACCCTAATTATCCACTTAAAACATGGTTTAATTCTTTAAATTTAACCAAAATGCATGTATCATCAAACATGATACAATCTAGTGCACAAAATCATATCGCATATGTAATGCGCACATCCGAGTGAGAAAATCCATTATAAAGTGAACCGATACTAGTTAATGCAAAGTAATATATCAAATATATAATTATACATTAAATCATTAAATCAACACTTGATTCAATGATCCGGTCATGTCGCACATAACCGACTGGTATCAATAGTAACAACTTATCGAATCAACACTTAATCCGATAACCCGGCTATATCGCAAATAACCGATCAATGTCACATCGCGAGAATCGAATGCAGTATCACATACTGGTATTATTCTCGGTCCCGCACATATCTCATATGCGCTCCTATTTCGTTTCGCTTGAGCCAGGAAACCTCTATGTAGGACTCTAAAGACTCGTCAATACGCCGGCAGCAGATGATGATCATATCAAACACCCACAAGCCGCAAGCGGTCTGCTAAATGTAACGGCCACCCGGGTATTGAGCGATCTGAAGATCGACGAGCAAGCCCGCTCACACTCCAGTGAATCCAACCAGTAACACTACCGTACAGTCCGGTCTGATCGTCTGATATGTCGCATATCTTGCCTAGGGGTGGTAAATGTCAGACCCCAATAGCTCGATAAGTCTAGTCGATATGAGGTCTATAACAATTCGAGATACTACTGGTAACACTTACCAGTAAATCTCAGCAACCCTGGCCAGGGATTTCCGGTTATAGCCAATCGAACACAGCGCAACATCAACCCCCTATACCGGGAGAGACGAATCCCCTCCTATCGCTCATTGCCTCCATGTGACTCGGGACTGTACCCAAAAACCACCATTTTGCACGCCCTCTTGGACGTGGTAAGATGGAAATCAAAGCACAGTGGGAACCACACAAGACTCTATGACGATCTCGGGTCAACAGACTACTCTGTACCAGTGTCACCAGAGAACTGCCATCTGACGTGAGGTATAATACCATCTGGGAGTTCTCGGCGAGTCCGTCCAGTGTACCCAGTCTCTACTGAGCACCCGTATATCATCTCCGATGTCAAACACCAATGGATATGGGATCATCCATCGCCCATCTGTATGGGTCGAGAAAGTACACGCTAGTCTACTCTGGTATATCGATGCCCCGTCTCGATATACCCACGACTAGGGACTTTGAAGGATGTACTTATGGACTACCATGTCCCCACTAGTATGATCCGCATCACAGTCCAGGTAGTCAAGTACACATCCTAAGGGCTTTACCAACATGTAATAGAGAGACACCCAGTATACACGTTAAGGTAAAGTTCAACCAGATAGCATACTATCATGTCGAGCAAGAAAATCCTCCCTATATATGTCCCAGCATCCACTACAATGTACATCCTATGTACAGTAATGGCCTCTAGGGCATACATATAACTAACAAAATCATCATCTGTTAGTTTGTCCAGCTGGAACTCCTTCCAGTTCTACCTCATGACCGCTAATTTCTTCATAAGAAATTCCTTTTCTAAAAAGGTGGCATGATGTGAAACAAAACACCTTTTTCTCCTCATTGTGGTAGAAGATATACCCTCGCAAATGTGCGGGATATCCAACAAACTTATACAGAACTGACCTTGCCTCGAGTTTGTCCAGATTTTGCTTTTCAACATAGGCTGGACAACTCCATATCTTAATTCGTTTAAGACATGGTCTCTTCCCATACCATAATGCATATGGAGTGGTAGGCACTGATTTGGACGGAACCCCATTCAGTAGGTATGCTAATTCTCAAGTGCATAACCCTCAAAAGGAAACAGGCGACTCAGCGGTACTCATCATAAAGCGCACTATATCTAATAGGGTGCGGTACCTCCTGTAACACCTTAGAATGTGTTTTGTAGCTAATTATATTTTAATATATGGTTTTCAATAAAAAGTTTACCAAATGAAGTTTTAAATATTTTATCCTATTTAATGAGTATTTTATTAGAATTTTGTTAGGCACACACATACTTGTGCATGATAACTAGGGTTGTTTTTGGGGTTAAACATGATTAGCAAATCATGGTTAACTAACCATTTGTCTTAACTTAGTTTTATGATTAGTTTAAGAGTTATGGTTGTATTTATACATGATGGTTTTTAAAATGAAAATGAATTTGGAAAATGTTTTAATATTGGTTTGAATGTTGACTTTGTGAAAGAGAGGGGGCATGGGAAGCATGGTGTGAGCCATGCCTCATTATGAGGGAAGAGAGAGAGCGGGGGGTCTTGGCTTTGTTCTCTCATTCTCTCTCACAAACCCACACACACACACACTCATCAGCATCGGTAGCAAGCTGCCCCAGCAGCAGTAACAACAACAACAACAACAAAAACAACAACAGCCCCAGCTCAAGGAGAAGCAGCAGCAACACCAGAAGCTTCAGCAGCCGCAACAGCTCCAACACCAGCATCACCATCATCAGCTCCAGCATGATCATCATCAACAGCAACATCATCATTATCATCAGCAGCAGCAGGAAGCAACAGCAGTAGCAGGAGCTCCAGCAACCTATAGAAGCTCTTCTCCACTTCTTCACCTGCTCTCTAGGGTCCTTTTGGGTATATTTCCTTAACCCAATTTCCTAGTTTGCTTAGCTTGTATGGTTTAGTGTCGGTTTGTGTTAAATTGTTAGTTTAGTGCTAGATTATGGTGTTTTTGTGGAATGTTGATTAATTGATGATTGTGTTGGTTAACCCTACTTGTTTAAGTGTTGTTAGGGTCACCTTAACTGAGTTTAACCCCAGATTACACAAAAATACCATAAGGTTTCTAAATTGTGCAATTGGTGAATTTAAAGCGATATATTGGACATCTGGAATCTGCTTTTGACCCGGACCCTACAGGATAAAATTGAGGACACTAGAGCATGTACACTAGGTCTAGATACTACCACCAGAACACGAACCCACCATTCCCAAACACGGCCGCCAATTAGTTCAGCTTGGCCGCAAATTGCGGCCAAGAAGAGGAGTTGGGTTATGGGATCTTGGCTAGGGTTGTCTTCTGTGTTGTATAGTGCTTTGGCATGTCTAGTTTTGTAAGTTTTGGCCTGTGGGAAAATCTGGGACTATAAATCGTTTTAGGTGTCCGTTGTGTTTGCGCGATACGCGCGATACGTGAGTGGGTTCTGTGATCCAGCGTATCGCGGCGTGTCGCGATGGTTTTAGACGCGTACACACACGATTCAGTGTATCGTGCACACGCGCGTTTAGTTCGCGAAGCGAGTTTCTCGTTTCGGTTCGATATCGCGTTTCGCGGAATATTTGGCTTATATATGATTTTTGTGTCTTATTTGCAGGTTTGCAGGCAGGGACTACGAACACTACTACAGGGGGGAGCAGATAGTAGGATTCACCTAGCGTGGAGCGTAGGTAAGTAGATTTAACATCTACAGGGGAATCGCCCGCATGGCGTTATGCGTCTGGGCTAGGATTCAAATACCTGTCGCACATTCTACGTCATTGTTAGAATTGCGCCTTTACCTGTTTACTAAGATATAGCTATACTGTGACTATTAGCCGTAGGGCACTGCACACATTATTGACGGTTCATGTTGCATCAGCACGGATTGTATGCTACACTCACACCGTCAATAATTGCCATGTCACACACAACCTCTTATAGATTCTATTGCTTATCACAGATGACATTACTATACCTATATACCTATAGAGTATCGTACCATTAGTGATAGGTACACTTACCCTTTACGATACATCTACAGGTATACCTTACTCATATTTTTCTTATACCCAGGGGGTATACGACATCAGTTCTTATAGGTAGATACCTACATTGCTACACCCGTATGTTACACACATATTCAGTTGCAGTTACATATTTACCCTTACTGATGTTACTTAGCTGTACCTTATTGGTTTTGCATACATCTGGTTTCAGCTACATATTCTCATTTATATGCTCGCATTTCAGATATATCGCATATGTTTATTCCTGGATTGTGCATTATTATTTGGATTTTAGATGATGTTTTCTGGATTTAGGAACCGCGGGAGTTCATGAAATTATGCATACATTGAAAAACCCGGTTTCCTTGATATGATATTTGCGCATCCACCATGAACTTTATCGGTGCTGATTATATATACCCCTACGAGGAGGCGTTGAGGCCGTAGAGGGTACATGGTGGGGCCCGGTATGGTTCCCCTCGGCAAGAAGATCGATGGATTTTGCCAATTGAGCCTTGAGGCGGGCTAGTACCTACCGGTGACAGTACTGATGACTCGGCGGGGGTCATGGAGACACCGTTGGGAGTCATGCACGTATGCATACGTCGAAAGGCGAGGGTCAGAGCTAGGCACTCGTGCTTTCGGGACAGCGTATGATACGTACCTATCAGGATTTCTGTGTCGATGCTTGGCACATTGTTTTCATGATATTTCTCTTAAACACCTTTTGTATATATAACAGGGGATTTAGCCGTTGTTATATATACCCTTACACCAATATTAGTGGAATGGGACGCTAATATATGTGTATTGCCCCCATCATATTTACATTCTCATATCCCTATTGCATGGTCATTGCATATTATTGTTATGTTACTGTTGCTTCACATAGTGATTGTACCTGCTAGTGTACTTCCCTTTATTTAGCATTTGCATGACATGTTATTACTGTAATCGCATATCTTAGATTCATGCTGTACGTACATTCCTGCGATTACCTGCATATGTTATCTACTATTCACGAGTTGGCAACTCACCCCCGTTGTGCCACAGGTGTTTCAGGTTGTTCTCCAGAGTAGTCGAGGCAGGCTATTCCTCTATCCAGCTATTCCGCTTTCAGCTATCATCTTTTGCTACAGATACCGCATCAGCTCACAGTACTACTTTGCTTAGGTGGGTTTTGGTGATTATCTGTATTTTGTATTGTACATTCGTTGTATCTTGTACTCTCTATCTACTATTGTATTGTTAACTTAGAGACTTGGTGAGGACGTTACTGTGTATTATTGTGGATTTGATGTCTTCTATATACAGTTTCCTTTCTACTGTCTCTTATTTCTTAGCTACGGCGTCGTATACTTGTGATGAGATTGTTTTCCGCCTTTGGGCCACTTTTTACAAAAAATGGGGTGTTCTTAAAATTTTAAAGAAAGAAAGTAAGACTTTTTAAAGAATTTGGGTTGTGCTTTCAAATATTTCAAAAACTTATATTATCTTTTCCGTATTTTCTTGGTTTAGATTTCTGGGTTTCGGCTTTCTTTTACCGCGTTACGTCTTTAGGCGTTGCGTAGTATTAGGGCCGTCACGGGCCAATTTTGGGTCGTGACACCTCTGCCTCGATACACCGTTGTGCTGTGGTGTATACGAAGGAGTAAGCTGAGAGAGAATCACATTCTCTTTTTGATAATCTAGGAAATCCATGCACAAGTATTCTCCTCCTCGATCACATCGAAGAACTTTAAAACTTCTACCCGTCTGGTTCTTAACTTCAAGCTTATATTACTTGAATTTCTCAAAAGTTTCAGACTTGTGTTTCAACAGGAACATATGTCCGAACCTCGAGAGATGGTCAGTGAATATAATGAAGTTTGATGAACGAACCCTGGCATTTGTAGACATAGGACCGTATAGATCACCATGTATCAGTCTTAAGAGTTTAGCAACTCTTTCTCTGTTTCCAGTAAACGGAGTTTTGGTCATTTTACTTTTGAGACAAGACTGGTAAGTATCATAAGATGAAAATTCAAACAAATTCTAGTATTCATCCTTATGTAACTTAGCTAGTCGTGTCGCATTGATATGACCTAGTCTACAATGCCACGAGAAGGATTCGTTCATTTCTGAACTACTCCACTTGTGTGTGTTCTATATACTTTGAACTGTGGTTCGATTTAAAACGTATATGCTATTATATAACGTGCCTGATCCAGTCAACTCTTGATTAAGGAAAATGTTCACAATATTATCCTGCAATACAAAATTATATCCTTCTGTAACTTAATAAAGAAACTGATGTAATGTTGTATATCAGGTTCGGTATGTAATAACATTTAGTCAAAATCAATGTATTTACCATTTAGTAATACAAGGTGATATTTGCCAAATGGTTTGGCGGCAACAATTGCATCATTCTCTAACACTTAGAGACATATCACCCAATCCCAGTTCTCTACCTTTCTGTAGCCCATGTAACAGATTACATATATGGGATCCTGGTCCGGTTTCTCATACCTAGGAAGTAGAGGTCACTGAGAAAAAGTTCTCGGTAACGAACACACCCGAAGAATATGCATCAACATACTCATTCCTCGAATGGGTCGCGTAGGAATCCGGATATTCCCCTAATTCCTGCTCGGACTTATAACAATTATAAGATAGAGCGGAATCAACATTCCACAGCTCTGTATAATAAGCAGGTTCGGTCAATCCATCCATATTATTATCTTGATTAAGGCATGACAAGGTCGCTACCAGGAGAGAGAGAGAAGAAAACAATTTGCGTATGCTCTTGCAAGATCAAAATGGTTATTATTTTATCTAATCTGGATGGCTCCCACTGTTTTTATCAAATCTTCCTTCAATCCCTAAAAGGTAAGACTGGCCGGGATTAATTACACCCTACAAGTTCGCCAATTTTTCGGCCAGGCCAGTGCCGAAAGTTTGAGGGAGGTTCTCCGTGCTTTCGCACGGACCTAATTAAAATAAACCTCTTTTTCCCAGGGGCGTAACCCCCTTAACACCTTTCTAGACACCTACTTTGATCGGCTAATTGTAATGTGTAAAACTCTTCCAAGTGTTACACTTACTTCCAGTGGGTATCGGGATCCAACTATCTTATAGAAGGTATGCAATCTCATTGCAAATTTCAACACTTGAAATTCCTGCTAATATTTTGCTCCTAGCGTCCTATGACCTTAACGCAGGCCAACAAACCATTGTCCGCTAGTCAAGTTCAACCCGTACATTTCATGATTGAATTAAACCCACCCACACAGCCCTTGACGCAGGGCAACAAAGTCGCACGACTAACCTAATCCAATCACATCACATGCAGCAGATAAGCACTAAATAGCTACCGCACACTACGCCTTGACGCCTATCAACAAACGTAGCACGAATACTAAGTAGTACTTATCTGAAATGACGGAGGGCTATGAAAGGTTTTTAAGAAAAACCTTTTGCGTAATGAACTTAATATCGTTGTAGAATCGAGTAATTTTGAAAAGGAGTGTTTTTTTTAGGGTTTTACTAGTTTAGCTAAAGAGGTCCCTCCCGGTGAAGGGATCTCGGCTCTTTCCTCATCGAATGAGGTGTTGGATATCCATGAATACCACTATGCAAAGCATGAACGAAAAAAGAAATCAAAAACAAAACCGAGTGGGTTGTAGCATCTGCTAGTTTCGCTAAAGAGGTCACTCCGGGTGAAGGGATCTCGGCTCTTTCCTTATCGAATAAGGTGCTGGATATTCTATAAGGAATACCGCTATACAATGCAAGAACTAGAGCTACAAGTTATTAAAACAGGATTCAATAACATCTTTAGCTTTCTTTTTTCATTAATCTCATTAATGAAGTCACATTATTTATGCTTCCTAAGCATCACAGAAGAAATGAAAATATAACGTACGCTTATACCATCTGCATTCGCCACCGTGTCCCGTTATGCACCGTTAGGTTAATTAACTAACGACATAGTGGGGCAGGACTAGCATGGGTCTAAAGCATAAGCAACGTTTATAATATATCATATATATAATAAAAACATTCGTCTCATCATATAAAATGATCACATCACAGAATACCAACAGCAGAAGATCACATATGAAATATTGGATATAGTAGGAATTCCGTGTGTTAAATTAATCCAGTAAAAAACATGGATTCCACGGTCGTGATGAATAGGTAAATCCACATCTCTAGACCCCTACGAGAGAGGCAAGCAACCCTCCCAATTCTAGAGTTAGGAGACCCGGTCTCGACTCCTCGAGATGGTCTCCCACTAGACTCCAGAACCCGGTTACTTGTGCTCCCTACCTTGGGTCTATCCTAATGCGGAAAAGTAAACAATATACATCAATGGTGATATCATCCTCAACCAGGAAGTGCCCCAATAAAAGAATATTACATACAAGTTTTTTCATGAATGAAAATAAAAAACTCTCATCTCACATAAAAAAACCAGGCTATTCAAAACACGATGATCCAATATAACATATCACGGCAACACATAACATCACATGCCATCAACGTAACTAAATATGTGCATCCCAATTGACGTTGGCATATAGCGACGAAATTGGCGATACACCACATATTAAACTTACGATTCCAGAAAAGAATGTGAAAACTACAACAATTGGAATCCGCAACCACCTTAGACATCATAGACCGAATGTATCACATAATTTGGATTTCATGCCTAACCAAATGAATTCTTTAGACATTGCATGCCTAAAAATTATAAACCCCGCATTATGGTCTCGATATTGAAAACACTTTTGAATAACCAGTCGGATAATTCAACAAGATTCCCGACAACTTGATCAAATGCTTGTCGGAAATTTTAGTAGACGGACGCATCCTCGATGCCGTCGACGAAGTGCACATAGGAGAAACACCGCGGCCACGGGCACCCAGAAGGATGATTTTGGCAACGGGGTTCTCCTACATTCACTTGGTCGGGGCTATGGGGCATGGCTATCTAGTAAGGTTACCCGGCTAGTATCCGCGTACACAACGTAATTGCGAAGGACTTTTGATCCACATCAAAATCCCGTAACAACCGATCACTTGAGACTAAATTGCTAGATTTATAAAATTTAAACTAGTTTTCACATAACTAATTATTGTGGATTCCAAATATTGTATCATAATCACAGATAGTTAGACGATGTTAAACTTTTCTATCGAATCAACATACACCCACATTTCTCAGAGAGCTCAACATTTAAGCGGAGTTAAGAAATACCCAGAACTTGCCACAACACTTATGGACCAACTATAGAAGGGCTAACCCTTGCCTCACTTATGGCGCCGCGGAACTACCACAAACCTTAGGGCTGCGGCGGTTCCGGCAGTCATAGAATCGAGTTAGGGTTTGGTTCTTCTAGAGGGTCCATAGAAAACACCTGCATGATTTTCTGACGATTTTAAATTTGGAAAAATCCAATCTTGGAAAATTTCCAGCAACTGAAAAAAATTGGGTATTTGATATTCGTTCAAACTTTTTAACGTCGTCAAGATTATCCGAAACGATGTTAGAATTACGACTCCGAAACACTCCGAATTGTTTTTACAGAAAGAAAACATCTCATGCAATAACAGTAAAAATAAGCAACACCTGAAACACTAGAACCCAGAGACTGGAACACCATACCAAAATGTGTCCAGAACAATGAAGAAAAACCGGCGGGGCCGGTTTTTGAGGAAGTGTTGCCGGGTCAAACCCGGTGAAAGAGGACGGTTTTGCTCTAGTGTTCATGTTACATCGTATGCAACATTCTACAACTGCTTAAAAATATTTTAGACACTACGAAAATTTCGACAAAAACTGGGTTTTATGTTTCGATGTTTCGGAGTTGTTTTGGTTTCGAAATACTACAAACATCGTCTAATTCTCTAGCATGGCTCTGATACCACTGTTGGGTTCCACAGCACCACCGCTGGGTTTCGGGAGGCATCGACCATGCCGTTTTCAAAAAATTGGCGCGCTAATGAACCCTAATCTATAATCTTAACAAGAGAATTAGACGAATCATGCATGTAAACATCTTTAGATCTAAGTGAACATGGAATACAACCTTTGTAGACCGGTCCTTCACTTCAATAGCTCCGTGTAGTAGTTTCTTTGCTCCAAGTAGTGAACTCCCGGACTCTAGAAAGGCTCCACAAGATGAACGGAACAAACTTGCTTGAAGTTTTCGAGGCCGAACATGAGCTACGTTGAGTAGACAATAACCCAAGCTATCTCTTCACTAATTAGGAATTAGTGAGGCAAACAACCTAAACTAAATGGCTAGTCTAGTGTTGGTTGATGAAGCAGGAATTTTGCTCACTTTAGAAATATTTTTCTCACTCATTTTCTTCACCTCTTAAAAAGCTAGAGAGCTTGAGGAAGGAGATGAAGAAAAGCAACCATGGAAAAAGACATGTGTAGAATGGCAACCATGGGTGAACTAATATCATATACTAACTTATGTAGAGACTAAACCATGGCTAAACAATAATGGTTAGGTTAATAAATATCTTAAGTAAAAAAAATTAGTGGACTAAGTCAATGGTTCCACAAGCTTCCACTAAGCTCCAAACCATGACTAATTTCCATCTAATTTTAATATACTTTAAATAAATAAAACCTTTCATTATCATAATCATGGTGTGAGTCTTATACACCCATGTATCAAGTATCAACAAGCATGACACATTAATATATATCACATATATATTAAGTGTACATACAAGTGAGAAAAAGAAATGCTTAAATGAGCTAATATTAGTTAATGTAAATCACTATATCAAATATGTAATTATACATTAAATTATTAAATCAACACTAGATTTAATAATTCGGCTATATCATATATAACCGACTAATATCATATGTATCAACTTATCGAATCAACACTTGATTTGATAACCCGGCTATATCACATATAACCGACCGATATCACATATCGCGAGATTAGAATATGGTATCACATACGCGTATTAATCTCGGTCCCGCACATATCGCATATGTGCTCCTACTTCGTTTATCCTGAGCCAGGAAAGCTCTATGTTGGACTCTAAAGACTCGTCAATACGCCGGCAGTAGGTGATGATTATATCAGTCACCCACAAGCCGTCAGCGGCACTAGCTGGACGTAACGGCTACCCGTGTATTGAGCGATCAGAAGATCAACAAGCAAGCCTGCTCATACTCCTGTGAATCCAATAAGTAACACTACCGTACAAGCAGGTCTCTTCGACAGATATGTCGCATATCTCTGCCTGTGGGTGGTAAACGTTATACCTCAATAGCCTGATAAGTCATGCTGATATGAGGCCCATAACTGTTCGAAAAACTACTGATAACACTTACTAGTAAATCTTATGGCCAATCAAGCATAGCGCAACATCAACCCTCAATACTGGGAGAGACAAAATCCCCTCCTATCGCTCATTGCCTCCATGTGACTCGGAACTGTAACAAAAAACCACTGTTTTGCACGATCTCTTGAATGTGGTAAGGGGAAAATAAAAGCACATTGGGAATCACACAAGACTCTATGACGATCTCGGGTCTACAGACTAACATGTACTAGTGCCACAAGAGAACTGCTATCTGACATGTGGTATAATACCATCTAGGAGTTCTCGGCGAGTCCGTTCAGTGTACCCAGTCTTCACTGAGCACCCGTATATCTTCTCTGATGTCAAACACGAATGGATGTGGGATCATCCATCGCCCATCATATGGGTCAAAAAGCATATACGCTGGTCTACTCTGGAATATCGATGCCCCGTCACGATACTCCCACGACTAGGAACATTTGAAGGACATATTTACCAACTACCTATGCCCCACTAGTATGATCTGCATCATAATCCTTGTAGTCAAGTACTCATCCTAAGGGCTTTATCAATATGTAATAGAGAGACAATAAGTGTACATGTTAAGATAATGAGCAACCAGATAGCATATTATCATGTCGAGCAAGAAAGTCCTCCCTATATATGTCCAAGCATCCACTATAATATACATTAAATGTATAATAATGGCCTCTAGGGTATACATATAAGTAACATAAGTAACCTAATGGTGCATGACAGGACCCCATAGCGAATGTGGATGGCATATGCGTACGTTTTATTTTCGTTTCTTCTGTGATGTTTAGGAAGCATAAATGATGGGACTTCAGTAATGAGATTAATGAAAAGGAAAGAAACCTAAAGCTGTTGTAGAATCAAATTTTCAAAAAGATAGCTCTAGTTATTGCTTTGCATGGTAGTGTTCTTTGATGAATATCTAGCACTTCATTCGATGAGGAAAGTGCCTAGATCCCTTCACCGGGAGTGACCTCATTAGCAAAAGCTAGCAAAAGCTAGTAAATGCTACAACCCACTCGGTTTGTTTTGAAAACTATTAGATTTTAAAAAGCGGAGCTTAAATCCCTCCTTTTCAAATCACTCGATTCTAAAACGATAACAAGTTCATTACACAAAAGGTTTTCTTAAAAACCTGTCATAGCCCTCCGTCATTTCAGATAAGGACTATTTACTATTCGTGCTGCGTTTGTTGACCTTGTCAAGGCGTAGTGTACGGTAGCTGATTAGTGCTTATCTGTAACCATATGATGTGATTGGATTAGGGTAGTCGTACGGCTTTGTTGACCTTGTCAAGGTTCGTAGGGTGGGTTTAATTCAATAAGGAAATGAATGGGTTGAACTTGACTTGAGGTTTATGGTTTGTTTACCTTGTCAAGGTCATAAATCGCTTGGGGTAAAAACATTATTGGGAATTTCAAGTGTTGAAATTTGCAATGAGATTTCATACCATCTATGAGATAGTTGGATCCCGATACCAACTGGGAGTAAGAGTTACTCCTAGGAGATTTTTGCACTTTATAATTAGCTAATCTAGTAGGTGTCTAAGAAATTTGTTAACGGTGTTATGCCCCTACGGAAACGAGGTTTTTTAATTAGTTCCGTGCGAAAGCACGGGGAGACACCCTCAAAGTACCAATACCTACCTGGCCGAATGATTGGCGAACTTGTAGGGTATAATTAATCCCAGCTAGTCTTACCTTTTATGGTTTGAAGGAATATTTGATAAAAACAGTGGGAGTCGACCTGATTAGATAAGATAATAACCAATCTAATCTTGCAAGAGCTTACGTAGTGTTTTCTTCTCTCCCTCTCCTGGTAGCGACCATGACATGCCTCCATCAAGATAATAATATGGATATATTTACTGAACCCGCTTATTATATTGAGCTGGGGAACACTGGTTCCGCTCTACCTTATAACTGTTATAAGTCTGAGCAGTAAATAGGGGAATACCCGGATTCCCATGCGACCCGAACGAGGAATGAGCATGATGATGCATTTTCTTCGGGTGTGTTCGTTACCGAGAATTGTTTCTCAGTTTGTTTTACATCCTGGTATTAGATACAGGATCAAGATCCCACATTTGTAATAAGTTACATGGGCTAAAGAAAGGTAGAGAACTGGGAATAAGTGATCATTCTCTTAGAGTAGGGAATGGTGCAATAGTTGCAGCCAAACCAGTTGGCGAATATCACTTAGTATTACCTGAAGGTAATACATTGATTCTAAACGACTATTATTACGTACCAAAAATATTGTGCAATTTAATATCAATTTCTGTATTAGATAAAGATGGATATAATTTTGCATAGGAGGATAATGTTATGAACATTTTCCTGAATCAAGTGTTGATTGGTTTTGGCATGTTAAGTAACGGTATATATGTTCTGAATAATATTATAGTTCTTAACATATAAAACACACACAAGAGGAAAAGTTCAGAAATGAACGAATCCTTCTTTTGGCATTGTAGACTAGGTCATATCAATGTGACACGACTAGCTAAGTTACATAAGGATGGATATTTGAATCCGTTCAAATTTACATCCAGTCATGTCTCAAAGGCAAAATGACCAAAACTCTATCTACTGGACATGAATAAAGAGCCACTGAACTCATGGGACTGATACATAGTGATGTATGCGGTCCCATGTCTACAAATGCAAGAAATTGTTCTGCGTAATTTATTACATTCACCGATGATCTCTCAAGATACGGACATGTATTTCTATTTAAACATAAGTCTGAATCTTTCGAGAAATTCAAGGAATATAATTGCGAAGTAGAGAACCAAACGGGTAAAAGTATTACAATCCCTCGATCTGATCGGGAGGGAGAATACTTAAGCATGGAGTTCCTGGATTATTTAAAAGAGAATGGGATTCTCTCAGCTTACTCCTCCATATACGCCACAGCACAACGGTGTATTGGAGAGGAGGAATCGCACCCTATTAGATATGGTGCGCCCTATGATGAGTACTGCTGAGTTACCTATTTCCTTTTGGGGTTATGCACTTGAGACAGCCGCATACCTATTGAATAGAATTCCAACTAAATCAGTCTCTCCCACTCTATATGTGATATGGGAGGGAAAGAGACCATATCTTAATTTCATTAAGATGTGGAGTTGTCCGTTCTATGTTGAGAAGAAAAATCTGGACAAATTTGAGGCAAGGTCATTTCTGTGCATGTTTGTAGGATATCCCAAGCATTCGCGAGGGTATATCTTCTACCACACTGAGAAACAAAAGGTGTTTGTTTCTCGGAATCCCACCTTTTTAGAAAAGGAATTTCTTATAAAAGAAATTATTGGTCATGAGGTAGAACTGGATGAAGTACCAGCTACACAAACTACAGCTGATGATTTGGTGGAGCCGGAGGATTCGATAGTCCCCAGCGAACCACAGCCACACTGTAGATCTAATAGGGTTCCTCTGCCACCTGAGAGATACTACAGTTTTCTCATAAATGGTAGGAGCGAGGATTGCATCTTGGAAGATGACGACCCAACAAGTTTCAAGCAGACCACCACGAGTGAGGACTCTGTGAAATGGCTGGATGATATACTATCTGAGATGGAATCCATTTACACCAACAAAGTATGGATTTTGAAAGTTGCTCCTGAAAGGGTAAAACCCATCGGGAGCAAGTGGATCTTGAGAAGATAATTGGCGTGGATGGAAAAGTTGTGACTTTCAAAGCTAGAATTGTAGCAAAAGGTTTTTGTCAACGACCAGGTGTGGATTATGATGAAACGTTTTCTCCAGTGCCTATGCTTAAGTCCATCCGGATCCAACTTGCCATCGCTGCATACCGTAACTACGAAATCTGGTAGATGGACGTCAAGACCACTTTTCTAAATGGTGATTTAGAAGAGAGCGTGTACACGACATAGCCAGATCGCTTCGTAGATAGTGGGAGCAACGGAAAGTTTTGCAAGCTGCTTAAATCAATCTACGGATTAAAGTAGGCATCGCAGAGTTGGAACATCTGTTTTGATGTGGCAGTCAAAGAGTTTGGCGTCATCAAAAACGTAGATGAATCTTGTATATACATGAAGGTTGTAGAAAGTAAGATTATTTTCCTCGTATTGTACGCGGATGATATACTCTTGATAGGAAACGATGTTCCTATGCTATACTCGATCAAGCACTTCTTATCACACAGTTTCTCCATGAAAGATCTGGGTGATGCCTCCTACATCCTAGGATTAAGATCTATAGAGATAGATCTAAGCAGATGTGTCATACTTACTAGGTGTAGTGAGTAGGTGTCAATTAGATCCTGGGGAAAAACACTAGACAGCTTTGAAGAACATTCTTAAGTACTTGAAAAGGACTAAAGAATTATTCTTGGTGTATGGTAATGGTGAACTCCATGTGGTGTCCTTTACCGATTCGATCTTCTAGAGTGATAAGGACGACAGTAAGTCAGACTCGGATTTTGTCATTACCCCAAGTAGAGGAACGGTATGTTGGAAGAATTCCAAAATAGATATCGTAGCATACTCGACGATGAAAGCTGAAACATCGCTACCAATGATGATGCCAAAGAGGCTGTCTGGATGAACAAGTTCATGAGATGAACTTAGTGAGGTTCCTATGATTAAGCATCCACTAATTGTGTATTGTGATAACAATGGAGCTGTGTCTTTGGCTAAGGAACCCCGGTCCCATCAGTGATCCAGACATTTTCTTAGGCGGTATTACCTGATCAGGGAGATAGTTGATCTCCGGGAGATCGAGGACAGGAGAGTTGACACGAAAAAAACACGGCGGATCCACTCACGAAGGCCATTTGAGATACTTTTTAGAATGTTGGGTATGAGATACTACAACAATTAGCCTTAGTGCAAGTGGGAGATTGTTAGTTATATGTATGCCCTAGAGGCCATTACTGTACAAGATTGTATATTATAGCGGATGCTTGGACATATATAAAGAGGACTTTCTTGCTCGACATGATAGTATGCCATCTGGTTACACTTTCTCTTAACATGTACACTTGTATCATTATACTGACTCTCAGTTACATGTTGGTATAGCCCTTAGGATGTGTACTTGACTACCAGAACTATGATGCAGATCATATTAGTGGGGCCAGGGTATTCCACAAGTACATCCTTTAATTGTTCCTTGTTGAGAGAGTATTGAGACATGGCATCGATATTCCAGAGTAGACTGGTGTGTACGTTTCTTTACCCTGTATGGGGCGATGGTTAATCCCACGGCCATTGATGTTTGACATCAAAGATTATACGTAGATGCTCATTGGAGAATGGGTACACCGAACAGGACTCGCCGAGAACTCCAAAATAGTATTATACCTATCATTAGATAGCAGTTCTCTGGTGACACTGGTACATATTAGTCTGTAGACCCGAGATCGTTATAGACTCTTGTGTGATTCCCACTGTGCTTTGATTTCCTCCCTACCACGTTCAAGAGAGCATGCAAATAGGTGGCTTTTGGGTACAGTCCAGAGTCATATGGTGGCAATGAGCGATAGGAGGGGTTTCTTCTCTCCCGGTATTGGGAGTTGATGTTGCGCTATGCTCGATTGGCTATAATAGGAAGTCTCTGGCCAGGGCTGATGATGAGATTTACTGGTAAGTGTTATCAGTAGTTTCTCGACCCGTTATGAGCCTCACATCGGCATGACTTATCAAGTTATTTGAGTCTGACGTTTACCACCCCCAAACTCGATATGCGACATATTAGACGAAGAGACCGGACTGTATGGTAGTGTTACTTATAGGATTCACGAGAGTTTAGAAAAGCTTGCTTGTTGATCTTCTGACCGCTCAATACCTGGGTAGCCATTACGTCCAGCTAGTACCGCTAACGGCTTTTGGGTGACTGATATGATCATTACCTACTGCTGGCGTATTGACGAGTCTTTAGAGTCCTACACAGAGGTTTCCTAGCTCAAGCGAAATGAAGTAGGGCACATATGTGATTTGTGCGGGACCGAGATTAATATGTGTATGCGATACAGTATTCTAATCTCGCGATATAGGTTATATGTGATATAACCGGATTATTGAATTAAGTGTTGATTCAATAATTTGTTATATGTAGATTTGATATACATATAAATTTTATTATTCGGTTGTATGTGATCTAGGCGGATTATTAAATCAAGTGTTGATTTAATAATTTAATATATAATTATATATTTGATATATTAATATATATTAACTAATATTATCTCACTTAAGAATTTCTTTTCTACAAATACATTAAAATATATATTAGTGTATTTACTATTGTGTCATGCTAGATGATACATTGGACATGGGTGTATGAGACTCACACCAAACTAAAGATTATTTGGGTGATTTAATTATTAAGGGATAAACCAAAATTAGGTGGAAAATGTCATGGCTTGAGATACTTGTGGAAGCATGTAGAAGTCTTGACTTAGTCCACTAATTATGTTTTACTCTAGATATTTACTAACCCAACCATTATCTTTAGCCATGGTTAACTCTCTACTAATATCTCTTGAGATATTTTCTCACCTAAAGGTTCATCACTTGATCATCTTATTCATCTCATTTTTCTTCTCTAGATATTGATGAGGTGAAGAAAGAAAGAGAGAAAATTAATTCTGATGTGAGAAAAAATACCTACTTTATCAATCTATACAAAACTACCCATTTAGTATAGATTGTTTATTTCACTAATTCCTCAATTAGTGAAGTGGTAGCTTGAGTTAGAGATTCCTCAAGGTAGATCATTTTTGACCTCAATGATCCTTAAGCAACCTCATTCTTTTCGCCTTATGGAGCCTAAGAAAAGTTCGGGGACCATTACTTGGAGTTAAGGGGCTACCATACGGAGCTTTAGAAGTGAAGGACTGGTCTACAAAGGTTGTATTCCTTGTTCACTTAGTATAAAACCTTATTACTTGCTTATAAACCCTAATTCTCTAGTTCGGTTCTAGGTATTTGTTCTTTAGCACTCTAGATTTTTAAAATTGCATACTCGATGCTTGCTAAAACCTAGTGGTCATGCTAAGAAACTCCAATAGATCTTCTTCGACACATGGAGGCCGATTATCAAGCTCGATCCGCACACTCAAGGAGATTAAGAAGTGGATAAGAAGAACCGAAAGACATGGACACGAAGGTATAAATCACTTCATATTAAATTAGAACCTTCGTTTGTTTTGGTAGCTAGGGTTTATGGTCGATCTTAGAAGATTAGTCGTTGTTGCTTGCCATAAAATCGTTGGTTGTTAATTCCGTCTCTCTAAAATCCCTGTAGAGTGCGCGATATCGACTTTCAATAAGAGTTTTACTCGAGATGATAGTACGCTATCTGTTCTTTCTTCATTATTGATAAAGCCCATTGGCTTGTTGCTTGACAACCAGCATTATGATGGCAATCATATATGCCGGAGCTGGGTTGTCCATAAGCACATCCTTAAATGTCCCTAGTCTTGAGAATATTGAGACTGGGCATCAATATTCGGGAGTAGACTAGAGTATACGCTTCTTGACCCTGATGAGTGGCGGTGGCCGGTTTCACAAGCCATTGGTGTTGTGTCTCCTAAGATAGTATGTAGGAGCTCACTGGAGGTGAGTACCCCGGACGGACTCATCGAGAACTTCTAGATGATATTATATCTATGGTCAGATGGATGTTCTCAGGTGGCATGAGTACAGGTTATTCTTTTGATCTGAAGTCATCATTTGTCTCTTGTGAGTTCCCACTGCACTTTGATTACTACCCTACCATAGCTCAAAAGGGTCGTGTAAACAGGTTTTAGATGGGTACAGTCCTGAGCCATATGGAGGCAATGGTCGACTGTCAGGGATTCGTCGCTCCTGGTATTAGGAGTCCATGTCACGCTGTGTTCAGTTGGCTATCAACAGAAATCCGTGGCAATGGTGGATGAGATTTACTGATAGTTGATCAGTAGTATCTCTGTTTGTGATGAGTTTGACTCAGACACGACGTATCGAGTTAGTAGGGGTCTGGTGTTATCTACCCGCTAGACCCGATATGCGATACTCTTTGACGAAGAGACCGAACTATACGGAGATTGTCACATTCAGGCTCAGTAGGGTAAGGACGCACTTGATTGTCGACTTCCCTTTCGACAAGTACCTGGGTAGCCGTTACGTACAGCTAGTGCCACAGACGTGTTTGTGGTTAAACTCACTGCCAGCGTATTGTCGAGTCTTTAGAGTCCCCCACAGAGGATTTTCAAGGTTATGTAGTAGCCGCACGTTGGTACGTGCAGGGGTCTGATTAAATACGTGTACAGGATACACGGACTTTAGTCGAGCGGTTGATTATACTAGCCGGCTTAGGATTAAGCCAGATTATTAAATCAAGTTTTGATTTAATAATTTATATATATATTTTTTGATATATATATATATATATATTAGTATTATTGTTCACTATTCATTTTCTCTCTTTGGAGCTATTGTATTTTTATAATGATACGCGTATTTGTAGCGATACATATACCAGGTGAAGTATTCCTTATTTATACATGAATGCTTTTAGAAGAAGGACTCGTCATATTTGTTTTTCTTTTCAGAAAAAAAAATGGAAAATGAGGTGGTAATGAGGTGTCATGAAGCATGATTAGAAAAATAAAGAGGTATGGCTTGGATTGTGATGTGCATTCATTGCTGCACTTTTGCATCAAGATTGTGATTTATTTAGCCATTCTCATTTTCATTTTTGGACTTGAAGATATTTCTTGATCTCATGCCTCATGATTCTTGGATGCAAGTTTGAGCAACCATCATTCTCTTCTCTTCTCCTTCTTCTTCTTTCTCTTACTTGAGCATGGATTCTGAAGAGAAATTTAGTGAAATATTCGTACATCACCGACCATCCATACCTAGCAAGTTTGGATCATCGATTTGAGCCTCCTCCGGTCACCCTCGGGTGGATCGTCTTCGGCGATGGTGGTCGATTTTCAAGCACGATCCCTGTGCCTACTAGCTTGGAGGGGTCTTCCACAATTTGGTGGACAGATGACAAAAATTGTAGTTTCTCAACCTTTGCACTCTTAGTTAGCTAGTTTTGGTTATTGAACCGTATCCTGGTTTTTACGGGCGTTCGGTGCTCACGTAATTTTTTTGTTTTCGCTTCCACCTTTGCCGCAGCTTCTGAGGCGCGGGCACCAAAACCCAACAATAATCACAGAGAAAGACTCATGAGCCGTCTCTGACATGTTTGAGCTGGATCAGGGCCGACATTTGGCTGATATCAGAACGATATCGCACTTAAAACTATAAATGGATATAGAATCAAGGAATTACATTCAAAGGCTTATTTTATTACAATTTCAAAATACAAGATGTTACAATTAGAGATACGTAATAACAAGTAAAACATAGACACATGAATGATGAAGACAAAACAGATAGTATACTGTCATATCGAGAAAGACCGTTCTGTATATATAGGTCCAAGTACAATAATAATTACCTCTAGGGCGCTATATCTTACTATTATCTCAGTATACCAAAGACTTAAAAAATTATCAGGGACCATAAACTCCATGAACAAGACAAGTGGGACTTACAACCCATAATGGGGCCCCACTACGGGCCTATTGCACCGTGTACCAGAGGCCAAGATAGTTCATTTTGACAGCTGATCCGCGGTCATGACATTCCTAATCAGGCCCAATTTTGGGCTACAAGTTCATCTTGGACCTTATTTGGGGTATTCTCTTCCAGAAACTGTTGATTGTTCCTATAAATAACATAAATCTCAGTGTAAGAAAGGGATCTTTGTTTTTCTTGTAGAATTAATTTTTCTTTTATTTGTAATTAGGATTCGGAATAACTTAGGAGTAGAGTAGCCATTGTTATTTTCATGCAAAGCTCTAAAAGGTTATGCTAGTGCCCCGACCAACTTCCATGACCAATTGCGGAACAAAATATTTTCTAACGATTAGAACATGGCACTAGAATAACTTTTAACCCGGACCTTGCCATAAACCTAACTAGCAAAACTAAAGTGGTGCTATCTACTATGAAAGAAGTCTCACCAAACGATTCAAGTCCTTCTGTCTTCTTTCCTCATCATGAGCTCCTAGTGGCCACCTTGAACATGCTTGATCTCCATTTCCGGCTCAATCGGTCCTCCGGGATCGAGCTTGTTCACCGACCTCCCTTTGTCGTAGATGATCCACCCGAAGGATAGATCCATGGCTCTAGCTCCTACCAATATGTCAAGTAGAGCAATTAGAGAACTTGGGTAGCTAAACCAAGTAGTGTAGGATGTAGTGTGAATATCTAAGTATTTGCAATCTCTTTCTTTCCTCTTCACTTGTTTCTCAACATATGAGAATGGTAGTGAAGAGGAAGATGATGAAGGTGGAGGAAACTCAAGAGGAGGGAGGAGATGAAGAAAAATGGGAGCTCAAGAAAATAATGAAGCATACATGAGAGCGAAAATCAACACAAAGGTTTGGTGTATGAATTTCTTGAATAAACAATCTACAACAATACTACAATAGTAACTCCAAATTAATTAAAAATTCATTTGTTAAATATTGAAGCATGGTTATCTCCATTCCTCCCATACCTCACACTTTACACCTCATTTTCCATTTATCGAATAAATGGAAAAAGCATAATGAGGTGGCCACCTTCTAGAAGGTAATCCGTAATAAAATACGGATTACAGTCTGCTGTATATACATACCTATATTCGGATAAAAACACGAATGCCTAAAGAGATAGAATAACACGAAGAACGTAATACTAGAATACACATATCGAAATACACATATCTAAACTATTAAATCAATACCTGATTTAATAATTCGGCTCAAACCCGGGCCGGCTAGTATTACCAACAGTCCGATCGAAAGTCCGAGTACAAAGTACATCAATCGATCGAGACCCTGCACGTATCCAAACGGCAACTACATCATTTCGCCTGAACCAGGAAAACCCTCTGTGTGGGACACTAAAGACTCGACAGTACGCCGGAAGTGAGTTACTGGATAAATCCATAACCACAAGCACATCAGCAGCACTAGATGTATGCAATGGCTACCCGGATACCTGTCGAAAAGTAAGGCCGACGAGCAAACTCATCCGGATCCTTACTGAGCCTATCTGTGACAATCTTCATACAGTCCAGTCTTTTCTTCTGAGAGTATCACATACCGGGTCTAGGGGGTGGTAAACGTCATACCCTAATACCTGATAAGTCGTGCGGATGTGGCTCAGGACCAATTCGGGAAAATACAGGTCAGTCTATCAGTAAATCCTAACTGCCTTGGCCAAGGTTTTATGGTGCTGGCCAATCGAACACAGTACGATATTGACTCCCAATACCGGGAGGGAAGAATCCCCGACAATTGCTCACTGCCTCCATGTGGCTCGGGACTGTACCCAACCAAAACCTGTTGGCACGACTCAGTAGAGCCGTGGTAGCGTAGTGATCAAAGTATTGTGGGAACTCACACGAGACAAATGACGATCTCAGGTCTAAGGACTAACCTGTACTGATGTCACCTCAGAACTACCATCGGACGATAGGTATAGTACCATCTGGAAGTTCTCGGTGAGTCCGTCCGGTGTACTCAACCCAAGTGAGCACCTGTATACGATCTTAGGTCTAAAGACCAATGGTTGCGGGGACAAACTATCTCCCCTCGTCGGTGTTGGATATGTATGCCCTCGAGGCCATTACTGTATAGTACTAGTTTGTATATTACATTTTAGAAGCTTGGGATATATACATGGATTTATGACAGTCTTGCTCGATATAGTAGTATGCTACTTGGTTTGTATCTATCTTTATATGTGTATATGTTTCTTTTAACGTATCGCTAATACATATAGATAGAGCCCTTAGGATATTTGCTTGACTACCAGCGTTGTGATGGCAGTCACAATAGGTCCCTAGTCGTAGGATTATCGAGACAGGGTATTGATACTCCAGAGTAGACTAGTATATATACTTCTCATCCCAGCAGGAGAGATGGTCTGTCCCACAGCCATCAGTACGTCGTACTGGAGATAGTATGTAGGTGCTCATTGGGTTATATATTACATTGGACGGACTTATAGAGAACTGCTGGTTGGTACTATACCTATCATCAAGTACCAGTTCCTAGGTGACATGAGTACAGTTTAGTCCGTTGACTTGACACTGCTACTTCGCCTCAAGTGTGTTCCCACTGTTCTTAGATTACTACCCTACAACGACTCTATTGAGTCGTGCAAACAGGTAGTAGTTGGGTGCAGTCCCGAAGAAGTTGGAGGCAGTGGCGGTTAGATAAGATTCATCTCTCCCGGTATTGGGGGTTGATGTCGCGCTGTGTTCGGAACGCCATTACACAAAGTCCCTGGCAAGGGCAAGTGAGATTTACGGGTAGGTACTCCAGTAGTTTCTTAGGGTGTTTGATTGTACTCTGACACGACTTATACCGCTATTAGGGGTCTTACGTTTACCGCTCCCTAGGCCCGATATGCGATACTCTAAGACGAACAGACCGGACTGTACGGAGATTGCCACAGACAGGCTCAGTAGGAGTTTGGATGAGCTTGCTCATCGACCTTCTTATCGACAGATACCTGTGTAGCCGTTACATACATCTAGTACCGCTGATGTGCTTATGGTTAAACCCACTGCCTGAGTACTGTCGAGTCTTTAGAGTCCCCCACAGAGGGTTTCCCAGTTTCGGGCGAAACGATGTAGAGGTTGTATGGTTTTACGACAGGGTTCGATCACATACGTGTACTTGTGCACGTGTGATGTTCGAGCGGACAATACTAGTGGGCTTTGGTTTAAGCCGGATCCTAGTATTTGATTATTGTATTAGCTTTGTCTCATAGTATTCGTGTTTTTCGGAACACGGATGCGGGTATGTATATACGGATGAGAGGGGTTATAGAAGGAGACACCTCATTAGGGTTTTGTCCATTGACTTGGTCAAAACAAATATGAGGTGGAGAAAAGTCTTTGTTATTTTTGATAAATGATAATTTTGTGGCATGGCCACTTAAATTGACCATTTGACTTGGATTGACTTATTGACTCTAGATATTTTGATGAGATATTTTTGACCTTGATATTTTGATGAGATATTTTTCCATGCCATGCTTGTGGTCATATAAAAGTTAGCCATTCTATTTTTAATTATCATTATCACAAATACATTCTCTTTCTTCAAGCTTGCTCTCTCCTTCTTCCTCTCAAACCCTAGTGTATCATGTGTTGATAATCAAGGGTTAGTGAGACTTAGCTACTCTAAATCACACTCTAATCACTCTAGTCTACTTAGATTAGAAAGCTTAGTATTCTAGTTACCTCAATTAGGAAGTAGGAGCTCTTAGTTGGCACTCTCGGGTGGATCATCATTGATACAAGGTGGCCGAAGTTCAAGCACGATCCATACATCTATCGAGGAGCTTAAGGAGAGGATCGAAGACCCGAAGGACTTGGTTTGTTTAGGTATACTTTCTATCATAGTAGATAGAACCCTTACATGCTAGTTAGGTTTATGGTTATGATCCGGATTTTTTGTTATTCTAGCGCCAAGTTTCTAATCGTAGTATAAATTTTGTTTTGCATTTTGCCACGGATGTTGGACGGGGCGCTAGAGTAACCCTTCATGGTATCAGAGCCAACCTATAAACCTTAGACTAGCAAGTTTGAACAATGTTAAAACAACGAACCGAAACGACTCCGAAACATTGAAACCAAACTGAAGTTTCTGTCGAATTTTTAAAGGCTTAAAAAAAATTTTAAGCAAGTGCAGAGTGATATTCTGAAAGAGAGATGAACACTGAACAAAAAACGAGTCAATTCCACCATGTCATGGCCGGCCACATCCCTCAAAAAACTGGCCTCCTTGGTTTTCTCATGGTGAATTGCGTCGTGTTTTGGTCTGTGTTCTTATCAAGTGGAGTTTGGGTTTCAGGTGTTGCAAGTTTTTGCCCAAGTTTGATTTTCTGTTGTTTTTCCGTTCCGGGAAATTTGGAGTGTTTCGAAGTCGTTGTATTTAACACTGTTTAATAGTTTACAGTACATTCACATTTATCTGCGATCGTGAATGTTATTTGATCGGTAATCCCATCTATCTGCTATATGTTCTTTTAGACGGGTTTGCGAACCCGACATTCGCGTTGATGTTTTGTGCTTGTGCTGTGATAGTGGTTGGATAGTCATGGTGGATAGCATATGGGGCAATGTTAGTGGTACAGTTTGTATTTATTTGTACATTTGTTATTGCGGGGCGAGTGTCCGACATGTGGACTTCCGTTTTTGCTGGATTGTATATTATTTTAGGGCACGACTGGAATGAGGTCGATGTCACCATTTGTACATATTATTTTCGTTTTCTGTACTAGGATTACCCAGCGGTGGAGTGCACGAATAGCTGGGTTCTTGAAGGCAACGAGCCCATATCTCATGGCGTTGGGACGGAGGGGGCTTCATTCTAGAATTGGCGGGTTATTCGCCACACTCGTAGGGGGTATAATTTGACCCATGGAAGGGCACCAAAGTTACCGAGTTCAGTGAAGTGCTGGGTGGCCCATTCACTTTGCTGAAAGGGGCTGCCACACATCTGGGATTGGCGGGTAACTTGTCGCGCTCGTAGGGGTCCAGGTTTTCATTGCACAGGCTATCCACATGACCGGGAACGTCGGGTTTCATTTGTGGGGTTGCCTAGCATGGCAGCAAGGTTTTGGGAGGCATCGTCCATGCTAATTTTAAAAATTTGCCGTATTAGTAAACCCTAACCCTAGAATCGTTAGTAGAAAATCCGACGAAATGAGTGCAAACAACATTGCAATTAAAGTGAACAAGGAATACACCCGGAGGTTAACAAGTGTAGTATGATGAACTGGCTAGCTCGAGCTTCTTCCACATCTACGATGATCCACCTGGAGTACCTTTGCTTAAAGCTCCTTGCTCCATTTGATCACAATGAAGATGAAGCAAACAAACTACACCAATGAGCTAGACAAGTGTAGTATGATGATATGGTTGTGTTCTCACATAACTACCGTTTCTTTCTTTTACCCTCACTCACTTAGAAATCTCAAGAGAGAGCTAGAGAGAAGAAGAAGAAGATGGAAACCCTTGAGCTCATTTCTTTTGGATGAAAAGATAATGATAAAGATAATGAAAGAAAGATAAATATCAAGAATAAATATCTTCATCTCAAAACATGGTTAATAAATATCTAGATATTTTAGAATGAGAACAAAGATGACAAATGAAATGAAACCATGGTGTGATTTAGGTCAAGTGAAGAATAGTCAACCATGATTTAATATACTTTTCTTTTACTCATTCTAATATATATAAAGATATTTACTTTCCATGTAATTCTTATATTGGCATCTTTCTTGTATCATCAACCATGATACTAATGCATGCATGTATGCGTGTATGCACATCAACATGTACATATACATCCATGCATCCATCATAAAGAAATTTTTATTTAAATGAGATAAAAGTCAATATTAAATTAACACTTGATTTAATACACCGGTCATATTGTAAGTCTACGGTAGCGCCTCGGCCGTCTTTCAGAGGCTAAATAAGGAAAAAAAACTTTTTACGAAACTGGCGCTATCATAGTCTTTCACACGGATCTAACCATTTACACTAAACTAGCAACTACAAAAAGGTAGAAAGGCTATACCGATCGATTCGAGTCCTTCAGTCTTTAGCCACCATCCCTAGCTCCTCACGGCATCTCCGATCTCCGGTCTCCTCGTCGGAGGGGCACCACATCAAGATGTATTTTTACGGGCTCCCGTCTCTGAACCGAGACAACTCAGACACGAAGTTTGCTAGCCGACGTGTCCAAGATTGCTGTAGAATATACGTAGAACACTTTGTCTCATGGTTGATGAAGTTGCCACAATGAGGAAGTGAGATGGAAATGAGCTTTGGAGATGAGCTTGGGTTTTTCTTTGCAAAATGAAAATGAATCATAATCAAAATCACCACATACAAAAATGGGGGCTGCCCAATTTGTAGTGGCCGACCATAACACGAGAGGAGGGAGGTGAGTGCAAGAGCAAGAAAGATGGTGACCATATGCATAAAGTAGCTACAATAAACCTCACAAAAACATCACCTCAATCAAGAATAAAGAACAAAAGAAAGAAAGCTCAATCAAGAACACTCAAGTGGCTTCCAGAAAATGCTGGGGAGCCAGCCACCACGAAAAATCCCCTCTTTTACAAATTGCAACTTTGCAAAGAACCCATTTAGTCAAAATTCAGCCATCAAAGAAAGAATGAGGATTTGGCCAAATAAAGGATGCAAACTGGCAACTTCAAGAAACGATCTCGTAATAAATTACAGGATAACCTCGCTACTGTATATACATACCTGCATTTGTATTCCAACCGAATACAAATGTAAAGAGACAAAATCTACACAGTATAATACTAGGATCTGGCTTAAACCAAAGCCCACTAGTATTATCCGTCCGAACCATGACACGTGCACAAGTGCATGCGTATATTCGAACCCTGCCATAAAACTATACGGCCTTAACAATGTTTCGCCCGAACAGGAAAAATTTCTGTGGGGGACTCTAAAAACTCGTCAATACTCTGGCAGTGGGTTTAACCATAAGCCGTCAGTGGTACTAGCTGTATGTAACGGTTGCCTATGTACTGAGTGAAAGGGAGTCCGATGAGTGAACTGTTCCTGGAACCCTACTGAGCCTATGTGTGACAATATCCGTACATTCCGGTCCGTTCGTCTATGAATATCGCATATCGGGTCTAGGGAGCTGGTAAACGTCAGACCCCCAAAAGCGGTATAAGTCGTGTCGGAGTGTAGCCCAAAACACCTGAGATACTACTGGAATACCTACCAGTAAATCTCTCTTGCCATGGCCATGGACTTCGTGTAATAGTTCTCCTAAACACAGCGCAATCTCATCCCCAACGTTGGGAGAGACGAATCCCCTGCCGATCTGCTCACTGTCTCCATATAGCTCGGGACTGTACCCAACTAAAACCTGTTTGCACGAATCCTTTGAGCCGTGGTAGGGTAATAATCAAAGCACAGTGGGAACTCACACGAGACAAATGATGATCTCACGTCGATAGACTAACCTGTACACATGTCACCTTGGAATTGCTATCTGACGACAGGTTTTAATAACCAGCTAGCATATTCCCCGCGAGTCCTGTTCGATGTACTCATAACCTAATGAGCACCTGTATACATCTTAGGTGAACCAACTGACACCAATGGCTTGTGAGACCGGCCATCACCCCTCGTCGGGGTCTCGACTGTATATACTAGTCTACTCCGGAGTATCGATACACTATCTCGAAACTCCCACGACTAGGGACCACTTTTAAGGATGTGCTTATAAACTACCCAACTCTCACGTATAGGATCGCCATCATACTGTAGGTAGTCAAGCAAGAATCCTGTGGGCTCTATCAACGTGTAATAGTGATACTTATCATGTCACCTAAATCAGTACACGATGATAAAGATAAACCAGATAGCATACAATCATCTCGAGCAAGACTGTCCTGCCGGTATAGGTCCTCCCTCAATCATTCCAATCACGTGCCTGTGATCCAATAATTGACTTTGAGGACACTATATCCAACAATCTCCCACTTGCACTTAAGGCTAATTATTGCAATGTGGCTTACTCACAGCCCGTGTGATATTGAACACCCAACTCCTCTACTGATCAGTCTCACAAAGCGCGTTTGTAAAACTGTTGCATTCGAGAATTAGCCTTAGTGAGTGGATCCGCTCTAATGTTTCTTTCTATGTCTCTCTATATCTTAAGTTCACGGAGAAACCCATCTCCCGAAATGAGTAATACCTGTCTTAGAATATGTCTGGATATCTGATGGGACCTAGTTCATGAATGAACTCCAAATCCAAACTTCTTAGACTGTATCGTCAACTGAACTTAATCAGTACCCTGCGCCATGCCTCCCTCAGTGTCCGCTTGGACCACTTGTCCAAACTACTGCCCCTCGTCGGAGGGAAAACTAAAATTCTGACAGTCACCCTGTCATCCATGTCACCTTGGAAGCTTGGAATGATAACTGTCTCCTGAAGGAGGCTGCCGTTTTCAAATACCTAGAACATCCACTTATGTTCTAAAACTGCTTCCGAACGTTTCTCCAGGATTGGATCAATATCAACTTATTGCATCTAGTGCAAAAACAATATCTGGTGTGGTACTTGACATCTCATGATCAACTCAACTGTCCAAACAAGTGATCTGGCAATCATGCACAACCTTCTCCCCTTTAGTCTGTAAGACACCTTTAGAGAGGGTGACTCCATCACCTGCTGGTACACCACCATGCCCGGAGTCGTCCATTCTAAATACCTTTAGAATGCAGTCTAAGTACCCAGATTGGGAAGCTACCCAAATCTAGATCTAAAACCATAGATCTAGTAACCAAAATGTCTGATATAATATCCATATCCTATGTGGAGAAACTACCGTGTGACAACCATAGTATAACCGATCGTAGTATAGGAATTTTACTTCCTACTCTGTGTATGCCATCCAAATCCTAGGACATCACACCCTACTACTTTCTTAACAGATCCATCCTCTATTCTGATGAAGTCAAAACCCATGATTGTCTCATCAAGAATAGATGATCTGTCTCCGCTATATCTGCTTTAGTCTATAAAGAGACATAAGCTACCTGTCCACTATGTTTCCGCTGCTCCCACTGACCACAACAACCCTCTGGCAGAATAATATACACGTGCACTTCTAAACATAGTTTAGAATGGCGCTATACTTATCCTCCTGTCGGGTCTCATAGTCTGGAACAACAGTAATGGCAAGTCTGGGTAAACAAGAACCTGCCTGTCACCGTCTTTGAGGCTACCAGAGTACCTCTCGGGTGTCTGAGGTTACCTACCATATCTGCAGAGTGGCTAATGGAATGTCAAACCTGATTGAATCTTTAGGTCCTATTAAATTTTCCGTAATCGTTTGCGGTTCTGGAATCTCTTCCAGTTCTACCATACTCCCACTACTGTTTTCTGAAAAAATCCATTTTACTAAAAATGTGGGGATTCAAGAACAATATCACTACTGATCTTCGAGATGGAAAAAAGTCAACCCTCGTTAAAGCCAAGGTTAACCCACAAACTGCCATTACAGAAACGTGCCTTGAGTTATCCAGAGTCTGGTTTTAAGCATAAGCCGGATAACTCCATATACCTTAACATCGTTAAGATATGATCCATTCTATATACAATATAGAAAAAAAAGCGCTGATTTAATTGGAACCAGATTCAAATCATGCAGCTGTCTCCAGTGCATGTCAACTAAATTGAGGGAGGCAGATCAGCATTACTCAACTTAGGAGTTTATCCAATTATGAGTGACCCGAAAGAGAAGCAAGTTCTCTAAAACATTACTATCAACTGAATACTATACACAAGTATCTACATCTTCTATCACCTTGAAGAATCCTGATACTAGCTACACCTGGTTCTCTACTTTATTCTTATATCTATAACTTCTCAAACTTGGACCTTGTATTTCAATGAAACACTTGTCTAAAACTTGAGAAGTCACAAGTAAACAGAATACAGTACGAGGACCATCCCCTTTGTCCTAATGGACACTGGATAACATACAATACTTTGTATAATTCCCCTGAATTTAATAACTCAAACCCTGTGCGTTGTCGGTTGAAAACTGTACCCAGGCGATTTCCTAAAATATCACCAATTACAACGAATTCCGATATAATGAGGATGATCACCTAATTCCCAAAAACTTACTCCCACTCATCATCTGTAAAACCATACAGATGTGAGAATCATACTTGGTAAATACATACCCTGGAGCAAGGACTAATTGGGAAATCAGTTTTCTATTAACAATACACAGTGAAACTGAAACATGAATTTGTTTCGAAGGGGTATCCGGGTATTCATAGTAATGCCTCTTCCATTATCCAGATTCATGACTATAACCGTATATTTCTTTGCCATCTCTCCAAATCCCTTTATTTGTCTTTAGTCGTTACCTTCTGTACACGATCGTTAGGCTTAATGGTTTTCTTCCTTGCCTACCGTTGGGCACCACCCTATGGTTTGGAAGAAGACTATCCAATAAGCATAATAGGTGTACTCTCCTAATCCTAGGAGTACTCGCATCCTGAGAGAAGGTGATGATAAAAGACAACTGAATAAACCTTATTCTATTTCTCCTGAACCAGAATCCATCCCCGAAATGGAACAAGTTCCATCGACTTCGTATATAACCATCTGATGGATTATCCAAATAACTGTGGATCTTCATAGTGATATGGGGTGTTCTGGAGAAATACAAAGGTGAAGTAGGAGTGGCGATGAAATACTTGGTTTGGTCGTGAATAGCAGTCGCAATTTACTTTGCCCTCTTTCCAATCCCTTCATCTGTCTTTACTTATTACCTTCTGTACACCACACTTAGGCTAATTGGTTTTCTTCGTTCCCAACCTTTCGGCACCTGCCTATGGTTTGGAAGAAGACTATCCAATAAGCGTAATAGGTGTACCCTCTCCTAATCCTAGGAGCCCTCATAACCTGAGAGAAGGTAAAAGGAAAAGACAACTGAATAGTCCTATTCGATCTCTCCAGAACCAGAATCCATCCTCGAATCTTGAACAAGTTCCTCCGAGTTCGTATATAACCATACGATGGATTTATCCAATGGAAATGGATATTCATAGTGATACGGGGTGTTCTGGAGAAATGCAAAGGGTAAAAGAAGGAGTGGCAATGAGGTATGCAACTCAGACAATCCAAAAGCCAGTGTTTTAAGAAAGTTCGGTTAACCTGGTTACTGAGTCATAGCCTAGAGTCGGGTCATGGTCGCAGCCAAAGAGAGAGAGAAAAGAAACACTCCGCGTGCACTCTAACCTAGATCAGAATGGTTATCACTTTATCTAATCAGGAAACCTCACACTGTCTCCTCAAATTCTCCTCCAAACCTAAAAGAAGAATTAGTCGGGATCACCCGAGGAGTAAATCAACTCATCAGTGGGAATCGGGATCCAACTATCTTCGCACGATAACGTGATGGAATCCTCTCACGTTATCACACTCTAGAAGGTATGCGCATGCCTGGCAAGTTTCAGTTTCTTTAGAAACACCCGATGTGATTTTTACCCCATGCCCTTATGACCTTGACGAAGGCCAACATATCATAAGTCACATGTCAAGTTCTACCCATCATTATCCAGGTTAATTTGAACCCCCCCTCCGTACATACCCTTGACGAAGGACAAAATGGTAGTACGACTGTCCCAAACCAATGCATCTATTTATGTAACAGAAAAGTAACAAATAGCTACCATACACTATGCCTTGACGAAGGCCAACATACATAGCATGAATACTAAGTGCTACCCGTCTGAAATGACGGAGGGCTATGAATGGTTTTTGGCGAAAAACCTTTAACGTAATGAACTTGATATCGTTGAAGGAACCGGATAGGTTTTTATAAAAATATAGTGGCGAAAACCTTTGCTAAAGAGGTCACTCCCGGTGAAGGAATCTCGGCTTTTTCCCCGTAGAATGAGGTGCAGGATATTCCAACTGAATACCACGAAACAAAGCAAAAAGTAATCGACTATAGTGAAGTTATTACCCAGACGCAAACCTCTGCCCAAGGGTTCACTCCCGGTGAAGGGATCTCGGCCCTTGCCTCGTCGAATGAGGTGCTGGATACTCATAACCGAATACCACTGTGCAAAACAATAGAGAACGTCCTTGTAATAACAGCTTTTTGAAAAATTATTCCAACAACATCTGTATAGGTATGTTTTCCATGCATTGATACGAATCAACGCAGTCCCATCAATTAATCACACAAGAAAAGAACGAAAATAAAATGTACGTATATGCCATCCGCATTCGCCACTTGGTCCCGTCATCACCCGTTAGGTTACTTAACTAACGACAGAGCGAGGACTCGACTAGCACAGGTGTAAAATATATACAACATCTACTAGTGTGTGTGTGTGTGTGTGTGTGTCTATATCAATATACAATAATCGCTCCAGGCTTGTTAAATGCAACATCACAGAAAAGTAATAAGCATCCCAGAACAATACAAATAATCTGGGATTCCCGGGTTTCATAGAGCCGCAAATGAAACCCGACATTCCCCTGGTCGTATGGATAGCCTGTGCAATGAAAACCTAGACCCCTACGAGTACGGCAAGTTACCCACCAAAACCAGAAGCGAGGCATCCCCCTTCAACATCGTGAATGGACCACCCAGCACTTCACGGAATCCGGTAACTTGAGCACCCCTCCTTGGGTCAACCTATACCCCCTACGAGTGCGGCGAATAGCCCGCCAATTTTTGAGTGAAGCCCCCTCCATCTTAAAGCCATGAGATACAGGCCCGTTGCCCTCTAGAACCCGGCTACCCGTGCACCCCTACGCAAGGTAATCCTAATATAGAAAAGAAAAATATATACAATGGGTACATCGACCTCAGCCCGGTCGTGCCCCAAAAGAATAATATACAAACAGGCAGTGACGACAGTCCACATGTCGGACGCTCGCCCCGCAATATCAAATGTACAAATATATCCAAACTACACAACCATCGCACGCAAACTATCCACCACGATAAATCCGCAACATCACAGCACAACACAGAATATCAACGTGAATGTCACGTTCGCAAACCCGTCTAAAAGAGCTATAGCAACTAGACAAGATTTAGCGATCGAATGACATTCACGGTCACAGATAATAATGTAATGCACTGCAAACTAACATATTTAAAATCTCGATCGACAAAATTTCCCGAAGCGGGCCCCAAGTACAAATCCAGCACTCAAAATATTCTGGGCCAAAACTAAAAATTCCAGAAACCACAATTCCATGTTAAAGACCCAAAGGAAAAATTTTGGGCACTGAAACACCAATACTGCGGCGGAACCACAGCCAAAACGTGGGTACGGCCGCGTTTCCGCGGCGCTACAGAGGGATCATGCTACAAAATTTTTACAGTTGTCTTAGAAAAGCCTGCCTGATTTTCTGAAACACCCAAAATAATTTTTCGACGACAAAAAAATTTCGACAAAAACTTTTAACTTGGAATTGCAGTTTTGGAAATTTCGTCCGATCGATGTTTTAAACAAGTTAGAACAAGCTAGTAAAGCTTAATGGCGTGGCTCTGATACCAATATAAGTCAACGGTAGCGCCCCGGCCGTCATTCCGAGGCCAAATGCGGAACAAAAACTTTTTACGAAACTGGCGCTATCGTAGTCTTTCACCCGGATCTAACCATTTACATTAAACTAGCAACTACAAAAAGGTAGAAAGGCTATACCGATCGATCCGAGTCCTTCGGTCTTTAGCCACCATCCCTAGCTCCTCACGGCATCTCCGATCTCTGGTCTCCTCGTTGGAGGGGCACCACATCAAGAAGTTTTTTTACGGGCTCCCGCCTCTGAACCGAGGCAACTCGGACATGAAGTTTGCTAGCCGACGTGTCCAAGATTGCTGTTGAATATACGTAGAACACTTTGTCTCAAGGTTGATGAAGTTGCCACAATGAGGAAGTGAGATGGAAATGAGCTTTGGAGATGAGCTTGGGTTTTTCTTTGCAAAATGAAAATGAATCATAAACAAAATCACCACATACAAAAATGGGGGCTGCCCAATTTGTAGTGGCCGGCCGTAACAAGAGAGGAGGGAGGTGAGGGCAAGAGCAAGAGTGATGGTGACTATATGCAAAAAGTAGCTACAAAAAACCTCACAAAAACATCACCTCAATCAAGAATAAAGCACAAAAGAAAGCAAGCTCAATCAAGAACACTCAAGTGGCTTCCAGAAACTGCTGGAGAACCGGCCGCCACGAAAAAGCCCCTCCTTTACAAATTGTAACGTTGCAAAGAACCCCCTTTAGGCAAAATTCAGCCATCAAAGAAAGAATGACGATTTGGCCAAATAAAGGATGCAAACTAGCAACTTCAAAAAGCGATCCCGTAATAAATTACAGGATAACCTCGCTACTGTATACACATACCTGCATTTGTATTCCAACCGAATATAAATGTAAAGAGGAAAAATCTACATAGTAAAATACTAGGATCTGGCATAAACTAAAGCCTACTAGTATTATCCGTCCGAACCATGACACGTGCACAAATGCATGCGTATGTTCGAACCCTGCCATAAAACCATACGGCCTCTACAACGTTTCGCCCGAACTGGGAAACTTTCTATGGGGGACTCTTAAAACTCGTCAATACTCCGGCAGTGAATTTAACCACAAGCCGTCAGTGGTACTAGCTGTACGTAACGGCTGCCCATGTAGTGAGTGAAAGGGAGTCCGATGAGTGAACTCATCCTGGAACCCTACTGAGCCCATGTGTGATAATATCCGTACAGTCTGGTCCGTTCGTCTATGAGTATCGCATATCGGGCCTAGGGAGCTGGTCAACGTCAGACCCCTAAAAGCGGTATAAGTCGTGTCGGAGTGTAGCCCAAAACATCTGAGATACTGCTGGAATACTTACCAGTAAGTCTCGCTTGCCATGGCCATGGACATCGTGTAATGTCTCTCCTAAACACAGCGCGATCTCACCCCCAACGTTGGGAGAGACGAATTCCCTGCCGATCTGCTCACTGTCTCCATGTAGCTCGGGACTGTACCCAACTAAAACCTGTTTGCACGACTCCTTTGAGCCATGGTAGGGTAATAATCAAAGCACAGTGGGAACTCACACGAGACAAATGACGATCTCAGGTCGTTAGAATAACCTGTACACATGTCACCTGGGAATTGCTATCTGACGACGGGTTTTAATAACCAGCTAGCATATTCCCGGCGAGTCCTGTCCGGTGTACTCATAGCCTAATGAGCACCTGTATACATCTTAGGTGAACCCACTCACACCAATGGCTTGTGAGACCAGCCCTCGCCCCTCGTCGGGGTCTCGACTATTTACAGTAGTCTACTCCAGAGTATCGATGCCCTATCTCGAAACTCCTATGACTAGGGACCACTTTTAAGGATGTGCTTATAAACTACCCAACTCTCACGTATATGATCGCCATCATACTGTAGGTAGTCAAGATAGAATCCTATGGGCTCTATCAGGGTGTAATAGTGATACATATCATGTCACCTAAATCAGTACACGATGATAAAGATAAACCAGATAGCATACTATCATCTCGAGTAAGACTGTCCTGCCGGTATAGGTCATCCCTCAATTATTGCAATCATGTGCCTGCGATCCAATAATTGACTTTGAGGGCACTATATCCAACACATATCTCATACGACCCGACAAATAGAAAACTCCCGATTAAAGCACGGCATCATATACACGTATTTAATCGAGCTCTAGTACATATCTCATATGTACACCACAACGTTTCGCCTGAGCCAGGAAACTCCTTTATGGGACTCTAAGACTCGTCAACACGCCGGCAGTAGGTGATGATCACATCAAACACCTACAAGATGCAAGCAGTCATCTAAACGTAAGGGCCAGCCGGGTATTGGTCGATAAGAAGAAGAACAAGCGAACCTATCAAATGTCCCGTGGAGCCAACTGGCAACACTAACCGTACAGTTCGTTCTCTTTGTCAGATATGTTGCATATCGAGTATAGGGATGGTAACGTCGACCCCAATAACACAATAAGTAATGCCGGTATATGGTCTACAACAGATCGAGAAACTACTGATAACACTTATCAATAATATCTCAGCAGCCATGGCCAGGGACTTCCTGTTATAGCCAATCGTGCATAGCGCAACATCAACCCCCAATACCGGGAGAGAAGAAACCCCTCCTATCACTCATCGCCTCCATGTACCTCGGGACTGTAACCAAAATCCACCTGTTTGTATGACTCGGTAGAGCCATAGTAGGGTGGAGATCAAAGTACAGTGGAAGGACACACAAGTCTCTATGACGATCTCGGGTCTACAGACTAACATGTACCAGTGTCACCTGAGAACTGCTATCCGACGTATGATATAATACCACATAGTAGTTCTCGGCGAGTCCGTTCAGTGTACCCAGTCACACTAAGCACCCGTATACAATCTTTGGTGTCATCATACCAGGTAGATATGGGATCATCCATCGGCCATCATATAGGACAAGAATGGGAAACGCTAGTCTACACTGGAATATCGATGCCCCGTCTCGATACACCCAAGACTAGGCTCATTTCAAGGATATGTTTATAAACTACAGGTGTCCCACTAGTATGATCCGCATCATAATCCCAGAAGTCAAGCAAATATACTAAGGGCTTTATCAACTTGTATCAAATGAGTAAAAGCATGATCAAGTGAACATATGATAAAGAGTAACCAGATAGCATACAATCAGGTCGAGCAAGAATTTCCTCTGAATACACACACACACACACACACACATCAGCACATACACTATCATATAATGGCCTCTAGGGCATACATATATCAAACAATCTCCCACTTGCACTAAGGCCAATTATTGGCATATCTCATACCCAACATATCAAAAAGTCGCTCATGCTGCGGCTGAGGGAGGGCCTTGGTGAATGAATCCGCAGTGTTGTCCTTTATATCTACTCTCTTAATCTCGATCTCGTGGCGATGAACTATCTCCCAGATCAAATGATATCGCCTCAGAATGTGTCTGGACTTCTGATGGGACTTGGGCTCCTTAGCCAACGCCATAGCCCTATTATTGTCACAATACAATGGTATTGGATCAATAATGGTTGGAACTACTCCTAGCTCCGAGATGAACTTCCTCATCCAGCGGCTTCCTTGGCAGCATCATTTGCAGCAATGTACTCAGCTTACATCATTGAGTCTGCATTGGTATCCTGTTTGAACTCTTCCAACTTACCGTCCCTCCATTTAGGGTAAATGCAAACACTGAGATAGACTTGCAGTCATCCTTGTCATTCTAGAAGCTCGAATCGGTAAAGGCCTCCATTAGGAGATCCCCGTTACCATACACCAAGAACAATTTTTTAGTCCTTCGCAAGTACTTAAGAATGTTCTTTACAGCAGTCCAGTGATTCTCTCCTGGGATTGAGTGATACCTACTTACTACACTCAGTGCATAAGCAACATTAGGGCGTGTACACAACATCACATACATTATTGATCTTACGGCCGAAGCATAGGGAATAATGCTCATGCGAGCTCTCTCTTCATCAGACTTTGGGCAATCTACCTTGGAGAGAATGACTCTGTGGCAAGCGGGTAAGGCACCCCGCTTGGAGTCTTCCATACTAAAGCTCTTTAGGATGGTGTTGATGTACTTAGTTTAGGACAATCCCAATAACCATTTAGATTTATCCCTATAGATCCGAATGCCGAATATGCACATAGCATCACCAAGGTCTTTCATGGAGAACCTTTGTGAAAAGAATGATTTGACCGACTGTAGCATAGGAATGTCATTTCCCATCAGAAGAATGTCATCCACGTACAATACGAGGAATGCGACAGTTCTCCCTGCAGTCTTCTTTTAAACACAAAGTTCATCTGGATTTTTGACGAAACCATACTCTTTGATAATATCATCAAAACAGATGTTCCAACTCCGTGATGCCTGCTTTAATCAATAAATGGATTTAAGCAACTTACATGCTTTTCCACTGCTCCCACTGTCAATGAAGCCTTCTGGCTGATCCATATAAACGCATTCAAGTAAATCACCATTTAGAATTGCAGTTTTAACGTCCATCTGCCAGATTTCATAGTCGTAGTGAGCAGCAATAGCAAGTAGGATCTGAATGGATTTAAGCATGGCTACCGGAGAGAAAGTCTCGTCATAGTCCAAACCTGGTCTTTGACTAAAGCCTTTCGCTACCAACCTTGCCTTATAGGTCTCCACCTGTCCATCTACACCGATCTTTCTTTTAAAGATCCATTTGCAGCCTACAGGTTTTATCCCGGAGGGTAGATCCTCCAAAGTCCATACTTTGTTGGTGTACATGGACTCTATTTCGAATCTCATGGCATCCAGCCACTTCACAGAGTCACCACTCTTGATAGCTTGCTGAAAACTGGCAGGGTCATTATCATCCATGATGCAATCTTCTCTATCACTATCAATGTAAGAACCATAGTATCTTTCCGGAGGGCGAGAAGTCCTACCAGATCTACGGAGTGGCTGAGGTTCATAAGAATTTGTTGCAACATCAGGTTCAACCAAGTCGTCATTTGTAACTTGTGTTTCTAGAACCTTTTCTAGATCTACTACCTTGCTATCAGCATCATTTGGAAAAATCTCATTTTCCTAAAGTGTGGCATACTGAGAAACAAACACCTTTTGTTCTTCTTTGTGGTAGAAAAGATACCCAAAAGAATGTTTCGGATATCCCACAAATTTACATTTGACCGATCGTGTCTCGAGTTTGTCTGGATTCTGCTTTTTGACAAAAGCAGGACAACCCCAAATCTTAACTCGTTTAAGAGATGGTCTCTTCCCATGCCATATCTCATATGGAGTAGTAGACATGGTCAAGGTTGGAACTTTGTTCAACAGAAAAGCTGTAGTCTCCAATGCATGTGTAAGTCCATGCTATCTCTCCCGGTACTTTCGGGAATGCGGAATTTGGTAAAAAACAATATTTGCGGAGGTGGTAACATGGACCTATAACCCGGATCTTGGTTAAACTTCTATCTAACATCCTAACTAAGAGTTTCTAGCTACTCGGTTAGGGGGTTATACCTTGCTTGTCTTGAACTCCTTCGTCTTCAAACTCCGATGGTGGTCCGATTGGCTACTTCTCGTCGTCTCCGTACGCCGAAGATAGATCCACCTGAAAGCTCCAACCTTTAGCTCCTTCTTCGTTCTTTGAAGAAACTAGTTCACTTGGTTTGCTAAACCTAGTGAACTAGAATGAGTAGAGAAGAATTAGAATGGGATTTTATCTATGGTTCTTGATTCTCAACTCATGAGACAATAGAACCATAGGATCAAGAGAGGGAGCAAGAGGTTGAGGGTGAGAGCAAAAGGAGAGCTCAAGAACAAGAGAGAGAGTGAGCAAGAAAGAATGAGGCTCTCTTTTTCCTTTCACCCTCTCATAATCCAAAGCAATCATAACTCATCATACTAACAAAAGTCTTATGTGATGGTTGAAGCAACCATAACCATATCATTTCATGCACTCATTTTACAGAAATGAGCAAGTAAACAAAAGTCTTTGCCATGAAATAATGGCTATGGTTATCATGATGGTCAACTAGTCAAGCCTAGTCAACCGGTCAACAAGTCAACAAAAGTCAACAAGTCAACAAAGTCAACAAGTCAACAAAAGTCAACAATTTAACAAAGTCAACAACCATATCACCATAATACTTAATTAATATAATAGTTAATCACATATCATATTCTCATTAGGGTTGAGCAAAAAGTCAAATAGTCAACGGTCAACTGTCAACAACCCTAATGAGAATCCGCTGCCTCTGTCTCCCTGTCAACTGTGCATACGCACCCGCATCCGCGTTCCGAGGAACACGAATGCACACTGGATAAATCCAATCCCAAAAGATACACTAGGATCTGGCTTAAACCAAAGCCCGCTAGTGTAAACTGTCCGGACACTGTACGTGCACAAGTGCACGGATGTGACCGAACCCTGTCGCAAAACCATGCGACCTGTCGCAATACCATGCGACCTCCACTCTTTTGCCTAAAGGCGAAAAGCTTTCTGTGTGGGACTCTAAAGACTCGACACAACGCTGGCAGTGGGTTTAACCACAGACCGGAAGCGGCACTAGCTGTGCGTAACGGTCCCCAGGTAATGCCGACAAGAAGACCGACGAGGCGAAACCCATCTGAACTCCTACTGAGCCTGAGTGTGACATTCTCCGTACAGTCCGGTCTGTTCGTCTAATACATCGCATGGCGGGCCTAGGGGGTGGTAAACGTCAGTCCCCCAATAGCGGTACAAGTCGTGCCGGAGCGAAGCCCAAAACACCCTGAGATAACACTGGAAACCTACCAGTATATCTCGTTTGCCCTGGCCAGGGACTACTCGTGTAATGGCTCTCCTAGACACAGCGCGATGTCAACCCCCAATACCGGGAGAGACGAATCCTGTCTAACCGTCACTGCCTCCAAGTGCTTCGGGACTGCACCCAACCACTACCTGTTTGCACGACTCCTTTGAGCCGTGGTAGGGTAGTGATCAAAGTACAGTGGGAACACACTCGAGGCGAAGTGACAGTGTCAAGTCAGCGGACTAAGCTGTACTCATGTAACTGGGAACTGATAACTGACGATAGGTATAATACCAACTAGTCAGTTCCCGACGAGTCCTGTCCAGTGTACCCGTAACCTAACGAGCACCCGCATACTATCTCAAGTACGACGTACTGACGGCTGTGGGACAGACCGTCTCCCACACTGGGATGAGAAGCGCATGCGCTGGTCTACTCCGGAGTATCGATGCCCTGTCTCGATAGTCCTGCGACCAGGGACCTGCATAAGGATGTGCTTATAGATTACCCAGCCCCACTAGTGTGACGGCCATCACATCGCTGGTAATCAAGCAAAGATCCTAAGGGCTCTACTAATGTGTATAGGCGATATACAAAAATAAACACATGTACACATTGAAGTAGAAACAAACCAAGTAGCATACTACTATTTTGAGCAAGATTGTATATACAAGGTGAATATCCCAAGCTTCCATTAAGTAATATACAAACCAGTATGATACAGTAATGGCCTCTAGGGCATATACACTAACAATCTCCCACTTGCACTAAGGCCATGTACTGGCGTATCGAAGACCTATCATCTCGATCAGCCGCTCGAACTGAGTCTAGGGCAGGGCCTTGGTGAATGGATCTGCAGTGTTATCTTCTGAAGCGACTCTCCGAACCTCGATCTCCTGGCGATCTACGATCTCCCTGATCAGGTGATACCGCCTTAAGATGTGCCTGGATCTCTGATGGGACCTGGGTTCCTTCGCTAAAGCTATAGCCCCGTTGTTGTCGCAATACAGAGGTATTGGATCAACAATGGACGGAACCACCTGAAGTTCTTTCAAGAACTTCCTCATCCAGACAGCTTCTTTTGCGGCATCAGATGCAGCGATGTATTCCGCTTCCATCTTCGAGTCTGCAACGGTTTCTTGTTTGGAACTCTTCCAACACACCGCCCCTCCATTGAGGGTAAAGACAAAACCCGACATGGACTTGGAATCATCCTTGTCACTCTGGAAGCTGGAGTCAGCAAAGGCCTCGATCTGGAGGTCTTTTCCGCCATACACCAAGAACATCTCCTTAGTCCTTCTCAGGTACTTGAGAATGTTCTTTACCGCTATCCAATGTTTCTCCCCAGGGTTTGACTGATACCGGCTTACCACACTCAGTGCATAAGCTACATCCGGTCTGGTACACAACATCGCATACATTATAGAGCCTACCGCAGAAGCGTAGGGTATAATAGACATGCGATCCCTCTCCAAATCAGTCTTGGGAGACATCTCTTTAGAGAGGGTGATCCCGTGACAAGCCGGCAGGTTACCGCGCTTGGAATCTTCCATACTGAATCTCTTCAGTATGGTGTCGATGTACCTGGACTGTGAAAGTCCTAATATCCTCTTGGATCTGTCACGGTAGATCCGGATACCCAGAATGTACGAGGCATCACCCAAGTCTTTCATGGAGAACCTGTGTGACAAGAAGCCCTTGACAGATTGTAGCATAGGAATGTCATTTCCTATTAAGAGAATGTCATCCACGTATAAAACGAGGAATACTACAGTTCTCGCTACAAATCTACTATAGATGCATGGTTCATCAGGATTTTTGATAAAGCCAAATTCTTTGACCGTCTCATCAAAGCAGATGTTCCAACTCCGCGATGCCTGCTTTAGCCCATAGATGGACTTAAGCAACTTGCACACCTTTCCGCTGCTCCCACTCTGAATGAAACCCTCTGGCTGGTCCATATAGACACACTCCTCTAAATTTCCATTTAGAAAAGCTGTCTTTACGTCCATTTGCCAGATCTCATAATCGTGGAAGGCAGCAATGGCAAGAAGGATCCGAATGGATTTCAAGATGGCCACTGGAGAAAAGGTTTCGTCATAGTCCAAGCCAGGTCTTTGACGAAAACCCTTTGCTACCAGCCTAGCTTTATAGGTCTCAACCTGTCCATCTACACCAATCTTCCTTTTGAAGATCCACTTGCATCCTACGGGTTTTACACCGTATGGAGCAATGTCCAACGTCCATACCTTGTTGGTGTACATGGACTCCATTTCGGTCCGCATTGCATCCAGCCATTTCACTGAGTCAACGCTCTGAACGGCCTGCTGGAAGCTAGTAGGCTCATCATAATCTATGATGCAATCCTCTCTATCCCCGTCTACGAGAAAACCGCAGTATCTCTCGGGCGGATGAGACTGCCTACTACTCCTGCGGAGCGGCGTAGGAATGTCCTGTTCTGTTGAACCCTCTGGTTCCACTAAGCTTTCAGTAACAGTCTGTGGTTCTGGAACTTCTTCCAGTTCTATTGTGTTCCCACTTATCTGGGTTTCCAAAAACTCAGTTTCCAAGAAGTAGGCATGACGAGAAATAAGAACTTTTTGTTCCTCTTCACAGTAGAAGAAATATCCTTTGGAGTTCTTCGGATACCCCACAAACTTGCACTGTACCGAGCGTGCCTCGAGCTTGTCCGCATGCTGCTTTTTGACAAAAGCTGGACATCCCCATGTCTTAATGTGCTTAAGATAGGGTCTCTTCCCACACCACATCTCATATGGTGTAGTAGGCACGGTCTTAGTAGGAACTCGGTTCAAAAGGTATGCTGCTGATTCTAGCGCATATCCCCAGATTGATCGCGGTAACTCAGCGTTACTCATCATGGACCGCACCATATCCAATAGGGTGCGGTTCCGTCTCTCCGATACACCGTTATGTTGCGGGGTGTATGGAGGAGTAAGCTGAGAGAGAATTCCGTTCTCTTTTAAATAGTCCAGGAACTCGGCACTTAAGTATTCTCCACCTCGATCCGATCTTAGAATCTTGATACTTTTGCCGGTCTGTTTCTCTACTTCATTCTTATACTCCTGGAATTTTCCAAAGGCTTCGGACTTATGTTTCATTAAGAAGACATAACCGTACCTTGAGAAGTCATCCGTAAAAGTAATGAAGTAAGAATGTCCGCTTCGGGCATGTGTAGACATTGGACCGCACACGTCACTGTGTACGAGTCCCAAGAGCTCTCTCGCTCTTACTCCATGTCCAGTAAACGGAGTCTTTGTCATCTTTCCTTTGAGACAAGATTGACAAGTGGCATACGATTGATACTCGAACGCATTCAAATACCCTTCTGTATGTAACTTCGTCAAGCTTCTCTCATTGATGTGACCCAATCTACAATGCCATAAGAAAGTCTGATTTATTTCTGGAGACTTTCTTTTGTGTGTATTCTGGACATTAAAAATCTGTGGTTGGTTTAACACGTATATACCATTACTCAATGTACCTGACCCAATCAAAACTTGATTAAGGTGAATGTTTACAACATTACTTACAAACGCAAATTCATAACCTTCTTTAGAAACTAAAGATACAGAAATGATATTACAAGTTGCTTTGGGTACAAAAAAGCAATTACGCAAAACCAAAACATGTCCATCTGACATTCCCAGGTGATAGTCCCCCACGGCTTTAGCATCCATGCTAGCTCCGTTCGCAACTCTGAAGGTCATGTCACCTGCCTTCAAAACCCTACGGTTTCTCAACGCCTGCAAAGAATTACAGATATGAGATCCTGATCCGGTATCCAATACCCAGGAAGTAGAGTTTATTGAAAAACAGTTTTCAATAACATACACACCTGAAACTGAAGCTGCAACCTGCTTCAATTCCTGTGTTCTGGCCTTCCAGGCCCTGCAATCATTCTTCCAGTGTCCTTTCTTATGACAATAGAAGCATTCTTCCTTATCCACAAGCTTCCCCGCTATCTTTGTTGCTTTACCTTTTCCCTTCGTATCCACTTTACTAACACCGCCCCTTGGTTTGGCGGGGGCCTTCTTCTTCTTTCCCTTGGCTTTCGCCTTGGACCTAGAAGAAGATGATCCTCCTACAAACAAAGTGGATGTATCCCTACCTTTCTGTAGGGTGCCCTCTGCGCTCCTCAGCATGTTGAGGAGCTTTGAAAGTTCAACCTCTTTTTCTTGTAAGTTGAAGTTCAGTATAAACTGGGCGTAAGTGGAAGGAAGGGACTGGAGAACTATATCCGTATATAGCTCACTCTCCAATGTGATCCCTAGGTCAGCGAGCTCCTCAATGTAGCCGATCATCTTTAGCACGTGCTCGGCTACTGATGATCCGACGGCCATTCTTGTTGAAAATAACTTTTTCGACGCTTCGTATCTTGCGATACGAGATTGCTCTCCATACAGTTCTTTTGTATGAAGCAATATGGACTCCATGTCCATATTCTCGTGCCTCCTCTGATGTTCGTTGTCCATCGAGGCAAGCAGGAGGCATTTGGCCTTCGCACTATCAATCTCCCAAGTCTTGCGGATTTCCTTATCCGCGACGCTGGAAGTTGGACCAGGGACAGGGGGAGCTTTGGTGGTAAGAAGATACCCCAGCTTGTCGTAAGTGATTGCTATCTTGACATTCCTGAGCCAATCTTTGTAGTTTGGCCCCGTCAGTTTGTTTTTATCTAGGAGTAACTTAAGTCCAGTCATGTCGATTGGTCGCTGCAATTAGGAGAGAGAAGAAGAAACACTCAGCATGATACTCTTGAAAGTTTAGAGTGGTTTTTAGTTTGTCTAAACAGGATGGCTCCCACTGTTTCTCGAATCCCTCCTCAAACCATAAAGGAAGAATTAGCCGGGATCAATCCCACCGCACAATACTTGCTTAACCGTTCAGCCAGGTCGGTGTCGGTACTTCGAGGGAGGTTTTCCAACGCTTTCGCGAAGTTCCTTAATTAAAGAACCTCTTTTCCCTGGGGGCGTAGCCCCGCTAACACCTTTCTAGGCACCTACTAGGTTTATAGCATTGATCGTTAAGTGAGAAATTTCCCGAGGAGTAGCATATACTCACAGTAGGATCGGGATCCAAATATCATCGCTTGACGAAACTGAAGGAATCCTACCAGAATCATCACACTCCAAATGGTATGCAAATCTAGCAAGTTTCAGTACTTATGAAACTCCCGATGTGGATTTTTTGCCCCATGCTCTTATGACCTTGACTTTAGCCAACAAATCATAAGTCACATGTCAAGTTCTGCCCGTCGTTCTCCAGGTTAATTTGAATCCACCCGCACCTACCCTTGACTTTGGCCAACAAGGCAGTACGACTGTTTCAAACCAACGCATCTATCTATGCTGCACATGAATACCCAATAGCTACCAATCACTGTGCCTTGACTTTGGCCAACAAACACAGCTTGAATACTATTGACTATTCATGTGAAACGACGGAGGGCTACGGATGGTTTTGGCAAAACCGTGAACGTAGTGAACTTGATTTGGTCGATGGAACGAGATAGCTTTTAAAAGGAGTGGCTCAAGCTCCGCATTTAAAAGTTGTTTTTGAAAAGAACCGAGTGGTTTTTCGAAAGTGTTCCAACGACTTTAACTTGGTTTATTATCTTGCATTAGTTCTTTTAATGCGTGATATTCTTGCATTAGTTCTTTTAATGCGTCCCATCATTTAATCCTACCATTGCAGATAACAACCAAAATATGACGTACGCTTATGCCATTCGCATTTGCCACGGGGCCCCGTCATTACCCGTTAGGTTACTTAACTAACGACAGAGCGGGGGCTGGGCTAGCGCGGCTGTAAAACATAAGCAACGCCTAAATAATATCATATATAGATATACTGCAATGATAAACATTTCAGATCACAGATGAATACATTGGATATACTAGGAATCTGTAATTCGTACGAGCCTGTAACGAAAGACAGATTACACGGTCGCGGTGAATAGCCAAATACCCCACCCAAGAGCCCTACGGGTGCGGCAAACTACCCGCCAAGTACCCTAAGCGTAGTAACCTCCCTCATCTCCATGAGTAGGCCACTCGACATTTCGGCATACCCGGTAGTTTGTGCACCCCCTCCATGGGTCTATCCTAGGAGCAAAAACAGTAAAAAGAAATTATACAATGACGGCTACAACCCCGACCCGGTTGTGCGGCCATACAAATAATTATTACATCAATTTACAAATTTACATGAATTGAAAGAAAAGAAAACTCTCGTCTCACAACCCCCGGCTATTCACCCGCGATAATCCAACATATTCATATACACATTCCAGCACATTACAGATCACAGATTTGTATAACCCCCACTAATCGACATATAGCGATTAGTAGACGTTCAATACAAATATCACATTACAGAAAAACCCGTTAGCTTAAGTCTTTTAGAAGTTCGATCAAAAATACGGATTTTCGGGACCCCAAAATAAAATTTTCGTTCTGGAAAATCTGGGTTGAAAATACATGTACCAAAATTCCCAAAATACCCCAATGAGCAAACTGCAGAAAAGAACACCCTTGACCGAGTCAACTCGGCCGCGTTTCCGCGGCGGGAGCGTGCTCCCGCCGCGGAACCGCGGCGCTTTGATCGAGTCAGGGGCCCAAATTTTTGCAGTTTCTTTAAAAAAGCCTGAGTCGATTTTAGGTGTATTTCAAAAAAGTTTTCCAGCACTTTTAAAATCGATAGAAAGTTTAAAATTCCGGGGTTCATTTCGGGACTTTTTCGTTAATCGATCTTCTAGTTACTTGCTAACATGTTAGATAGAGTTTAACTAGGCTCTGATACCACTGTAAGTCCATGCTACCTCTCCCGGTACTTTCGGGAATGCGGAATTTGGTAAAAAAACAATATTTGCGGAGGTGGTAACATGGACCTATAACCCGGATCTTGGTTAAACTTCTATCTAACATCCTAACTAAGAGTTTCTAGCTACTCGGTTAGGGGATTATACCTTGCTTGTCTTGAACACCTTCGTCTTCAAACTCCGATGGTCGTCCGATTGGCTTCTTCTCGTCGTCTCCGTACGCCGAAGATAGATCCACCTGAAAGCTCCAACCTTTAGCTCCTTCTTCGTTCTTTGAAGAAACTAGTTCACTTGGTTTGCTAAACCTAGTGAACTAGAATGAGTAGAGAAGAATTAGAATGGGATTTTATCTATGGTTCTTGATTCTCAACTCATGAGACAATAGAACCATAGGATCAAGAGAGGGAGCAAGAGGTTGAGGGTGAGAGCAAAAGGAGAGCTCAAGAACAAGAGAGAGAGTGAGCAAGAAAGAATGAGGCTCTCTTTTTCCTTTCACCCTCTCATAATCCAAAGCAATCATAACTCATCATACTAACAAAAGTCTTATGTGATGGTTGAAGCAACCATAACCATATCATTTCATGCACTCATTTTACACAAATGAGCAAGTAAACAAAAGTCTTTGCCATGAAATGATGGCCATGGTTATCATGATGGTCAACTAGTCAAGCCTAGTCAACCGGTCAACAAGTCAACAAAAGTCAACAAGTCAACAAAGTCAACAAGTCAACAAAGTCAACAAAAGTCAACAAGTCAACAAAGTCAACAACCATATCACCATAATACTTAATTAATATAATAGTTAATCACATATCATATTCTCATTAGGGTTGAGCAAAAAGTCAAATAGTCAACGGTCAACTGTCAACAACCCTAATGAGAATCCGCTGCCTCTGTCTCCCTGTCAACTGTGCATACGCACCCGCATCCGCGTTCCGAGGAACATGAATGCACACTGGATAAATCCAATCCCAAAAGATACACTAGGATCTGGCTTAAACCAAAGCCCGCTAGTGTAAACTGTCCGGACACTGTACGTGCACAAGTGCACGGATGTGACCGAACCCTGTCGCAAAACCATGCGACCTGTCGCAATACCATGCGACCTCCACTCTTTTGCCTAAAGGCGAAAAGCTTTCTGTGTGGGACTCTAAAGACTCGACACTACGCTGGCAGTGGGTTTAACCACAGACCGCATGCGGCACTAGCTGTGCGTAACGGTCCCCAGGTAATGCCGACAAGAAGACCGACGAGGCAAAACCCATCTGAACTCCTACTGAGCCTGAGTGTGACATTCTCCGTACAGTCCGGTCTGTTTTTCTGATACATCGCATGGCGGGCCTAGGGGGTGGTAAACGTCAGTCCCCCAATAGCGGTACAAGTCGTGCCGGAGCGACGCCCAAAACACCCTGAGATAACACTGGAAACCTACCAGTATATCTCGTTTGCCCTGGCCAGGGACTACTCGTGTAATGGCTCTCCTAGACACAGCGCGATGTCAACCCCCAATACCGGGAGAGACGAATCCTGTCTAACCGTCACTGCCTCCAAGTACTTCGGGACTGCACCCAACCACTACCTGTTTGCACGACTCCTTTGAGCCGTGGTAGGGTAGTGATCAAAGTACAGTGGGAACACACTCGAGGCGAAGTGACAGTGTCAAGTCAGCGGACTAAGCTGTACTCATGTCACCTGGGAACTGATAACTGACGATAGGTATAATACCAACTAGTCAGTTCCCGACGAGTCCTGTCCATTGTACCCGTAACCTAACGAGCACCCGCATACTATCTCAAGTACGACGTACTGACGGCTGTGGGACAGACCGTCTCCCACACTGGGATGAGAAGCGCATGCGCTGGTCTACTCCGGAGTATCGATGCCCTGTCTCGATAGTCTTGCGACCAGGGACCTGCATAAGGATGTGCTTATAGATTACCCAGCCCCACTAGTGTGGCGGCCATCACATCGCTGGTAATCAAGCAAAGATCCTAAGGGCTCTACTAATGTGTATAGGCGATATACAAAAATAAACACATGTACACATTGAAGTAGAAACAAACCAAGTAGCATACTACTATTTTGAGCAAGATTGTATATACAAGGTGAATATTCCAAGCTTACATTAAGTAATATACAAACCAGTATGATACAGTAATGGCCTCTAGGGCATATACACTAACAGCATGCCCCAAAAGGAGAGGGGTAACTCAGAATCACTCATCATAGATCGTACCATATCTAATAGGGTACGGTTCCTCCGCTCTGACACACCGTTGTACTGTGGTGTGTAAGGGGGAGTGAGCAGAGAGAGAATCCTATTCTCTTTTAGGAAGTCCAAGAACTCAGTACTTAAGTACTCTCCACCTCGATCGGATCGAACTATCTTGATTCTCATTCCTGTTTGGTTTTCTACTTCATCTTTTTACTCCTTAAATTTCTCGAAAACTTCAGATTTATGCTTTATCAAAAACACATGACCGAATCTTGAGAAATCATCAGTAAAAGTTATGAAGTATGAAAAACCGCCTCTTGCATATGTATACATTGGCCCACATACATCACTACGTATGAGGCCTAAGAGCTCAGTAGCTCCATGTCCAGAAAACGGAGTTTTGGTCATTTTACTTTTGATACAAGACTGAAAAGTCGCATAAGAATTTTACTCAAAAGAATTTAAATATCCATCTTTATGAAGCTTGTTTAGTCGTGTTTCGTTAATATGACCAAGTCTACAATGCCAAAGAAATACTTCATTTATATCTAAAAAAATTCTTTTACTTGTGTGTTGAATGTTGAAAACTGTGTGTTGATTAAGGACGTATATCTCGTTATTAAGTGTACCACAACCAATCAACTCTTGATTTAGTCTAATGTTCATAACATTGTGTTGCACAGCAAAATGATATCCTTCATTGTCTAACAAAGAAATGGATATAATATTACAAAGCATAGTTGGTACAAAATAACATGGATTCAAAATCAATATACAACCCGACGGCAACCCTAGGTGATACTCTCCTACTGAAACTGCATGTATATTGGAACTATTTCCAACTTTGAGAGTATGATCACCTGTCTTCAAAACTCTTCTATTTCTCAACGCCTGTACAGAATTGCAAATATGAGAACCCGAACCGGTATCTAATACCTAGGAAGCAGAGTTAATAGAAAAACAATTTTCAATCACGAACACACATGAAGCTGAAGCATCACCATGCTTATTTTTCTTGAGTTCAAGGTACTCGGTACAGTTCCACTTCCAGTGTCCCGTCTTCTTGCAGTGAAAACATTCTCCCTTCCCCGACTCCGCAGCTTTGGATTTGTCTTTCCCCTTCGCCTTTTTTATTCCTCCTCTCGGATTGGTGAATTTCTTCTTATTCTTTCCCTTGGCCTTGGCTTTTGGGACGGAAGAGGAAGATTGTCCAACAAGCATAGAGGGGGACTTCACTTTCAGCGTGCTCTCCGCACTTCTCAACATATTGAGAAGTTCGGGTAGTGACTTCTCCATGTCATGCATGTTGAAGTTTACTATGAATGGAGCAAAGGCGGAGGGAAAAGACTATAGAACAATATCAGCATACTGTTCGTTATCCATTGTCCAACCGAGGTCCTCAAGCTCTTCTATAAGAGCTATCAACTTCAAAATGTGATCGCCTACTGGTGTGCCAGGAGCCATTCGTATCTGAAACAACTTTCGAGATGCTTCGTATCTCAGGTTCCGAGATTGCTCCCCATACAACTCTTTTGTATGGAGAAAGATGGATTCAACATCCATCTGCTCGTGTTGCTTTTGATGTGTATTATCCATCGATGCAAGCGCAAGGCATTTGGCAGTAGCACAGTCAATATCCAATGTTTTACGGATTTCCTTATCCGCAGTAGAAGATTGAGGGCCTGGGACGGGCGGGGCTTTAGCAGTGAGGACATATGATACTTTATCATATGTGAGGGCAATGTTAATGTTCCTCAGCCAGTCATTGTAATTGGGTCCGGTCAGCTTGTTTTATCTAGTAGAATCTTAAGGCTTGTCATTGGTATCTGCAATTAAGAGAGAGTACAGAATACACTCAACGAAAGCTCTTGCAAAGATGGGATTGATTATTATCATGTCTAATCGATGTCTCCCACTGCTTTTATCAAATTTTCCTTAAAACCTTTAAAAGGAAAACTAGCCAGAATTAATTACATTCTACAATTTCTCTAACAGTTCAGCCAGGCCAGTGCCGGTACTTTGAGGGAGGTTCCCCGTGCTGTCGCACGGACCTAATTAGAATAAACCTCGTTTTCCTAGAGGCGTAGCCCCATTAACACCTTTCTAGACACCTAATAGGTTAGCTAATTGTAAAATGCAAAACTTTCCCGGGAGCAACTCTTGCTAACAGTGGGATCGGGATCCTACTATCATATAGAAGGTATGCAATCTCATTGCTAATTTCAACTCTTGAAACTCCCGATATTGTTTTTACCCCTAGGACTCATGACCTTAACTATGGTCAACATATCATAAGTACTAGCCAAGTTCTTCCCGTCATTTCATGATTAACTAGACCCACCCACATGACCTGTAACTAAAGTCAACATAATCATATGAATGTCTTAACTAATCCGCATCATATGCAGTGTAGGAAGACATCACTTAGCTACCGTACACTGCGCCTTAACTAAGGTCAAAATACGCAGCACGAATACTAAGTACTCTACTTCCTAAAATGACGGAGGGCTGCGGATAGTTTTAAGAAAACTTTTAATGTTTTGAACTTGATATTGTTGTAGAATCAAATGGGTTTAAAAGGAGTGGCTTAATCTCCGCACTTTGAAAACTTGCTTTTTCATAAAAAGCCGAGTGGGTTTCAAATCCGATTCTGCAACAAATTTTTAAGTTCATTTTTCTTTACATTAATCTCATTAATGTAGTCCCATCATTTAAGTCCTAAAGCCATCACAGGAAAGAAACGAAAATTGAACGTAAGCTTATGCCATTCGCATTCATCACGGTGTCCCGTTATGCACCGTTAGGTTACTTAACTAACGACAGCGGGGCGGGACTAGCGCGGATGTAAAACATAAGCAATGTTTATTATATATCATATATATAATACCATTCGTCTCATCATGTAAAGTAATCACATCACTGAACAAACACTGCAGTAGCACATATGAAAATATAGGATATCTAGGATGTCCGTATTTAGTATTTAGCATCAATAGAAAATACGGATTCCATGGTCGCGATGAATGGCTAAGCCCACACCCCTAGACCCCTATGAGAGTGGCAAGTGACCCTACCAATTCTAAAGTTTCGATGACCCGGTCTCGACTCCTCGAGATGGCCTCCCACTGTACCCTAGAACCCGATCACTTGTGCTCCCTTCCTTGGGTCTATCGTAATACGGAGAAGTAAATAATATACAACAATTGTGATATCATCCTCAACCCGGAAGTGCCCCAAATAAAAGAATATTACACACAATTGAATTTTACGTGAATGAAAATAAAAACTCTCATCTCACATAAAACCCCCGGCCATTCAATCACGACAATCCTGTACAACATATCTGTCCCGCCCCGCTTCCCAAAATACGGAATACGAGGGGTAGACAAGGCCAGCCATGCTCCTACGGTCAAGGAAATGTCCTGCCGTAGTCACACTTCGGCTTCTAGTTTATCATGGTAAACAGTAAACGATGCGCAGGTAATGAGAAATGCAGTAACTGAAGGAAACAATATAAAGACTGACCTGAAGTGGAACAAATGAATGTAAATCGGGAAGGCAAGTCAAGAAGTCTGTGATACACGTCTAGATCTGGTCCAAGCTAAATCTTCTCCTCACACTGAGCATGCATACTCAGGTCGTCAGAGCGACTCAATAGCAATATAATGCATATAATCAAGTAACAGTTCTAACAGTGGTGAAGGATATGAATAACAGTAAATCAATAACAGCATGAATATAAATGAGCAGAGATAAATGCAGCGGAGCAGTAAAGCAGTATAACGATATGTCATGTATGTCAACACAGTATAAGGAATGTAAACGACAGTAACCCTATCAGTCTCTAAGTCTCACTGCACAGGTCAATAAGCCTATCGTCAGTCCAAGTGTGAGAGTCAACCACTCGCGAGTGTCCTCCACCCAAGGGTAGAACCCAAGGGCAAGGGACCACGGGCCCAACATGTAACGAATGTATCACGATGTATATATCACATACCCTGTAAATCTCCATATAACTCCCTAAATATATAAGCCGGCATGGGACTCCCGAGATTCTGTTGAACTCACACTTAAACTACCCCACACCCCGTGGTCTACATCAAACGCTAACCATCACCCTAAATACTAATCGATCCGTGACAAGTCTGCGCGAGAACTGGAGGCAGGACCTCCATCAAGCACGTCCCGACTAATACCTAAGATAAATGGCAGTGTCGGATGCCTTATCTGTAACACCCGTGCAAGCGCTTCCATAAGTGTCCCATACCACTTATAGTCACACGTACACGCATCCCACAGACGTCGACAATGCAATGGAACAATAGGGACACTGATTGTGTACAAGTACGTATCACTTTCACTTAATCACGGATACACGAACACTGACGTACTTGCCACAATCATCACCAGAATCTAACACTGGGTAAATGCACGATGTCACTAGGTTATCACTACAATGATATATGTATGATATGATGCATGAACAGTATAAGAAGCACAACTAAGGTATCATAAAACAACATTCTATCACTTGCACGATTTATCATGAAACATATGTATATAATTTAGCGAAATGATAAACAGGTAGTAATTAATATGTTCAGTTAGCTATCCATCTAATTCGGTTTCGAGCCAATCGGGTTTCAGGATCATTAGTTATAACTGTTTCATTTTAAGCGCACGCGGCTGGAAATCCGGTTTCAGAATCAGGAATCCATTTCGCAACGCATTTCAACCCCAGTTGGGATCATAATTTAGCGACGCTACAGTTGGACGAATTCTAGGGTTTTCAGTAAAGTTTTCAACGCAACAAATGGATCTTCAATCGCGTCTGTACGTTAGGAGTTATAATCTGTTTAATATCAACATGTCAATTCTGATTCTGCTGGGACTGTTATGTGTCCCGATCTTCTAAATTACAGTTTAAATTTCAAACGGTGACGAAACAGAATAAAACCAATTGTGTTGTCTAGATAACAGGTTTATCTACAATAAACAGCGGAGTTCCGCAACCTAAGAGTTAAGAAAATCCTTTGGTACCCATTACGGAACAGCAACCAATAACTGGAGTCGCTCTGGACTGCAGTCCAGAGTCGCACTCCGATCCAATTTTCATCATGGTTTAAGTGCAGTAATGTCTGGAAACTAGTATAGGGTTAAAGTTCTTCGAGTTAGCTTCGATTTGAGCCCTCGAACGCATCATTCTAATATGTATATGATTTATGATGAATTTAACTATTTTCAGGTGCAACAGAATTACAGTTTTACGATCAAACTTGGGGGTAGTTGTTTTAGTCGTTAACGGTCATATTTTCTGATGAAATTCTCACATGTTAACCATCTCTACCAGGGCCAAAATAATTTATCTTGTTCCGTCAAATTTGATAATATTTTCCTAAGGAAACAAGCATCGAACAGTTGTGTTGCAGTATTTAACATAAGGCAAACATGGGATATATGTGCGATGGTGACTTGTAACATATATAAAATAGCATGAAAGCAAGTAAAAACTTGCCTGAGAATGTCTCGGGGTTGTACGCTGACGGAAACGCCACGAACGCGCGACACACGCGCGGCACGGCACTAGATTTGGCACGAACTCGTGTCTCGGCAGCGGCGGCTTGGTTGTTGGGGTCGTGTCGGCGAGGGTGGTGCTCGTTGACGTGGAGCTGCTCGCTGTGGTGGACGGTAGAGTGGGTGTTATAGAGAGAGAGAGAGAGTAAGTGAACACAGAGAGAGAGAGAGAATGAGAAATATATAGAGAGAGAATTGAGAGTGTATCAGGGGAGAGAGAGAGAAGAGTTAGAGCAGAGAGAGATGGAGATGCAGAGCAGAGAGAGAGAGAAGAGAAGAGCAGAGAAAGAGAGGGAAACTGCAGAGAGGCCAGAGAGAGAAAGATCAAGAGAGTGAGAGGGAGAGAATGAGAGAGAGAGAGTGTGGAGAGAGAGAGAGAGAGAGATCCAGAGGGTGAAAGAGAGAGAGAGAAAAGTGCAGGGATGCGGGCAATGGTGATGATGGTGGTGGTGGTCGACGATGCCTTGGGCTCGTCGGCGTGCCCCAGGTGGCCAGAACAGTAGAGTTGGAGGTCGCGTGAAGGGGTGCAGAGTGATGGCGGGGATTTGTGACAGAGGCGACCAAGGATGGTCGAAGTTTGGAGGTCAGCGAGACGTCGGGCGCCGGCGGTGAGGGTGCGAGGTGGAGACAGGGAGAGCGGGGAAACTTGGGGTGGCGATGGTGAGAGGGAGGTCGGCTGTGGTGTGCGCAGGGGTCTCGTGAGGGATTGAAGGAGGGAGCAATGGGGAAGGAGGCGGAGGAGTGATGAGGTGTCCGGTGATGGGAGGAGACGATGGCGACGACGTTGATGATGGCGTCGAGAATCGGGGGTGAACTGTTTTGGCTCGAGGGGGAGAAAGGTCTAGACAGAGGGAGAGATTGGGAGGAAGTTATGAGAGGAGCGAGAGAGGCGCGCGTCGAGGGCGTAACGGCAGGAGTGGGGAGGGAGCGTGGCGCGAGGCGCGGCGGGGAAAAAGGAATCGCGCGCGAGAGGGGAGGTTACCGTTATAGGGAGGGGGAGAAGATGAACAGGGAGTGGGGTCGATGAAGCGGGCCGAATGGGGAACGGGCCGGGCTTCGCAAGAGAAGGAAATTAATTCCAAAGAAAACGAGAAGCGAAGTGGGCTGGGCCGGCAAGGAGTTGGGCTGAAATAAAAAATTAGGGAAAGGAAATAAGAGGACCGGCCAAGGGAGTTGGGTTAAGAAGGATAGCTTAGGAATTTATTTAAAATAGATGTGTGTGGGTTGAGTGAAGGAACGGGCCAGCTAAAAAGTTTGGGCTTAAAGGAAAAGGCTAGGAATTTAATGAGGGAAAAAATAAGAGTGGGCCAAATAAATTAAAAGGGATTTGAGAGTAAATTTTGGGTAGAGGAAATTGGGCGGGGAAAAATAATTATAGTTTGGGGTTTGGGTTGAAGCGGCTGCGGGGAGAAATCAAATGGAAAAGATTTTCGTTTTATGTTCTAAATTCAATAACAGGAAAATGGCTGAGACAAAGGAAAGAAAAGATATGATCTGGGTTTAATAGGATTTTGAAAATAATTAGATAATTATAAATAGATCTCATAGGTAACAGAAATACGGATTTAGACGTATAAGAAAAACTGGGTATTACATCATACCACCCTTACAAAAAAATTTCGTCCTCGAAATTTAAAACTAAACGATAAGTTGTAAAGTCAAAACGAAAACTACCATATCCTAAACTAATTCATAATAGTTTACTTAAGACAGGTGGATGAAATTTGTGAAGATATATTTATATATATGTAGGAACATCATACAACAAAAAGGATTTAAATAAGTATACGGTAGAAACAACTATGAGGACGAACTATAAGTACACGAGAATATAGATAACAATAACGAACGGAGATACGCAATGCATGTTCAATAAAATCGAAACCCGAATGTATGCACGTCTAAGTATATCAAAAATAGCAACCAGAGGTAATAAATATAAGGCTCAACCACTCATAATAGTAATCGTAAGCGCAAGACCCAAAAGTAAGGTAACGACAATAAAGCAGTAAAAATTTGTCGGTAGGTTAAAACAGTTTAGGGTAAGGTATCGAAAATAGGTTTAAAATAATTTAGGAAACTTGTATAGTGAAAATAAGGGACATGGAACAAAATATGCGCGGTATAAGGGTTGCGCTACTGAAAATGAGAATAATAATAATGTACTTAAAATACATAAAACGGGGTAGTCACTAACACGTACTCTTTGATAAATTTAAAGTACTGAAAACTAAATTTTCGAATAAGAGAGTCCCTATATATATATAGAGTAATAAGGAGAACACAAAGAGGTATAGGGCTAGCTAAGGTAATGATTACAAGAAAATGTGGATCATTCAATGGTCGGAGTATGGCGGCTTTAGGCTGAAGATCAAGGAGATCGGGATCGGGTCAGCACAGGATGTAGGGGCGAACAACAAATGACTACAAGGGAAGAAGTCTGGGTAGGATAGTGGTCGGTACAACATATGAATCAAGATGTGAAGGGTTAGCGAACTTGGAAGTTTCTCCAAATTTTTTTTTTCTCCTCCCAGAAGGATTCCAAACGAGTACAAACGAGGGATGAAGGGTGGCTCACTCCAAGGATGAGGGTGCGGTACTTTCGAGGGTGAAAACTATACAGTGAGTAGGGAGGGGCAGTCAGGGATCTCAGCAGAAAATAAATGGATATGGGCAGCGAACAAGTATCAAGCAAACCGAAAAAGAAAATTAAAAGGTTTACGAATTCAGAAGATTTATTTCATTCAAGAGAATTTGAAACAAGGCATTCCCAAAGGCGCAAAGTGGCCCTAAACTACACACAGATTCATTTGGTCAGAATGACAATATCAAAAGAAATTCCGTCAGCCGCGGTTGTGGAGATTCAGCAGGTTGCGGTAGGCTCGCGCGCTCATGTAGGGGCGTCCATTTCCACAGCGTCTCGTGGCATCGCCAGTGGAAATTCCTCCACCGCAGGGTCTTGATCTTCCGGTCTTTCATCCTCGGATAAAGCTTCTTAATCGAGGTCCGAATCCATGTGATTTTCTTCTTCTGGATTTTCTTCCACGGGGTTTTCCTCAACTGGATTTTCTTCTACCGGGTCCTCATCGGGATCTTCTTCTATCTGGTCTTCCTTTACAGGGTTCTCTTCGGGATCTTCTTCCTTTTCATCAGAATCATCTATCAATGTCGAACTCTGGGGCGGCTGCTCCTTCGCCCTCTGGAACGTGGTTTCCGAAATTGGCTTGGGGACCGTTGATTTCATCGTCAGAACTCGTCATCGTGTGATCTAAGGGAACGCATGACTGTGCATCCTCGTCTAGATGCGGCGCTGCTCCAGGGTGGGCCATGCCCTGAAAAGAGAGGTCATGATTAGACAGTGGAATATATCAAGGAGAGCTCAGGGTATGAAATATAGGAAACTATGCGGTTGCAGGAACTAAAAGATCAGAATGAAAATATTGTGATAATGAATAGAATTTGACATAGAGAAAGCATGAGAATGATACATATATTATGATTCAAATTTTATTTCATCCAACTAAAAGTTCGACGGATACAAAGATTCAAACGGAAGGAAACATTCATAAAAACGACAATATTATTACTGAAAGTAGATAACATGAAAAATCATCCTTCGACTACTATAACATCGCATTCTCGTCGCGTGAGTTGAATCCTGCGTTTGATCCGCCTTATCGTCGAAGTCCGACTACGCGGCAATTCTCACTTGGCAGGAGTGGGGAGTGTGGACGAGTTTCTTCCTTGCAGTTCTTTCCTTTCTGGACAGCCGTTGATGAGATGTTTGTTGGAACCGCATATCAGACATTTCCCTTGGGCACGGCGGCAATCCTTCTGAAGGTGTCCTGGCCTCTTACAATATCCACAGCAAGGGTTCTTCTGATGCTTCTGTTGACGCTTCATCTTCTTCTCCTTTCCTCGTCCAATAGGGATCCCTTTATGATGGGAGACTCCCGCTGGGGTCTGACTCACCTGTCTTCTCAGCCCTTCCGCCAATAAGTCGTTTGTTCGCTCCTGGGCTTCCTTTAAACCTTGCAGTACACTAAGGATTTCAACGGTCTGATTCTGAGGAGTGGAGATAGAGGAAGAGTCGTTGAAAGACCTGATCCTGAAACAATGATTTTGAGGATGATATAAGTCACAAGATATACGAATCAAAATATAATATGGATAGGACAAGGATTCAAAAATATCAGAGGTGCTGAATTTATTATAAGTGGGGAATCAACTGTATGACTTTAGGCTACTTGAATAGAGTACGATAGTGCAATTGCAACCACGTAACCTTGTCAAGTCACTCGAAACCATAGCGAATGAATAACTGAACACACGATATGAATATGGATCAAGAATGACAAGTTTACAATCTAGACCGAGGGACGTCTCAGATTGCCAAACCGTACACGGACAACTGCAATCCCAATCGATGCAAAACCTGGCTCTGATACCAACTAAACCATGTCACGCCCCGCTTCCCAAAATACGGAATACGAGGGGTAGACAAGGCCAGCCATGCTCCTACGGTCAAGGAAATGTCCTGCCGTAGTCACACTTCGGCTTCTAGTTTATCATGGTAAACAGTAAACGATGCGCAGGTAATGAGAAATGCAGTAACTGAAGGAAACAATATAAAGACTGACCTGAAGTGGAACAAATGAATGTAAATCGGGAAGGCAAGTCAAGAAGTCTGTGATACACGTCTAGATCTGGTCCAAGCTAAATCTTCTCCTCACACTGAGCATGCATACTCAGGTCGTCAGAGCGACTCAATAGCAATATAATGCATATAATCAAGTAACAGTTCTAACAGTGGTGAAGGATATGAATAACAGTAAATCAATAACAGCATGAATATAAATGAGCAGAGATAAATGCAGCGGAGCAGTAAAGCAGTATAACGATATGTCATGTATGTCAACACAGTATAAGGAATGTAAACGACAGTAACCCTATCAGTCTCTAAGTCTCACTGCACAGGTCAATAAGCCTATCGTCAGTCCAAGTGTGAGAGTCAACCACTCGCGAGTGTCCTCCACCCAAGGGTAGAACCCAAGGGCAAGGGACCACGGGCCCAACATGTAACGAATGTATCACGATGTATATATCACATACCCTGTAAATCTCCATATAACTCCCTAAATATATAAGCCGGCATGGGACTCCCGAGATTCTGTTGAACTCACACTTAAACTACCCCACACCCCGTGGTCTACATCAAACGCTAACCATCACCCTAAATACTAATCGATCCGTGACAAGTCTGCGCGAGAACTGGAGGCAGGACCTCCATCAAGCACGTCCCGACTAATACCTAAGATAAATGGCAGTGTCGGATGCCTTATCTGTAACACCCGTGCAAGCGCTTCCATAAGTGTCCCATACCACTTATAGTCACACGTACACGCATCCCACAGACGTCGACAATGCAATGGAACAATAGGGACACTGATTGTGTACAAGTACGTATCACTTTCACTTAATCACGGATACACGAACACTGACGTACTTGCCACAATCATCACCAGAATCTAACACTGGGTAAATGCACGATGTCACTAGGTTATCACTATAATGATATATGTATGATATGATGCATGAACAGTATAAGAAGCACAACTAAGGTATCATAAAACAACATTCTATCACTTGCACGATTTATCATGAAACATATGTATATAATTTAGCGAAATGATAAACAGGTAGTAATTAATATGTTCAGTTAGCTATCCATCTAATTCGGTTTCGAGCCAATCGGGTTTCAGGATCATTAGTTATAACTGTTTCATTTTAAGCGCACGCGGCTGGAAATCCGGTTTCAGAATCAGGAATCCATTTCGCAACGCATTTCAACCCCAGTTGGGATCATAATTTAGCGACGCTACAGTTCGACGAATTCTAGGGTTTTCAGTAAAGTTTTCAAAGCAACAAATGGATCTTCAATCGCGTCTGTACGTTAGGAGTTATAATCTGTTTAATATCAACATGTCAATTCTGATTCTGCTGGGACTGTTATGTGTCCCGATCTTCTAAATTACAGTTTAAATATCAAACGGTGACGAAACAGAATAAAACCAATTGTGTTGTCTAGATAACAGGTTTATCTACAATAAACAGCGGAGTTCCGCAACCTAAGAGTTAAGAAAATCCTGTGGTACCCATTACGGAACAGCAACCAATAACTGGAGTCGCTCTGGACTGCAGTCCAGAGTCGCACTCCGATCCAATTTTCATCATGGTTTAAGTGCAGTAATGTCTGGAAACTAGTATAGGGTTAAAGTTCTTCGAGTTAGCTTCGATTTGATCCCTCGAACGCATCATTCTAATATGTATATGATTTATGATGAATTTAACTATTTTCAGGTGCAACAGAATTACAGTTTTACGATCAAACTTGGGGGTAGTTGTTTTAGTCGTTAACGGTCATATTTTCTGATGAAATTCTCACATGTTAACCATCTCTACCAGGGCCAAAATAATTTATCTTGTTCCGTCAAATTTGATAATATTTTCCTAAGGAAACAAGCATCGAACAGTTGTGTTGCAGTATTTAACATAAGGCAAACATGGGATATATGTGCGATGGTGACTTGTAACATATATAAAATAGCATGAAAGCAAGTAAAAACTTGCCTGAGAATGTCTCGGGGTTGTACGCTGACGGCAACGCCACGAACGCGCGACACACGCGCGGCACGGCACTAGATTTGGCACGAACTCGTGTCTCGGCAGCGGCGGCTTGGTTGTTGGGGTCGTGTCGGCGAGGGTGGTGCTCGTTGACGTGGAGCTGCTCGCTGTGGTGGACGGTATAGTAGGTGTTATAGAGAGAGAGATAGAGTAAGTGAACACAGAGAGAGAGAGAGAATGAGATATATATAGAGAGAGAATTGAGAGTGTATCAGGGGAGAGAGAGAGAAGAGTTAGAGCAGAGAGAGATGGAGATGCAGAGCAGAGAGAGAGAGAAGAGAAGAGCAGAGAAAGAGAGGGAAACTGCAGAGAGGCCAGAGAGAGAAAGATCAAGAGAGTGAGAGGGAGAGAATGAGAGAGAGAGAGTGTGGAGAGAGAGAGAGAGAGAGAGAGATCCAGAGGGTGAAAGAGAGAGAGAGAGAAGTGCAGGGATGCGGGCAATGGTGATGATGGTGGTGGTGGTCGACGATGCCGTGGGCTCGTCGGCATGCCCCAGGTGGCCAGAACAGTAGAGTTGGAGGTCGCGTGAAGGGGTGCAGAGTGATGGCGGGGATTTGTGACAGAGGCGACCAAGGATGGTCGAAGTTCGGAGGTCAGCGAGACGTCGGGCGCCGGCGGTGAGGGTGCGAGGTGGAGACAGGGAGAGCGGGGAAACTTGGGGTGGCGATGGTGAGAGGGAGGTCGGCTGTGGTGTGCGCAGGGGTCTCGTGAGGGATTGAAGGAGGGAGCAATGGGGAAGGAGGCGGAGGAGTGATGAGGTGTCCGGTGATGGGAGGAGACGATAGCGACGACGTTGATGATGGCGTCGAGAATCGGGGGTGAACTGTTTTGGCTCGAGGGGGAGAAAGGTCTAGACAGAGGGAGAGATTGGGAGGAAGTTATGAGAGGAGCGAGAGAGGCGCGCGTCGAGGGCGTAACGGCAGGAGTGGGGAGGGAGCGTGGCGCGAGGCGCGGCGGGGAAAAAGGAATCGCGCGCGAGAGGGGAGGTTACCGTTATAGGGAGGGGGAGAAGATGAACAGGGAGTGGGGTCGATGAAGCGGGCCGAATGGGGAACGGGCCGGGCTTCGCAAGAGAAGGAAATTAATTCCAAAGAAAACGAGAAGCGAAGTGGGCTGGGCCGGCAAGGAGTTGGGCTGAAATAAAAAATTAGGGAAAGGAAATAAGAGGACCGGCCAAGGGAGTTGGGTTAAGAAGGATAGCTTAGGAATTTATTTAAAATAGATGTGTGTGGGTTGAGTGAAGGAACGGGCCAGCTAAAAAGTTTGGGCTTAAAGGAAAAGGCTAGGAATTTAATGAGGGAAAAAATAAGAGTGGGCCAAATAAATTAAAAGGGATTTGAGAGTAAATTTTGGGTAGAGGAAATTGGGCGGGGAAAAATAATTATAGTTTGGGGTTTGGGTTGAAGCGGCTGCGGGGAGAAATCAAATGGAAAAGATTTTCGTTTTATGTTCTAAATTCAATAACAGGAAAATGGCTGAGACAAAGGAAAGAAAAGATATGATCTGGGTTTAATAGGATTTTGAAAATAATTAGATAATTATAAATAGATCTCATAGGTAAAAGAAATACGGATTTAGACGTATAAGAAAAACTGGGTATTACAATATCTCAGCAACACATAACACACATGTCATCAACGTAAGAAAGTATGCGTATCCCAATTGTCGTTGATGTATAGCAACGAAACTTGCGATACACCACATACTACGCTTACGGTCGCAGAAAAGAAAGTGAAAAACAACAACACTTGCGATTATCACATTCACATATACTAGGACGATGTTAAAACATTTCAATCGAATCAACAAACAACTATAAGTTACCCGGAGAGCTCAACACTTGAGAAAAGTTGAAAGTACCCAAAAGACGTGCCGCAGTGTCTATGGACCATCCGTAGAAGGGTTAACCAATGCCTCAACTATGGTACCACGGAACCACGACAAACCCTAGGGTTCGATCGCGTTTTCGTGGACATAGAATCGAGTTAAGGTTTTATAGTCTTCTAGAGGGTCCATAGGAATACTGTAACATTTCAAAAAAATAAAGTATTATTTTTGGGAATTTTCATAATTTAATAGTAAATTTTAAAGAATATTTTATTAGTCGGTATAATTAAATATCGATAAATGATGAAAATTCGGGAGAAAATTTTAGAAATTCTAAAATAGGGCATTTTGTGGAAATATGACATTTTACAGTTTTATGATGGATTATATGATATTTTAGTGTTAATCGCGATTAAAAATCGCTAATTGGATTTTTGGCTTTTTGTGCAAAAATGTGCACATAACATTTTTCACACTTGTTTCATGTTATGGACTCATGATGGCTTAAGGTTGAACCTTTTGATTAGGTTAATTGGGTTAATTAGTGTTTTGGTTTTGGTTAAGGGTGATTAGGGTTAGGTTGACTTGTGGCTAGAGAGAGAGAGAGAGGAGGCATGATAGATGTGCCATGACATTTAAGGTTGAGTGAGGGTGATGGGAGTTAACCTCATTATACTTCAAAACTTCTTGTTGCCTCTCCAACAATCATTGCAATTCTTTCTCACCTCACATCTCTCCCCCACTCTCACACATCACACCTTTGGAAACACCAGCAGCAGCTGCATCAGCACGCTACACCCACACACCAGCCACCCTAGCTGCTGCTACAAGCTGCAACATCAGCTACATCAGCCCCCCATCAGCATATTTTCAGCCCCTGACCAACATCAGTTCAGCCTTTTCATCAGCATTAGCAGCTGCAATAACTACTGTGAAAACAGCCACAACAGCAGCAACTTCTTTCAAAACAACACCACACCACTATACATCAGCTAAGGAAGCATCAACAGCTGCTACACCATTCAATACAACAGCCCCAACAGACAACTTCAGCCCCCATTTTGCATCAGCTGCTGCTACAGCCACAGCAACAACCTCAGCCCCAATTTCATCACATCAACAGTAGCAAGCAGCAACATACAACAACATCACCACACCAGCCTTGGCAGTTGCAAGCAGCAGCAGCTGCAGAACCAGCCCCAGCAACACCATAAACCCCTGCAGCAACATACAACACCACCACACCACCACAACCATTCCCACAACACCAAAACCACAACAACACAACACCAATGCAACAGCAACAAAAATAACTACAGCAGCAGCAGTTTTGCAATTTCAGCCAGAACAGCAACTTGAAGCTGCTACAGGGCAATTCAGTACCCCTTCCTCCTTCTCCTTCCCTTCTCCTTCATCCTAGGACCCCATCGAGGTATAATCTTATGACCCAACTCCGATCTTGTTAAGTTATGAATAATTAGCTGAAATTTAGTGTTTATATGGTGATTAGTGCTAGTTTGGGCAAATTTGAGTGAGATTTGACCAAGTGTTGGTTCTGAATGTTAGTATAGCCTAATTAGGTGCTGTTGAGACCAGTTAACCCTAGATATAACCCAGATCCGACACATTACAAACCTGGAACTCAAAACAGAATAGTTTCATGTCGGTTTGCGAGGGTATATGGCGTGCAGGTGAATCTGGAGTTATCCAGGGTCATTACTAGAGAAATAAACTACACCAGGAGCCTAGATAGAACACCAAGAGACCGCCCTAGGCGGACGAGGACCCATCTCCCCAACCTGGCCAGCCAGGCCGGTTTTCCACCTTGGGGGGAGGGCTCGACCACTTTGTTGGCTCAGGTGCCCAGGCTTTCTCCATAGCTCACATGCAGCATGTACATCACCCCAGACTTGTTTGCTTTCCTTCGTTTGGCCTGAGGCAAAATCTGGGATCGTTTTCTTGGGTTGCTGCCTTACTTTTAGTTTTGGTTTTCCGTATTTTGATTTCCAGATTTTGATATTTGTGCGTTATCTCGATCGTGTGACGTTTGTACGTCTATATCGAGTGATTTCGGGTTGTTTTGCGTAGGCTAACCATAGGTTCTAACCTATAGGATTTTAGCGTATCGTGTTTGTTTTCGCGTGTCGTTTTAAGTTACGATTTAGTTTTGATGCGATGCGATACGTGTGATATGTGTAGGTACCCCTCGACGATCCGAAGCGATGCAGAAGATGAAGGCGACATTGACACCGACACGCAGGATTCAGGTGAGTAGATTTATATCTACGGGGAGAAGTCGGGTGGATGGCGTTTAGCACCCCCGCAGTCCGTGTGATGTATACGGATGCGTATACACAACTGCAATTATTATATTGTTGTTTGGGAAATTATTGATGCTTAGGATGGATTTTGGTATGTTGGACTAGTTTAGTGTGCGAACCCTAGGGTAGTAGTTGCACTATACATACACACTCACACATACATACTTGCATACATCCTTATTCATATGTGGTTTTGGGATTCTATATAGTTATGTGGTCACATGGGTATGGGACTATGTGATCACATACGGATTTGAGGATGATACACGGGATGGAGATGAGTCGATGAGTTTGATCCGAGATTATGATGTCGGTGATATGGTAAAACTCGTATTTGAGATACAACTTGATGCTTTAGCGGATTTTGGGATGATAATGCCATAGGAATAGTGACATATATATATAAATGATCGACATGTGATAGGATCGGAAATGATATGATAGGGCAAGGTATTTATGATAGGCCGCCTTGGGCGATGTATACTCTTGAGATGATATGTGCTGATGTCATCGATTCATACGGGATTGTCGATCAGTAGTCAGATCATGATTATAGTGATGATATTAGTTTTGTACTAGACGTAGGTCAGTACCCGGATTTTGAAATTGATTCAAGAGAATACCAGATGAGTGATATGACGAATGTGATATTGACCCGTACCCAGATTTGGGGATGCCGTACGACGGATTTACGTACGAGCTATATTTGATGTTTGATCCGCCCTCTTGACTTTGGACTAACCAATTTTAGAGATATGGTATCGGATGTGATATTATCGAGGCGGGATCACCGACTATATATACATATGTGTATCGACTCAGAGGTTAGGCGGTTTCCCTTACCTGAAGTTAGCTTATTAGCTCAGCCTTATAGTTGGTATAGCTGTATGACTCTTATGACATTAGATGTAGTTTAGCTATCACTGTGTTTAGTATTCAGCTCCCGTACATTATTGTTGTTGCTCTGCATCGCATACTTATTGTGATTCATATTCCATTTTGATATCATGTTGTTAGGACACCAGTACCATTACCGATGATGCGTATGTACCATGTACATTTATTTGCCGGCGCACACACATCTTCATCGGTAATTGCCATGTCACGTACACTTAGAGAATATTATTGCTTGATTTAGCTTGTTAGCTAGTAGTGACATGACATTAGTATACTTGCCTTATATGCCAGCATGACATTGTAGTTATTACTTATCATTTCATGCATACTGTTATCCATTATATGCCGCATTCATGGATTCTCATGCTTATATTCATGGTTTACATGCTATTGATGATTCGGATTTCCATGATATTTTCTGGATTTGGAGGAAAACTGCAAAACATATATCAACTGCTTTCTCTCTCTTTTAAATAAAAATGCGGTTTTCCTATGATGTATGAGTCGTCCACCATGAGTTTTGCTGATGGATTTCGAGACCCGATTCGAGGAGGCGGATGAACCGTTTCGGGTAAATGGTGGGCCCGGTGCAGTACCCCGGGGCAAGAAGATCGCAGGAGATGGCGTTGAGCCTGTGCAGGGGAGCACGACCGACCGGTGATATTACCCGAAGCGTCGGATATCCGGAGGATACCGTCGTGGTCTTGAGATGGATGGTAGGGGCCGGTATGGATTGACGGTGTCCTAGATATTGTGATTGAGACATTGAGATTTCCAGATATTGAGGTACAGAGTTTGTGATACAGAGATATCGAGATATTGAGATTTATGTTTTGTGCCGATGCTAGGCGCTGTTTTATGCTGATTTTATTATGATACCTCATTTTAAAAATACAGAAATCTCACTAATTTATGAAAGTAGTTTTCTTCAGTACATGCATTCTGCCTTATGCATTCATACATCATCCATATGGTACACTGCTACCTGATGAACTGACACGGGCACATGGGATTATACTCGGGTTAGACATCTACCATAGTCATTGTTATAGACTGCTGGTTTTATATTTAAGGATTATATATTATGATCGTATGACCTAGGATTGCGTCATACATGCGATTTTCTGTTCGTAGATCTTTTCCTACTCACGAGTTGGGAACTCACCCCCGTTGTGCCCTAGTTTCTTGCTGGTCTGCCGTACAAGTTTCATTACGGCTTTGCGGGCACTGTTCCTTTCGGGTGACTTGCTAGTAGGTAAGTTTATTGTATCGTACCCATCATTTTACATTGTATATTATATTTCAGTTGTATCTAGAAGTTCCATCAACCAAATATGTATTTTTTGAGATAGAGACCAGTGATGTTTATTCTTAAGACCTTAGAGTCGCACGTTATATTTCTCTGGGTTTCATGCTATTGAGTTTCCTTTTCTGTTGTGATCCTCTCCTTTAGGCGTTGTATTTTATGTTGCATACTGGTTGATTTACATATGGTTTTCCCTACTCTCTACTACTTTTCTTGGTTTGGATTTCTGGGCTCGGCTTACTTAGAGTACACACGCCTCGAGACGTTCGTAGTCTAGGTGCCGGTCATGTTCCGTACTTTCGGGACGTGACAAAGTTGGTATCAGAGCGTTAGGTTTTACCTTCGGAGCGTAGGATAACCCATGGTTGATGGAATAGGTGACTAAAGTAGAGTGACGTACCGTGGGTTTGTTCCGCGGCATATTTACAACACGCCACTCCACTTAAGAAGCCTTAGGATGTGCATTTCTTTGTCCAGTATCATATTCATTCCTGATCTAGCCTCATCAGTACCAGTTATGGTTTTGCTGCCACAATTACGAGCAGGGAGAGCTACGGCTAGAGTTGCAGTCAGCATGAGCTCGTCACGAACGAGGACTAACCAGGCCGTGATTCTGGCGACACACGATTGCAGAGATGTGTCTTTTTACTGTGTTTTCGTTCCACGAGGGTGGATGGATCGCTGTATGAGATTACTCGGACGTGCGGATTGGCACCAGAGGATCGAGCCACTGATAGAGGCCAGCCAGATGTTGATGATCGTTGATGTATGGCTTATTCACGACGATTGAGGCGTTGTTCAGCGTGCAGACTAGTGAGCCAGTCATTGCTGCGAACGACGAGATAACGCCCCAGATGTTGGAGCTATTGCAGTACAAGTTGTACTAAGAGATGATAGAAGGCCGCTAGTCACCAAATATGAATGACTAGGACGTGTGGATCGTTCGCCACCCCGATGCGAGGTCATCAGATAGATTGATTCCAGCTAGAGACGACTTCACGCGGAGACGTTGAGAGTCGACGGAGACGATCGAATGTTAGAAACCTATTATTCCAAGTTTAAAGTATTCGGAAAAACATGCAGGCAATTCTATGGTCCCTCTAGAAGAATGAAACCCTAACTCGACATAATTACCGTGTGAAAGCCTTTGAACCTTAGGGTTTGCGGCGGTTCTGCGGCACCATTAGTGAGGATTGGGTTTGCCCTTCTACGGATGGACCACCGATGCTGTGGTATGTACTCAATACTATTATACTGTACCCAAGATGTTGAGCTCTTGGAGGATTTTGAGGTCTTGACAAATCGATTGGATGGCTCGACTTAATTCGGATGTTAGGTGGTGAGATGCACTTCTTGGGAGATTCCAGATACGAGGATAGCCGTTGGAGCTCAGTCTATGCAGCCACGACGAGACGAGTCCGAAGCAGTCAACATTAGAGAAAAGTGGAGTAAGAGGTTCGTACAAGATCTGGATATGATGACGTTTCACTCCGCCGACATCAGAGATGCGATGCGCATGCCGAGGCATAGTACTGGATATACCTTCCAGAAGGAGTCGCGATGAGTATGCAGCCGCTCCGGAACAAGAAGCAGATATAGTAAAGGACGATGACTTCTGGACAGTTGGCAGAGATGAGACTTGGAAGAGACCTTGAGCAGGATCCTTCCAGGACACTGCTGCAATGATATTTGCACCTAGGATCAGATGTGTTACGAGCATTCAGAGAGCCAGAGGCCGACGCCAGTGACATGCTGCTTTACGAGTGGTCGTCATGATTGACCGAGAGATGACCAGAGAAGTACCATAACGGAATCATCCCCGTTAGCACACCTGACAGGGACGATGAGCCGATGGGTCGTGAGATTGGTAATTCACAGAGAAGACCTGGACCCAGGAGTGGTCATTGTTACGCACACCAGTAGGCTAGAGTTCATGATCGTCGACGAGACGTCCTACGAGTGACCGCGACAGTTGGCCCGAGATTCTTGGAGGATGCGCGTGAGCGGGACTATTCCGCCATACTTTTCTTCAGCATTTTTGGGCGATTTATTCGCATGATTTGGTTTTAATGATTGAGTATTTACGATTTTTGCACAGTTGTTGCACTTGATATCATTTTCGTGCCTTGGTTTCTCATGTTTATGATTTTATGGGTTTTAAACATTTGGGTTGATTTTGTGCGTAGGCACGCGCGCGATTTGATTTTTGCACTCGGTATGGTTCACATATGCTTGCAGTGCAGTGTTTTGTATTTTGTGCACTTGGATGCACTGGACTTCGATTTCGATGATGATGCTCGATATTTTTTTTGTGCACTTTATGCACCCGATTGGATTTTGCGCGTGTTCGGCACTTGATATGGGATTTCATGATTTCGTGCATGATGGATGCACTGGATTTGGATTTTTTGTGCGCATGTTGGGCGCATGTTATGAGATGCGATTTGGTGTACACCAGATGCACTAAATCGAGATTTTTCGTGCATGTCAGATGCACCTGATTTTGATGTCAGGCACGCACGTGGCCTATGACAGATGTTTCGTGCACACCAGTTGCACCTAGATGTTGTTTTATGCACCCGTATGACACATATATGGATTTTGATTTCCGTGCGCACCAGACGCACAGGGTTTTCACATACACTTTTTGGGACTGATTTCTTATGGAGCAGCACATTTTTATGATATTGCGATTTGTTTTCGTACTAAGCAGGACTGGTCAGATGACAGTACCTGAGTGTGTTTTGCATACATTGATAGATTTCGAAGTGATTTCCAAAAGCGAGCTATAGTCTCATTATTTACATACGTGTCCGATACGACACGAAACGTTTAAAACGAGGAAACCCTTCAAAAATTGTTTTCAAACGGCGGATCGTGCATATTAAACAAAAGGTGTATACGTATACTGCTATTTTCTTATAGAGACGTCCGCCACTGTGCAGTGTCATACGCATTGCACATCGACTTTAAAGAATTTCGCATACATTTCCTTCAGATATTTACATGCACGGATTTGGTATTTAAATGTATAGTTCCGATTTATAGCATATCGGTTTTGCTTTGGATTTGGCATTCGTGTTTTCACCTTGACTCCGATGATTGCGGGAGGCTTGACGGAGTTTTGATTTCGAGTTATCTGCTCGTTACGCATGCGCATGTATTGCGCTACGAGGCGTTCTATGTATTGATGATTTCGGAGCCCCGTTGACTTGGAACATTTTATTGAAATGTTTTAGAATTTGGGGGTTTAAATTTAAATTCGGGGACCGAATTTCTTTAAGGGGGGAAGACTGTAACATTTCAAAAAAATAAATTATTATTTTTAGGAATTTTCATAATTTAATAGTAAATTTTAAAGAATATTTTATTAGTCGGTATAATTAAATATCGATAAATGGTGAAAATTCCGGAGAAAATTTTAGAAATTGTAAAATAGGGTATTTTGTGGAAATATGACATTTTACAGTTTTATGATGGATTATATGATATTTTAGTGTTAATCGCGATTAAAAATCGCTAATTGGATTTTTGGCTTTTTGTTCAAAAATGTGCACATAACATTTTTCACACTTGTTTCATATTATGGACTCATGATGGCTTAGGGTTGAACAATTTGATTAGGTTAATTGGGTTAATTAGTGTTTTGGTTTTGGTTAAGGGTGATTAGGGTTAGGTTGACTTGTGGCTAGAGAGAGAGAGAGGAGGCATGATAGATATGATATGACATTTAAGGTTGAGCGAGGGTGATGGGAGTTAACCTCATTATACTTCAAAACCTTTTATGGCCTCTCTAACACTCATTGCAATTCTTTCTCACCTCACATCTCTCCCCCTCACTCTCACACATCACACCTTTGGAAACACCAGCAGCAGCTGCATCAGCACCCTACACCCACACACCAGCCACCCTAGCTGCTGCTACAAGCTGCAACATCAGCTACATCAGCCTCCCCATCAGCATATTTTCAGTCCCTGACCAACATCAGTTCAGCCTTTTCATTAGCATTAGCAGGTGCAACAACTGCTGTGAAAACAGCCACAACAGCAGCAACTTCTTTCAAAACAACACCACACCATTATACATCAGCTAAGGCAGCATCAGCAGCTGCTACACCATTCAATACAACAGCCCCAACACACAACTTCAGCCCGCATTTTGCATCAGCTGCTACTACAGCAACAGCAACAACCTCAGCCCCAATTTCATCACTCAACAGTAGCATCATCAGCACCTATTAGCCTAGACCTCTGTTGCCTCAGCAGCAACCCCATCAACAACACCAACCCAACATCATATACTACAACCCATACCCCAACATCAGATACTTCAACTTCACCACATATACCACCCCCCTTCACTGCTGCAGCTGCTACTGCAACACGAAAACAACATCAGCCTTGGCAGTTGCAAGCAGCAGCAACTGCAGAACCTGCCCCAGCAACACCATAAACCCCTGCAGCAACATACAACACCACCACACCACCACAACTATTCCCACAACACCAAAACCACAACAACACAACACCAATGCAACAGCAACAAAAATAACTACAGCAGCAGCAGTTTTGCAATTTCAGCCAGAACATCAACTTGAAGCTGCTACAGGGCACTTCAGTACCCCTTTCTCCTTCTTCCCTTCTCCTTCATCCTAGGACCCCATCGAGGTATAATTGTATATGCCCTAGAGGCCATTACTGTATCATACTAGTTTGTATATTACTTGATGGAAGCTTGGGATATTCACCTTGTATAAACAATCTTGCTCAATATAGTAGTATGCTACTTGGTTTGTTTCTACTTCAATGTGTACTTGTGTTTATTTCAGTATATCACTTATACGCATTAGTGGAGCCCTTAGGATCTTTGCTTGATTACCAGCGTTGTGATGGCAGTCACACTAGTGGGGGCTGGGTAATCTATAGGCACATCCTTATACAGGTCCCTAGTCGTAGGACTATCGAGACAGGGCATCGATACTCCGGAGTAGACTAGCGTATGCGCTTCTCATCCCAGTGTGGGAGATGGTCTGTCCCACAGCCATCAGTACGTCGTACTGGAGATAGTATACGGGTGCTCGTTGGGTTACGAGTACACTGGACAGGACTCGTCGGGAACTGACAGGTTGGTATTATACCTATCGTCAGTTATCAGTTCCCAGGTGACATGAGTACAGCTTAGTCCGCTGACTTGACACTGACACTTCGCCTCGAGTGTGTTCCCACTGCACTTTGATCACTACCCTACCACGGCTCAAAGGAGTCGTGCAAACAGGTGGTGGTTGGGTGCAGTCCCGAAGCACTTGGAGGCAGTGACGGTTAGACAGGATTCGTCTCTCCCGGTATTGGGGGTTGACATCGCGCTGTGTCTAGGAGAGCCATTACACGAGTAGTCCCTGGCCAGGGCAAGCGAGATATACTGGTAGGTTTCCAGTGTTATCTCAGGGTGTTTTGGGCTTCACTCCGACACGACTTGTACCGCTATTGGGGGACTGACGTTTTACCGCCCCCTAGGCCCGCCATGCGATGTATCAGACGAACAGACCGGACTGTACGGAGAATGTCACATTCAGACTCAGTAGGAGTTCAGATGGGGTTTCACCTCGTCAGCCTTCTTGTCGGCATCTACCTGGGGACCGTTACGCACAGCTAGTGCCGCTTGCGGTCTGTGGTTAAACCCACTGCCAGCGTAGTGTCGAGTCTTTAGAGTCCCACACAGAGGGTATTCGCCTCTGGGCAAAACAGAGTAGAGGTCGCATGGTTTTGCGACAGGGTTCGTTCTCATCCGCGCACTTGTGCTCGTTTGGAGTCCGGACGGATTATACTGGCAGGCTCTAGTTTGAGCCAGATACTGGTATATGTTTTGGGGGTTGCTTTTATATCTTGGTATTCTTGTTCCTCGGAACAAGAATGCAGGTGTGTATGCACAGTTGCTTGAGGCGGAGAATGAGGTTTTTCATTAAGGTTTCGGATCGGGTGCGTATGCACTGTTGACAGTTATCTTTTTCCAAACCCTAATGGATTTGTATATTATCTATTAATAATAGTAATTAAATAAGAATTATGTTATGGTTGTTTTTCTTGTTGACTTGTTGACCTTGGTTGACTTGTTGACCATTGACCACTTTTCATGCCTTGAAAGTCTTCCTTGATTCATGCTTACACTTCATTAAAAGAGGTATGATAGTGGTCATTCCAAAATAACCATCAACTATTCTTATTTCAATTATTATCATTTAGATAATTCATTTCTTTTGCAATATGGTTGCAAGAAAGAAATAATTGAGCTCATTCTATCATTCTCACTCTCTCTCCTCATTTCATCTTCTTCCTCCTCTTGAAAAGAGAAACCTTCTCATGTGTTGAGATTCATTCTCTTTAGATAGAAAAGCAAACCCTAATCACTCTCTACTCATTCTAGGATGAAGGATTAGCAAGCCGGAAACCCTAGTTCACTCAAAGATCGAGGAAGAGCCCAAAGTCGAACCTTCGAGGTGGATCCATCTTCGACGGGAGAAGGCGACGAAAAGAGAACCATCAACCTCTACAAGGTTTGAAGAAGAAGGAGTTCAAGTTAAGGTATAACCATCTTCCATAGTAGCTAATTCTCTTTAGCTTGTTAACTAGTTTTAGTTTAGACATCGATCCCGACATAGTTTAGTCCATGTTGCCTCTTGCGATAAAAATTCGTTTTTTATACCGTTTCCGCCTCCCCGTAAGTACCGGGGGTCGCAATATGGACTTACAGTGGTATCAGAGCCAGGTTAAACTTAAACTAGCTTGGTAGTGAAGTGTAACGAAGTTCGGAACCGAAAAATCGCAAAACCGGAAAAACGAAAACCTAACTTTCTGTTGAATTTTTTTTCTGCTCAAAATGAAAAACTTTATACTTGTAAAATCGTCTCAGGGTTTTCTAAGAACACACAAGAAAAACGATATCATGTTTCCTCCAAACCGCCGCGCTTCCGCGGCCTCACCTACTCATCTGGCCGCGGAACCGCCGCAAGTTGGTGTCTTCTTTGCATCGTTTTTCGTGCAGTGTTCTTCTGTGTTGGTTTTGGGATTTTTAAGATATATTATATGTACCCAGATTTTCCAGAACAGAAATTCACTTTTGGGGTCCTATAATTCCGTATTTTTTTTTCCGAACTTCACTGCACTTTGACTATGATGGTTATATCTGTGATGTTTGCATGTATTGAAAGTCGGCTAATCGCTATAAGTCGATTAGTCGGGGTTATACATGATCTGTAATGTTCTGGAATGTGTATATGAATGTGTTGGACTGTCGCGGGTGAATAGCCGGGGTGGATGTGAGATGAGCTTTTGTTTTTCTTTCATTCATTGTAAATGTAAATTGATGTAATAATATTATTTGTTTGGCCGCACAACCGGGTCGGGGTTGTAGCCGTCATTGTATAATTCTTTTTACTGTTTTTGCTCCTACGATAGACCCATGGTTGGGTGCACAAACTACCGGGAACATGGAGGGTAGTTTGCCGCACCCGTAGGGGTCTTGGGTGGGGTATTTGCTATTCACCGCGACCGTGTTATCCGCTTTTCGTTTCAGGCTCGAAAGGAATGCGGATTGCTAGTATATCCAATGTATTCATCTGTGATCTGTAATGTCTATCATTGCTTTCTATTTAGGCGTTGCTTATGTTTTACAGCCGCGCTAGCCCAGCCCCCGCTCTGTCGTTAGTTAAGTAACCTAACGAGTGATGACGGGACCCCGTGGCGAATGCGAATGGCATAAGCGTACGTCATATTTTGGTTGTTTTCTGCAATGGTAGGATTAAATGATGGGACGCATTAAAAGAACTAATGCAAGAATATCACGCATTAAAAGAACTAATGCAAGATAATAAACCAAGTTTAAGTCGATGGAACACTTTCGAAAAACCACTCGGTTCTTTTCAAAAACTAACTTTTAAATGCGGAGCTTGAGCCACTCCTTCTAAAAGCTATCTCGTTCCATCGATTATATCAAGTTCACTACGTTCACGGTTTCGCCAAAACCATTCGTAGCCCTCCATCATTTCAGTTAAATATACGGTAGTATTCAAGCTATGTATTTTGACCTCACGCCAAGGCATAGTGATTGGTAGCTGCCGGATATTTATCTGTTGCATAGATAGAATGCGTTGTTTTGAGACAGTCGTACCACCATTTTGGCCTACGTCAAGGGTAGGTACGGGTGGATTCAAATCAACCGGGATAATGATGGGAAGAACTTGACATGTGACTTATGACATTTTGACCTCACGCCAAGGTCATAAGAGCATGGGGCAAAAATCCACATCGGGAGTTTCATAAGTACTGAAACTTGCTAGATTTGCATACCATTTGGAGTGTGATGATTATGGTAGGATTCCTTCATTTTCGTCACGCGATGATATTTGGATCCCGATCCTACTGTGAGTATATGCTACTCCTCGGGAAATTTCTCACTAAACGATCAATGCTATAAACCTAGTAGGTGCCTAGAAAGGTGTTAGCGGGGCTACGCCCCCAGGGAAAAGAGGTTCTTAAATTAAGGAACTTCGCGAAAGCGTTGGAAAACCTCCCTCGAAGTACCGACACTGGCCTGGCTGAACGGTTAAGCAAGTATTGTACGGTGGGATTGATCCCGGCTAATTCTTCCTTTGTGGTTTGAGGAGGGATTCGAGAGACAGTGGGAGCCATCCTGTTTAGACAAATTAAAAACCATTCTAAACTTGCAAGAGCATCGTGCTAAGTGTTTCTTCTCTCCCCCTGCAGCGACCAAATCGAAATGACTGGACTTAAGTTACTTCTAGATAAAAACATATTGACAGGGCCAAACTACAAAGATTGGCTCAGGAATGTCAAATTGGCAATCTCTTACGACAAGCTGGGGTATCTTCTTACCAGCAAAGCTCCCCCCGTCCCAGGTCCCACCTCCAGCGTCGCGGATAAGGAAATCCGTAAGACTTGGGAGATTGACAGCGCGAAGGCCAGATGCCTCGTACTTGCCTCGATGGACAATGACCATCAGAGGAGGCACGAGAATATGGATTTGGAATCCATATTTCTTCATACAAAAGAACTGTATGGAGAGCAGTCTCGTATCGCAAGATACGAAGTGTCGAAGAAGTTATTTTCGACTAAGTTGGCCGTCGGATCATCGGTAGCGGACCACGTGCTTAAGATGATTGGCTACACTGAGGAGCTCGCGGAACTTGGGACCACGTTGGATAGTGAACTCTACACAGATATAATTCTCCAGTCCCTTCCATCCACTTACGCCCAGTTCATACTGAATTTCAACTTGCAAGAAAAGGAAGTTGAACTTTCAGAACTCCTCAACCTGCTGAGGAGCGCAGAGGGCACCCTACAGAAGGGTAGGGATACATCCACTTTGTTTGTAGGAGGATCTTCTTCTTCTAGGTCCAAGGCGAAAGCCAAGGGAAAGAAGAAGAAAGCCCCCGCCAAACCAAGAGGCGGTGTTAGTAAAGTGGGTGCGAAGGGAAAGGAAAAGGCAACAAAGATAGCGGGGAAGCTTGTTGGTAAAGAGGAATGCTTCTATTGTCACAAGAGTGGACACTGGAAGAAAGATTGCAGGGCTTGGAAAGCCAGGACACAGGAACTGAAGCAGGTTGCGGCTTCAGCTTCAGGTGTGTATGTTATTGAAAACTGTCTTTCTATAAACTCTACTTCCTGGGTATTGGATACCGGATCAGGATCTCATATCTGTAATTCTTTGCAGGCGTTGAGAAACCGTAGGTTTTTGAAGGAAGGTGACATGACCCTCAGAGTTGCGAACGGAGCTAGCATGGATGCTAAAGCCGTGGGGGACTATCACCTAGGAATGTCAGATGGACATGTTTTGGTTTTGCGTAATTGCTTTTTTGTACCCAACGCAACTTGTAATATCATTTCTGTATCTTTGGTTTCTAAAGAAGGTTATGAATTTGCGTTTGTAAGTAATGTTGTTAACATTCACCTTAATCAAGTTCTGATTGGGTCAGGTACATTGAGCAATGGTATATACGTATTAAACCAACCACAGATTTTCAATGTCCAGAATACACACAAAAGAAAGTCACCAGATATTAATCAGACTTTCTTATGGCATTGTAGATTGGGTCACATCAATGAGAGAAGGTTGACGAAGTTACATACAGAAGGGTATTTGAATGCGTTCGAATATCAATCGTATGCCACTTGTCAATCCTGTCTCAAGGGAAAGATGACAAAGACTCCGTTTACTGGACATGGAGTAAAAGCGAGCGAGCTCTTGGGACTCGTACACAGTGACGTGTGCGGTCCAATGTCTACACATGCCCGAAGCGGACATTCTTACTTCATTACTTTTACGGATGACTTCTCAAGGTACGGTTATGTCTTCTTAATGAAACATAAGTCCGAGGCCTTTGGAAAATTCCAGGAGTATAAGAATGAAGTAGAGAAACAGACCGGCAAAAGTATTAAGATTCTAAGATCGGATCGAGGTGGAGAATACTTAAGTGCCGAATTCCTGGACTATTTAAAAGAGAATGGGATTCTCTCTCAGCTTACTCCTCCATACACCCCGCAACATAACGGTGTATCGGAGAGACGGAATCGCACCCTATTGGATATGGTACGGTCTATGATGAGTAACGCTGAGTTACCGCGATCATTCTGGGGGTATGCGCTAGAAACAGCTGCATACCTATTGAACCGAGTTCCTACTAAGACTGTGCCTACCACACCATATGAGTTATGGAGTGGGAAGAAACCCTATCTTCAGTACCTGAAAATTTGGGGATGTCCAGCTTATGTCAAAAAGCAGCATACGGACAAGCTCGAGGCGCGCTCAGTACTGTGCATGTTTGTGGGATACCCAAAGAACTCCAGGGGGTATCTTTTCTATTACGCAGAGGAGCAAAAAGTCCTTGTTTCTCGTAATGCCCATTTTCTGGAACATCAGTTCTTAGAAAAAGAAGTAAGTGGGAGCGCAATAGAACTGGAAGAAATTCCAGAACCACAGACTATTACTGAAAGCTTAATGGAACCAGAGGGTTCAAATGAACAGGACATTCCTATGCCGCTCCGCAGAAGTAGTAGGCAGTCTCATCCGCCCGAGAGATACTACGGTTTTCTCATAGACGGGGATAGAGAGGATTGCATCATAGACTATGATGAGCCTACTAGCTTCCAGCAGGCCGTTCAGAGCATTGACTCGGTAAAATGGCTGGATGCAATGCGGACCGAAATGGAGTCCATGTACACCAACAAAGTATGGACGTTGGACATTGCTCCAGACGGGGTAAAACCCGTAGGATGCAAGTGGATCTTCAAAAGGAAGATTGGTGTAGATGGACAGGTTGAGACCTATAAAGCTAGACTTGTAGCAAAGGGTTTCCGTCAAAGACCTGGCTTGGACTACGACGAAACCTTTTCTCCAGTGGCTATGCTGAAATCCATTCGGATCCTTCTTGCCATTGCTGCCTTCCACGATTATGAGATTTGGCAGATGGACGTAAAAACCGCTTTTCTAAATGGAAATTTAGAGGAGTGTGTCTATATGGATCAGCCAGAGGGTTTCATTCAGAGTGGGAGCAGCAGAAAGGTGTGCAAGTTGCTTAAGTCCATCTATGGACTAAAGCAGGCATCGCGGAGTTGGAACATCTGTTTTGATGAGACGGTCAAGGAATTTGACTTTATCAAAAATCCAGATGAACCATGCATCTATAGTAGATTTGTAGTGAGAACTGTGGTATTCCTTGTTTTATACGTGGATGACATTCTCTTAATAGGAAATGACATTCCTATGCTACAATCTGTCAAGGGTTTCTTGTCACACAGGTTCTCCATGAAAGACCTGGGTGATGCCTCTTACATCCTGGGGATCCGGATCCATCGTGATAGATCCAAGAGGATATTAGGACTTTCACAGTCCAGGTACATCGACACCGTACTGAAAAGATTCAGTATGGAAGATTCCAAGCGCGGTAACTTACCGGCTTGTCACGGGATCACCCTCTCTAAAGAGATGTCTCCCAAGACTGATTTGGAGAGGGATCGCATGTCTATTATACCCTACGCTTCTGCGGTAGGCTCTATAATGTATGCGATGTTGTGTACCAGACCGGATGTAGCTTATGCACTGAGTGTAGTAAGCCGGTATCAGTCAAACCCTGGGGAGAAACATTGGATAGCGGTAAAGAACATTCTCAAGTACCTGAGGAGGACTAAGGAGATGTTCTTGGTGTATGGCGGAAAAGACCTCCAGATTGAGGCCTTTGCTGACTCCAGCTTCCAGAGTGACAAGGATGATTCCAAGTCCATGTCGGGTTTTGTCTTTACCCTCAACGGAGGGGCGGTGTGTTGGAAGAGTTCCAAACAGGAAACCGTTGCAGACTCGACTATGGAAGCGGAATACATCGCTGCATCTGATGCCGCAAAAGAAGCTGTCTGGATAAGGAAGTTCTTAAAAGAACTTCAGGTGGTTCCGTCCATTGTTGACCCAGTACCTCTGTATTGCGACAACAACGGGGCTATAGCTTTAGCAAAGGAACCCAGGTCCCATCAGAGATCCAGGCACATCTTGAGGCGGTATCACCTGATCAGGGAGATCGTGGATCGCAAGGAGATCGAGGTTCGGAGGGTTGCTTCAGAAGAGAACACTGCAGATCCATTCACCAAGGCCCTACCCCAGACTCAGTTCGAGCGGCTGATCGAGATGATAGGTCTTCGATACGCCAGTACATGGCCTTAGTGCAAGTGGGAGATTGTTAGTGTATATGCCCTAGAGGCCATTACTGTATCATACTAGTTTGTATATTACTTGATGGAAGCTTGGGATATTCACCTTGTATAAACAATCTTGCTCAATATAGTAGTATGCTACTTGGTTTGTTTCTACTTCAATGTGTACTTGTGTTTATTTCAGTATATCACTTATACGCATTAGTGGAGCCCTTAGGATCTTTGCTTGATTACCAGCATTGTGATGGCAGTCACACTAGTGGGGGCTGGGTAATCTATAGGCACATCCTTATACAGGTCCCTAGTCGTAGGACTATCGAGACAGGGCATCGATACTCCGGAGTAGACTAGCGTATGCGCTTCTCATCCCAGTGTGGGAGATGGTCTGTCCCACAGCCATCAGTACGTCGTACTGGAGATAGTATACGGGTGCTCGTTGGGTTACGAGTACACTGGACAGGACTCGTCGGGAACTGACAGGTTGGTATTATACCTATCGTCAGTTATCAGTTCCCAGGTGACATGAGTACAGCTTAGTCCGCTGACTTGATACTGACACTTCGCCTCGAGTGTGTTCCCACTGCACTTTGATCACTACCCTACCACGGCTCAAAGGAGTCGTGCAAACAGGTGGTGGTTGGGTGCAGTCCCGAAGCACTTGGAGGCAGTGACGGTTAGACAGGATTCGTCTCTCCCGGTATTGGGGGTTGACATCGCGCTGTGTCTAGGAGAGCCATTACACGAGTAGTCCCTGGCCAGGGCAAGCGAGATATACTGGTAGGTTTCCAGTGTTATCTCAGGGTGTTTTGGGCTTCACTCCGACACGACTTGTACCGCTATTGGGGGACTGACGTTTTACCGCCCCCTAGGCCCGCCATGCGATGTATCAGACGAACAGACCGGACTGTACGGAGAATGTCACATTCAGACTCAGTAGGATTTCAGATGGGGTTTCACCTCGTCAGCCTTCTTGTCGGCATCTACCTGGGGACCGTTACGCACAGCTAGTGCCGCTTGCGGTCTGTGGTTAAACCCACTGCCAGCGTAGTGTCGAGTCTTTAGAGTCCCACACAGAGGGTATTCGCCTCTGGGCAAAACAGAGTAGAGGTCGCATGGTTTTGCGACAGGGTTCGTTCTCATCCGCGCACTTGTGCTCGTTTAGAGTCCGGACGGATTATACTGGCAGGCTCTAGTTTGAGCCAGATACTGGTATATGTTTTGGGGGTTGCTTTTATATCTTGGTATTCTTGTTCCTCGGAACAAGAATGCAGGTGTGTATGCACAGTTGCTTGAGGCGGAGAATGAGGTTTTTCATTAGGGTTTCGGATCGGGTGCGTATGCACTGTTGACAGTTATCTTTTTCCAAATCCTAATGGATTTGTATATTATCTATTAATAATAGTAATTAAATAAGAATTATGTTATGGTTGTTTTTCTTGTTGACTTGTTGACCTTGGTTGACTTGTTGACCATTGACCACTTTTCATGCCTTGAAAGTCTTCCTTGATTCATGCTTACACTTCATTAAAAGAGGTATGATAGTGGTCATTCCAAAATAACCATCAACTATTCTTATTTCAATTATTATCATTTAGATAATTCATTTCTTTTGCAATATGGTTGCAAGAAAGAAATAATTGAGCTCATTCTATCATTCTCACTCTCTCTCCTCATTTCATCTTCTTCCTCCTCTTGAAAAGAGAAACCTTCTCATGTGTTGAGATTCATTCTCTTTAGATAGAAAAGCAAACCCTAATCACTCTCTAGTCATTCTAGGATGAAGGATTAGCAAGCCGGAAACCCTAGTTCACTCAAAGATCGAGGAAGAGCCCAAAGTCGAACCTTCGAGGTGGATCCATCTTCGACGGGAGAAGGCGACGAAAAGAGAACCATCAACCTCTACAAGGTTTGAAGAAGAAGGAGTTCAAGTTAAGGTATAACCATCTTCCATAGTAGCTAATTCTCTTTAGCTTGTTAACTAGTTTTAGTTTAGACATCGATCCCGACATAGTTTAGTCCATGTTGCCTCTTGCGATAAAAATTCGTTTTTTATACCGTTTCCGCCTCCCCGTAAGTACCGGGGGTCGCAATATGGACTTACAATAATCTTACAACCCAACTCCGATCTTGTTAAGTTATGAATAATTAGCTGAAATTTAGTGTTTATATGGTGATTAGTGCTAGTTTGGGCAAATTTGAGTGAGATTTGACCAAGTGTTGGTTTTGAATGTTAGTATAGCCTGATTAGGTGCTGTTGAGACCAGTTAACCCTAGATATAACCCAGATCCGACACATTATAAACCTGGAACCCAAAACAGAATATTTTCATGTCGGTTTGCGAGGGTATATGGCGTGCAGGTGAATCTGAGTGATCCGGGGTCATTACTAGAGAAATAAACAACACCAGGAACCTAGATAGAACACCAGGAGACCACCCTAGGCGGACGAGGACCCATCTCCCCAACCAGGCCGGCCAGGCCGGTTTTCCACCTTGAGGGGGGTCTCGGCCACTTTGTTGGCTCAGGTGCCCAGGCTTCCTCCATAGCTCACATGCACCCTTTACATCATCCTAGACTTGTTTGCATGCCTTTGTTTAGCCTGAGGCGAAATCTGGGATCGTTTTCTTGGGTTGCTGCCTTACTTTTAGTTTTGGTTTTCCGTATTTTGATTTCCAGATTTTGATATTTGTGCGTTATCTTGATCGTGTGACGTTTGTAGGTCTATATCGAGTGATTTCGGGTTGTTTTGCGAAGGCTAACCATAAGTTCTAACCTATAGGATTTTAGCGTATCGTGTTGGTTTTCGTGTGTCGTTTTAAGTTACGATTTATTTTTGATGCGATGCGATACGTGTGATTTTTGTAGGTACCCTGCGACGATCCGAAGCGATGCAGAAGATGAAGGCGACATCGACACCGACACGCAGGATTCAGATTAGTAGATTTATATCTACGGGGAGAAGTCGGGTGGATGGCGTTTAGCACCCCCGCAGTCCGTGGTGATGTATACAGATGCGTATACACAGCTGCAATTATTATATTGTTGTTTGGGAAATTATTGATGCTTAGGATGGATTTTGGTATGCTGGACTAGTTTAGTGTGCGGACCCTAGGGTAGTGGTTGCACTATACATACACACTCACACATATATACTTGCATACATCCTTATTCATATGTGGTTTTGGGATTCTATATAGTTATGTGGTCACATGGGTATGGGACTATGTGATCACATACGGATTTGAGGATGATACACGGAATGGAGATGAGTCGATGAGTTTGATCCGAGATTATGATGTCGGTGATATGGTAAAACTCGTATTTGAGATACAACTTGATGCTTTAGCGGATTTTGGGATGATAATGCCATAGGAATAGTGACATATATATATAAATGATCGACATGTGATTATGATACGAGATAGGATAGGAAATGATATGATAGGGTAAGGTATTTATGATAGGCCGCCTTAGGCGATGTATACTCTTGAGATGATATATGCTGATGTCATCGATTCATACGGGATTGTCGATCAGTAGTCAGATCATGATTATAGTGATGATATTAGTTTTGTACTAGACGTAGGTCAGTACCCGGATTTTGATATTGATTCAAGAGAATACCAGATGAGTGATATGACGAATATGATATTGACCCGTACCCAGATTTGGGGATGCCGTACGACGGATTTACGTACGAGCTATATTAGATGTTTGATCCGCCCTCTTGACTTGGGACTAACCAACTGTAGAGATATGGTATCAGATGTGATATTATCGAGGTGGGATCACCGACTATATATACATATGTGTATCGACTCAGAGGTTAGGTGGTTTCCCTTACCTGCAATTGGCTTATTAGCTCAGCCTTACAGTTGGTATAGCTGTATGACTCTTATGACATTCGATGCAGTTTAGCTATCACTGTGTTTAGTATTCAGCACCCGTACATTATTGTTGTTGCTCTGCATCACATACTTATTGTGATTCATATTCCATTTTGATATCATGCTGTTAGGTCACCAGCACCATTACCGATGATGCGTATGTACCACGTACACTTATTTGCCGGCGCACACACATCTTCATCGGTAATTGCCATGTCATGTACACTTAGAGAATATTATTGCTTGATTTAGCTTGTTAGCTAGTAGTGACATGACATTAGTATACTTGCCTTATATGACAGCATGACATTGTAGTTATTGCTTGTCATTTCATGCATACTGTTATCCATTATATGCCGCATTAATGGATTCTCATGCTTATATTCATGGTTTACATGCTATTGATGATTCGGATTTCCATGATATTTTCTAGATTTGGAGGAAAACCGCAAAACATATATCAACTACTTTCTCTCTTTTTTAAATAAAAATGCGGTTTTCCTATGATGTATGAGTCGTCCACCATGAGTTTTGCTGATGGATTTCGAGACCCGATTCGAGGAGGCGGATGAACCGTTTCGGGTACATGGTGGGCCCGGTGCGGTACCCCGGGGCAAGAAGATCGTAGGAGATGGCGTTGAGCCTGTGCAGGGGAGCACGACCGACCGGTGATATTACCCGACGCGTCGGATATCCGGAGGATACCGTCGTGGTCTTGAGATGGATGGTAGGGGCCGATCTGGATTGACAGCGCCCTAGATATTATGATTGAGACATTGAGATTTCCAGATATTGAGGTACAGAGTTTGTGATACAGAGATATCGAGATATTAAGATTTATGTTTTGTGTCGAAGCTTGGCACTGTTTTATGTTGATTTCATTATGATACCTCATTTTAAAAATACAGAAATCTCACTAATTTACGGAAGCAGTTTTCTTCAGTACATGCATTCATACATCATCCATATGATACACTGCTACCTGATGCATTGACACGGGCATATGGGATTATACTCGGGTTAGACATCTGCCCTAGTCATTGTTATGGACTGCTGGTTTTATATTTGAGGATTATATATTATGATCGTATGACCTAGGATTGCGTCATACATGCGATTTTCTGTTCGTAGATCTTTTTCTACTCACGAGTTGGCAACTCACCCCCGTTGTGCCCCAGTTTCTTGCTGGTCTGCCGTACAGGTTTCATTACGGCTTTGCGGGCACTGTTCCTTTCGGGTGACTTGCTAGTAGGTCGGTTTATTGTATCGTACCCATCATTTTACATTGTATATTATATTTCAGTTGTATCTAGAAGTTCCATCAACCAAACATGTATTTTTTAAGATAGAGACCAGTGATGTTTATTCTTTTGACCTTAGAGTCACACGTTATATTTCTCTGGGTTTCATGCTGTTGAGTTTCCTTTTCTGTTGTGATCCTCGCCTTTAGGCGTTGTATTTTATGTTGCATACTGGTTGATTTACATATGGTTCTCCCTACTCCCTACTACTTTTCTTGGTTTGGATTTCTGGGCTCGGCTTACTTGGAGTACGCCCGCCTCGAGACGTTCGTAGTCTAGGTGCCGGTCATGTTCCGTACTTTTGGGACGTGACAAATACTTGCACTATCATTCAATACAATCAACTTGGAAAAATACAACACTTGAAAATTTCAGAGGGTGTGATAATGTGGGGTTTGAAAATCTGTTCGAACTTTTAAACATCGTCATGGTTACCAATACAATGTTAAATTTACGGCTACGAAACACTACGAAATAGCCCCTAAGCACAATAGTCATCACATGAAAAATTGAGCTTAGCAAACAATCCCTGAAAACACAAAACCAACACACAAGAGCACACAAGCAAAACGAGGCAAATTATGGGTGGTACGGCCGGCCTGCTCGGCCTAGTGCTCGGCCAAAATCCGATGGAAAGTCCTCATTTTTCTTTTATGCTCTAATGATGTCATATGCTAGCTTCTGCAGTTGTTTAAATAATTTTTCTTGATCATTTAAAAATCGACAGAGAGAAGATCAAGGGTTTCCAGAAAACCGTTTTTTTTGTATTTTTTTCGGTTTCGTAATATAGAACATCGTCTAAAATTCTAGCCTAGTCTGATACCACTGTAGGGTTTCTTTAGCACCCCGCCAAGGGTTTTGCAAGAATCGCACATGCCATATTAAAGTTTTGTGAGGTGTTAAAACAAAGTAACCTAGGAATCGAACTAGAATGATTAGGGTAACAGGTTTTAGTATCCTATACTAGCTAGTGTCTAACACTAAGTGGAGAGAGATACAGCCTTTGTAGACCTCCTTTGCAACTCCATTGATCTCCTAGAGGTTGAACCGGCTAGCTCGAGCGTCTTCCACGTCCACGATGATCCACCCGGAGTACCTTTGCTCGAAGCTCCTTGCTCCACTTCATCACAATGAAGATGAGACAAACAAACTACACCAATAACCTAGACAAGTGTAGTATGATGATATGGTTGTGTTCTCACATAAAAACCCTTTCTTTCTTTTACCCTCACTCACTTAGAAATCTCAAGAGAGAGCTAGAGAGAGGAAGAAGAAGATTGCAACCCTTGAGCTCATTTCTTTTGGATGAAAAGATAATGAAAAAGATAATGAGAGAATGGTAAATATCAAGAATAAATATCTTCATCTCAAACCATGGTTAATAAATGTCTAAATATTTTAGAATGAGAACAAAGATGACAAATGAAATGAAACCATGGTTTGATTTAGGTCATGTGAAGAATAGTCAACCTTGATTTAATATCATTTTCTTTTTCTCATTCTAATATATATATATAAAGATATTTACTTTCCATCTAATTCTTATATTTCCATCTTTCTTGTATCATAAACCATGATACTAATGCATGTATGCAAGTGTGTATGCACATCAACATGTACATATACATCCATGAATCCATCATAAAGAAAAGGTTTATTTAAATAAAATAAAATTCAATATTAAATCAACACTTGATTTAATAAACAGGTCATTTCTCATACGACTCGACCAATAGAAAATTCCCGATTAAAGTACGACATCATATACACGTATTTAATCGAGCTCCCGCACATATCTCATATGTACACCACATCTTTTCTCTTGAGCCAGGAAACTCCTGTGTGGGACTCTAAGACTCGTCAATACGCCGGCAGTAGGTGATGGTCACATCAAACACCTAAAATCCGCAAGCAGTCGGTTAAACGTAACGGCCACCCGGGTATTGAGCGATCAGAAGAAGAACAAGCGAACCTGTCAAAACTCCAGTCGACCCAATTGGCAACACTTACCGTACAGTCCGATCTTTTCGTCAGATATGTTTCATATCGAGTCTAGGGATGGTAACGTCGACCCCAATAACTAAATAAGTCATGCCGGTATATGGTCAACAACAGATCGAGAAACTACTGATAACACTTATCAGTAATATCTCAGCAGCCCTGGCCAGGGACTTCCTGTTATATCCAATCGTGCATAGCGCTACAGCAACCCCCAATACCGGGAGAGAAGAAACCCCTCCTATCGCTCATCGCCTATGTGCCACGAGACTGTACCTAAAATCCACCTGTTTGTACGACTCTGTAGAGCCGTAGTAGGGGGAGATCAATGAACAGTGGGAGGACACACAAGACTCTATGATGATCTCGGGTCTACAGACTAACCTATACCAGTGTCACCTGAGAACTGCTATCCGACGTTTGATATAATACAACATAGGAGTTCTCGGCGAGTCCGTTCAGTGTACCCAGTCTCACTGAGCACCCATATACAATCTTTGGTGTCATCACACCAGATGGATCTGGGATCATCCATCGCCCATCTTATGGGACAAGAATGGTATACGCTAGTCTACACTGAAATATTGATGCCCCGTCTCGATACACCTACGACTAGGAACATTTTAAGGATATGTTTATAAACTACGGGTGTCCCACTAGTATGATCAACATCATAATCCCAGTAGTCAAGCAAATATCCTATGGGCTTTTTCAACATGTATCAAATGAGTAAAAGCAAGATTAAGTGAACATATGATAAAGAGTAACCAGATAGCATACTTTCATGTCGAGCAAGAATTTCCTCTGAATACACACACACACACACACACACACATCAGCACATACACTATCATATAATAGCCTCTAGGGCATACATATATCCAACAATAAATATAAACCATAACACAAACCCTAGCATGGTATAAGTCTCGTACATACATGTTGCATGTGTAACCTACCTTGACACAACAATATATATCACATATATATTTATGTGTGCAATTAAAACAATTAGCATATATCACATATATGTTAACTGTATCAAATGTGAGAAAAAGAATTATTTAAGTGAGCTAATATTAGTTAATGTAATGTAACATATCAAATATATAATTATACATTAAATTATTAAATCAACACTTGATTTAATAATCCGGCTATACTGTGTATTACCGACTAATGTCATAAGCAACAACATATCAAATCAACACTTGATCTGATAACCCGGCTATATCACATGTAACCGACTAATGTCACAAGTCACGAGAATAGAATGCGGTATCACATATCGCATTAATCTCGGTCCCACGCATATCACATATGTGCTTCTACTCCGTTTCGTATGAACCAGGAGACCTCTGTGTCGGATTCTATGGACTCGTCGATACGCCGGCTGTAGGTGATGATCATATCAAACACCCACAAGCCGCAAGCGGTCTGCTAAACGTAACGGCCACCCTGGTATTGAGCGATCAGAATATCAACAAGAAACCCTACTCGTACTCCTACGAATCCAATCAGTAACACTACCGTACAGTCCGGTCTCTTGGTCTGATATGTCACATATCATAGCCTGTGGTGGTATAACGTCAGACTACAATAGCCTAATAAGTCATGTCGATGCAAGGTCCATAATGGTTTGAGAAACTACTGATAACACATACCAGTAAATCTCAGCAACCCTGGCCAGGTATTTCCTGTTATAGCCAATCGAGCATAGCGCAACATCAACTCCCAATACCGGGAGAGACGAAAACCCTCCAATCGCTCATTGCCTCAATGTGACTTCGGACTGTACACAAAAACCGCCTTTTTGCACAATCTCTTGACCGTGGTATGGTGGAAATCAAAGCACAGTAGGAATCACACAAGACTCTATGACGATCTCGGGTCTACAGACTAACCTATACCAGTGTCACCAGAGAACTGCTATCCGATGATAGGTATAATACTATCTAGGAGTTCTCGGTGAGTCCGTTCAGTGTACACAGTCTCCACCGAGCACCCGTATACCATTTCTATCAAACACCAATGGATGTGGGATCATCCATCGCCCATCATATGGGTCGAGAAGCGTATACGCTAGTCTACTCTGGAGTATTGATGCCCTGTCTCGATACTCACACGACTAGGAACATTTGAAGGATGTACTTATCGACTACCCTGTCCTCAATAGTATGATCTGCATCATAATCCTGGTAGTCAAGTACTCATTCTAAGGGCATTATCAACATGTAATAGAGAGACATTAAGTGTATATGTTAAGATAAAGAGCGACCAGATAGCATACTATCTTGTCGAGCAAGAAAGTCCTTCCTATATATGTCCAAGCATCCAATAAAATATACATCGCATGTACAGTAATGGCCTTTAGGGCATACATATAACCAACAATCTACCACTTGCACTAAGGCCATCTGTTGTCGTATTCAATACACAACAATATAGCAGTGGTTGGTAGTATCCCATACTCAACCATCCCACAGAAGTCTCTCTAGGGGTAAGGCCATTGTGAGTGGATCCGCTGTGTTTACCTTCGTGTCTACTCTCCTAACCTCGAACCCTTGGAGATCAACCATCTCCTTGATCAGGTGATACTCGCCTCAGAATATGTCTGGAACGCTAATGGGACCTTCGTTCCTTGGACAAAGCCATAACTCCATTGTTGTCACAATAACAGTTATTGGACGCTCAATGGTGGGAACCTTATTCATCTCATGAACAAGAAATGCGTAGACAGCCACTTTGGCAGCATCATTGGTAGCAATGTATCCATCCTTTATCGTCTAGTATGTCACGTATCTAGCTTGGAACTCTTCCAACATACCGTCCCTGCACTGATGGTAAAGACAATGCATGTGACTGACTCTCAGTCGACCTTACCACTCTGGAAGCTCGAACCAAGAACTGTCTTTTAGTGCTTCTCATGTACTTAAGAATGTCCTGCATAGCTTTCCAGTGATTCTCCCAATATCTGATTGATTCCTGATCACTAAACCAGGTGAGTCATTTACATCTTGTCTGGTACATAACTTCGCATAATCTGATAGAGCCTACTGCCGAAGCATAGGGTATCCCTTGCACGCGAGCTCTCTCCAAATCAGTCTTGGAAGACTTCTTTTTGGAGAGAGTGATTCCTTAGTAAGTGGGCGAACCACCACGTTTAGAATCCTTCATACTAAAACCCTTTAGTATGGTGTTAATGTACCTGGATTTGGGACACTCCCCGTTAGTTATATGTATGCCCTAGAGGCCATTACTATACATAGGATGTATATTGTAGTGGATGCTTGGACATATATGGGGAGGACTTTCTTGCTCGACATGATAGTATGCTATCTGGTTGCTCTTTACCTTAACATGTATACTGATTGTCTCTCTGTTACATGTTGGTAAAGCCCTTAGGATGTGTACTTGACTACCTAGACTATGATGCGGATCATACTAGTAGGGACAGGGTAGTCCATAAGTACATCCTTCAAGGTCCCTAGTCGTGGGTATATCGAGACGGGGCATCGATATACCAGAGTAGACTAGCGTATACCTTCTCGACCCATACAGATGGGCGATGGATGATCCCATATCCATTGGTGTTTGACATCAGAGATGATATACGGGTGCTCAGTGGAGACTGGGTACACTGGACGGACTCGCCGAGAACTCCCAGATGGTATTATACCTTACGTCAGATGGCAGTTCTCTGGTGACACTGGTATAGAGTAGTCTGTTGACCCGAGATCGTCTTAGAGTCTTGTGTGGTTCCCACTGTGCTTTGATTTCCACCTTACCACATCCAAGAGGGCGTGCAAAACGGTGGTTTTTGGGTACAGTCCCGAATCACATGGAGGCAATGAGCGATAGGAGGGGATTCGTCTCTCCCGGTATAGGGAGTTGATGTTGCGCTGTGATAGATTGGCTATAACCGGAAATCCCTGGCCAGGGTTGCTGAGATTTACTGGTAAGTGTTACCAGTAGTTTCTCGGACTGTTATAGACCTCATATCGACACGACTTATTGAGCTATTGGGGTCTGACGTTTACCACCCCTAGGCGAGATATGCGACATATCAGACGATCAGACCGGACTGTACGGTAAGTGTTACTGGTTGGATTCACAGGAGTATGAGCGGGCTTGCTCGTCGATCTTCTAATCGCTCAATACCCGGGTGGCCGTTACGTTTAGCAGACCGCTTGCGGCTTGTGGGTGTTTGATATGATCATCACCTGCTGCCGGCGTATTGACGAGTCTTTAGAGTCCTACACAGAGGTTTCCTGGCTCAAGTAAAATGAAATAGGAGCGCATATGAGATATGTGCGGGACCGAGAATAATGCGTGTATGTGATACCGTATTCTATTCTCGCGATTAATTTATCGAATGGTTGTATGTGATATAACCTAGTTATCGAATCAAGGATTGATTCGATAAGCCGATACATTGGATATTAGTCGGTTATATGCGATATGACCGGATCGTTAAATCAAGTGTTGATTTAATAATTTAATGCATAATTATATATTTGATATATTGCTTTGCATTAACTAGTATTGGTTCACTTTAAATGGATTTTCTCACTTGCATTGCACAAGTTGTATATGTGATATAGTTTTGTGCACTTGTATGTATCATGTTTGATGATACATGTTTACTTGAGTTTGTGTAAAGATTAAACCATGGTTATTTAAATGGTTTGGGTTTTGTTTTTCATATCTATTTATTTATTTATTTATTATGGAAAAGATAAAGAGCAAAATGGTGGCTTTCTTTGTTTGTTCTTGAAGCTTCATGAAGCTTTGACTAAGTGACCATTTTGTCTCATGCTTAACCCTAACCATTCCACTTAACCCTAGTTCATTCTCTACACTTGACCATGGTTGGTTTATGATAAGTATTCATTTTATTTTCTATTTTTTTAGAAGACTTATCATATCTTTTTCTTCTTCTTCTTCATGAGCAAGAAAGAAAAGCTTTCTACATCAATGGCAAGTAATGAAATCGAGTGAGAAATCCAATTCTAAAGTGAACCCACTTCCTATTTATTCATCCTCTACCTCTTGCCAAGTAGTATAGGGTGTTTTCTTCACAAGTTTCATGACTTGGTGAAGTGGGAGCTTGATCTTGTGATGCCTCGACGTAGATCACCTTCGGCATCGTTGTCGATGACCTAGCCCGCCCATTTCTCCGATGAAGCCGACGCTAGAGCCCGGGATTGGATTTGGACAGCAAGGGGACTTCATCATGGTGCAATGGAGGTGGAGAACCGGATCTACAAAGGTTGTATTTCCGTTCACTTAGTTAAGTTGTTAACTAGTTTCATTGTTTCGCCTAAAATTCTAGTTAACGATCCGTGTTAGGGTTTCTCGGCAGTTGTAAAATTTGAAATTTGCATGGTTGATGCCTTGTGAGACCTCATTAGCGTGCCTAGGAACCCTACAGTGGTATCAGGGACTACCTTGAGCCTTAGGCGATGCGTAGACGAAGTTTGAAACCCGAACGAACCCGAAACCCTAATCCGAGACCACTCTCTGTACAATTTTTGAAAATGTGGATTTTTCAATATTAAAAATATGCAGAAAATTCAACAGGGTTTTCTAAGAAAAACTGTGAAAAATGAGATCATGATTCCACTACAGTGCGGCGGAACCACGGCATTAGCATGGCTAATGCGGCGGTTTCGCGACAAGTTTGTTCCTTCTCCCAGTACTTTTTGCACAGTAACTCGTAGATTTTAATGCTGTATTTTCTGGGAATTTTTAATTTGACTCAAGAATTGAGTGTTCTGGGGTTGAATTGGGAGTTCGTATATTCGATCGGATTATCAAACTTTGTCTATGTGTTTTTCCGGATAATTATTGAATATGTTAAAAAGTACGACCGGATATAAATACCCAATTTTTCCCCTGCCGGAAAATTTCCAAGTGTTGGATTTTTCCGAGGTTTAAAGACGTTCTAAGTAGTGCAAGTAACGCGATGGTCCCTCTAGAAGACAACAAACCTTAACTCGATTATGTGACCGTCTTGAACTGCCCTTTGAACCTTAGGGTTTGGGGCAGCACGGCGTGCCACATGTGAGGCGTTGGCTTGACCCTTCTACGGCTGGACCGTTGGTACTGAGGCACGAAGTGAATGTCTTTGAACTTATTTCATCAGTTGAGCTGTTTCGGGAAAACTTGGGTGCTCGACTGTTCGATCGGAAAGTTTAACATTTTCTTTTTATCTGGAATGTGATACAATAATTGGAATTCACAAGTAGTTATGAGATAACTGAATGAATGTTATAAATCTAGCGGTTTAGTCTCACTTGATCGGTTGCCACGGAATTTTGATGTGATCAAAAGTCCGTCGCAATCTTGTAGCGTACGCGGATACTCGCCGGGTAAACTTAATAGACAGCCTCGCTCCATAGCCCCGACCAAGTGACTGTAGGAGAACCCCGTCGCCGAAAGCATCCGTCCGGGTGCTCGCGGTAGCGGTGTTCCGCCTTGGTGCGCTTCGTCGACAATATCGGGGGTGCGGCCGTCTACTGAAGTTTGCGCGAGCATTCGATCAGGATGTCGGGAATCTTGTTGAATTGCCCGACTTTATATTGAAAAGTGTTTTCGATTTTGAGACTAAAATGCGGGGTTTATAATTGTTAGGCATGCGATGTCTAAGGAATTCATTTGATTAGGCATGCGATGTCTATGCAGGTTGCGGATTCCAACTGTTGTAGTTTTACACTTTTTTTTCTGTGACCGTAAGTGTAATATGTGATATCGCCGGTTTCGTTGCTATATGTCAACGACAATTAGGATGCGCATATTTACTTACGTTGATGACATGTGATGTTATGTGTTGCTGGATATGTCATATTGGATCGTCGTGTTTGAATAGCCGGGGGTTTTTATGTGAGATAAGTGTTTTTCATTTTCATTCATGTAAAAACTTGTATGTAATATTCTTTTGTTGGGGCACTTCCAGGTTGCGGAAGATGTCACCTTTTGTATATTATTTACTTTTCCGCACTAGGATAGACCCAAGGAGGGGAGCAGAAGTAACCGGGTTCTGGAGTCCAGTGGGAGACCAACTCGAGGAGTCGAGTCCGGGTCTCCTAACTCTAGAATTGGTAGGGTTGCTTGCCGCTCTCGGAGGGGTCTAGGGGTGTGGGTTTGGCTATTCATCATGACCGTGGAATCCGTGTTTTATACTGGCTCGTATTGAAAACACGGACGTCCTAGTATATCCAATATTTCATATGATTCTTCTGCTGCGATATCTGTGATGTGATCATGTGATATGTTCTGTGATGGATACTTTATATAGTATATATGATATATTATATATGCGTTACTTATGTTTTACACCCGCGCTAACCCTGCCCCGCTCTGCCGTTAGTTACCTAACCTAACGGTGCACGAGGGGACATCGAGGCGAATGCGGATGGCATAAGTGTACGTCGTATTTATCTGTGATGTTTAGGTGCTTAAATGATGGGACTTCATTAATATGATTAATGAAAGAAAAGAAACCTAATATGTTGTAGAATCGAATTTCAAATTAAAACAGGTAGCTACAGTTCTTGCTTTGCACAGCGGTATATATGATATATCCTGCACCTTATTCGATGAGGAAAGGACCGAGATCCCTTCAACGGGAGTGACTCCTTTAGCAATAACTGGCAGATGCTACACACTCGGTTTGTCTTTTGATTGCTTTTAAGAGTTTCTGCTTTGCACAGTGATATATATGATATATCCCGCACCTCATTCGACGAGGAAAGGACCGACGATCCCTTCACCGGGAGTGACTCCTTTAGCAAAACTAGAAAAGCCTCAAAAGCACTCCATTTTAAAATCATTTGATTCTACAACGATATCAAGTTCATTACGCAATAGGTTTTCAGAAAAACCTGTCGTAGCCCTCCGTCATTTCAGATAAATCCTATTTAGTATTCGTGCTACGTTTGTTGACCTCCGTCATGGCGTAGTGTGCGGTAGCTAACTAGTATTTATCTGCTAATGCATATGATGCAGATTGGATTAGGGTAGTCGTGCGGCCTTGTTGACCTCCGTCAAGGGTCGTGCGGGTGGGTTTAATTCGATCAAGAAATGACGGGTTGAACTTGACTAGTAGCCTATGGTTTGTTGACCACCGTCAAGGTCATAGGGTGCTAGGGGCAAAATATTATCTGGAATTTCAAGTGTTGAAATTTGCAATGAGATTGCATACCTTCTATGAGATAGTTGGATCCCGATACCCGCTGCGAGTAAGAGTTACTCCTGGGAGAGTTTTACACATTACAATTAGCCGATCAAGTAGGTGTCTAGAAAGGTGTTAACGAGGTTACGCCTCTGGGAAAACGAGGTTTACATTAATTAGGTTCGTGCGAAAGCACGGGGGACCTCCCTCAAAGTACCGACACTGGCCTGGCTGAAAGATTGACGAACCTGTAGCGTGTAATTAATCCTGGCTAGTCCTTCCTTTTAGGGTTTGAAGGAAGATTTGATAAAAACAGTGGGAGTCGTCCTGATTAGATAAAATAATAGCCAATCTGATCTTGCAAGAGCGCACGCAGAGTGTTTTCTTCTCTCTCTCTCCTGGTAGCGACCATATCACGCCTTAATCAAGATAATAATACGGATTATTGACCGAACCCACTTGTTTATACTGAGCTGGGGAACGTTGGTCCCGCTCCAACTTATAATTGTTATAAAACAGAGCAGGAAATTGGGTTTTACCAGAATTCCCGTGCCGCCCAAACGAAGAGAGTGCATGCTGATGCATCATCTTCGGGTATGTTCATTATATAGAACTGTTTCTCAGTGTCCTTTACGTCCTAGGTATATGATACCGGATCGGGATCCCGCATATGTAATATGTTACATGGGCTACAGATAGGTAAAGAACTGAGAACGGGTGATAAGTTTCATGAGGCAGAAAACGGATCAAGTGTTGCAGCCAAGTCTGTTGGTCACTGTCACCCTGTATTCCAAATACATTGATTCTGAACGAATGTTATTAGATACCGAACCTGATATATAAAATCATATCACTCTCTTTAATAATAAAGAAATGATAAAATTTTGTATTGTTGGATAATGTTTTGAACATTTCCTATATCAAAAGTTGATCGGTTCAGGCACGTTATCTAAAAGCATTAATGTTCTAAATCAAACTACAGTTCTTAGTATACGGAACACACACAAGAGGAAGAGTTCAGAAATGAACGAATCCTTCTTGAGGCATTGTAGACTAGGTCATATCAATGTGACCCGACTAGCTGAAGTTACATGAAGATGCATATTTAAATCAGTTTGAATCTACATCTTGTGAAACTTGCCAGTCATGTCACAAAGATACGATATCCATAGCTCTGTTTACTGGAAACAGAGAAAGAGTTAGTGAACTCTTGGGATGATACAGGTTGATGTATGTAAGGTCCCCTGTCTACACATGCCAAGACCGGTTCTTTATACTTCATTACATTCTCTGATGATCCTTTTAGATTCAGACATATGTTCCTGATGAAACACAAGTCCGAACCTTTTAAGATATTCACAGAATATAAGCTAGAAGTAGAGAACCAATAAGGGTATAAGTATTATGTCCTTTGATGAGATCAAGGAGGAGAATACTTGAGCACGGAATTCCTGGACTGTTCTAAAGGAGAATGAGATTCTCTCTCAGCATCACTCCTCCGTATACACCATAGCACGATGGTATATCGGGACGGAGCAATCATACCCTATATGATAAGGTGTGCTCTATGATGAGTACTACTGAGTTACCTATTTTCTTTCAGGGAGTTATGCACTTGAGAAGTTGCATACCTATTGAATAGGGTTCAAATTAAATCAGTTTCCTACCACTTCATATTTGATATGATAAGGGAAGAGCCCATCTCTTAAGTTAGTTAAGATTTGGGGTTGTCCGGGCTATGTCTGAAAAGAAAAATCCGGACAAACTCGAGGCAAGATCTGTTATGTAGAACTGGAAATGTTCCAGCTATACAAATTGCAGCTGATGATTTTATAGAACCAAAAGGATTCAATAGTTACCAACGAACCTCAGCCTCTCCGCCGATCTAGTGAGGTTCCTCACCCGCTTGAGAGATACTTCGGTTACTCTATGACAGTGGGAGCGAGGATTGCATCATGAGATGATGACCCAACTAGTTTCGAGCTGGCCATCAGGAGTGGGACTCTGTAAGAATGGCTGGATGCTTAGTGATCTGAGATGGAATCCTTATACACCAACAAAGTATGGACTTTGGTTGCGATATCTGAAGGGTTAAATCCCCATCAGGAGCAAGTATATCTTGAGTAGATTACTTGGTGTAAATGGAAAGGTAGAGACTTTCAAAGCTAGACTTGTTAAAGGTTTGCATTATTGACCAGCTATGGATTTTGTTGAAACCTTTTCTAAGTAGCTATGCTTAAGTCCATCCAGATCATACTTGCCACGGCTACATACCATGACTACGATATCTGGCGGTTGGGTGCCATGACTGCTTTTCTAAATGACGTTTTAAAAGAGAACGTCTATAAGTACACAGCCAGAGGGCTTCGTACACAGTGGGAGCAGCGGAAACGTGCACAAGATGCTTTATAGGTTAAAGCAGGCATCGCGGAGTTGGAACATCTGTTTTGATGTGTTAGTCAAAGAGTTTGACATCATCAAAATGGTAGATGAACCTTGTATAAACAAAAAGGTAGTAGGGAGTATGGTGGCGATCCTCGTAGAGTACGTGGATGACATACTCTTGATAAGAAAGAAGTTTCCTATGCTACGCTCGGTCAATCTCCGCTTATCACAATGATTCTCCATATAGGATCATAATGATACCTCCTAAATCCTGGGTTTTGGATCTATGAGATAGATCTAATTGGATGTTAGGATTCTCACTAGTTGTAGTGAGACGGTATCAATCGACCCTGGAGAGAATCACTGGAATGGTTCCAGGATGATAAAGACAACTGAATGTCAGTCACAGGCATTGTCTTTACCCTTAGTGGAGGGACGGTATGTTGGAAAAGTTCCAAACCAGATACCGTGGCATACTAGACGATAAAGAATGGATACATCGCTACTTAAGATGCTACCAAAGAGAAAGTCTGGGTGTATATTAGTTCATGAGATGAACTTTGTTCCTCCCATTGTGTGAAAATGGAGTTGTGGCTTATGCCAAGGAACGCCGGTCCCATCAGTGATCCAGACATATTCTAAGGCAGTGTCACTTGATCATGGAGATGGTTGATCTCCAGGGTGATCGAGCTTAGGAGAGTAGACTCAGAGGACAACACGGCGGATCCACTCACAAAGGCCTTTTCCCAGAGAGAGACTTTTATGGGATGGTTGAGTATGAGATACTGCAACCACTGCTATCAGATGGCCCTAGTGCAAGTGGGAGATTGTTAGTTATATGTATGCCCTAGAGGCCATTACTATACATAAGATGTATATTGTAGTGGATGCTTGGACATATATAGGGAGGACTTTCTTGCTCGACATGATAGTATGCTATCTGGTTGCTCTTTACCTTAACATGTATACTGATTGTCTCTCTGTTACATGTTGGTAAATCCCTTAGGATGTGTACTTGACTATCTGGACTATGATGCGGATCATACTAGTGGGGACAGGGTAGTCCATAAGTACATCCTTCAAGGTCCCTAGTCGTGGGTATATCGAGACGGGGCATCGATATACCAGAGTAGACTAGCGTATACCTTTTCGACCCATACAGATGGGCGATGGATGATCCCATATCCATTGGTGTTTGACATCAGAGATGATATACGGGTGCTCAGTGGAGACGGGGTATACTGTACGGACTCGCCGAGAACTCCCAGATGGTATTATACCTTACGTCAGATGGCAGTTCTCTGGTGACACTGGTACAGAGTAGTCTGTTGACCCGAGATCGTCATAGAGTCTTGTGTGGTTCCCACTGTGCTTTGATTTCCACCTTACCACGTCCAATAGGGCGTGCAAAACGGTAGTTTTTGGGTACAGTCCCGAATCACATGGAGGCAATGAGCGATAGGAGGGGATTCGTCTCTCCCGGTATAGGGAGTTGATGTTGCCCTGTGATCGATTGGCTATAAACGGAAATCCCTGGCCAGGGTTGCTGAGATTTACTGGTAAGTGTTACCAGTAGTTTCTTGGACTGTTATAGACCTCATATCGACATGACTTATCGAGCTATTGAGGTCTGACGTTTACCACCCCTAGCCGAGATATGCGACATATTAGACGATCAGACCGGACTGTACGGTAAGTGTTACTGGTTGGATTCACAGGAGTATGAGAGGGCTTGCTCGTCGATCTTCTGATCGCTCAATACCCGGGTGGCCGTTACGTTTAGCATTCCGCTTGCGGCTTGTGGGTGTTTGATATGATCATCACCTGCTGCCGGCGTATTGACGAGTCTTTAGAGTCCTACACAGAGGTTTCCCGGCTCAAGCAAAGTGAAATAGGAGCGCATATGAGATATGTGCGGGACCGAGAATAATGCGTGTATGTGATACCGTATTCTATTCTCGCGATTAATGTATCGAATGGTTGTATGTGATATAACCTAGTTATCGAATCAAGGATTGATTCGATAAGCCGATACATTGGATATTAGTCGGTTATATGCGATATGACCGGATCGTTAAATCAAGTGTTGATTTAATGATTTAATGCATAATTATATATTTGATATATTGCTTTGCATTAACTAGTATTGGTTCACTTTAAATGGATTTTCTCACTTGCATTGCACAAGTTGTATATGTGATATAGTTTTGTGCACTTGTATGTATCATGTTTGATGATACATGTTTACTTGAGTTTGTGTAAAGATTAAACCATGGTTATTTAAATGGTTAGGGTTTTGTTTTTCATATCTATTTATTTATTTATTTATTATGGAAAAGATAAAGAGCAAAACGGTGGCTTTCTTTGTTTGTTCTTGAAGCTTCATGAAGCTTTGACTAAGTGACCATTTTGTCTCATGCTTAACCCTAACCATTCCACTTAACCCTAGTTCATTCTCTACACTTGACCATGGTTGGTTTATGATAAGTATTCATTTTATTTTCTATTTTTTTAGAAGACTTATCATATCTTTTTCTTCTTCTTCTTCATGAGCAAGAAAGAAAAGCTTTCTACATCAATGGCAAGTAATGAAATCGAGTGAGAAATCCAATTCTAAAGTGAACCCACTTTCTATTTCTTCATCCTCTACCTCTTGCCAAGTAGTATAGGGTGTTTTCTTCACAAGTTTCATGATTTGGTGAAGTGGGAGCTTGATCTTGTGATGCCTCGACGTAGATCATTTTCGGCATCCTTGTCGATGACCTAGCCCGCCCATTTCTCCGATGAAGCCGACGCTAGAGCCCGGGATTGGATTTGGACAGCAAGGGGACTTCATCATGGAGCAATGGAGGTGGAGAACTGGATCTACAGAGGTTGTATTTCCGTTCACTTAGTTAAGTTGTTAACTAGTTTCATTGTTTCGCCTAAAATTCTAGTTAACGATCCGTGTTAGGGTTTCTCGGCACTTGTAAAATTTGAAATTGGCATGGTTGATGCCTTGTGAGACCTCATTAGCGTGCCTAGGAACCCTACACTCCCAACATCCACTTTGATCTATCATCATAGATCATAATCTACAAGATGTAATAGGTATCATCTAGATATTATATTGAGAATCCTCGTAATAAGAGGAGCTTGACCAGTGTTGCAGAGGATATCATTTCCAATCAAGAGTTTGTTATCTACATACAAAATGTGGAAAGCAACCTTACTCTCTACAGCCTTCTTGTATATACAAGGTTCATATACCTTTTTGATGAAGTCAAACTCTTTGACTACACCATTAAAACAGATGTTCTAACTCCACGATGCTTGCATTGATCTTGATGGACTTAAGCATAGCTTTGAATGTCTCAACTTTTCCATCTACACCAAGAATCATCTCAAGATCCATTTGCTCCCAATAGGTTTTACCCATTCAGGTGCAACATCAAAAGTCATACTTTGTTGGTGTACATGGATTCCATCCTTGATCGCATAGCATCCAGCCATTTCACAGAGTCCCCACTCGTGATGGCCTGACTGAACCTATTTGGGCCATCATCAACCATGATGCAATCCTCGCTCCCACTGTCACCGAGAAGACCGTAGTATCTCTCAAGTGGATGAGGAACATTACCAGATTCGCGGAGAGGCTGAGGTTCGTTGGAGACTATTGAATCCTTTGGTTTCACCAAATCATCAGCTGTTAGTTTGTCTAGCTGGTACTCCTTCCAGTTCTAACTCATTACCACTAATTTCTTTACAACAAATTCCTTTTCTAAAAAGGTGGCATGCTGAGAAACAAAACACCTATTACTCCTCAGTTAGGTAGAAGATATACCCTCGTAAATCTTTGGGATATCCTAACAAACTTACAGTACTGACCTTGCCTTCAGCTTGTCTTGATTCTGCCTTTCAACATAGGCCGGACAACCCTATATCTTAACACGTTTAAGACATGATCTCTTCCCACACCATATCTCATATATAGTGGTCGGCCCTGATTTGGACGGAACCCCATTCAATAGGTATGCAGCTTCTCAAGTGCATAACACCAAATGGAAACAGGTAACTCAGCAGTACTCATCATAGAGCGTGCCATATCTCATTGGGTGCGATACCTCCGTCCCGATACATCATTGTGCTATGGTGTACTCGAAGGAGTAAGCTGAGAGAGAATCACATTCTCCTTTTAGAAACTCCAGGAACTCCATACGCAAGTATTCTCCTCCTCGATTGCATCGAAGGACTTAATACTTCTACCCATCTGGTTCTTAACTTCAAGCCTACATTCTTTGAATTTCTCAAAAGTTTCAGACTTGTGTTTTCAGCAGGAACACATGTCGGAATCTTGAAAGATAGTCGATGAATGTAATGAAGTACAAAGAACCAACCTTGGCATTTGTAAACATAGGAACTGTTAGTGTAATATGCCCTAGCGGCCATTATTGTATAGTACTAGCTTGTATATTTCATTTTGGAAGCTTGGGATATATACACGGATTTATGACAGTCTTGCTCGATATAGTACTATGCTACTTGGTTTGTATCTATCTTAATATGTGTATGTGTTTCTTTTAACATATCGCTAATACATATTGATAGAGACCTTAGGATCTTTGCTTGACTACCAACGTTGTGATGGCAGTCACACTAGTGGGAGCTGGGTAGTCTATAAGCTGTAACATTTCAGAAAAATAAAATATTATTTTTGGGAATTTTTATAATTAAATAATAAATATTATGAATATTGGATAATGCGGTATAATTAATTTCCAATAAATTGGTAAATATTTGGAAAAATTTTGGAATTTCTGAAATGAGAGTGTTTTATGTGATTTAGTCAAATTAGGAAATATTTTACAATTAATTATATTCACTTTTAATGTTAATCGCGATTAAATATCACTAATCGTGCATTAAGCTTGATTGGCGCACATGATATGCACCATGTCTTATTTCACATTTCTACATTTTTTCTACCATGTCTTTTTCTTATTTTCTTGCATGCTTGGTTTTATTATGAGAGGATGAGAAAAGATAAAGGAAAACAAAAGAAAAGAAAAGAAAAGAAAAAGATTAGAATATGGGGTATGGGCATGAGAGAGAAGAGAGAGAGAGGTGGGGGGTTCATTGACCTTGCTCCCATTTCTTTTCCCCTTCATTTTCTTCTCTATTTCTTTCCCTCATCTCACCATGGCTGCCCACATCCTTCTTCCTTCCTCTACACCCTCAAAATACCACTAAAAACTCATCAAAACTTCATCTCCACTTCATTAAAAACATGCACAAGCTCACTACAAACACTTTGAACCAAGAAAAATCGGATTTTGAAGACTTTGGGAAACTTAAGAAAATTCTTGAGTTGCCAAATGCTGTAATTCTTTCATCTTCAGTGTATAATTTCGTTCGCTTTAGCACCTATTTTAGTTTAGAATCGATTAAGTGTTGTTTAGTGAACCTTGAAAATTCCAAGTTAGGATTTTGATGAAATCATGAGTAGTGAAGTGAAATTGAGTTTAGTAGAGGCCTTGCAACCCCTTTAGTGATTGTTTATTGGATTAAACATGAGATTAAACCCCGAATTCACAAACTTAGAAATCCCCGATATCGGATTTTATGGATTCTGTGAGGATATATTGGTATCTGCTATCTCCCGGGACACCTGAAAAAAATTTAGCAAGCATATTGATGTGTGCAGGTGACCAGAAGACTTCCACTGAAAACCCTAGCCCCTAATTCATTACCATGGCCGCAGATTTATTCGTATTGACCCCAAATTGCGGCTATGTTGGGTTGAAAACTTGTGATTTTTGGTCTGTGGCATTGTTATCTAATATCTAGGGCAACCCCATATGCAAAATTTGATAATTTTACCTAAGACGAAATCTAGAATTGTTTTCCCTAGTTGCTGTTTCCGTATTTTGCAATTCTGAGACTTTAGTTTTTGTATTTGGTTTAAATTCCATCGTGTGGCATTCAAACGTCAACGACGACGGTTATTTAGTTGTGTTTTGCATGCGTAAACTATAGGTTTTGACCTATGTGTGATTCGTGCGACATTTTGTTTTTCGTGCGTGATTTCCGTATACGATGCTATATGTGTATATATGTAGGTACGCCCATGTAGACTTCAGATGATGAACGGGATGATAGCGACATCGACTTCGGCAAGTGAACATCAAGGTGAGTAGAAATATATCTACGGGGGAAGTCGGGTAGATGGCGTATAGAACCCCAGCAGTTTTGTTGTGTAGTATACGAGTACGTATACCTATATATATATATATATATATATGTTTATTGTGAGACTAGAAGATTTTCGAGATAGATTTTAGATGTTCATGGGTTAGCTTTAGTGTACTAGAAGTAACTTAGATATTTTCTTAATCGCGAACCTTAGAATAAGCTTTACATACACGCGTGCGCGCACACACACACGCTTACATTTTATTTACTTGTGTGTATAGGGGATATGTATATATATATATATATACACATAGGTATGGGACTATGTGTGTGTGTGTGTGTGTGTGTGTATATACACACGTATACATATACATGGATGATGAGGATAGTATACGATATTTGGAGATTAGTCGATGAGATTGGGCATGATGCCACGGGATCAGTGATATGTTTTGGTTCGTATTATGAGATACGACATGTTGTTATAACGGGTCCTTAGGCGATGTGTTTTCATACACACGGATACATCTATGTAGATGGTATCAGTATGTACTAGACATTAGATCAGTACCCATATCCAGATATGATGATAAGGATACCAGATAAATGATGAGATAAATATGATATTTGACCCGTACCCAGATTGGGATGCCTTACGATGGATTTACCATACGAGTTATATATTGATGATAGATCCGAACTCTTGACTTGAGTTTGTCATGTTATATATTGTATCATATGTGATACTATTGAGGCGGGATCGCCGACTATTATATGTTATATATATATATATATATATATACACTCAGATTTAGGTGGTTTCCTTACCTTTTCGATTAGTCTTTTAGTTTAGTTCTGTAGTTTACTTGTAGATGTTAGTCTAGACTCAAATCATACCTATTTCAAAACTAACGAATCGTGAGTATTTTAAAGACAGGCCAAGGGATTCTACGGATATTTCAAAGGACGTACCTTTTCTTAAAAAAACCGTAGCCCTTATTTTCTAAACACCACGATTCGTGTTATTTCAAATGGCAGGACTGTATGACTCATATATAGTACTGTAGATTCTTTATTGTTACCTTATTATTCATGCTCTGCATATTCTTGCTCTTTGCATCGCATTGCATTCTTTTGTTGTGTTTTCATTTGTGATTATTAAAATAATGCTGTCAGGACACCAACACCATTACCAATGATGTGTATGCTCCACGTACACCTACTTGCCGGCTCACACACAACATCATCGGTAATTGCCATGCCACGTACACTTTAGAGAATATTAATTCATTGATGTCGCTTGTTAGCTGATAGTTTCGACATGGTACTAGTAAGCTTGCTTTTATATAATAGCTTAGACATTGCATTTATTTGCTGCGTTAGGTCATGGATTTATATTAATATATTCATTTTCCATGCGATAATATGGGCCAGTCCAGATTCCCGGAGCCCAGTATTCATTATTTTTTTACATCGTGATTTATGATTTCGGATTTCCCTGAGATTTCTGGATTTGGAGAAACCGCAAGAATTTTATAAACTGATTATCATTTAAAAATGAAAGTTGCGGTTTTCTCATGATATGATTTGAGATATGTCCACAATGAGTTTTCTCAGCTCTTCAGCGATATCATACTCCTGATTCGAGGAGGAGGAGGAACCGTCTGTAAGTGCATGGTGGACCCGGTGCGGCACCCCGGGGCAAGATGGTCGCAGATGATGGCGTTGAGCGTGGCAGGGGAGCACTACTGGCCAGTGATTTTATTGAGACTCGACGGATATCTGGAGGATACCGATCGGAGTACAGGCCAGTCCGGATAGATGGAGCTTGAGGTTTTGAGATTTGAGGTTATGGGCCAGTCCGGATAGCCGGAGCCCTAGATATTGAGATTCGAGATTGCAGGCCAGTCCGGATTGTTGGAGCCTGAGATATCGAGATTTTAGGTTTTATGTTTTGTGTCGATGGTTAACACTGATTTCTTGTTGATTTCATTGATGGTACCTAGATATATATATATATAGAAATCTCATTAAAAAAAGAAAACTGTTTTCACATTCATGATGTATTCTGTTTTCATTATATTGCTTTCATACCTCATATTTATGATATGTTGCTATCTGAGGCACTGACACGAGCACTTGGTATTACAATTATGTATAGATGTTTACCCTTGCCACCTTATCAATCTTTAGACTTTACCATATTGAGGATATATATTCTGATCGTATTGACCTAGGATTGAGTCATATATACGATTTCTGGTCGGTGATGTTTTCTACTCACGAGTTGGCAACTCACCGCCGTTGTGCCACAGTTTCATCTAGGTTTTACCGTACAGGTTTCATTGCGGCTTTGCTGGCACACTGCTTCTTTCCGGGTGATTGGCTTGGTAGGTGGGTTCAATTGCATTGTGACCACCATTATATTTTATTTATATTCTGTTGTATCTAGAAACTCCATCAACCAGCCTTGTATATTATTTATAGACTTAGAATACCTGTTGTATATTCTTTCGACCTTAGAGTCGCGCGTTGTATTATTATGATTTTCTTGATGATTTTGAGTTTCCTTTCGAGTTTATATCCTCGCCCTTCGGCGTTGTATATAATATTGCTTGCGTGGTTGTGACCGTCAATTGACGAAGGGCTAGCTCCCGCTTTGGGATGCCTTTATATATATTATGTATGTTGTACCCTTTTGGGGCCAGTATTTACCAAGGAAGCTCTGCCAAAATTTTCAGAAAAGACTTGAGATTTTAAAACGCAATACTTCGGCTTATGTTATTAAAACCACTTGCTTTAAAGATTAGTTTTCTTCACTTCTTTAAAATGGTTTAGATTTCTCGGATTTTTGGCTTACTTAAATTTGATGGGGTCCTATAGAATTCATATGATTCAAGTGCCAGTCACATACCATTTCGGGTCGTGACAAAGTTGGTATCAGAGCGCTAGGTTAACCTTGGTTCGAGTCCATATTTGACTATGCGGAGCCAAGCGTGTTTGTATATATACGGAATCTAGGCTTGACCTTACGGAACTTAGACTTAGTCAAGGGGGTATTAGACCTGAACTTTCGTCGTGAAGGTTGAACTTGGTTGATGGAGTAGGTAACTTAAGAAGAGTGACGTACCATGTGTATGTTTGGCGACATACTTACAATGCGCTACTCCGCTTAAGAAGGCTTAGGATGTACATTTCCTTGCACATCATTATATTCATTCATATGATAAATCATCATCGATATTGGTTTATGATTTTTGCTGCCACGATTACACGGGCAGAAAGAGATACGGCTAGAGTTGCATCAGCACGAGCTTGTCACGGACGAGGACTGATCAGGGCGTGTTTCCAGGGACACATGATTGCATAGATGTATCGTCCTATTTTTTTTCGCGCCATGAGCGTTTGATGGATCACTTTTACAAATTTCTCGGACGTGCAGATCAGCACTAGAGGATTGGGCCACTGCTAGAGGCCGGCTAGAATGCGATAACCGTCAATGCACCGATTATTCTTGATGATTGAGGCACCGTTCCGCATGCGGACGAATGATTCAGTTGTTGCTACGACTGACGAGATATCGTCCCAGATGTTTGAAGCTAATGCCGCACGAGTTGTACTTAGAGATATGATAAAAGATCGCTAGACACCCAAGGAGGAATGATTAGGACATATGATTCGTTGCCTACCCCGATGTGAGGACATCAATCAGACGACTTCACGCAGGTACGTTGGAAGTCGAAAGAAAACGATCGAATGTCAGGATCCCATTTTTCCATCAAGTAATTCTATGGACCCTCTAGAAGAATGAAACCCTAACTCGATATAATGAACATGAGAACGCTTTGAAACCTTAGGGTTTGCAGCAGTTCAGCGGTGCCATTAATGAGGCTTGTGTTTGCCCTTCTACGGCTGGTCCACAGGTACTATGGAATGTACTGGAATACGATTAAACTGTACCCAAGATGTTGAGCTCTTGGGTGATTATGGAACTTTGACGAATCGATCGAAAGGTTCGACGTCATACGGATATCATGTGATGGGATACATTGCTTGGGAGACTCTAGACACAGGTATAGCCGTTGGAGCGCAGTCCATGCAGCCATGAAGAGATGAGTCCAAATCAGGCGATATTAGAAAAATGTGGAGTAAGTGGTTCGTACGAGATCTTGATGAGATAACGTTCCACTCCGCTGACATCAGAGATGTGATACGCATGCATAGGCGTTGTACATGGATAAATCTTATAGAAGGAGTCGCAATGAGTATGCAGCCGTTCCGGAACAAGAATATAGATTTAGTAAAGAGTGATAACTTACGGGCAGTTCGGCAGAAACGAGATTTGGGGGAGACATCAACAGAACCCTCCTGGAATACTATACGAGAAGATTTGGACCCAGGATCGGTCATATTACGCACACCCAGTCGGCCAGAGTTCGGCATCGTCGACGAGTTATATAATAAGTGACCATGACAGTTGGCCAGAGATTTTTAGAGGGTGTGCTAGAGCGGGAATGCTTCCGCCATCTTTGATTTCGGTATTTTGGGCAATTTATTTGCATGATTGAGATTTTGTGCACCACAGTTGCAGTTGGCTTCGATTTGATGTCATTCGAGATGCTGATTTTGATTTCATACCTACAGTATGCATGTGATTCGACTTGTGTTTTTGGCATAGTTTTCATGCACTTTTAGTATTTTGATTCGAGTTTGTGCATACTGATGCATATGGTTGTGAGATTATATACCACGGTATACCAGATTTGGATTTGGATTGAGATGTGTTATATATCGTCGATTTCGATCATGATATTCGATATTTGTTTTCGTGCACCTTAAGCACTTGATTTTGATTCTTGCGCATACTTGACGGGCTTGATGCGATTTTGGTGCACGCCGGATGCACTAAATCGGGATTCTTCGTGCAAATCAGATGCACCTGATGTTGCTGTCAGGCACACCCGTTGCATATGACAGGTGTTTCGTGCACACCCATTGCACTTAGATTTTTTTTCTATGCACATGTATGGAACGTTCATGGATTTCGAATTTTCGTTCATACCAGACGCACATGGCATCTTATATACATTTGTGATTGATTTCCTTTGAACAGTATGTTTTTATGATATTTACTATATAGTATAGTAACTTAGCAGGACTAGTCCGAAGACAGTACCTGAATATATTTTTGCATGTATTGATAGTTATCAAAGGGATTTCCAAAAAGGAGCTATAGTCTCAGTATTTACCTACGTGTCCGAGATGACACAAGGCTTTTAACAAAGGAAACCCTTCTAAATTATTTTTTTCAAACCGCGGGACGTATGTTAAACAAAGATATATATATATATATATATATATATGTATTTATGTATGTATGGATATAGAATTATTTTTTTAAATAAACGTCCGCCACTTGTGCTGTGATACGCGCATAGCGCAGCAATTTGAAAAAGGTTTGGTATCTATTTCGTTCAGTTGTTTTGACGAATTTACCACAATGTATACATGTATAGTTTTGATGTATATCATGTTGGTTTTCGTATTGGATTTAGACATTGGTGTCTTCACCACAACTCCGATGATTGCGGGATGCTTGACGGAGTTTTGATTTTTGAGTTATACACTCTTTTTCTTGTGCATGCATTGCGCTACGATATGTTTTATGTATTTATGATTTCGGAGCCTCGACGACTTGATTACTTTACTCAAATGTTTTAGTATTGAGCGGCTTAAATTTAAATTCGGGGACAGAATTTCTTTAAGGGGGGAAGACTGTAACATTTCACAAAACTAAAATTTTATTTTTGGAAAATTTTATAATTAAATAATAAATATTATGAATATTGGATAATGTGGTATAATTAATTTCCAATAAACTGGGAATTATTTGGAAAATTAAAGGAATTTCTGAAATGAGGGTGTTTTATGTGATTTAGGCAAATTATGAATTTGTTTATAATTAATTATATTCACTTTTAATGCTAATGGCGATTAAATATCACTAATCGTGCATTAAGCTTGATTTGTGCACATGACATGCACCATGTCCTATTCACATTTCTACATTTTTTCTACCATGCCTTTTTCTTATTTTCTTGCATGGTTGGTTTTATTATGAGAGGATGATAAAAGATAAAGGAAAACAAAAGAAAAGAAAAGAAAAGAAAAAGATTAGAAAATGGGGTATGGGAATGAGAGAGAAGAGAGAGAGAGAGAGAGAGGTGAGGGGTTCATTGACCATGCTCCCATTTCTTTTCCCCTTCATTTTCTTCTCCATTTCATTCCTTCATTTCACCATGGCTACCCACCTCCTTCCCTCCTCTACACTCTCAAAACACCACTAAAATCTTAGCAAACCCTAATCTCCACTTCATTAAAAACATGCACAAGCTCACTACAAACACTTTGGACTAAGATAAATCGGATTTTGAAGACTTGGGGCAACTCAAGAAAATTCTTGACTTGCCAAATGAGGTAAATCTTTCATCTTTAGTGTATAATTTCATTCACTTTAGCACCTATATTAGTTTAGAATTGATTAAGTTTTGTTTAGTGAACCTTGAAAATTCCAAGTTAGGGTTTTGATGAATTCTTGAGTAGTGAAGTGAAATTGAGGTAAGTAGAGGCCGTGCAACCCTTGTAGTGATTGTTTATTGGACTAAACTTGAGAGTAAACCCCCAATTCAGAAACTTAGAAATCGCCGATATCGGATTTTATGGATTCTGTGAGGATATATGTGTATCTGCTATCACCGGGCCACCTGAAAAATATTTAGCAAGCATAGAGATGTGTGCAGGTGACCAGAAGACTACCACTGACACCCTAGCCCCTAATTCATTACCATGGATGCAGATTTATTCGTATTGGCCACTAATTGCCGCCATGTTGGGTTGAAAACTTGTGATTTTTGGTCTGTGGCATTATTCTCTGATATCTAGGGCAACCCCATATGCAAAATTTGCTAATTTTGCCTGAGACGAAATCTGGAGGTGGTTTTCCCTAGTTGCAGTTTCCGTATTTTGCGATTCTGAGACTTTAGTTTTTGTATTTAGTTTAAATTCCGTCGTGTCGCGTTCGAAAGTCAATGACGAGGGTTTATTTGGTTGTGTTTTGCATGCGTAAACTATATATTTTGACCTATGTGTGATTCGTGCGACATTTTAGTTTTCTTGCGTGATTTCCGTTTACGATGATATATGTGTATATATGTAGGTACTCCTATGTGGACTTCGGATCATCAAGTGGAGGATGGCGACATCGAGTTCGGCAAGTGGAGGATGGCGACATCGAGTTCGGCAAGATCAAGGTGAGTAGATATATCTACGGGGGATGTCGGGTGGATGGCGTATAGCACACCCGCAGTTTCGTAGTGTAGTATACGAGTACGTATACCTATATATATAAATATGTTTATGTAAGTCTATGGTAGTGCCCCGGCCGTCAATCCTAGGCCAAATGCGGAACAAAACTTTTTACGAAACTTGCGCTATCGTAGTCTTTCACCCGGATCGAACCATTAACAAAAACTAGCTAACTAGAGAAGGGTTAGAAAAGCTATACCGATCGATCCGTGTCTGTCGGTCTTTAGCCACCATCCCTAGCTCCTCGCGGCATCTCCGATCTCCGGTCTCCTCGTCGGAAGGGCACTACATCTAGAAGTCTTTTTACGGGCTCCCGCTTCTATCCGAAGCAACTCGGACATGAAGTTTGCTAGACGACATGTCCAAGGTGATGTAAAGAATGTATGTGATAACTTTGTCTCAAGAATCCATTGATTCTCAACACATGAGAGTGTATGGATGGAGGTTGAAGATGAAGCCATGGTGGAACTTGTGAGCTAGAGGAAGAAGAAGAAGAAGAGGCTTATCTTTTTTCTATTGTGTTGAGATGAAAGAATGAGAGCTTGCATAATAATCTTAAGAGCAACAACCTCATGTGGATGCCCTCTCTCTCTCCACCTCTCATTTCAACACAATCAACCATCAATTAACATGACATGTCCACAAAAAAAGAGACCATGAGTAACTAAATTGAACATGCCACATTAATTGCTCCTCATGATGAAAACCACTCACAATTTCTACCAATATAAACATTAACCCAAATATTTATGACAATAAAAAGAACGACATCATCTAAAGTAAACTCGTGACGGATCACAAGAATACCCCTCACCTGTATATACATACCTGCATCCGCATTCCGACTGACTGTGAATGCGATGAGACTAAAGTAATCCAACAAATATAATACTTGGATCTGGCTTAAACCAAAGCCCACTAGTATGATCCGTCCGATCATGATCCGTGCACAAGTGCACGTATATGATCGAACCGTGCCATAAAACCATATGGCCTCTACAACGTTTCGCCTGAAACTTGGGAAACTATTTGTGGGGGACTCTAAAGACTCGTCAATACCTTGGCAGTGGGTTTAACCACAAGCACGTCAGTGGTACTAGCTGTACATAACGGCTACCATTGTATTGACCAAAAGGGAGACCAATGAGCGAACTCATCCTGAAACTCTACTGAGCTTGTCAGAGACAATATCCGTACAGTCCAGTCCGTTCGCCTATGAGTATCGCATGTCGGTCCTAAGGGGCTGGTAAACGTCAGACCCCCAAAAGCAGTACAAGTCATGTCGGAGTGTAGCCTAGAACACCCTGAGATACTACCAGAATACCTACCAGTAAATCTCACTTTCCTTGGCCAAGGACTTCGTGTAATGGCTCTCCTAAACACAGCATGATCTCACCCCCAATACCGGGAGAGACGAATCCCCTGCCGATCCGCTCACTGCCTCCATGTAGCTCGGGACTGTACCCAACTAAAACCTGTTTGCAAGACTCCTTTGAGCCGTGGTAGGATAGTAATCAAAGCACAGTAGAAACCCACACGAGACAAGTGACGATCTCAGGTCGATAGACTAACCTGTACATATGTCACCAGGGAACTGCTATCTGACTCTAGGTATAAAACCAACTATCATGTTCCCGGCGAGTCCTGTCCGGTGTACTTATAACCCAATGAGCACCTGTATACATCTTAGGTGAACCAACAGACACCAATGGCTTGTGAGACCGACCACCGCCCCTCGTTGGGGTCTCGTCTTTATACACTAGTCTCTTTATACACAAGTCAACTGATGGAGTATCGATGCCCAGTCCCGAAACTCCCAACTCATAGGGGGTGCTTATAGGGAGTGCTTATACGACGACTAGGGACAACTTTAAGGATGTGCTTATAGACTACCCAACTCTTACGTATATGATCTCTATCATACTGCTGGTAGTCAAGCAAGAATCCTAAGGGCTCTATCAATGTGTAATAGTGATCTGTAACATCACTTAAAGCACGTACACGATGACAAAGATAAATCAGATAGCATACTATCATCTTGAGTAAGACTGTCCTGCCGGCATAGGTCCTCCCTCAATCATTGCAATCACGTGCCTGCGATCCAATAATTGACATTGAGGGCACTATATCAAACAGTCTACCACTTGCACTCGAGGTTAATTATTGCGATGTCGCATACTCACAGCCCGTGTGATACCGAACACCCAACTCCTTTAATGATCAGTCTCACAAAGCCCGTTTGTGAAACTATTGAGTTCGAGGAACAGCCTCGTTGAGTGGATCCATCCTGATGTTTCTTTCTATGTATCTCTTTACCTCAAGTTCGCGGAGAAGGCCATCTCCAGAATTGAGCAATACCTGTCTTAGAATATATCTAGATATCTGATGGGACCTAGTTCATAAATGAACTCCTAATCCATAAAACTTCTTTGACTATATCATCAACTAAATGTAATTAGTATCCTGCGCCACACCTCCCTAAGTATCCGCTTGGACCACCTGTCCAAACTACTTCCCCTCGTCCGAGGGAAAACTATAACTCTGACAGTCACTCTGTCAGCTAGGTCAACTTGGAAGCCTGGAATGATAACTGTCTCCTGAAGGAGGCTGTTGTTTTCATATCCCTAGAATATCAACTTATGCTTTAAAACTTCTTCCGAACGTTCCTAAAGGATTGGATCAATATATCAACTAATTGCATCTAGTCCAAAAACAATATCTGGTGTGGTACTTGACATCTCATGGTTGACTCAATTGCCCAAGCCTGTGACATGCCAATCATGGACATCCCTTTCCCCTTTAGTCTGTAAGACACCTTTAGAGAGGGTGACTCCATCACCTGCAGGTATTCTACCGTGCTAGGAGTCGTCCATTCTAAAACACTTTTAGAAGACTGTCTAAGTACCAAATCTAGATCTAAAACCATAGATCTAGTAACCAGAGTGTCTGATATAATATCCAAATCATATGTGGAGAAAACACAGTGTGATAACCATAGTATAACCGATCGTAGTGCAGGATTTTACTTCCTACTCAGTGTATGTCATCCAAATACCAGGACATCATACCCTACTACTTTCTTAACAGATCCATCACCTATTCTGATGAAGTCAAACCTATGACTGTCACATTAGAAATAGATGATCTATCTCCACTATATCTGCTTTAGTCTATAAATAGACACAAGCTACTTGTCCATTATGCTTCCGCTGCTCCCACTCACTACGGCCACCCTCTAGCAGAGTCATAGACACGTGCACTTATAAATCAAGTTTAGAACGACGCTATACGCATCTTCCTGCCGGGTCTCATACCTTGGAACAACAGTAGTGTCAAGTCTGGGTAAACAAGAACCTCCCTGTCACCGTCCTTGAGGATACCGGAGTATCTCTCGGGTGCCTGTGGTTACCCACTATATCTACGGAGTGGCTAATGGAATGTCAATCCAGATTGAATCTTTAGGTCCTATTAAATTTTCGGTAATCGTTTGTGCTTCTTGAATCACTTCCAATTCTACCATACTCCCACTACCGTTTTCTGGAAAATCAATTTTACTAAAACTGTGGCGAGTCAAGAACAATATCACTATTGATATTCCATATGGTAGAAAATTAACCCTCATCATAGCCTGGGTTATCCCACAAACTGCCATTACAGAAACGTGCCTTGTGTTATCCAGAGTCTGGTTTTAAGCATATGCTGGACAACTCCATATACCTTAACATCGTTAAGATATGATCAATTCTATATAGAAACAGAGGCACTGATTTAATTGGAACGAGATTCAAATTATGCAGCAGTCTCCAGTGCATGTCAACTAAATGGAGATAGGCCGATCAGCATTACTCAACTTAGGAATGCATCCAGATATGAGTAACCTGAAAGAGAAGCAAGTTCTCAAAACTGAATACCATACACAAGTATCTACATCTTCGATCACCTTGAAGAATCCTGATACTTTCAACACCTGGTTCTCTATTTTATTCATATACCTATAACTCCTTAAAAACTTGAACCTTGTATTACTACGAAACACATGCCTAAGAACTATTGAAGTCACAAGAAAATAGAATATAGTTCGGGTACCAACCCCTCTGTCCTAATGGACACTGGACAAAATACAATACTCTGTATAAGTCTCCTGAGTCTAATAACTCATACCCAGTGCATCGTAGGTTGAAAACTGTACTTACGGTTTAAGAAGAATTACACCGCTGTTTAATACTCCTTACCTAATCATCAACTGATATAGGTAAATATCATGCACATAATTTCAAAAAATTATATCTCACTTTGTAAAAACAAACATACAGATATATCAATTTGAAATTGGTGCATAACAACGGATATTCAAAACCAAATATTTTCCATCCGGCAAAAACCCGAGAGATTTCCTCAAATATGACCAATTACAATGAGTCCCGATATAATGAGGATAATCACCTGATTCCCAATATCTTACTCTCACTCATCATCTGTAAAGCCATACAGATGTGAGAATCAAAACTGCTAAATACATACTCTAGTGTAAGGACCTAATTGGGATATCAATTTTCTATTAATAATATATAGTGAAACTGAAACATGTAAATGTTTCGAAGGGGTATCGTGGTATTCCTAGTAATGCCTCTTCCATTATCAGATTCATGACTGTAACCGTATATTTCGTTGCCATCTCTCCAAATTCCTTTATTTGTCATTAGTCGTTACCTTCTGTACAACATCATTAGGCTAAATGGTTTTCTTCTTCCCTACCGTTCGGCACCAGCCTATGGTCTGGAAGAAGACTATCCAATAAGCGTAACAGGTGTACCCTCCTAATCCTAGGAGTACAAGAAACTTGAGAGAAGGTAAAGAAAAAAGACAACTAAATAAACATTATTCCTATTTCTCCTGAACCAGAGAAAAGGTGAAGTAGGGGTGGCGATGAAATGGGCGGTTTGGTCATGAATGATAGCAGTCGCAATTTACTTTTCCCTCTTTCTAATCCCTTTATTTTGTCTTTACTTATTATCTTCTGTACACCACACTTAGGCTAATTGGTTTTCTTCATTCCCTACCTTTCGGCACCTGCATATGGTTTGGAAGAAGACAATCCAATAAGCGCAATAGATGTACCCTCTATTAATCCTAGGAGCCCTCATAACCTGAGAGAAGGCAAAAGGAAAAGACAACTGAATAGTCCTATTCAATCTCTCCAGAACCAGAATACATCCTCGAATCTGGAACAAGTTCCTTCGAGTTCGTATATAACCATACGATGGATTTATCCAATAGAAGTGGAAGTTCGTAGTGATATGGGATGTTCTGGAGAAATGCAATGGATAAAAGAAGGAGTGGCAATGATGTATGCAACTCAGACAATCCAAAAGCCAGTTTTTTAAGAAAGTTCGGTTAACTTGGTTACTGAGTTATAGTCTAGGGTCGGGCCATGGTCGCTGCTACAGAGAGAGAGAAAAGAAACACTCTGCATGCACTCTAACCTAGATTAGAATGGTTAATCACTTTATCTAACCAGGATGTCTTCCACGGTATCCTCAAATTCATCTCTAAACCTGAAAGAAGAATTAGTCGGGATCACCCGAGGAGTAAACCAACTCATCAGTGGGAATCGGGATCGAACTATCATCGTATGATAACGTAATGGAATCCACTTACGTTATCACACTCCTGAAGGTATGCACATGCCTAGCAAGTTTCAGTTTCTTTTGACACCCCCGATATTATTTTTATCCAATGCTCTTATAACCTTGACGAAGGCCAACATATCATAAGTCACGTGTCAAGTTCTACCCGTCATTATCTAGGTTAATTTGAACCTACCCGTACATACCCTTGACGAAGTCCAAAATAGTAGCACGACTGTCCCAAACTAACGCATCTATCTATGTAACAGAAAAGTAACAAATAATTTGTTAGTTATATGTATGCCCTAGAGGCCATTACTGTACATAGGATGTATATTGTAGTGGATGCCGGGACATATATAGGGAGGACTTTCTTGCTCGACATGATAGTATGCTATCTGGTTACCATTTACCTTAACGTGTATACTGATTGTCTCTCTATTACATGTTGGTAAAGCCCTTAGGATCTGTACTTGACTACCTGGACTATGATGCGGTTCATACTAGTGGGGACATGGTAGTCCATAAGTACATCCTTCAAAGTCCCTAGTCGTGGGTGTATCGAGACGGGGCATCGATATACCAGAGTAGACTAGCGTGTACCTTCTCGACCCATACAGATGGGCGATGGATGATCCCATATCCATCGGTGTTTGACATCAGAGGAGATATACGGGTGCTCAGTAGAGACTGGGTACACTGGACGGACTCGCCGAGAACTCCCAGATGGTATTATACCTCACGTCAGATGGCAGTTCTCTGGTGACACTGGTACAGAGTAGTCTGTTGACCCGAGATCGTCATAGAGTCTTGTGTGGTTCCCACTGTGCTTTGATTTCCATCTTACCACGTCCAAGAGGGCATGCAAAACGGTGGTTTTTGGGTACAGTCCCGAGTCACATGGAGGCAATGAGCGATAGGAGGGGATTCGTCTCTCCCGGTATAGGGAGTTGATGTTGTGCTGTGTTCGATTGGCTATAACAGGAAATCCCTGGCCAGGGTTGCTGAGATTTACTGGTAAGTGTTACCAGTAGTTTCTCGAACAGTTATAGACCTCATATCGACACGACTTATTGAGCTATTGGGGTCTGACGTTTACCACCCCTAGGCGAGATATGCGACATATCAGACGATCAGACCGGACTGTACGGTAGTGTTACTGGTCGGATTCACTGGAGTGTGAGCGGGCTTGCTCGTCGATCTTCAGATCGCTCAATACCCGGGTGGCCGTTACGTTTAGCAGACCGCTTGCGGCTTGTGGATGCTTGATATGATCATCATCTGCTGCCGGCGTATTGACGAGTCTTTAGAGTCCTACACAGAGGTTTCCTGGCTCAAGCGAAACGAAGTAGGAGCGCATATGAGATATGTGCGGGACCGAGAATAATGCGTGTATGTGATACCGTATTCTATTCTCGCGATAAATATATCGAATGGTTGTATGCGATATAACCTAGTTATCGATTCAAGCGTTGATTCGATAAGCCGATATATTGTATACTAGTCGGTTGTGTGCGACATAACCGGGTCATTGAATCAAGTGTTGATTTAATGATTTAATGCATATTTATATATTTGATATATTACTTTGCATCAACTAGTATCGGTTTACTTAAGATGGATTTTCTCACTCGGGTGGGCACATTGTATATGCGATGTACTTTTGTGCACTTGATTGTATCATGTTTGATGATACATGTCATGCTAGGGTTCAAGTGTAAAGATTAAACCTTGGTTAATGAAATGGTTAGGGTTTATTATTTATTATTCATTTATCTTATTTAATTATCCTTTTTATTTTTGATAAATGAATAAAAGAAAAGAGAAAAGAATGGTGGCTAATTTTGTTCTTTAGTTGAAGCTTCATGAAGCTTTGTTCAAGTCAACCATTCTTATCTCATCCTTAACCCTAACCATTCCCACTAACCATGATTCATTTTCTACACTTGACTCTAGTTAAAATTATGATAAGAATTCATTTTCTTTTCTTATTTTTTTTAACTTATCATAACTTTGGATAAGCTTTCTTCTTCTTCTTCCTTGACTTCATGAAGAAAAGCTTACCTCATCAATGGTGATTGATATTTTTGAGTGAGAAATCCAATTCTAAAGTTAACCCACTTCCTATTTCTTCATCCTCTACCTCTTGCCAAGTAGTAGAGTGTGTTTACTTCACAAGTTTCTTGACTTGGTGAAGTCGGAGCTTGATTTAGCGATGCCTCGACGTAGATCATCTTCGGCATGGACATCGACGACCTAGCTTGCCCATTCTCCGACGAAGCCGATCCTAGAGCCCGGATTTGACTTGGACAGCGCAGAGGACTTCGTTGCGGAGCTATGGAGGTGGAGCACCGGATCTACAAAGGTTGTATTTCCGTTTTTTCAATAGTTAAGTGTTAACTAGTTCTGTTTCGCCTAGACATCTAGTTATCGATCCGTAGTTTAGGGTTTGTAGGCACCATATTTTTTGAAATTGCCATGGTTGATGGCTTGGGAGACCTCACTAGAGTGCCTAGGAACCCTACAGTGGTATCAGAGCCTGGCTAGAGCCTTAGGCGAAGTCCAGACGGAATTTGAAACCGGAACGAACCCGAAACCAACTCCAAAATGTGCTCTCTGTACTTTTTCTAAAAACAGTGATTTTTCAGTATTAAAAATATGTAGAAAAACCAGCAGAGAAATATAAGAATTTTGGCACAAATTTTTTTTGATGAACAGTGAACATCTGCGTGGATCCGCGGCATAATAGTGGATAATGCGGCGGATGAGCGGCAGGAATGTGACGTCATCAACTAATTTTTGCACAGTAATTCATTTGTTTCTGTGCTGACTTCTCTGGTTATTTTTAATATTTATTCAAGTGTTGAATAATCTGGGATGTTTTGGAGCTTTGATGATTCGATCGGGTTTATCAAATTTGTCTGTTTGGTTTTCCGGATAAATTCTAGAATATGTTAAAAAGTTCGACCGGATATAAATACCCAATTTTTCCCCTGTCGGGAAATTTCCAAGTGTTGGATCTTTCCGTAATTTGACGACGTTCTAAGTAGTGCAAGTAACGCGATGGTCCCTCTAGAAGACACAAACCTTAACTCGATTATGTGACCGTCTTGAACTGCCCTTTGAACCTTCGGGTTTGGGGCAGTACGGCGTGCCACATGTGAGGCGTTGGCTTGACCCTTCTACGGCTGGACCGTTGGTTCTGAGGCACGAACGGAATGTTGTTATACTTGTTTCATGTGTTGAGCTGTATTGGGAAAACTTGGGTGTTCGATTGTTCGATCGGAAAGTTTAACATTTTCTATTTATCTGGAATGTGATACAATAATTGGAATTCACAAAAAGTTATATGATAACTGAATGAATGTTATAAACGTAGCAATTTAGTCTCACTTGATCGGTTGCCACGGAATTTTGATGTGATCAAAAGTCCGTCGCAATCACGTAGCGTACGCGGATACTCGCCGGGTAAACTTAATAGACAGCCTCACTCCATAGCCCCGACCAAGTGACTGTAGGAGAACCCCGTCGCCGAAAGCATCCGTTCGGGTGCTCGCGGCAGCGGTGTTCCGCCTTGGTGCACTTCGTCGACGGTATCAGGGGTGCTGCCGCCTACTAAAGTTTGCGACGAGCATTCGATCAGTTTTTCGGGAATCTTGTTGAATTGCCCGACTTGATATTGAAAAGAGTTTTCGATAATGAGACTAAAATGCGGGGTTTATAATTGTTAGACATGTGATGTCTAAGTAATTCATTTGGTCAGGCATGCGATGTCTGAGGTGATTGCGGATTCCAACTGTTGTAGTTTTACACTTTCTTTTCTGTGACCGTAAGTGTAATATGTGATATCGCCGGTTTCGTTGCTATATGTCAACGACAATTGGGATGCGCATATTTACTTACGTTGATGACATGTGATGTTATGTGTTGCTGGATATGTTATATTGGATCGTCGTGTTTGAATATCCGGGGGTTTTTATGTGAGATGAGTGTTTTTCATTTTCATTCATGTAAAAACTTGTATGTAATATTTTTTTATTGGGGCACTTCCAGGTAGCGGGAGTTGTCACCTGTTGTATATTATTTACTTTTCCGCACTAGGATAGACCCAAGGAGGAGGGCACAAGTAACCGGGTTCTGGAGTCCAGTGGGAGACCAACTCGAGGAGTCGAGTCCGGGTCTCCTAACTCCAGAATTGGTAGGGTTGCTTGCCGCTCTCGTAGGGGTCTAGGGGTGTGGGTTTGGCTATTCATCACGACCGTGGAATCCGTGTTTTATACTGGCTCGTATTGAAAACACGGACGTCCTAGTATATCCAATATTTCATATGATTCTTCTGCTGCGATATCTGTGATGTGATCATGAGATGTTCTCTGATAGATACAGTATATAGTATATATGATATATTATATAGACGTTACTTATGTTTTACACCCGCGCTAGCCCTGCCCTGCTCTGTCGTTAGTTACCTAACCTAACGGTGCATGAGGGGACATCGAGGCGAATGCGGATCGCATAAGTGTACGTCGTATTTATCTGTGATGTTTAGGTAACTTAAATGATGGGACTTCATTAATGTGATTAATGAAATAAAAGAAACCTAAGATGTTGTAGAATCGAATTTCAAAATAAAACAGGTAGCTACAGTTCTTGCTTTGCACAGCGGTATATGAGATATATCCTGCACCTTATTCGATGAGGAAAGGACCGAGATCCCTTCACCGGGAGTGACTCCTTTAGCAATAACTGGCAGATGCTACACACTCGGTTTGTCTTTTGATTGCTTTTAAGTGTTTTTGCTTTGCACAGTGATATATATGATATATCCCGCACCTCATTCGATGAGGAAAGGACCGACGATCCCTTCACCGGGAGTGACTCCTTTAGCAAAACTAGAAAAGCCTCAAAAGCACTCCATTTTAAAACCATTCGATCCTACAACGATATCAAGTTCATTACGCAATAGGTTTTCAGAAAAACCTGTCGTAGCCCTCCGTCATTTCAGATAAATCCTGTTTAGTATTCGTGCTGCGTTTGTTGACCTTGTCAAGGCGAAGTGTGCGGTAGCTAACCAGTATTTATCTGCTTATGCATATGATGCAGATTAGGTTAGGGTAGTCGTGCGGCCTTGTTGACCTTGTCAAGGGTCGTGCCGGTGGGTTTGATTCAATCAAGAAATGACGGGTTGAACTTGACTTGCGGTCTATGGTTTGTTGACCTTGTCAAGGTCATAGATCGTTTGGGGCAAAACATTATCGGGAATTTCAAGTGTTGAAATTTGCAATGAGATTGCATACCTTCTATGAGATAGTTGGATCCCGATACCCGCTGCGAGTAAGTGTTACTCCTGGGAGAGTTTTATACATTACAATTAGCCGATCAAGTAGGTGTCTAGAAAGGTGTTAACGAGGTTACATCTCTGGGAAAACGAGGTTTACATTAATTAGGTTCGTGCGAAAGCACGGGGGACCTCCCTCAAAGTACCGACACTGGCCTGGCTGAAAGATTGGCGAACTTGTAGTGTGTAATTAATCCCAGCTAGTCTTTCCTTTTAGGGTTTGAAGGAAGATTTGATAAAAAGCAGTGGGAGCCATCCTGATTAGATAAAATAATAACCAATCTATTCTTGACAGAGCGCACGCTGAGTGTTTTCTTCTCTCTCTCTCCAGGTTGCGACCATATCACGCCTTAATCAAGATAATAATACGGAATATTGACCGAACCCGCTTGTTATACTGAGCTGGGGAACGTTGGTCCCGCTCCAACTTATAATTGTTATAAGACAGAGCAGGAAATAGGGGATTACCAGAATTCCCGTGCCGCCCAAACGAAGAGAGTGCATGCTGATGCATCATCTTCGGGTGTGTTCGTTATACAGAACTGTTTCTCAGTATCCTTTACGTCCTGGGTATGTGATACCAGATCAGGATCCCAGATATGTAATCTGTTACATAGGGCTACAGAAAGGTAGAGAACTGAGAACGGGTGATAAGTTTCATGAGACAGAAAACGGGGCAAATGTTGCAGCCAAGTCTGTTGGTCACTGTCACCCTGTATTACCAATACATTGATTCTGAACGAATGTTATTAGATACCGAACCTGATATCCAAATTCATATCAGTCTCTTTATTAGTAAAGAAATGATAAAATTTTGTATTGTTGGACAATGTTTTGAACATTTCCTATATCAAAAGTTGATCGGTTCAGGCACGTTATCTAAAAGCGTTGATGTTCTAAATCAAACTACAGTTCTTACTATATGGAACACACACAAGAGGAAGAGTTCAGAAATGAACGAATTCTTCTTGAGGTATTGTAGACTAGGTCAGATCAATGTGACCCGACTAGCTAGAGTTACATATAGATGCATATTTAAATCAGTTTGAATTTACATCTTGTGAAACTCGCCAGTCATGTCACAAAGATAAGATGACCATAGCTCCGTTTACTGGAAACAGAGAAAGAGTTAATGAACTCTTGGGATAATACATGTTGATGTATGTAGGTCCCCTGTCTACACATGCCAAGACTGGTTCTTTATACTTCATTATGTTCTCTGATGATCTCTTTAGATTCAGACCTATGTTCCTGTTGAAACACAAGTCCGAACCTTTTGAGATATTCACGGAATATAAGTTAGAAGTAGAGAACCAATATACGGGTATAAGTATTATGTCCTTTGATGTGATCAAGGAGAAGAATACTTGAGCACGGAAATCCTGGACTATTCTAAAGGAGAATGAGATTCTCTCTCAGCATTACTCCTCCGTATACACCATAGCACGATGGTATATCGGGGAGGAGCAGATACACCCTATATGATAAGGTGTGCTCTATGATGAGTACTACTGAGTTACCTATTTCCTTTAGGGAGTTATGCACTTGAGAAGTTGCATACCTATTGAATAGGGTTCGAATCAAATCAATGCCTACCACTTCATATGTGATATGGAAAGGGAAGAGCCCATGTCTTAAGTTAGTTAAGATTTGGGGTTGTCCGGCCTATGTCTAAAAGCATAATCCGGAAAAGCTCGAGGCAAGATCTGTAATGTAGAAGTGGAATGGTTCCAGCTATACAAACAACATCACATGATTCGATAGAACCAAAGGATTTAGTAGATTCCAACGAACCTCAGCCTCTCCGCCGATCTAGTAGGGTTCCTCACCCACCTGAGAGATACTTCGGTTTCTCTATGACAGTGGGAGCGAGGATTGCATCATGAGATGATGACCCAACTAGCTTCGAGCTGGCCATCAGGAGTAAGACTCTGTAAGAATGGCTGGATGCTTATCGATTTGAGATGGAATCCTTATACACCAGCAAAGTATGGACTTTGGCTGCTATATCTGAAGGGTTAAATCCCCATCAGGAGCAAGTATATCTTGAGAAGATTACTTGGTGTAGATGGAAAGGTTGAGACTTTCAAAGCTAGACTTGTTAAAGGTTTTCGTCATCGACCAGGTGTGGATCATGATGAAACCTTTTCAAGTGACTATGCTTAAGTCCATCCAGATCCTACTTGCCACGGCTACATACCATGACTGCGATATCTGGTGGTTGGGTGTCTTGACTGCTTTTCTAAATGATGATTTAGAAGAGAGCGTCTATAAGTACACAGCCAGAGGGCTTCGTAAACAATGGGAGCAGCGGAAACGTGTGCAAGATGTTTTATCTGATAAAGCAGGCATCGCGGAGTTGGAACATCTGTTTTGATGCAGTAGTCAATGAGTTTGACATCATCAAAATGGTAGATGAACCTTGTATAAACAAAAAGGTAGTAGAGAGTATGGTGGTGATCCTCGTAGAGTACGTGGATGACATACTCTTGATAGGGAAGGAGTTTCATATGCTACGCTCGGTCAATCTCCGTTTATCACAATGATTCTCCATATAAGATCATAATGATACCTACTAACTCCTGGATTTTGGATCTATGAGATAGATCTAAATGGATGTTAGGATTCTCACTAGTTGTAGTGAGATGGTATCAATCGATCTTGGGGAGAATCACTGGAAGGGTTCCAGGGTGATAAAGACGACTGAGTGTCAGTCACAGGCATTGTCTTTACCCTCAGTACAGGGATGGTATATTGGAAGAGTTCCAAGCTAGATACCGTGACATACTAGACGATAAAGGCAGGATACATCGCTACTTAAGATGCTACCAAAGAGGCTGTTTGGGTGTATATTGGTTCATGAGATGAACTACGTTCCAACCATTGTGAGACAATGGAGTTGTGGCTTATGCCAAGGAACGCCCATCCCATCAGTGATCCAGACATATTCTAAGGAAGTATCACTTGATCATGGAGATGCTTGATCTCCAGGGAGATCGAGGTTAGGAGAGTAGACTCAGAGGACAACACAGCGGATCCACTCACAAAGGCCTGTTCCCAGAGAGAGACTTTTATGGGATGGTTGAGTATGAGATACTGCAACCACTGCTACAGATGGCCCTAGTGCAAGTGGGAGATTGTTAGTTATATGTATGCCCTAGAGGCCATTACTGTACATAGGATGTATATTGTAGTGGATGCCGGGACATATATAGGGAGGACTTTCTTGCTCGACATGATAGTATGCTATCTGGTTACCATTTACCTTAATGTGTATACTGATTGTCTCTCTATTACATGTTGGTAAAGCCCTTAGGATCTGTACTTGACTACCTGGACTATGATGCGGTTCATACTAGTAGGGACATGGTAGTCCATAAGTACATCCTTCAAAGTCCCTAGTCGTGGGTGTATCGAGACGGGGCATCGATATACCAGAGTAGACTAGCGTGTACCTTCTCGACCCATACAGATAGGCGATGGATGATTCCATATCCATCGGTGTTTGACATCAGAGGAGATATACGGGTGCTCAGTAGAGACTGGGTACACTGGACGGACTCGCCGAGAACTCCCAGATGGTATTATACCTCACGTCAGATGGCAGTTCTCTGGTGACACTGGTACAGAGTAGTCTGTTGACCCGAGATAGTCATAGAGTCTTGTGTGGTTCCCACTGTGCTTTGATTTCCATCTTACCACGTCCAAGAGGGCGTGCAAAACGGTGGTTTTTGGGTACAGTCCCGAGTCACATGGAGGCAATGAGCGATAGGAGGGGATTCGTCTCTCCCGGTATAGGGAGTTGATGTTGTGCTGTGTTCGATTGGCTATAACAGGAAATCCCTGGCCAGGGTTGCTGAGATTTACTGGTAAGTGTTACCAGTAGTTTCTCGAACAGTTATAGACCTCATATCGACACGACTTATTGAGCTATTGGGGTCTGACGTTTACCACCCCTAGGCGAGATATGCGACATATCAGACGATCAGACCGGACTGTACGGTAGTGTTACTGGTCGGATTCACTGGAGTGTGAGCGGGCTTGCTCGTCGATCTTCAGATCGCTCAATACCCGGGTGGCCGTTACGTTTAGCAGACCGCTTGCGGCTTGTGGATGCTTGATATGATCATCATCTGCTGCCGGCGTATTGACGAGTCTTTAGAGTCCTACACAGAGGTTTCCTGGCTCAAGCGAAACGAAGTAGGAGCGCATATGAGATATGTGCGGGACCGAGAATAATGCGTGTATGTGATACCGTATTCTATTCTCGCGATAAATATATCGAATGGTTGTATGCGATATAACCTAGTTATCGATTCAAGCGTTGATTCGATAAGCCGATATATTGTATACTAGTCGGTTGTGTGCGACATAACCGGGTCATTGAATCAAGTGTTGATTTAATGATTTAATGCATATTTATATATTTGATATATTACTTTGCATCAACTAGTATCGGTTTACTTAAGATGGATTTTCTCACTCGGGTGGGCGCATTGTATATGCGATATACTTTTGTGCACTTGATTGTATCATGTTTGATGATACATGTCATGCTAGGGTTCAAGTGTAAAGATTAAACCTTGGTTAATGAAATGGTTAGGGTTTATTATTTATTATTCATTTATCTTATTTAATTATCCTTTTTATTTTTGATAAATGAATAAAAGAAAAGAGAAAAGAATGGTGGCTAATTTTGTTCTTTAGTTGAAGCTTCATGAAGCTTTGTTCAAGTCAACCATTCTTATCTCATCCTTAACCCTAACCATTCCCACTAACCATGATTCATTCTCTACACTTGACTCTAGTTAAAATTATGATAAGAATTCATTTTCTTTTCTTATTTTTTTTAACTTATCATAACTTTGGATAAGCTTTCTTCTTCTTCTTCCTTGACTTCATGAAGAAAAGCTTACCTCATCAATGGTGATTGATATTTTTGAGTGAGAAATCCAATTCTAAAGTTAACCCACTTCCTATTTCTTCATCCTCTACCTCTTGCCAAGTAGTAGAGTGTGTTTACTTCACAAGTTTCTTGACTTGGTGAAGTCGGAGCTTGATTTAGCGATGCCTCGACGTAGATCATCTTCGGCATGGACATCGACGACCTAGCTTGCCCATTCTCCGACGAAGCCGATCCTAGAGCCCGGATTTGACTTGGACAGCGGAGAGGACTTCGTTGCGGAGCTATGGAGGTGGAGCACCGGATCTACAAAGGTTGTATTTCCGTTTTCTCAATAGTTAAGTGTTAACTAGTTCTTTTTCGCCTAGACATCTAGTTATCGATCCGTAGTTTAGGGTTTGTAGGCACCATATTTTTTGTAATTGCCATGGTTGATGGCTTGGGAGACCTCACTAGAGTGCCTAGGAACCCTACATAATTACCATACACTATGCCTTGACGAAGGCCAACATACATAACATGAATACTAAATGCAACCCGTCTGAAATGACGAAAGGCTACGAACGGTTTTTGGCAAAATACCTTTAACGTAATGAATTTGATATCGTTGAAAGAACCGGATATCTTTTTATAAATATATAGTGGCAAAAACCTTTGTTAAAGTGGTCACACCCGATGAAAGGATCTCGGCTCTTTCCCCGTAGAAAGAGGTGCAGGATATTCCAAATGAATACCGCGATGCAAAGAAAAAAGTAATCGACTATAGTGAAGTCATTACCCTGACGCAAACTTCTGTCTAAGGGGTCACTCCCGATGAAGGGATCTCGTCCCTGGCCTCGTAGAATGAGGTGCTGGATATTCATAACCGATTACCACTATGCAGAATAAGAGAGAACGTCCTTGCAATAACAGCCTTTTTGAAAGTTGTTCCAATAACATCGAATAGGTTTATTTTCCTTGCGTTGATCTGAATCAATGCAGTCTCATCAGTTAATCACATCACAAAAGAACGAAAATATGATGTACGTATATGCCATCCGCATTCGTCACCGGGTCCTGTCATCACCCGTTAGGTTGCTTAACTAAAGACAAAGCGGGGACTGGACTAGCGCGGGTGTAAAAAATATACAACAACTACTAGTATATATATAGCAATAAATAATAATCGCTCCAGGCTTGATAAATGCAACATCACAGAAAAGTAATAAGCATCACAAAATGATACAGATAATCTGGGAGCCCCGAGTTTCCTTTGAGCCGCAACTGAAACCCAACATTCCACTGGTCGTGTGGATAGCCTGTGGAATGAAATCCTAGAACCCTACGGACGCGGCATGTTACCCGCTAAAACCAGAAGAGAGGAAGCCCCCTTCAACAAAGTGAATGGGCCACCCAGCACATCACGGAATCCGGTAACTTGAGCACCCCTCCTTTGGTCAACCTATACCCCCTATGAGTGTGGAGAATAGCCCGCCAATTCTAGAGTGAAGCCCCCTCCGTCTCAAAGCCATGAGATGCCGGCCCATTGCCCTCTAGAACCCGGCTATCGGTGCACTCCACCATGGGGTAATCCTAGTACAGAAAATAAAATACGTATAACGGGTACATCGACCTCAACTCGGTCGTGCCCTAAAAGAATAATATACAAATAGGCAGTGACGACAGTCCACATGTCGGACGCTCGCCCCGTAATATCAAATGTACAAATATAACAAAAGTGCACTACCATTGCACGCAAGCTATCCACCACGACAAATCCGCAGTAACACAGCACAACACAGAACATCAACGTGAATGTCACGTTCGCAAATCCGTCTAAAAGGGCCACAGCAATTAGACAAGATTTACCGCTCGAATGACATTCATGTTCACGGATTGTATGTAAGTACTGTGAACTAACTTATTTAAAATTTCGACCGACAAAATTTCTCGAAGTGGGCCCCAAGTACAATTCCAGCACTCAAAATAATCTGGGCCAAAACTATATATCACAAAAATAATATTTCCATGAACTAATGCCCCAGAAAACATTTGGGGCACTGTAGCCCAAAAAGGGCCGTGGAAGGGCCGCCAAATGCGACATTTCGCGGCGGTTCCACGGTGGAATTTTAGAGTTAGGTCTCCAAATGATTTCTGTAGGTTTAGTTATGGCTGCATGTATTTTTAAGATGCCTAGTATAATTTTTGGAACAACTTTGAAATTCGACAGTAAGCACACTAAAATGAAAATACGATTTGGAAATTTCGATCGATCGATATTTTAAACATGTTAGAACAAGCTAGTAAAGGTTAATGGCGTGGCTCTGATGCCATGTAAGTCTACGGTAGCGGACCGGCCGTCAATCCTAGGCCAAACGCGGAACAAAACATTTTACAAAACTGGCGCTATCGTAGTCTTTCACCCGGATCGAACCATTAACACAAACTAGTTAACTAGATAAGGGTTTGAAAAGCTATACCGATCGATTCGTGTCCTTCGGTCTTTAGCCACCATACCTAGCTCTTCGTGGCATCTCCGATCAACGGTCTCCTTATCGGAAGGGCACCACATCTAGAAATCTTTTTACGGGCACCCGCTTCAATCCGAAGCAACTCGGACATGATGTTTGCTAGCCAACATGTCCAAGGTGATGTAAAGAATGTGTATGATAATATTGTCTCAAGCATCCATTGATTCTCAACACATGAGAGTGTATGGATGGAGGTTGAAGATGAAGCCATGGTGGAACTTGTGAGCTAGAGGAAGAAGAAGAAGAAGAGGCTTTTCTTTTTCTATTGTGTTGAGATGAAAGAATGAGAGCTTGCATAATAATCTCAAAACCAACAACCTCATGTGGCTGCCCTCTCTCTCTCCACCTCTCATTTCAACACAATCAACCATCAATTAACATGACATGTCCACAAAAAAAGAGACCATGAGTAACTAAATTGAACATGCCACATTAATTGCTCCTCATGATGAAAACCACTCACAATTTCTACCAATATAAACATTAATCCAAATGTTTATGACAATAAAAAGAACGACGTCATCTAAAGTAAACTCGTGACGGATCACAAGAATACCCCTCACCTGTACATACATACCTGCATCCGCATTCCGACTGACAGTGAATGCGATGAGACTAAAGTAATCCAACAAATATAATACTTGGATTGTTGGAGATAGTGCCCTCAGAGTCAATTATTAGGTCACAGGTACGTGATTGTAATGATTGAGGGAGGACCTATCCCGGTAGGACAGTCTTACTCGAGATGATAGTATGCTATCTGGCTTACCTTTATCATCGTGTACTGCTTTAAGTGACCTGACATGTCGCTATTACACGTTGATAGAGCCCCTAGGATTCTTGCTTGACCACCAGCAGTATGAGGGCGATCATATAAGTGGGAGCTGGGGGTCTACAAGCATATCCTTAAAAGGTCCCTAGTCGTGGGAGTTTCGAGACCGGGCATCGATACTCCATTAGTAGACTAGTGTATACAGTCGAGACCCCGACGAGGGGCGGTGGCCGGTCTCACAAGCCACTGGTGTCAGTTGGATCACCTAAGATGTATACAGGTGCTCATTGGGTTATGAGTACACCGGACAGGACTCCCCGGGAACATGCTAGTTGGTCATATACCAGACGTCAGATGGCAGTTCCCTGGTGACATGTGTGCAGGTTAGTTCATCGACCTGGGGATCGTCATTTGTCTCGTGTGAGTTCCCACTGTACTTTGATTACTACCCTACCACGGCTCAAAGGAGTCGTGCAAACAGGTTTTAGTTGGGTACAGTCCCGAGCCACATGGAGGCAGTGAGCGTATCTTCAGGGGTTCGTCTCTCCCGGTATTGGGGGTGAGGTCGTGCTGTGTCTAGGAGAGCCATTACACAAAGTCCTTGGCCAAGGCAAGGAGATTTACTGGTAGGTATTCCAGTAGTATCTCAGGGTGTTCTGGGCTACACTCCGACACGACTTGTACCGCTTTTGGGGGTCTGACTTTCACCAACCCCCTAGGCCCGCCATGCGATGCTCATAGACGAACGGACCGGACTGTACGGATATTGTCACTGACAGGCTCAGTTGGGTGTCGGGGTGAGCTTCCTCATCGACGTCCATTTTGGTCAATAGCTGGTGGCCCGTTACGTATTGGCTTATACCTCTGACGTGCTAGTGGTTAAATCCACAGCCATTGTATTGACGAGTCTTTAGAGTCCACCACACTTTAAGTTACTCAGCTTTCGGGCGAAACGCTGTAGAGGCCGTATGGAGATATGGCAGGGTTCGATCAGATACGTGCGGTATTGCACGGATCGTGATCGGACGGTTTTTACTAGCCGGCTTTGGCTTAAGCCGGATCTTAGTATTTGATAGTGTAGTTTTGTCTCTTTGCATTTGTATCCGGACGGAATACAGATGCGGGTGTGTATGCACAGTATCGGGGTTTTCCTGTAATTTATTACGGGACCAGTTTTCTGGAGTTGCCAGTTTGCATTCCGTTCCGGCCGGTTTTCCTTTGTTCTTTCCCGGCCAGACTTTTCCGATGGAGGGTGTTATTTGCAAGTTTGCAAATAACACATTTGTGGAGGGGTTTTATGTAAAAGATTGATATGATAGCATCATTATCTTTTGCTCCATCCCTTGCATTTATTTTGACATGATTGGGTATGGGTTTAGTGGTTGGCCGGCCACTGTTTGTGTAAGATTTGATTTTGGGTGTGATGGGTGATTAATTTATTAAAAAGGGAAGATCAAAATGCATGTGCTGCTGTAATTGCTTTTGTATGGATATGATGAATTAATATATTTATACTCATTTTGGTTGCTTTATATATATAGTGAGTGCTGATGGTTTTTAAAAGGGGTTCACCCATAAAGAATTCAACAGAGCACCAAAAATCAAATACTTCCCACTTCATTTTTCCAGTGAGCACAATTTACATGGGATGGCCGAGCCTTTCTCTTTGCATTCTCCTCTTTCCTTCTTGGATCCATGAAAATCATTGTGCAAAATTCCTCCATACATGGCAATCTCTTAAACCCCAAAGAGACAAGTTTCTACATTATTCTACAGCTTATCTTGGGCGCGTCGGCTAGCCAACTTCGCGCCCGAGTTGCCTCGGTATTGAGGTGGGAGCCCGTAAAAGAATCCGGCTACGTGGTGCCCTTCCGGCGACGAGGTGGAGACCGGACATTCCGCAGGAGATCGGGACTATGACGAGAAGACCGGAGGACTTGGATCGTCGGTATATATCTCTATTCCCTTTCTTGTAGATTGCTTAGACTAGTTAATGGTTCGATCCGGTTAAAGTGCGCGGTGGTGCCGGTTTGCTAAGTCCGCAAAATTTTAGTTTTTCACCGCTTCCGCATTCCGGCGTCGGATTGACGGCCGGGGCGCCGCCGTGCAATTACAGTGGTATCAGAGCCTCCCCATTAACTTAGTCTAGCTTTGTGTAATGTGTTTTTCAGTTCCGATCGATCGAAATGTCCAAAAACCCGTATTTGCCCACGACAGTTTCTGTTGAAAATTTTTGGTCTCGAAAAATTTTTCAGGTTGTAAAATATTGATGTACTAGAAATTATAAGAACACTGTTCAAATTCGACGCACTGATCCTCTCACCAGACCGCGGAAGGGCGGCCAAAACCCACTTTTGGCCGCGCTTCCGCCGCATCCTACAGGGATCAGTGGGTTGGGTTTTTACAGTTGTCTTCTGGGCTTAAATTAGGGGTTTTGGAATATTAAAATTGGGCCAATTATTTCTGTGAGTGCTACAGTTTTCATTGGGGCCCACTTGTTAATTGTTTGATCGATCGGATATTTTTAAACACATTTTTCACAGTATTTACATTATATCTGCGACCGTGAATGTCACTCGATCGGTAAATCCGGTCTAACAGCTATAGCCCGGTTAGACGGATTTGCGAACGTGACTTTCACGTTGATGTTCTATGTATTTGCTGTGATGTTGCGGATCGGTCGTGGGGGATAGCCTGGATGCAATGCTAGTACTGTTTTGTTGTATTATGTACATTTGATATTGCGGGGCGAGCGTCCGACTTGTGGACTGCCGTCACTGCCTGTTTGTATTATTATTTTGGGGCACGACCTGGTTGCGGTCGATGTACCCGGTGTATGTATATTTTACTTTCTGTACTAGGGTTACCCCGCGGAGGGGTGCACGGATAGCCGGGTTCTAGAAGGCAACAAGCCCGCATCTCATGGCATTGAGACGGAGGGGGCTTCACTCCGGGATTGGCTGGCTATTCGCCGCACTCGTAGGGGGTATAGGATTTCATTGCACAGGCTATCCACACGACCAGGGGAACGTCGGGTTTCAGTAGTGGCTCTGTGAAACCCGGGGATCCCAGATATCTGTATTGTTCTGTGATGCTGTACATTTCTGTGATGTCGCATTTTATTCACGCCTTGAGCGAAATATAATATATTGGTATATATATTAGTAGATGTTGTATATGTTTTACATCCGCGCTAGTCCAGTCCCCGCTCTGTCGTTAGTTAGCTAACCTAACGGGTAATGACGGGACCCAGTGGCGAATGCGGATGGCATATACGTACATCAGTATATTTTCGTTCTTTTTGGTGTGATCAATTGATGGGACTGCATTGATTCGGATCAATGCAAGTTAAAAACAAACCTAATCTGATGTTGTTGGAACACTTTTTCAAAAAAAACTGTTATTGCAAGGACGTTTACTTTTGTTTTGCATCGTGGTATTCATTTAGAATATCCTGCTCCTCAGTCGACGAGGCAAGGGCCGAGATCCCTTCACCGGGAGTGACCCCTTGGACAAAAAGTTTGCGTCAGGGCATTAACTTCACTATAGCCGATTACTTTTGCTTTGCACCGTGGTATTCAGTTGGAATATCCTGCACCCCATTCTACGGGGAAAGAGCCGAGATCCCTTCACCGGGAGTGACCTCTTTAGCAACGGTTTTTCGTCACTATATTTTTAAAAGCTATCAGTTCCTTCAACGATATCAAGTTCTTTACATTAAAGATTTTCGCCAGAAACCATTCGTAGCCCTCCGTCGTTTCAGACGGGTAGCACGTAGTATTCATGCTATGTTTGTTGACCTTCGTCAAGGCATAGTGTATGGTAGCTGCTTGTTGCCTTTCTGCAGCATAGATAGATGCGTTGGTTTGGGACAGTCGTATAGCCTTGTTGGCCTTCGTCAAGGGCTTGTGCGGGTGGGTTCAAATCAACCTGGAGAATGACGGGTAGAACTTGACATGTGACTTATGATTTGTTGGCCTTCGTCAAGGTCATAAGAGCATGGGGCAGAAATCACATCGGGAGTTTCAAAAGTACTGAAACTTGCCAGATATGCGCATACCTTCTGGAGTGTGATACCGTGAGCGGATTCCGTCACGTTATCATGCGATGAGAGTTGGATCCCGATTCCCACTGATGAGTTAGTTTACTCCTCGGGTGACCCCGACTAATTCTTCTTTCAGGTTTGGAGGAGAATTTGAGGTACAGTGGGAGGATTCCAGATTAGATAAATTGGTAACCATTCTGATCTAGGTTAGAGTGCACGCTGAGTGTTTCTTTTCTCTCTCTCTTTGGCAGTGACCATTGACCCGACCCTAAGACTTTGACTCAGTGACCAAGTTGACCGAACCTTCTTTACACCGGCTTTTGGATTGTCAGAGTTGCAGACCTCATTGCCACTCCTACTTTTACCCTTTTCTCCAGGACACCCCGTATTACTGCGAACGTCCACTTCCATTGGACAAAGCCATCGTATGGTTAGATACGAACTCGAAGGAATTCGAGGATGGTTTCCGGTTCTGGAGAAAACGGATAGGATTATTCAGTTGTCTTTTCCCTTTTACCTTTTCTCAAGTTATGAGTACTCCTTGGTTTAGGAGATAGTACACCTATTATGCAGATTGGATAGTCTTCTTCCAAACCTTAGGCTGGTGCCGACCGGTAGGGAATGGAGAAAACCAATTAGCCTAAACGGTGTGCAGAAGGTATTAAGATTAAGACAAAGCAAGGGATTAGTAAGAGGGCAAAGTAAATTGCAACAGATATTCACGACCAAACCAAATATTTCGTTACCACTCCCACATCACCTTTGTATTTCTCCAGGACACTCCGTATCACTACGAAGATCCACAGTTTATTTGGATACTCCATCGTATGGTTATATACGAACTCGAATGGAACTTGTTCCAGTTCGGGGATGGATTCTGGTTCAGGAGAAATAGGAATAAGGTTTATTCGGTTGTCTTTTATCTTCACCCTCTCTCATTGCAAGTGTTCCTAGGATTGGGACAGTACACCCCTTATGCTCATTGGATAGTCTTCTTCCAAACCATAGGCTGGTGCCGAACGGTAGGGAAGGAAGAAAACCATTCGGCCTAAAAGGGTGTGCAGAAGGTAAAGACTAAAGACATATGAAGGGATTTGGAGAGGTGGCAAAGAACTATACGGTTACAGTCGTGAATCTGGAAGAGGCATTACTAGGAATACCAGAATACCCCATCGGAACATTTCAATGTTTCAGTTTCACTGTGTAATGTTAAAGGAAAACTGATTTCCCGATTAGATACTTACTCCAGGGTATGTATTTACCAGGTACGATTCTCACATCTGTATGGTTTTACAGATGATGAGTGGGAGTAAGTTATTGGAAATTGGGTGATCATCCTCATTATATCGGGATTCGTTGTAATCGGTGATATTTGAGGAGATCGCCTGGGCTGTTTGCCGGTCGGCAAATATTTGGTTTTGAATATCCGCTGTTATGCACCAATTTCAAATTGATATATCTGTACGTCTATTTTCATAGAGTGAGATATACCTTTCTGAAATTATGTCTACGACATTTACCTATATCAGTGGATGGTTAGGTAAGGAGCATTAAACAGCGGTGTAATTCTTCTTAACCATAAGTACAGTTTTCGACCTACGACACACAGTGAATGAGTTATCAGACTCAAGAGACTTATACAAAGTATTGTATGTTGTCCAGGGTCCATCGGGACAGAGGGGTTGGTCCTCGTACTACATTCAGTTTACTTATGACTTCTCTAGTTTTTAGACAAGTGTTTCGTGGAAACACAGGGTCCGAATTTGGAGAAGTTATTGGTATTTGAATAGAGTAGAGAACCAGGTATAGCAAGTATCGGTATTCTTCAAAGAGATCGAAGATGTAGATACTTGTGTATGGTATTCAGTTGATAGTAATGATAAAGAGATCTTGCTTCTCTTTCAGGTTACTCATAATTGGAAGTATTCCTAAGTTGAGTAACGCTGATCGGCCTTCTTCCATTTAGATGACATGCGCTGGGGACAGCTGCATGATTTGAATCTGGTTCAATTAAATCAGTGCTTCTGTTTCTATATTGGATATAGAACAGTTCATATCTTAACGATGTTAAGGTACGGGGAGTTGTCCGGTTAATGATTAAAATCAGACACTGGACAACTCAAGGCACGTTTCTGTAATGGTTGTTTGTGGGTTGACCCAGGCTATGACGAGGGTTGATTTTCTACCATCTGGATGAACAATAGCAATATTGTTCTAGACTCGCCACAGTTTTATTAAAAATGGATTTTTTCAGAAAACAGTAGTGGGAGTATGGTAGAACTGGAAGTGATTCCAGAACCACAAACGATTACTGAAGATTTGATAAGGAACCTAAAGATTCAATCTGGATTGACATTCCATTGGCCACTCCGCAGATAAGGTGGGTAACTTCAGGCACCCGAGAGGTACTAATACGGTAGCCTCAAGGACGGTGACAGGGAAGTTCTTGCTTACCCACAAATACCATTGCTGTTGTTCCAGGCTGCGAGACCCGGCAGGAGGATGAGTATAGCGTCGTTCTAAACTAGTTTTAGAAGTGTACGTCTATATGACTCTGCCAGAGGGTTGTCGTAGTCAGTGGGAGCAGCGGAAGCATTGGTGGATAGGTTGCTTATGTCTATTTATAGACTAGAGCAGATGTAGCGGAGATAGATCATCTATTTCTGACGTGACAGTCATGAGTTTGACTTCATCAGAATAGGGGATGGATCTGTTGAGAAGGTAGTAGGGTGTGATATCCTGGTATTTGGATCATATACACAGAGTAGGAAAAGAAACTCCTACACTACGATCAGGTTATACTTTGGTCGTCACACAGTTGTTTCTCCACAAAGGAAATGGATTTTATATCAGACATACTGGTTACTAGATCTATGGTTTTAGATCTAGATTTGGGTGGTTTCCCAATCAGGGTACTTGACAGCATTCTAAGAGTATTTAGGATGGACGACTCCTGGCACGGTAGTGTACCTGCAGGTAATGGAGTCACCCTCTCCAAAGGTGTCTTACAGACAAAAGGGGAGAGGGACGGGCATGATTGGCAGATCACTTGCTCAGGCAATTGAGTCAATCATGAGATGTCAAGTACCACACCAGATGTTGTTCTTGCACTAGATGCAATAAGTTGACATTAATCCAATCCTGGAGAAACAGTCGGAAGCAGTTTTAGAACATAAGTGGATGTTCTAGGGATATGATAACGACAGCCTCGTTGAGGAGACAGTTATCATTCCAGGCTTCCAAGGTGACATGGACGGCAAGGAGGTTGTCAGAGTTATAGTTTTTCCTTCTGATGAGGGGCAGTATCTTGGACAGGTGGTCCAAGGCAATACTGAGGGTGGCATGGCGCAGGATACTGATTAAGTTCAGTTGACGATACAGTCTAAGAAGTTTGGATTTGGAGTTCATTTATGAGCTATGTCCCATCAGACATCCAGACACATTCTAAGACAGGTATTGCTCTTTTCGGGAGATGGGTTTCTCCGCGAACTTGAGATATAGAGAGACATAGAAAGAAACATCTAAGCGGATCCACTCACTGAGGCTATTCCTCGAACGCAATAGTTCCGCAAACGAGCTTTGTGAGACTGACTAGTAGAGGAGTTGGATGTTCGGTATCACACGGGCTGTGAGTATGCGACATCGCAATAAATAGCCTTGAGTGCAAGTGGGAGATTGTTGGAGATAGTGCCCTCAGAGTCAATTATTAGGTCACAGGTACGTGATTGTAATGATTGAGGGAGGACCTATCCCGGTAGGACAGTCTTACTCGAGATGATAGTATGCTATCTGGCTTACCTTTATCATCGTGTACTGCTTTAAGTGACCTGACATGTCGCTATTACACGTTGATAGAGCCCCTAGGATTCTTGCTTGACCACCAGCAGTATGAGGGCGATCATATAAGTGGGAGCTGGGGGTCTACAAGCATATCCTTAAAAGGTCCCTAGTCGTGGGAGTTTCGAGACCGGGCATCGATACTCCATTAGTAGACTAGTGTATACAGTCGAGACCCCGACGAGGGGCGGTGGCCGGTCTCACAAGCCACTGGTGTCAGTTGGATCACCTAAGATGTATACAGGTGCTCATTGGGTTATGAGTACACCGGACAGGACTCGCCGGGAACATGCTAGTTGGTCATATACCAGACGTCAGATGGCAGTTCCCTGGTGACATGTGTGCAGGTTAGTTCATCGACCTGGGGATCGTCATTTGTCTCGTGTGAGTTCCCACTGTACTTTGATTACTACCCTACCACGGCTCAAAGGAGTCGTGCAAACAGGTTTTAGTTGGGTACAGTCCCGAGCCACATGGAGGCAGTGAGCGTATCTTCAGGGGTTCGTCTCTCCCGGTATTGGGGGTGAGGTCGTGCTGTGTCTAGGAGAGCCATTACACAAAGTCCTTGGCCAAGGCAAGGAGATTTACTGGTAGGTATTCCAGTAGTATCTAAGGGTGTTCTGGGCTACACTCCGACACGACTTGTACCGCTTTTGGGGGTCTGACTTTCACCAACCCCCTAGGCCCGCCATGCGATGCTCATAGACGAACGGACCGGACTGTACGGATATTGTCACTGACAGGCTCGGTTGGGTGTCGGGGTGAGCTTCCTCATCGACGTCCATTTTGGTCAATAGCTGGTGGCCCGTTACGTATTGGCTTATACTTCTGACGTGCTAGTGGTTAAATCCACAGCCATTGTATTGACGAGTCTTTAGAGTCCACCACACTTTAAGTTACTCAGCTTTCGGGCGAAACGCTGTAGAGGCCGTATGGAGATATGGCAGGGTTCGATCAGATACGTGCGGTATTGCACGGATCGTGATCGGACGGTTTTTACTAGCCGGCTTTGGCTTAAGCCGGATCTTAGTATTTGATAGTGTAGTTTTGTCTCTTTGCATTTGTATCCGGACGGAATACAGATGCGGGTGTGTATGCACAGTATCGGGGTTTTCCTGTAATTTATTACGGGACCAGTTTTCTGGAGTTGCCAGTTTGCATTCTGTTCCGGCCGGTTTTCCTTTGTTCTTTCCCGGCCGGACTTTTCCGATGGAGGGTGTTATTTGCAAGTTTGCAAATAACACATTTGTGGAGGGGTTTTATGTAAAAGATTGATATGATAGCATCATTATCTTTTGCTCCATCCCTTGCATTTATTTTGACATGATTGGGTATGGGTTTAGTGGTTGGCCGGCCACTGTTTGTGTAAGATTTGATTTTGGGTGTGATGGGTGATTAATTTATTAAAAAGGGAAGATCAAAATGCATGTGCTGCTGGAATTGCTTTTGTATGGATATGATGAATTAATATATTTATACTCATTTTGGTTGCTTTATATATATAGTGAGTGCTGATGGTTTTTAAAAGGGGTTCACCCATAAAGAATTCAACAGAGCACCAAAAATCAAATACTTCCCACTTCATTTTTCCAGTGAGCACAATTTACATGGGATGGCCGAGCCTTTCTCTTTGCATTCTCCTCTTTCCTTCTTGGATCCATGAAAATCATTGTGCAAAATTCCTCCATACATGGCAATCTCTTAAACCCCAAAGAGACAAGTTTCTACATTATTCTACAGCTTATCTTGGGCGCGTCGGCTAGCCAACTTCGCGCCCGAGTTGCCTCGGTATTGAGTTGGGAGCCCGTAAAAGAATCCGGCTACGTGGTGCCCTTCCGGCGACGAGGTGGAGACCGGACATTCCGCAGGAGATCGGGACTATGACGAGAAGACCGGAGGACTTGGATCGTCGGTATATATCTCTATTCCCTTTCTTGTAGATTGCTTAGACTAGTTAATGGTTCGATCCGGTTAAAGTGCGCGGTGGTGCCGGTTTGCTAAGTCCGCAAAATTTTAGTTTTTCACCGCTTCCGCATTCCGCCGTCGGATTGACGGCCGGGGCGCCGCCGTGCACTTACATGGATCTGGTTTAAACCAAAGCCCACTAGTATGATCCGTCCGATCATAATCCGTGCATAAGTGCACGTATATGATCGAACCGTGCCATAAAACCATATGGCCTCTACAACGTTTCGCCTGAAACTTGGGAAACTATCTGTGGGGGACTCTAAAGACTCGTCAATACCCTGGCAGTGGGTTTAACCACAAGCACATCAGTGGTACTAGCTGTACGTAACGGCCACCATTGTATTGACCAAAAGGGAGACCAATGAGCGAACTCATCCTGAAACTCTACTGAGCCTGTCAGTGACAATATCCGTACAGTCCAGTCCGTTCGCCTATGAGTATCGCATGTCGGTCCTAAGGGGCTGGTAAACGTCAGACCCCCAAAAGCAGTACAAGTCGTGTCGGTGTGTAGCCCAGAACACCCTGAGATACTACCGGAAAACCTACCAGTAAATCTCACTTTCCTTGGCCAAGGACTTCGTGTAATGGCTCTCCTAAACACAGCATGATCTCACCCCCAATACCGGGAGAGACGAATCCCCTGCCGATCTGCTCACTGCCTCAATGTAGCTCGGGACTGTATCCAACTAAAACCTGTTTGCAAGACTCCTTTGAGCCGTGGTAGGATAGTAATCAAAGCACAATAGAAACTCACACGAGACAAGTGACGATCTCAGGTCGATAGACTAACCTGTACATATGTCACCAGGGAACTGCTATCTAACGCTAGGTATAAAACCAACTATCATGTTCCCGGCGAGTCCTGTCCGGTGTACTTATAACCCAATGAGCACCTGTATACATCTTTGGTGAACCAACTGACACCAATGGCTTGTGAGACCGGCCACCGCCCCTCGTCGGGCTCTCGTCTTTTTACACTAGTCTACTGATGGAGTATCGATGCCCAGTCTCGAAACTCCCAACTCACACGGGGTGCTTATAGGGAGTGCTTATACGACGACTAGGGTCAACTTTAAGGATGTGCTTATAGACTACCCAACTCTTACGTATATGATCTCTATCATACTGCTGGTAGTCAAGCAAGAATCCTAAGGGCTCTATCAATGTGTAATAGTGATCTGTAACATCACTTAAAGAACGTACACGATGACAAAGATAAATCAGATAGCATACTATCATCTTGAGTAAGACGGTCCTACCGGCATAGGTCCTCCCTCAATCATTGCAATCACGTGCCTGCAATCCAATAATTGACATTGAGGGCACTATATCAAACAGTCTCCCACTTGAACTCGAGGTTAAATATTGCGATGTCGCATACTCACAGCCCGTGTGATACCGAATACCCAACTCCTCTAATGATCAGTCTCACAAAGCCCGTTTGTGAAACTATTGAGTTCGAGGAACAGCCTCGGTGATTGGATCTATCCTGATGTTTCTTTCTATGTCTCTCTTTACCTCAAGTTCGCGGAGAAGGCCATCTCCAAAATTGAGCAATACCTGTCTTAGAATATATCTGGATATCAGATGGGACCTAGTTCACAAATGAACTCCAAATCCATAAAACATCTTTGACTATATCGTTAACTAAATGTAATTAGTATCCTGCGCCATGCCTCCCTAAGTTTCCGCTTGGACCACCTGTCCAAACTACTTCCCCTCGTCCGAAGGAAAATTATAACTCTGACAGTCACTCTGTCAGCCAGGTCAACTTGGAAGCCTGGAATGATAACTGTCTCCTGAAGGAGGCTGTTGTTTTCATATCCCTAGAATATCAACTTATGCTCTAAAACTGCTTCCGAACGTTCCTAAAGGATTGGATCAATATATCAACTAATTGCATCTAGTCCAAAAACAACATCTGGTGTGGTACTTAACATCTCATGGTTGACTCAATTGCCTAAGCGTGTAACATGTCAATCATGGACATCCCTTTCCCCTTTAGTCTGTAAGACACCTTTAGAGAGGATGACTCCATCACCTGCAGGTATTCTACCGTGCCAGAAGTCGTCCATTCTAAAACACTTTTAGAAGACTGTCTAAGTACCCAGATTGGGACACTTCCCAAATCTAGATCTAAAACCATAGATCTAGTAACCAGAATGTCTGATATAAAATCCAAATCCTATGTGGAGAAAACACAGTGTGATAACCATAGTATAACTGATCGTAGTGCAGGATTTTACTTCCTACTCAGTGTATGTCATCCAAATACCAGGACATCACACCCTACTACTTTCTTAACAGATCCATCACCTATTCTGATGAAGTCAAACCTATGACTGTCACATTAGAAATAGATGATCTATCTCCGCTATATCTGCTTTAGTCTATAAATAGACACAAGCTACTTGTACATTATGCTTCGGCTACTCCCACTGACTACGGCCACCCTCTAGCAGAGTCATAGACACGTGCACTTATAAATCTAGTTTAGAACGATGCTATACGCATCCTCCTGCCGGGTCTCATAGCTTGGAACAACAGTAGTGTCAAGTCTGGGTAAACAAGAACCTCCCTGTCACCGTCCTTGAGGATACCGGAGTACCTCTTGGGTGCCTGAGGTTACCCACTATATCTACGGAGTGGCTAATGGAATGTCAATCCAGATTGAATCTTTAGGTCCTATTAAATTTTCCGTAATCGTTTGTGGTTCTGGAATCACTTCCAATTCTACCATACTCCCACTACCGTTTTCTAGAAAATCCATTTTACTAAAACTGTGGCGAGTCAAGAACAATATCACTATTGATATTCCATATGGTAGAAAATTAACCCTCATCATAGCCTGGGTTATCCCACAAACTGCCATTACAGAAACGTGCCTTGAGTTATCCAGAGTCTGGTTTTAAGCATATGCCGGACAACTCCATATACCTTAACATCGTTAAGATATGATCAATTCTATGTAGAAACAGAGGCACTGATTTAATTGGAACGAGATTCAAATCATGCAGCAGTCTCCAGTGCATGTCAACTAAATGGAGAGAGGCTGATCAGCATTACTCAACTTAGGAATGCATCCAGATATGAGTAACCTGAAAGAGAAGCAAGTTCTCAAAACTGAATACCATACACAAGTATCTACATCTTCGATCACCTTGAAGAATCCTGATATTTTCAACACCTGATTCTCTACTTTAGGTTGGTTGGTATTATACCTGGACAGGAGTCGCTGGGAACAGTTGGTTGGTATTATACCTATCGTCAATTATCAGTTCCCAGATGACATGAGTACAGCTTAGTCCGTTGACTTGACACTGTCACTTCGTCTCGAGTGTGTTCCCACTGTTCTTAGATTACTACCATACCACGGCTCAAATGAGTCATGCAAACAGGTAGTAGTTGGGTGCCGTCCCGAAATACTTGGATGCAGTGACGGTTAGACAGGATTCGTCTCTCCCGGTATTGGGAGTTGATATCGAGCTGTGTTTAGGAGAGCCATTACACAAAGTCCCTGGCCTGGGCAAGTGAGATTTGCTGGTAGTGTTTCCAGTAGTTTCTCAGGGTGTTCTAGGCTACACTCCGACATGACTTGTACCGCTATTAGGGGACTAACGTTTACCGCCCCCTAGGCTCGACATGCGATACTCTCAGACGAACAGACCAGACTGTACAGAGGTTGTCACATTAAGGCTCAGTAGGAGTTCGGATGCGTTCACCTCATCGGTCTTCTTATCGGCATCTTCCTGGGGACCGTTACGTACAGCTAGTACCGCTTGCGGCATGTGGTTAAACCCACTGCCAGCATAGTGTCGAGTCTTTAGAGTCCCAGACAGAGGGTTGTTCGCCTTTGGGCAAAACAGAGTAGAGGTCGTATGGTTTTACGACAGGGTTCGTTCACATACGTGCACTTCTGCACGTTTAGTGTCCGGGCAGTTATTACTAGTAGGCTTTGGTTTAAGCCAGATCCTAGTATTTGTTTTGGGATTGGTCTTGTCTCATTGTATTCGTGTTTCTTCGGAACACGAATGCGGGTACGTACGCACAGTTGACAGAGGCGGAGAGGGAGAAACCTCATTAAGGTTTTTGACTGTTGACTTTTTCTAAATCATAATGAGAATGAGAAATATGATTAATAATATTAATTAAAGATAATTGTGCCATAGTTAGGGTTGGGTTGACCATTTGACTTGTTGACTTTTATTGACCTTGATATTTTCTTTTGTTAAGCAAAAGATGCTTCTTAAGCTTGCTTAGCATTAAATGTGAAATGATAATGGTCAAATCAACTAACCATCACAATTTTCCTAATTATTATTATTATTAGCATATATCTCTAATATGAGAAAAAGGTTGGTTCTAGACTCTCATTCAATCATAACCTTTCTCTCTTATGGTTTGCTCTCCCTTTTCATCTCTCTCAATTGCTTAAGTGTTTCATGTGTTGAAAATCCAAGATTTAAGACAAAACCATCAAAACACCACTATACTCATTCTAGGGTTCTTAGTCTAGCAAGCCAAGCACTCTAGTTGCTTCTTGGTTGAGGTAAGAGCTCAAGGTAGAGGCCTTTGGGTGGATCTGACTTCGGCAAAGAGAAGACGAAGAGGAGGAGCCATCTACACCACTCCAAGGAGCTAGCAACAAGAAGGACCACAACAAGAAGAGAAGGAGTTCAAGAACTAAGTATAACCATTTAACCTAGTAGCTAAAACACCATATTAGTTTGTTAGTTTTTGTTTAGCAAAGATCCTTCATCGTTAGTCTATGTTTCCTTGTGATAAAAATCTGATTTTTACTCTTTCCGCCTTCCCGTAAGTATCGGGGTGGGTTACATAGACTTACAGTGGTATCAGAGCCTAGCTAAACAACAACTAACATGTTAGCAAAGTGTTTAGAACATCGATCCTGAAAAAAATCTCAAAATCCATCAAAAATTAGTGTTTTCTGCCAATTTTAAAAACAGGTCTAAAAATATTTCCACAGACCTGAAAAATACGTGCAAGCTTTTTTAGGAACACACAAGAAAAACGAGATCATGACTCGGTCAGACTGCCGCTGAAGCGCGGCGAAACCAAGCGTTTCGCCGCGGATCCGCGGCCGAGTCGACTCGGAGTCAACTCGTTTTTCCTAAATTGTGTCCAGCTTGATGTTTTGTGATTTTTCAGATACTTTGTTTCTGCCCAGATTCTTCATAGAACAGTGTTGTATTTGGGGTAGTTTCAAATTGGAATATTGATCGAAATTCTATAAATTTTAGCTAATTGATTATATCTGTAATGTGATATATGTACTGAACGTCGACTAATCGCTATACGTTGATTAGTGGGGGCTGTACATATCTGTGATCTGTGATGTTGGATTTTGTATATAAAATTGTTGGATTGTCACGGATGAATAGCCGGGGTTGTGAGATGAGTGTTTATTTATCTTTCATTTGATGTAAATTGTAAATTGATGTAATATTATTTTTATGGCCGCACATCCGGGTTGAGGTTGTAGCCGCCATTGTATATTATTTCTTTTACTGTTTTTGCTCCTAGGATAGACCCAAGGAGGGATGCACAAACTACCGGGTACTTTGAAGTGCCGAGTGGCCTACTCATATTGTTGAGGGAGGTTGCTTCACTTCGGGTACTTGGCGGGTAGTTTGCCGCACCCGTAGGCGTCTAGGGTGGGGTTTGGCTATTCATCGCGACCGTGTAATCCGTCTTTTATTGCAGGCTCAAATGAAACGCGGATTCCTAGCATATCCAATGTGTTCATCTGTGATCTGGAATGGTTATCATTGCATCTGACGAATGTATATATCTATATATGATATCTAGTAGGCGTTGCTTATGTGTTGCATCCGCGCTAGTCCAGCCCCTGCTCTGTCGTTAGTTAAGTAACCTAACGGGTGATGACGGGGCCCCATGGCGAATGCGGATGGCATAAGCGTACCTCATATTTTCGTTGTTTTCTGCAATGGTAGGATTAATTGATGGGACGCATTATATTAATACAAAAAAAAGAAACCAAAGTTAAATCATTGGAACAATTTCAAAACCACTCGGTTTTTTCCAAAACAGAAAACTTTTAAAAACGCGGAGCTTAAACCACTCCTTTTAAAAACTATCAGGTTCCTTCGATTATATCAAGTTCACTGTGTTCACGGTTTCGCCAAAACCATTCGTAGCCCTCCATCATTTAAGTTAAATATTCAGTAGTATTCAAACTATGTATTTTGACTTTCGCCAAGGCATAGTGATTGGTAGCTATCGAATATTTATCTGTTGCATAGATAGATGCGTTGGTTTGAGACAGTCGTATTACTGTTTTGGCCTTCGTCAAGGGTATTTATGGGTTTGTTCAAATTAACATAGATAATGATGGGTAGAACTTGATATGTGACTTATGATATGTTGGCCTTCGTCAAGATCATAAGAGCATGGGGAAAAAAATCCACATCGGGAGTTTCTAAAGAAACTGAAACTTTCTAGTATTGCATACCATATGGAGTGTGATGATTTTAGTAGGATTCCTTCAGCTTTATCACACGATGATATTTGGATCCCAATCCTACTGTGAGTATATGTTACTCCTCGGGAAACTTTCTCACTTAACGATCAATGCTATAAACCAAGTAGGTGTCAAGAAAGGTGTTAGCGGGGCTACGCCCACAGGGAAAAGTGGTTATTTAATTAAGGAACATCGCGAAAGCGTCGTAAAACCGCCCTCGAAGTACCGACACTGGCCTGGCTGAACGGTTAAGTAAGTATTGTACGGTGAGTTTGATCCCGACTAATTCTTCTTTTATAGTTTGAGGAAAGATTCGAGAAACAGTGGGAGCCATCCTGTTTAGACAAACTAAAAACCACTCTAAACTTGAAAGAGCATCATGCGAAAGTGTTTCTTCTCTCTCTCCTAATTGCAGCAAACATCATGACCGGCCTTAAGTTACTACTAGATAAAAATATACTGACAGGGCCAAACTACAAAGATTGGCTCAGGAATGTCAAAATGGCAATCACTTATGACAAGTTGGGGTATCTCTTTACCACCAAAGACCCCGCCATCCCAGGTCTAGAATCCAGCGTCGCGGATAAGGAAATCCGTAAGACCTGGGAGATTGACTGCACGAAGGCCAAGTGCCTCGCGCTTGCCTCTATGGACAATGAACATCAGAGGAGGCACGAGAATATGGACCTTGAATCCATATTTCTACATACTAAGGGCTATATGGAGAGCAATCTCGTATCGCCAGATATGAAACCTCAAAAAAGTTGTTTTCAGCGAGGTTGGTCGTCGGAGCATCTGTAGCGGAACACGTGCTTAAGATGATTGGCTACATTGAGGAGCTCACGGACGTCGGGACCACGTTAGAGAACGAGCTCTACACTGACTTGATTCTCCAGTCCCTTCCTTCCACTTACGCCCAGTTTATCCTGAACTTCAACATGCAAGGAAAAGAAGTTGAACTTCCAGAACTCCTCAACATGTTGAAGAGTGCAGAGGGCACCCTACAGAGAGCTAGGGAAACAACCGCTTTGTCTGTTGGAGGAGCTTCTTCTTTTAGGTCCAAAGCGAAAGAAAAAGGAAAGAAGAAGAAGGCCCCCACCAAACCAAGGGGAGGTATTAGTAAAGTGGAAGCCAAGGGAAAAGCAAAGGTAGCAAAGGTAGCGGGACAGCTTGTGGGGAAGGTAGAGTTCTTTTATTGTCATAAGAAAGGACACTGGAAGAAAGATTGCAGGGCTTGGAAGGCCAAGAACCAGGACCCGAATCAAGTTGTGGCTTCAGCTTTAGGTGTATGTGTTATTGAAAACTATCTATCAATTAACTCTACTTCCTGAGTATTGGATACCGGATCGAGATCTCATATCTGTAATTCTTTGCAGGCACTGAGAAGGCGTAGAGTTTTGAAGGCGGGTGATATGACCCTTAGAGTTGCAAACGGAGCAGGCATGGATACTGAGTCCGTGGGGGACTATCACTTGGGATTGACAGATAGACATGTTTTGGTTTTGCGCGACTGTTATTTTGTACCTAGTTCGACTTGTAATATCATAACTGTGTCTTTAATGTCTAAAGAAGGTTATGATTTTGCATTTGTTAGCAATGTTGTAAACATTCACCTTAATCATGTTTTGATTGGGTCGGGTACATTAAGCAACGGTATATACGTATTAAACCAACTGCGGATTTTCACTATCCAGAATACACACAAAAGAAAGTCTCCATAAATAAATCATGCTTTCTTATGGCATTGTAGACTGGGTCACATCAATGAGACAAGGTTAACTAAGTTGCATAAAGAAGGATATTTGGATCCGTTCGAATATCAATCATATGCAACTTGTCAATCGTGTCTCAAAGGAAAGATGACAAAAACTCCGTTTACTGGACACGGAGTAAGAGCGAGCGAGCTCTTGGGACTCGTACATAGCGATATATGTGGTCCAATGTCTACACATGCGCGAAGTGGTTATTCCTACTTCATTACTTTTACAGATGATTTTTCAAGGTATGGACATGTCTTCTTAATGAAGCATAAATCTGAAGACTTTGAAAAATTCCAGGAATACAAGAATGAAGTAGAAAAACAAACAGGCAAAAGTATCAAGACACCGAGATCTGATCGAGGTGGTGAATACTCGAGTGCCGAGTTCCTGGGTTACCTAAAAGAGAATGGAATTCTCTCTCAACTTACTCCTCCATACACACCACAACACAATGGTGTATCGGAGAGACGGAACCGAACCTTATTGGATATGGTACGTTCCATGATGAGTAACGCTGAGTTGCCGCGATCTTTCTGGGGATATGCACTAGAATCAGCTGCGTATCTTTTGATTCGAGTTCCAACTAAGTCAGTGCCTACCACACCATATCAAATGTGGAGTGGGAAGAAACCCTATCTTCAATATCTGAAGATTTGGGGATGTCCAGCCTTTGTCAAAAAGCAGCATACGGACAAACTCGAGGCACGCTCAGTACTGTGCAAGTTTATGGGATACCCAAAGAACTCCAGGGTGTATCTTTTCTATTACGCAGAAAAACAAAAGGTTTTTGTCTCTTGTCATGCCCACTTTCTGGAACATCATTTCTTAGAAAAAGAAACAAGTGGGAGCGCAATAGAACTGGAAGAAATTCCAGAACCACAATCTATTACTAAAAGCTTAGTAGAACCAGAAGGTTCGAAAGGACAGGACATTCCTGCGCCGCTCCACAGGAGTAGTAGGATTTCTCATCCACCTGAGAGTCACTACGGTTTTCTCATAGACGGGGATAGAGAGGATTGCATCATTGATAATGATGAGCCGACTATCTTCCAGCAGGCCATTCAGAGCACTGACTCGGTAAAATGGCTGGATGCAATGCGGACCGAGATGGAGTCCATGTACACCAACAAAGTATGGACTTTGGACGTTGCACCAGAAGAGGTAAAACCCGTAGGCTGGAAATGGATCTTCAAAAGGAAGATTGGTGTAGATGGACAGGTTGAGACCTATAAGGCTAGACTTGTTACAAAGGGTTTTCGTCAAAGACCTGGTTTGGACTATGACGAAACCATTTATCAAGTGGCTATGCTCAAATCCATTCGGATCCTTCTTGCCATTGCTGCCTTCAACGATTATGAGATTTGGAAGATTGTCGTAAAAACCGTTTTTCTAAATGGTAATTTAGAGGAGTGTGTCTATATGGACCAGCCAGAGTGTTTCATTCAGAGTGGGAGCAGCGGGAAGGTGTGCAAGTTGCTTAAGTCCATTTATAGACTGAAGCAGGCATCGCGGAGTTGGAACATCTGTTTTGAAGAGATGGTCAAAGAATTTGGCTTTATCAAAAATCCAGATGAACCTTGTATTTATAGAAAGATTGTAGCACGAACTGTCGTATTCTTCGTTTTATACGTGGATGAAATTCTCTTGATAGGAAATGACATTCCTATTCTACAATTTGTCAAAGGGTTCTTGTCACACAGGTTCTCCATGAAAGACCTGGGCGATGCCTCTTATATTTTGGGGATCCGGATCTATCGTGATAGGTCTAAAAGGATATTAGGAATTTCACAGTCTACCTACATCGACACCATACTGAAAAGATTCAGTACGGATGATTCCAAGCGTGGTAATTTGCCGGCTTGTCACGTGATCACCCTCTCCAAAGAGATGTCTCGCAAGACTGATTTGGGAAGGGATCGCATATCTATGATACCCTACGCCTCTGCGGTAGGCTCTATAATGTATGCGATGTTGTGTACCACCAGATGTAGCTTATACACTGAATGTAGTAAGCCGGTATCAGTCAATCCCTGGGGAGAAGCACTGGATAGTGGTAAAGAACATTCTGAAGTACCTGAGAAGGACTAAGGATATGCTTTTGGTTTACAGCGGAAAAGACCTCCAGATCGAGGCCTTTACTAACTCCAGCTTCCAGAGTGATAAGGATTACTCCAAATCCATGTCGGGTTATGTCTTACTCTCAATGGAGGGGAGGTGTGTTGGAAGAGTTCCAAACAGGAAACCGTTGCTAACACGACGATGGAAGCGGAGTATATCGCAGCATCTGATTCCGCAAAAGAAGCCGTCTGGATGAAGAAGTTCTTGACAGAACTTCAGGTGGTTCTGTCCATTGTTGATCCAATAGCTCTGTATTGTGATAACAACAAGGCTATAGCTTTAGCAAAGGAACCCAGGTCCCATCAAAAGTCCAGACACATCTTGAGGCAGTGTCACCTGATTAGGGAGATCGTGGATCGCCGGGAGATCGAGGATCGGAGGGTTGCTACAGAAGATAACACTGCAGATCCATTCATAAAGGCCATTCTTCAGACGGAGTTTGAGAGGCTATTCGAGATGGTAGGTCTGCGATATGCCAGCACAAGGCCCTAGTGGAAGTGGGAGATTCTTAGTGTGATATGCCATAGAGGCCATTATTGTATAGTACTAGTTTGTATATTACATTTTGGATGCTTAGGAAATATACACGGATTGACATTCTTGCTTAATATGGTAGTATGCTACTTGGATTGTATCTATCTTAATATGTGTATGTGTTTCTTTTGACATATTGTTAACATATATTGATGGAGCCCTTAGGATCTTTTGCTTGACTAGCAGCGTTGTGATGGCAGTCACACTAGTGGGGGATGGGTAGTCCATAAGCACATCCTTATACAGGTCCCTGGTTGAAGGATTATCGAGACAGGGCATCGATACTCCAGAGTAGACTAGTGTATACACTTCTCATCCCAGGAGGGGAGATGGTCTGTCCCATAGCCATCAGTACGTCGTACTGGTGATAGTATGCAGGTGCTCGTTAGGTTACGAGTACACTGGACATGACTCGCTGGGAACTGTTGCTTGGTATTATACCTATCGTCAGTTATCAGTTCCCAGGTGACATGAGTACAGCTTAGTCCGTTGACTTGACACTGTCACTTCGCCTCGAGTGTGTTCCTACTGTTCTTAGATTACTACCCTACCACGGCTCAAATGAGCCGTGAAAAAAGATAGTAGTTGGGTGCCGTCCTGAAGCACTTAGAGGCAGTGACGGTTAGACATGATTCGTCTCTCACAGTATTGGGAGTTGATATCGCGTTTTGTCTAGGAGAGCTATTACTCAAAGTCCCTGGCCAGGGAAAGCGAGATTTGCTGTTAGTGTTTCCAGTAGTTTCTCAAGGTGTTCTGGGCTACACTCCGACACGACTTGCACCCCTATTAGGGGACTGACGTTTATCGCCCCCCAGTCTCGACATGCGATACTCTCAGCCGAACAGACCGGACTGTACGAAGATTGTCATATTCAGGCTCAGTAGGAGTTCGGATGGGTTCACCTCATCGGTCTTCTTATCGGCATCTACCTGGGGACCGTTACGTACAGCTAGTACCGCTTGCGGCCTATGATTAAACACACTGCCAGCGCAGTGTCGTGTCTTTAGAGTCCCACATAGAGGTTTGTTCGCCTTTTGGCAAAACAGAGTAAAGGTCGTATGGTTTTACAACAGGGTTCGTTCACATGCGCGCAATTCTGCACGTTTAGTGTCCGGGCAGTTATTACTAGTGGGCTTTGGTTTAAGCCAGATCCTATTATTTGTTTTGGGATTGGTCTTGTCTCATTGTATTCGTGTTTCTTCGGAATACGAATGCGGGTACGTACGTACAGTTGACAGAGGCGGAGAGGGAGAAACCTCATTATGGTTTTTGACCGTTGACTTTTTCTAAACCATAATGAGAATGAGAAATATGATTAATAATATTAATTAAGGATAATTGTGTCATGGTTAGGGTTGGGTTGACAATTTGACTTGTTGACTTTTATTGACCTTGATATTTTCTTTTGTTAAGCAAAAGATGCTTCTTGAAACTTGCTTAGCATTAAATGTGAAATGATAATGATCAAATCAACTAACCATCACAATTTTACTAATTATTATTATTATTAGCATATATCTCTAATATGAGAAAAATGTTGGTTCTAGACTCTCATTCTATCATAACCTTTCTCTCTCATGGTTTGCTCTCCCTCTTCCTCTCTCTCAAATGCTTAAGTGTTTCATGTGTTGAAAATCCAAGCTTTGAGACAACCATAAAAACACCTCTCTACTCATTCTAGGGTTCTTAGTCTAGCAAACCAAGCACTCTAGTTACTTCTTGGTTGAGGTAGGAGCTCAAGGTAGAGGCCTTCGGGTGGATCATTCTTCGGCAAAGAGAAGACGAAGAGGCGGAGCCATCTACACCACTCCAAACAGCTAGCAATAAGAAGGACCACAACAAGAAGAGAAGGAGTTCAAGAACTAGTTATAACCATTTAATCTAGTAGCTGAAACTCCGTATAAGTTTGTTAGTTTTTATTTAGCAAAGATCCTTCATGGTTAGTCTATGTTTCCTTGTGATAAAAATCTGATTTTTACTCTTCCCGCCTCCCCGTAAGTACCGGGGTGGGTTACATAGACTTACACCCGGCGAGTCCTGTCCGGTGTACTCATAACCTAATGAGCACCTGTATACTTCTTAGGTGAACCAACTGACACCAATGGCTTGTGAGACTGTCCACCGCCCCTCGTCGGGGTCTCGACTGTATACACTAGTCTACTAATAGAGTATCGGTTCCCGGTCTTGAAACTCCTACGACTAGGAACCACTTTAAGGATCTGCTTATAGACTACCTAACTCTCACGTATATGATTGCCATCATACTGCTGGCAGTCAAGCAAGAACCCTAATGGCTCTATCAATGTGTAATAGTGATCTGTAACATCAGCACGTATACGATGACAAAGATAAACCAAATAGCATACTATCATCTTGAGTAAGACTGTCCTACCGGCATATGTCCTCCCTCAATCATTGCAATCACGAGCCCGCGATCCAATAATTGAATTTGAGGGCACTATATCCAACAGTTTATTGTGAGACTAGATGATTTTCGAGATAGATTTCAGATGTTCATGGGTTAGTTTTAGTGTATTAGAAGTAACTTAGTTATTGTCTTAATCGCGAACCTTAGAATAAGGTTTACATACACGCGCACACACACACACGCTTACATTTTATTTACTTGTGCGTATATGGGGATATGTATATATATACACATAGGTATGGGACTATATGTGTGTGTGTGTGTGTATACGTATACATATACATGGTTGATGAGGATAAAATACGATATTTGGAGATGAGTCGATGAGATTGGGCATCATGCCACGAGATCGGTGATATGTTTTGGTTCGTATTAAGAGATACGACATGTTGTTTTAGCGGGTCCTTAGGCGATGTGTTTTCATACACACGCATATATATTTGTAGATGGTATCAGTATGTACTATACTTTAGATCAGTACCCATATCAAGATATGATGATAAGGATAGAAGATAAATGATGAGATAAATGTGATATTTGACCCGTACCCCGATTGGGATGCCGTACGATGGATTTACCATACGAGCTATATATTCATGATAGATCCGCACTCATGACTCGAGGATATCATGTTATATATTGTATCATATGTGATACTATTGAGGCGGGATCACCGACAATTGTATGTAATATATATATCGACTCGGATTTAGGTGGTTTCCTTACCTTTTCGATTAGTGTGTTAGTTTAGTTCTATAGTTTAGTGGTAGATGTTATACTAGACTCAAGTCATAACAATTTCAGAACTAATGAATCGTGAGTATTTTAAAGACAGGCCAAGGGATTCTACGGATATTTCAAAGGATGTACCTTTTCTTAAAAACACCGAATCCCTTATTTTCTAAACACCGCGATTCGTGTTATTTTAAATGGCAAGACCGTATGACTCATATATAGTAATGTAGATAATTTATTGTTAAGTTAATATTCATGCTGTGCATATTCTTGCTCTTTGCATCGCATTGCAAGCTTATGTTGTGTTTTCATTTATGATTATTAAAATAATGCTGTAAGGACCAGCACCATTACCGATGATGTGCATGCTCCACATACACCTGCTTGCCGGCTCGCACACAAAATCATCGGTAATTTCCATGCCACGTACACTTTAGAGAATATTAATTCATTGATGTTGCTTGTTAGCTGATAGTTTCGACATGGTACTAGTGGGCTTGCTTTTATATAATAGCTTAGACATTGCATTTATTTACAGTGTTAGCTCATGCATTTATATTCATATTTTCATTTGCCATGCGATAGTATGGGCCAGTCCGAATTGCCGGAGCTCAGTATTCATTATGTATTTTCATCGTCATTTATGATTTCGGATTTCCATGAGATTTCTGGATTTGGAGAAACCGCAAGAATTTTATAAACTGATTATCATTTTAAAATGAAAGTTCCAGTTTTCTCATGATATGATTTCAGATATGTCCACCATGAGTTTTCTCGGCTCTTGAGCGATATCATACACTCGATTCGAGGAGGAGGAGGAACCGTCTGTGGGTGTATGGTGGACCAGGTGCGGTATCCCGGAGTAAGATGGTCGCAGATGATAGCGTTGAGCCTGCCACGGGAGCACTACCGGCCGATGATTTTATTGTGACTCGACGGATAGCCGGAGGATACCGATCAGAGTACAGTCCAGTCCGGATAGCCCGAGCCTGAGGTTTTGAGATTTAAGGATTTGGTCCAGTCCGGATAGCCGAAGACCTAGATATTAAGATTCGAGGTTGCGGGCCAGTCTTGATTACCGGAGCCTGAGATATTGAGATATTGGGATTTATGTTTTGTGTCGATGCTTGACACTGATTTCATATTGATTTCATTGATGGTACCTCGATTTATATATACAGAAATCTCACTAAAGATTGAAAACAGTTTTACATTCATGATATATTCTTTTTTCATTATATTGCTTTCATACCTCATATTTATGATATGTTGCTACCTGAGGCACTGACAAGAGCACTTGGTATTACACTTACGTATAGATGTTTACCCTTACCACCTTATCATTCTTCAGACTTTACCATATTGAGGATATATATTCTGATCGTATTGACCTAGGATTGAGTCATACACCCGATTTCTGCTCGGTGATGTTTTCTACTCACGAGTTGGAAACTCACCCCTGTTGTGCCACAGTTTCTTACAGGTTTTGCTGTACTGGTTTCTTTGTGGCTTTGCTGGCACACTGCTTCTTTCTGGGTGATTGCCTTGGTAGGTGGGTTCACTTGTATCGTGACCACCATTGTATTTTATTTATATTCTGTTGTATCTAGAAACTCCATCAAGCAGCCGTGTATATTATTTATAGACTTAGAAGACCTGTTGTATATTCTTTCGGGCTTAGAGTCGCGCATTGTATTATTATGGTTTTCTTGATGATTTTGAGTTTCTTTTGAGTTTTGATCCTCGCCCTTCGGCGTTGTATATTATATTGCTTGTGTGGTTGTGACCGTCAATTGACGAAGAGATAGCTCCCGTTTGAGGATGCCTTTATATATATTATGCATGTTTTATCCTTTTAGGGCTAGTATTTACAAAGGAAACTCTGCCGAAATTTTCAGAAAAGACATGAGATTTTAAAACGCAATACTTCGTCTTATGTTATTAAAACCACTTGCTTTAAAGATAAGTTTTCTTCACTTCATTTTTAAAATGGGTTAGATTTCTGGGATTTTTGGCTTATTTGAATCAGATGGGCTCCTATAGATTTCATATGATTCAAGTGCCAGTCACGTGCCATTTTGAATCGTGACATAAGCACATCCTTATACAGGTCCTTAGTCGTAGGATTATCGAGACAGGGTATCGATACTCCAGAGTAGACTCGTGTATACGCTTCTCATCCCAAGAGGGGAGATGTTCTGTGTTGGGTTTACATATCACCTCATCAAGGGTTTGGAAGCATCACATATGCCACAATCAAATTTTAAAGGTGCTAAGTGAACATGACAAGAATCATAACTAGAAATTTAGGGTTTCATTCAACTAAGCATCACATGCAAATGAAAAACTATCACTAAGGGTTAAGATTAAAACCTTTGTAAACCTCCCTTGGTGACTCCTTGGCACTTTGAGAGTTTGGAACGGATCGATGGAAGCCTTCCTAGTCCACGAAGATCCACCCGAAGTCCCTTTGCTCAAAGCTCCTTGCTTTACTTGATTTGTGAATAAAGTAGAGCAAACACCCTACACAAATATGCTAGATGTGTGTAGTATGATGATGTGGTTTGTATTCTATAAGCAAAACCCTATCTTTTTATCAACCATACTCAAAGAAAATTTCAAGAGAGGTAGAAGAAGTTGATGGCTTAGCTTGAGCTCAAAGTATTTGTGATGAATAATTGAGATGAGAATGAATAATCAATAATATATCCTTCTCACTTCAGCCATGGTTAGTAATTATCTAGATATTTACTTATTGAGTTAATTGCCAAAAGAGAATTAACTTATGGTTAAAAGTTAGGTAAAGTTTAGTCAAGTGTGGATAATAGACAATGAGTGAATTACCTTTACATTAACTCAAAATGATAAATATATATATAATTACTACAATATGAGTCTTGCATTGCCACCAAATTTGTATCAACAACCATGATACAATGTATGTATGTATGTGTCCATGCACATCATCATATGCATACATGCATGCATACAAAATAGAAAAGGGTTTAATTAAAGAATTTATCTAAAAGTCATTTGTTAAATCAACACTTCATTGAGGAAACCGATCATATCATATACGACCCAACCAATAGAAAACTCCCGATTAATATACGGTATCATATATCCGTATTTAATCGGGTCCCGCGCATATCTCATATGCATACCACATCTTTTCGCCTGAGCCCGTAAACTTCATTGTGGGACTCTAAGACTCGTTAATACGCCGGATGTAGGTGATGATCATATAAAATACCTACATGCCGCAAGCGGTCAGCTAAACGTAATGGCCACCCGGGTATTGAGCGATCAGAAGAAAACCAGCGAAGCAGTCAAAACTCCCGTCGAGCCAACTGGAAACACTTACCGTACAGTTCGGTCTCCTCGTCAGATATGTTGCATATCGAGCCTAGGGATGTAATCATCGACCACAATAACTCAATAAGTCATGCTGGTGTATGGCTCATAACAGGTCAATAAACTACTGATAACGCTTATCAGTAAATCTCAGCAGCCCTGGTCAAGGACTTCCTGTTATAGCCAATCAAGCATAGCACAACATCAACTCCCAATACCGGGAGAGACGAAACCCCTCCTATCGCTCATCGCCTCCACGTGCCTCGGGACTGTACCCAAAGTCCACCAGTTTGCATGATTCAGTAGAGCCGTGGTATGGTGGAGATCAAAGCACAGTAGGAGGACACACAAAACTCTATGAAGATCTTGGGTCTACAGACAAACCTGTATAACTGTTACCTGAGAACTGCTATCCGACGATAGATGTAATACCACATTGGTGTTCTCGGTGAGTCTGTTCAGTGTACCCAGTCTGCACTGAGCACCCGCATACAATCTTTGGTGTCACCTCCCCAGAGGGATATGGGATCATCCATCGCCCAACATATGGGACAAGAATAGTATACTCTAGTCTACTCTGGAATATCAATGCCCCGTCTCGATACTCCTACGACTAGGAACAGTTCAAGGATATACTTATAAACTATACATGCCCCACTAGTATGATCCCTATCATAGTCACAGTTGTCAAGCAAATATCCTGAGGGCTTTATCAACATGTGCAAATGAATAAAAGCATGATCAAATCAAGATGTCAAGATAAAGTAAACCAGATAGCATACTATCATGTTGAGCGAGAAAGTCATCTATATATATATATACATGTCCAAGCATCCACTATACATATAATGGCCTCTAGGGCATACATATATCTAACAATCTCCCATTTGCACTAAGGCCAGTTATTGGCGTATCTCATACCTAACATCTTAAAAAGTCGCTCATGTTGCGGCTGTGGAAGGGCCTTGGTGAGTGGATCCGCTGTGTTATCCTTTGCATCTACTCTCCGAATCACGATCTCCTGGCGATCTACTATCTCCCGGATCAAATGATATTTCGTCAGAATGTGTCTGGACTTCTGATGCGACCTTGGTTCTTTGGCTAACGCTATAGCTCCATTATTATCACAATACAATGGTATTGGATCAACAATGGTTGGAACAACCCCTAGTTCCCCGATGAACTTCCTCATCCAGACGGCTTCCTTGGAAGCATCATTTGCAGCAATATACTCAGCTTCCATCAAGGAGTCTGCAACGGTATCCTGTTTGGAACTCTTTCAACTAATCGCCCCTCCATTGAGGGTAATACAAACCCTGAGATAGATTTGCTGTCATCCTTATCACTTTGGAAGCTGGAATCGGTAAAGGCCTCCATCTGGAGATCCCCATTACCATACACCAAGAACAATTCTTTAGTCCTTCGCAAGTACTTAAGAATGTTCTTCACTGCTATCCAATGTTTCTTCCCTGGGTTGGATTGATACCTGCTTACTACAGCTAGTGCATAAGCTACATCAGGGCGAGTACATAACAACACATACATTATAGATCCTACGGCTGAAGCGTACGGTATAACGCTCATGTGAGCTCTCTCTTCATCAGTCTTCGGACAAAAGTCTTTGGAGAGAGTGATTCCATGACAAGCAGGCAAGGTACCACGCTTGGAATCTTCCATACTAAACCATTTTAGGATGGTGTCTATGTACTTTGTTTGGGACAGTCACAATAACTTCTTGGATATATCTCTATAGATCCTAATGCCCAAAATGCAAGAGGCATCGCCCAGGTCCTTCATGGAGAACCTTTGTGATAAGAATAGTTTGACCGATTGTAGCATAGGAATATCATTTCCTATCAGGTGAATGTCATCTAGGTACAATACGAGAAATGTGACAGTACTCCCTACAATCTTCTTATTAATGCATGGTTCATCTATATTTTTGATAAAATCAAACTCTTTGATTGTATCATCAAAGCAGATGTTCCAGCTCCGTGAGGCCAGCTTTAACCCATAAATGGATTTAAGCAATCTACATGCTTTCCCGCTGCCCCACTATCAATGAAGCCCTCTAGTTGTCGATAAAAACGCATTCTTCTAAATCACCATTTAGAAATGTTGTTTCAACGTCCATCTGCCAGATTTCATAATCATAGTGAACAACAATAGAAAGTAGGATCCTAATGGATTTAAGCATTGCTACTGGAGAGAAAGTTTCATCATAGTCCAATCCTGGTCTTTGACAAAAACCTTTCGCTACTAGCTTTGCTTTAAAGTTCTCTACCTGTCCATCTACACCAATCTTTTTTTTAAAGATCCATTTTCACCCAACGGGTTTTATGCCAGGAGGCGCAACGTCCAAAGTCCATACTTTGTTGGTGTACATGGACTCCATTTCGGATCTCATGGCTTCCAGCCACTTCACTGAGTCACCACTCATGATAGCTTCCTGAAAACTAGTAGGGTCATCATCATCCATCATGGAATCTTCGCTATCACCAACAATGAGAAACCCATAGTACCTCTCTGGTGGGGGATAAGTTCTGCTAGATCTCCGGAGCGGCTGAGGTTCTTGAAGTTCTACTGCAACATCAGTTTCAAGCAATTCGCCCTGAGTAATTTGTGTCTCTAGAACCTCTTCTAGTTCTACCGCATTGCCATCAGTACTATCTGTAAAGATTTCATTTTCCAAAAATGTGGCATGCTGAGCAACAAACACTTTTTGTTCCTCCTTGTGGTAGAATAGATATCCATATGAATTTTTTGGATATCCCACAAATTTACACATGACCGATCGTGTCTCAAGTTTGTCTGGATTCTGCTTTTTAACAAAAGCCGGACAACCCCAAATCCTAACTCTTTTAAGAGATGGTCTATTTTGACTCCATATTTCATATGGAGTGGTAGACACGGTCTTGGTTGGAACCCTGTTTAACAGATACATCGTTGTCTCTAACGCATGCCCGAAAAGGAAAGCGGTAACTCAGCATCACACATCATGGATCGTACCATATCTAATCGGGTACGATTCCTCCGTTCTGACACACCATTGTGCTTTGGTGTGTAAGGAGGAGTGAGCTAAGAGAGAATCTCATTCTCTTTTAAGAAGTCTAAAAACACTGTACTTAAATATTCTCCACCTCGATCTGATCGAAGTTTCTTTATGCTCAAGCCTGTTTGTTTTTCTACTTCAAGTTTGTACTCCTTGAATTTCTCGAAAGATTCGGATTTGTGCTTTATCAAAAACACGTGTCCGAATCTTGAGAAATCATCGGTAAAACTAATGAAGTATGAAAAACCACCTCTAGCGTATATAGACATTAGTCTGCATACATCACTATGTATGAGGCTTAAGAGTTACACAGCTCTTTCTCCGTGTCTAGTAAACGGAGTTTTGGTCATTTTATCTTTGATACAAGAATGACAAGTCGCATAAGATTTATATCCAAAAGGATTTAAATATCCATCTTTATGTAGGTTGTTTAGTCTTGTTTCATTAATATGACCAAGTCTACAATGCCAAAGAAAAGCTTCATTTATATTTCAAAATTTTCTTTTATTAGTATGTTGTATATTGAAAACTGTGTGTTGGTTCAGGACGTAAATACCGTTATTTAGTGTACCATACCCAATCAACTTTTGATTCAAGTTAATGTTCATAACATTATTTTGTAATACAAAATGATATCCTTCATTGTCCAACAAAGAAACGGATATTATATTACATAGCATATGTTCATAACAGAATATTGCATTTTATACCGCCCATTCTTCTGCTCGTGTGTTTATAGGTAGGTACTTTTAATCAGTGTTTGCTACATAATTGCAGAATACAGGTTCTCGGCTCTGAACAGTGAATATCATGGAAAAGTACGAAAAATTCCGGATTACTGCCAACAACAGATAAAACACAGGTCTCCGCTTTCTATCCGTGTGTTGCCACATACCAGTTTAAGGGACAAGATGACAAATCAATTGTCATGTCATGCACAAAGCTCTATGTCAACACAAAATCCAAGAAATCTACGCGGAGCTCGAGGAAATCATGGCAAAAGATCCACATCACATCACCTTTTTGTTCTACTAAAATTCTGGAATAATTGTGAAGAGTTTCTGAGAAAAGTCATATACCACACTGAAGAGGAAAACAAACCAGGAAAAGTCACCAAAATTCATGGCCCAAATCCCTCTTATGGCCGCGGAAACGCGGCCTAAGCATGCTTAGGCCGCGGAACCGCGGCCGTATGGTGTCGACAGGTGCTCGTTTTTCAGGGGTATTTGGGTCTTTTTATGTAGGTTCTGAATGTTGCCCTAGATTTCCAGCTCCCTGCCTATAAATACTCCAGAACTGAGCCAAGCCAAGGGTCAATTCTTTGTTTCTCTTTTTGTTAGGATTTAGTCTTTTTCTTCTTCTTTTTCATTCTTTTCTCCATGAAAATTGTAGTGAGAGCTTTTTGAGTGGAAGATCAATGAAGATGAGGGTTTTTGTATCATTCTCTTTGGTTTAACTTCCCCTTGAGATTTTTGCTTTCTCTTGATCTTTCAACCTCTTCATTGAGCTTGAAAGGTTAAGGGTTCGTTATTGATCTCAAAGGTCGTATTTTCTTATGGAATTAGTTCTTCACTTCACATGAGTTCTTTATCCTTCTCTTGATCTTGCAACCTCTTGATTGAGCTTGCAAGTTTAAGGGTTGGGTATTGATCCCATGCTTGTCTTGAGTTCTATGTTCTTGTAATTACTTTCTTGCTTATTTCTTTCTTGCTTTTTATTACTTGCTTTATATTAATGCTTTACTTACTTACAATTTAATTCCATGCACTTTAATTACTTGCTTGTAATCTTTTCTTTTCTTTTCTTTGTTCTTTTTGTTCTCTCTTTTTGGTACTTTTTATGAATGAATGTAATTATTATTGTTAAGAAGAAATAAGATATTATAAGTTAACGTTTCTTTGCTCATTTCCTTTTCCCGTATTTTCCATTAAACTCTGCCCAAACGATACGCAAGCGCTCCGTTAGGCACCCTACCCTAACAAGGTAACGGTGATTCCTAACCGCGACCGGTTGCGTTCGGTTTGGCCGGAGGCGAAAGCAAGAGACAAGAACGGAAGGACAAGGGTAAATAAGCCGGATTCCACGAATACCTCGCTTAAATCCCCTAATCCACGTTGTTGTCGATTGCTCTAGCTTCAATTGGTCAAGACTCGGCTCAAAGGTTTTGAGTACGGATTTCCTTAGCTTCTAATCTCGTATCTTTTTCTTAACAATTTTATACTTTCAAATAATACACATAGGTTAGATCGAACAAACACATATTCTTTATTGACTCGTCTAAAACAAGAAAGGACATACAACCATCTCCCTGTGGATCGACCCGTGCTCAACCGGCTAGCTGCATAGCGACACCGTCTTGATTGCGGTTAACTTTAATTCTTCCGATCAAATGTCGCCGTTGCCGGGGAGACGGTAGCGTATTTTCTTTCTTGTTATTCGGGTTAATATTCTTTTTGTATATATTTATAAATAAAAAAAAAACTCTTTCTGTTTTTTTTGATCATTTTTGTGGGCAAGAGTGCAGATTTTTGCTGATTTGCAAACTGCGATTGTGGGGAGCAAAGTGTACATTCAAGGCTAAGGTGATTGCAAAGTACAGTGCCAAAGATCCGGGTAGTTTGACCCGCGCAAGCGAACTTTTCAAGCTTACCGGATTTGATTCAACGGGGGTTTCCTAACCCAAAAACTTAACGGTACGTACTTTACTAACACCTTATTCTCAAATCCGACGCATCCAATATACTATTCTTTGCAGGATTCTTTGCAAGTTCGCTAGCAAACGCTAAAAAAATTGACTAACCCGTATTTGTTGCAGTGCCGCGCTTAAACTAAAAAACGATTTTTTGATTCTTTATAGAATTTTTATTGAATTGCGCATTGCATCAATTAATACGGACTTAAGGGCAAGCGAACCCCACAATATACGGTAAAGGATTTCATCACCTTTTCCGTGGCCCACAAATCACGAACTTGAGCATAACGTTTACCCGCACAAATTTTAAAAGAAATTAGACTTTAAGCTTTAAGGACTTCGCGCTCACTAGGAGAAGTTAACTGTGTTTAGAACCTCGCTTAACGGTATATTGTTTACGGGGTGTAGGAAAGTGTTAACGGCGAAACCGCCAAAAGAGAAAGGGTTATTTAATTAAGGAACTTCGCGAAAGCGTTGGAAAACCTCCCCTTATCTCTGCACTTACCTGGCCTCGTGATCAGTGTATCTTGAGCCCGTTTCTCGACACAGTTTTACTTCGACAATAAAGTTCTGGAGCAGGTCTAGTTGACCTAGGTGAACCCTAGAACGATTAGGTGTGTGGTATTTTTGTGTCGTGATTGTTTTTGTCCATATTCTTTTTGTGTGTATATTTCATTCTTCTGTTAATATATAAACTATAAAAAAAAATATCGCATTCTTTTTCCCCTCCTTTTCTCTACCTTTCTTTCTCTCTCTTCATATCATGGGTACCCCACCTCGAAAAACTCTTGCCGAACTTTGGTACCTACAACCAGACATTACTTCTTACGGTTCTTGCTTTGGCCAAACTTCGAACGACCCCTCCATGCCCAAAATTTCATTGAGAGATCGGATAGACGCGTCTAGGACAAACAATTTGACTCGGCAATCCACTTCGTATCAACCGTTTCATACATTCACCCCTTCTTACGTTGATACCCCTTCTTCGAGTCATGTTGCAACTCCAAGACCTATGTCTATTGCAGAACGTATTGAACAATCTCGTAGCCGATCTTTCACTCCTTTCACTACTTCAAATTCTTGGGATCAACAATTCCATTCACCTTCTTATCCAAATGTTGATCCTGCTCCTGCCCAGCCATTCAATTCCTACCAATCCTACCCTACTTTTGCTCCTTCCCTAGCCATTGCATCAGAACCGCTATTTGGGAGTTTTCAGTATCCAAACAACTTTGAATCTTTTACTGAAACCCCTTCACAACCAATGTCTAGTCTAGAACAGTCGTTGGAAGACTTTAGGGTAGCGTCAAGCCAACAGATGATGGATTTGAATGCGTCCATGGCCGCTCTCGTACAACATACTGACCCGGTAGCTAGTTTTCAACTAGCTCCTAATTTTTCAATGTATGATGAGGCGGCAGGACAGGCTGTAAATTTGAGTGGAGAGAGTGAGCTGTACCCCCTTCCGAATCAAGCCTACCCGGTCCAAATTGAATCCCACAACTCCTATTTTGAAAGTCTATCGAGTATCCCACATGATTTATCAATTGAAGATAGAATGATGAATGAGTTGTGCGACTTTGTAGTGTTTGATTTACCCGATTGTGAAGGGACCTTGCCAAGTGAAACCAATCCCAAACCTTTTGACCTCTACACCTCCACTCTAGAACATGAATTGATTGATATCCATGCTTTTGATGAGGTGTCTGAGAATATTGATTTTCACTTGATTGAGGATATTGACGCGGAGAATAATTTGGATGATGAACCCATATATTTGGCTGAGTTTTTCTCTTCAAATCATCATCCCGAGTCATTAAATGTTTTTTCCGAACCCCGTATGCGTCTGGATTTTGATAATAAATGCATGGATGAGATAAATTTTGAGGAGAATATTGAGGATAATACTGAGGATGAAACAGTTTTAATTGATGAGTCGGATTTTCCAATTCATCATTTACCTTCCACTGACTGTGTACACCCTCCTGAACCTTTAACCGATAACCTTCCTCAATCACTTCCCCCCACCCTTTCCATCGTTCTGACCATGCAAGAAACCGTCTCACTTTCATTTCGTATGTCTGGTTTACCAAGTTCGGCATACCCATGGTTTCTCACGAATCTTGAGGAATTTGACCCCATTTCTCGACGGATAAATATATTAGCACAATCGCTTTTCACACATCGGTCATCACAAATTGTGCTAACCAATTTACTCCATTTGCACCCTCAAGTTCGTATTCCACTTCTTTTTCCCTTCCGCCATTCTTCTTCCTCTCATATACCGAGACCGTATCCCGCTTCTCTCCGCATATGGTCTCGCGTATTCTCCATCTCTTTTCTCTACGCCTTCTTTCACCAGCCACTGCTTTATCACGATAAGATCTTTGAATGGTTGGTGCTCACTTTTGGCCTTTGTAAGGCCTTATATAGCTTGATACTATTCGCTTTCCCCCCTAATCCTGAACTTCAATGCTTAACAGTGGAAAAACTGTTTTACTTAAGTTTGGGGAGGACTCCTTTTTAGTATATATTTTTGTTTTCCTTTTTGTTTTGTTTATAATTTGTTTTTAGGGGGAGCGCCGACAATTTTGACCCTCTTGGTATAGCCTGACAGTGAGGGCACTGTCGAGTTTAAGTTTGGGGGTATGCTCGGTAAGCTTTCTTCCTTCGCATTCATTTGTATACCTTATTAAAAATCCCACAAAAATCAAAAATTTTCCAAAAAATATAAAAACTTTGTCGTCAAGTTAGCTAATAGGGTAACTTAGATTTTTATTCTGAAAGTTTAGTTGATATGGTAGAAATAACTAAATTCTAGACTTAGGAATTGAAAATCCTTAAAATAACCCTCATTCTGTCTAACTTTGGTAAGTTTACGTCCTTATAGTTTTTTGAGTTCAGTTCTTGAGTTAAGTCAAGATGAAGGGAAAGTATTGAAGGTTTACTAGAGGATAAGTCTGAAAAATAGTTTCTTTTCTTGAGTTCAAATTTAGAAAGTATATACCCTGCAAACTGCACTTACACGCACCTTGAAACTTGGGATAGTAGAGGATACCTAGAAATACTCTTGCCTGAAAGCCTAGTATGAAAGAAAAAACGGTATTTAAAGCTAAACACCAAAAGAGTATTATTGAAAAATATATCCGGTCTTGAAAAAGAAAAAGAAAAAAAAAGGGAAAAAGAAAAAAATAGAATAAAGTCAAGACCTGGAAACTGCTATTTACGCTTTAAAGTTCACACATTCAGTAATCGGTCGTTAGTGCCTCAAGAAGCATTAATAGTCGCATGAAAGGTGTGTGAGCAAATCCGTCCATCCTTAATGAAAAGAAATAGTATTTGGTATTAGGGCAAGGGTATTATAGCTTGAATTGAATTCTTGAGAGTAGGGGTGCAAATATACATACACGTAGGGGTATACAATCGATGTTTGGATAAAAGATAGAAATAAAGAATAAGACTTGTGTTTTCTGTAAAGTTGATAAAAATCCCTGATTTGAGGCCGCACTTTAGAAGGAAAACTCAGGAGAACCAAGGTTAAATAGATAAGAGGTATGAAAAATAAGGGTTGAATATTTCTAACTTAGGATAATAGAGTTTCTAATGTGAATACTAAACTGTAGGGGTAGGATCATTGTTAACTTATGACACTAGCTTGACGGGATTTTGTGGGTAGTATCCGCTGAAAACCCTCAGGAGACAACACTCCTCCTACTAGGGACACCTAGAGGTTTAACGGCTTATTGCACGTGCTCAGTGCAATCGCGTTCCCTGCGAAAGTGCGGTTAGGATTTTATTTTTGTGAATAATTGGTTTTGCTCGGGACGAGCAAAAGTTAAGTTTGGGGGTATTTGTTCATAACAGAATATTGCATTTTATACCGCCCATTCTTATGCTCGTGTGTTTATAGGTAGGTACTTTTAATCAGTGTTTGCTACATAATTGCAGAATACAGGTTCTCGGCTCTGAACAGTGAATATCATGGAAAAGTACGACAAATTTCGGATTACTGCCAACAACAGATAAAACACGGGTCTCCGCTCTCTATCCGTGTGTTGCCACATACAAGTTTAAGGGACAAGATGGCAAATCAATTGTCATGTCATGCACAAAGCTCTATGTCAACACAAAATCCAAGAAATCTACGCGGAGCTCGAGGAAATCATGGCAAAAGATCCACATCACATCACCTTTTTGTTCTACTAAAATTCTGGAATAATTGTGAAGAGTTTCTGAGAAAAGTCATATACTACACTGAAGAGGAAAACAAACCAGGAAAAGTCACCAAAATTCATGGCCCAAATCCCTCTTATGGCCGCGGAAACGCGGCCTAAGCATGCTTAGGCTGCGGAACCGCGACCGTATGGTGTCGACAGGTGCTCGTTTTTCAGGGGTATTTGGGTCTTTTTATGTAGGTTCTGAATGTTGCCCTAGATTTCCAGCTCCCTGCCTATAAATACTCCAGAACTGAGCCAAGCCAAGGGTCAGTTCTTTGTTTCTCTTTTTGTTAGGATTTAGTCTTTTTCTTCTTCTTCTTCATTCTTTTCTCCATGAAAATTGTAGTGAGAGCTTTTTGAGTGGAAGATCAATGAAGATGAGGGTTTTTGTATCATTCTCTTTGGTTTAACTTCCCCTTGAGATTTTTGCTTTCTCTTGATCTTTCAACCTCTTCATTGAGCTTGAAAGGTTAAGTGTTAGTTATTGATCTCAAAGGTCGTATTTTCTTATGGAATTAGTTCTTCACTTCACATGAGTTCTTTACCCTTCTCTTGATCTTGCAACCTCTTGATTGAGCTTGCAAGTTTAAGGGTTGGCTATTGATCCCATGCTTGTCTTGAGTTCTATGTTCTTGTAATTACTTTCTTGCTTATTTCTTTCTTGCTTTTTATTACTTGCTTTACATTAATGCTTTACTTACTTGCAATTTAATTCCATGCGCTTTAATTACTTGCTTGTAATCTTTTCTTTTCTTTTCTTTGTTCTTTTTGTTCTCTCTTTTTGGTTCTTTTTATGAATAAATGTAATTATTATTGTTAAGAAGAAATACGATATTATAAGTTAACGTTTCTTTGCTCATTTCCTTTTCCCGTATTTTCCATTGAACTCCGCCCAAACGATACGCAAGCGCTCCGTTAGGCACCCTACCCTAACAAGGTAACGGTGATTCCTAACCGTGACCGGTTGCGTTCGGTTTGGCTGGAGGCGAAAGCAAGAGAGAAGAATGGAAGGACAAGGGTAAATAAGCCGGATTCCAAGAATACCGCGCTTAAATCCCCTAATCCACGTTGTTGCCGATTGCTCTAGCTTCAATTGGTCAAGACTCGGCTCAAAGGTTTTGAGTACGGATTTCCTTAGCTTCTAATCTCGTATCTTTTTCTTAACAACTTTATACTTGCAAATAATACACATAGGTTAGATCGAACAAACACATATTCTTTATTGACTCGTCTAAAACAAGAAAGGACATACAACCATCTCCCTGTGGATCGACCCGTGCTCAACCGGCTAGCTGCATAGCGACACCGTCTTGATTGCGGTTAACTTTAATTCTTCCGATCAGCATACTAAGTACAAAATAACACGGGTTCAAAACCAAAATACAACCCGAAGGCAACCCAAGATGATACTCTCCTACGGATACAACATGTACATTGGAACCATTTCCAACCCGCAGTGTATGGTCACCTGTCTTAAAAACTCTACCGTTTCTCAATCCCTGCATACAATTGCAGATGTGAGAACCAGAACCGGTATCTAATATCCAAGATGCAGAGTTTAAAGAAAAACAATTTTCAATTACAAACACACCTGAAGTGGAAGCATCAGCATGCTTCTTCTTCTTGAGATCAGTAAGGTACACAGCACAGTTGCGTTTCTAATGTCCTGACTTGTAGCAGTAAAAACATTCTCCTTTCCCGCTTCCTGCAGCCCCGGATTTGTCTTTTCCCTTCACCTTTTTAACTCCACCTTTCGGTTTGATGGACTTCTTCTTCTTCTTTCCCTTAGCCTTGGCTTTTGGGACTGAAGAGGAAGATGGCCCAGCAAGCAAATCGGGAGTCCTCGTTGTTTTCAACGTGCTCTCTGCACTTCTCAACATAATGAGAAGTTCAGGCAATGATTTCTCCAAATCGTTCATATTGAAATTTACTATGAACGGAGCAAAGGCAGGGGGGAGAGACTGTAGAACAATATCCGTATATTGCTTATTATCCATGGTCCATCCCAGTTCCTCAAGTTCTTCTATAAGACCAATCATCTTCAAAACATGGTCTCCTACTGATGTACCAGGGGCCATTCGCATCTGAAACAACTTTTGAGATGCCTCGTATCTCAAAGTACGAGATTGCTCTTCATACAAGTCCTTTGTGTGAAGAAAGATGGATTGCACATCCATATTCTCGTGTTGCTTATGATGGATATTGTCCATAGAAGCAAGCGCGAGGCACTTGGCCATATTACAATCAATATCCTATGTTTTTCGGATCTCCCTATCCGAAACAAATGATTCAGGTCCTGGGACGGGTGGGGCTTTGGTTGTGAGGACATATGATACTTTATCATAAGTGAGTGCAATGTTCAAGTTCTTCAACCATTCTTTATAGTTTGGTCCTGTCAGTTTGTTTTTCTCTAGTAGAAGCTTAAGTCCCGTCATCAGTATCTGCCATTAGGAGAGAGAAAAGAATACACTCAGCGGAATGCTTTTGCAAAGATTTAGATTGGTTATTATCTTATCTAATCGATGTCTCCCACTGCTTTTATCAAATTTTCTTTCAAAACCTGAAAAGAAAACTAGCCAGGATTAGTTACATTCTACAGTTTCGCTAACCGGTCAGCCAGTCCGATGTCGGTACTTTGAGGGAGCTTCCCCGTGCTTTCGCACGGACCTAATTAAAATAAACCTCCTTTTCCTAGAGGTCAAACCCCTTTAACACCTTTCTAGACACCTACTGGATTAGCTAATTGTAAAGTGCAAAACTCTCCTGATAGTAACTCTTACTCACAGTGGGATCCATATCCAACTATCATATAGATGGTATGTAATCTCATTGCAAATTTAAACTCTTGAAACTCCCGATATGGTTTTTACCCCTAGTTACTTATGATCTTGGCTATGGTCAAAATATAATAAGCACTAGTCAAGTTTTACCCGTCATTTCGAGATTAACTAGACCCACCCATATGACCCTTGACTATGATCAACATAATCACATGAATGTCCTAACTGATCGCATCATATGCTTTGTAGGAAGACATCACTTAGCTACCGTAAACTACGCCTTGACTATGATCAAAATACGCAGCACGAATACTAAGTACTCTGCTTCCTAAAATGAAGGAGGGTTGCAGATGGTTTTTATGAAAACCATTAACGCTTTGAACTTGATCTCTGTTAGTTATATGTATGCCCTAGAGGCCATTACTGTACATACGATGTATATTGTAATGGATGCTTGCACATATATAGGGAGGACTTTCTCGCTCGACATGATAGTACGCTATATGGTTGTACTTTATTTTAACATGTACTCTGATTGTCTCTATGTTACATGTTCATAAAGCCCTTAGGATATGTACTCGACTACTGGGACTATGATGAGATCATACTAGTGGGGCCACGGTAGTTGACGGGTATATCCTATAACTGTTCCTAGTCAAGAGTGTATTGAGACAGGGCATCGATACACCAGAGTAGACTACCGTATACGCAGCTTGACCCATATGATGGGCGATGGATGATCCCATATCCATCGGTGTTTGACATCAAGGATGGTATACGGGTGCTTAGTAGAGACTGGGTACACTGGACGGACTCGCCGAGAACTCCCAGATAGTATTATACCTCACGTCAGATGGAAGTTATCCGGTAACACTGGTACAGAGTAGTCTGTTGACCCGAGATCGTCATAGAGTCTTGTGTGATTCCCACTGTGCTTTGATTTCCACCATACCACGTCCAAGAGGGCATGCAAAAAGGTGGCTTTTGGGTACAGTCCCGAATCACTTGGAGGCAATGAGCGATAAGAGGGGATTCGTCTCTCCCGGTATAGGGAGTTGATGTTGTGCTGTGTACGATTGGCCATAACTGGAAATCCCTAGCCAAGGTTGCTAAGATTTACTGGTAAGTGTTATCAGTAGTTTCTCAAACTGTTATAGACCTCATATCGACACGATTTATCAAGCTACTGGGGTCTGACGTATACCACCCCTACGCGAGATATGCGACATAACAGACGACGAGACCGGACTGTACGGGAGTGTTACTGATTGGATTCGTAGGAGAATGTACAGGCTTTCTTGTTGATCTTCTAAGCACTCAAAACCTGGGTGGCTGTTACGTTTAGCTGACCGCTTGCAGCTTGTGGGTGTTTGATATGATCATCACCTACTGCCGGCGTATTGACGATTCTTTAGAGTCCTACACAGAGGTTTGTTGGCTCAGGCAAAATGGAGTAGGAGCACATATGTGATATGTGCGGGACCGAGGATAATGCGATATGAGATACCGTATTATATTCTCGCGATATTTGATATCAGCCGGATCATCGGATCAAGTGTTGATTCGATAAATCGGTAAATGAAATATTAGTCGGTTATATGCGATATACCCGGATTGTCGGATCAATTGTTGATTCGATAATTTAATGTATAATAATATATATGATATATTAAATTACATTAACTAATATAACCTCACTAAAAGATTTTTTTCTCACTCAGGTAATACATTGATATATATGCGATATATGTTAATTGTATTATTTTATTTTGTTACAATAAATATTATATATGTGATATATAATATTGTAACATGATATGATAACTAATGCAACTTGTTTAGTGGAGATTAAACAAGGTTAGGGTTTGATTTGGGTTAGTGCATTCATGAACCTTCTAGAAGGTTTCTTTTTGTTTTTGCTAAGATGTTTCCAAATGACTCATGCTTTAACCTAACCCAAACCCTAGCCCTAGTTAAATCTCTACAATGGTTTAGTCAACCATGGTTGCATTATTCATCATGATTATCTTTTCATTATTCATCACAAAAGGGATCATTCATTATTCATTCATCTTCTTCCTTGAGCTTCATGAAAAAGCTTTCTTGCTTTTGATTTTGTGATGAAAGTGAGTGAGAATAAGAAAACAAATGAGGGCAAAAATCCTACTTCATCATCCTCATCTACCCTTACCCTTTAGATGAGAGTGTTCACTACATTTAGTGAGTGAGAGCTTGTGTTAATGAAACTTCAAGGTAGATCATCTTTGTTATCGAAGATTGGATGCAAGCTTGCATCTTTCTCTTCGTGGAGCCTCTCGAGAGTCCGGAACATGATGATCGCAGCGAAGGGACCTCAACATAGAGCTTAAGAAGTGAAGGACCGGATCTACAAAGGTTTTAATCCCTCTCACTTAGTGTTAAAGTGTTTAACATGCTTGTTTTCGCCTAATCACTAGTTTAAAGATCTTGTTAAGGGTTGTTCGGCACGGCTAAATTTTAAATCGGGCATGGTTGATGCCTTGTAGACCCTTGTGCGGGTGTCTAGCAACCCTACAGTGGTATCAAAGCCAAGCTAGAGCTTTAGGTGAAATTTAGACGAAGTTTAAAGTCCGATCGAACTCCGAATACCCGATATACCCTAGTTTCTGGAAATTTTTCAAATCTGTTGATTTTTTCATATTAAAAATATTCAGAAAATCATGCAGGGAAATATAGGAATTACTGTGAAGTACGGACTATTTATTCGATCACGTGACCGCAGAACCGCGGCCAAACCATGCACATGGCCGCGGTTCCACGGCGGAATAGTAATATTGGAGCCCACTACTTCACAGTATCATTCCTGGTTTCTTTTGCACTATTCTGGGAATTTTTAATTCCACTCAAGAGTTGAGTTTTTTGTGTTGTATTGGGGACTCGTTTATTCGATCGGATAATATAACTTCATTTAAGTTTTTTGTCCGGATAATTTTAGAAACTGTTAAAAAGTTCGAACGGATATCAATAACTCACTTTTTCCCTTGTCGGAAAATTTTTCAAAAGTTGGATTTTTCCGTAGTTTAAGAACGTTCTAAGTCATGCAAGTAACGCGGTGGACCCTCTAGAAGACAACAAACCTTAACTCGATTATGTGACCGTCTTGAACTGCATCTAAACCTTAGGGTTTGTGGCAGTACGGTGTGCCACATGTGAGGCGTTGGCTTGACCCCTCTACGGCTGGACCATCGGTACTGTGGCATGTGATGGATATTTTTTGAACTCCGCTCAAGTGTTGAGCTATTTGGGAAAACTTGGATGTTTGATTATTCGATCGAAAAGTTTAACATTGTCTATTTATCTGGATTGTGATTCAATATTTGGAATCCACAAGTAGTTATGAGATAACTAATTTGAATGTTATAAATCTAGCAGTTCAGTCTCAAATGATCGGTTGCCACGGGATTTTGATGCGATCAAAAGTCCGCCGCAATCATGTAGCATACGCGGATACTCGGCGGCTAAACTTAATAGACAGCCATGCCCCATAGCCCCGACCAAGTGACTGTAGGAGAACCCCGTCGCCAAAAGCAACCGTTCAGGTGCACGCGGCAGCGGTGTTCCGCCTTAGTGCACTTCGTCGACGGCATCTGGCGGTTCGGCCGTCTACTAAAGTTTGCGACGAGCATTCGATCAGGATGTCAGGAATCTTGTTGAATTACCCGACTTGATATTGAAAAGTTTTTTCGATAATGAGACTAAAATGCGTGGTTTATAATTGTTAGGCATGCGATGTCTAAGGAATTCATTTGGTTAGGCATGCGATGTCTAAGCAGGTTGCCGATGTTAGTTATATGTATGCCCTAGAGGCCATTACTGTACATAGGATGTATATTGTAGTGGATGCTTGGACATATATAGGGAGGACTTTCTTGCTCGACATGATAGTATGCTATCTGGTTGCTCTTTACCTTAACGTGTACACTGATTGTCTCTCTGTTACATGTTGGTAAAGCCCTTAGGATGTGTACTTGACTACTTGGACTATGATGCGGATCATACTAGTGGGGATATGGTAGTCCATATGTACATCCTTCAAGGTCCCTAGTCGTGGGTGTATCGAGACGGGGCATCGATATACCAGAGTAGACTAGCGTATACCTTCTCGACCCATACAGATGGGCGATGGATGATCCCATATCCATTGGTGTTTGACATCATAGATGATATACGGGTGCTAAGTGTAGACTGGGTACACTGGACGGACTCGCCGAGAACTCCCAGATGGAATTATACCTTACGTCAGATGGCAGTTCTCTGGTGACACTGGTACAGGTTAGTCTGTAGACCCGAGATCGTCATAGAGTCTTGTGTGATTCCCACTGTGCTTTGATTTCCACCTTACCACGTCTAAGAGGGCGTGCAAAATGGTGGTTTTTGGGTACAGTCCCGAATCACATGGAGGCAATGAGCGATAGGAGGGGATTCGTCTCTCCCGGTATAGGGAGTTGATATTGTGCTGTGTTCGATTGGCTATAACCTAAAATCCCTGGCCAGGGTTGCTGAGATTTACCGGTAAGTGTTACCAGTAGTTTCTCGAACTATTATAGACCTCATATCGACACGACTTATCGAGCTATTGGGGTCTGACGTTTACCACCCCTAGGAGAGATATGCGATATATAAGACGAACAGACCGGACTGTGCGGTAAGTGTTACTGGTTGGATTCACAGGAGTGTGAGCGGGATTGCTCGTTGATCTTCTGATCGCTCAATACCCGGGTGGCCGTTACGTTTAGCAGACCGCTTGCGGCTTGTGGGTGTTTGATATGATCATCACCTGCTGCCGGCGTATTGACGGGTGTTTAGAATCCTACACAGAGGTTTCCTGGCTCAAGAGAAATGAAATAGGAGCGCATATGAGATATGTGCGGGTCCGAGAATAACACCAGTATGTGATACCCTATTCTATTCTCGAGATTTGTATCATCGGTCGGTTATATGTGATATAGCCAGGTTACCGTCGGTTATTTGAGATATTACCGGATCGTTAAATCAAGTATTGATTTAATGATTTAATGTATAATTATATATTTGATATATTACTTTACATTAACTAGTATTGGTTCACTTAAGATTGATCTTCTCACTTGATGTGCACAAGTTGTATATGTGATATATTTTTGTGCACTAGATTGTACCATGTTTGATGATACATGCAAACTTGGGTGTGTGTTTGCTATACACCATTGTTTAGGTTAATGGTTATTGTTTTATTTATTCTTTTTATTTATTTTGATTAAACAAAATGGTTGCTTTTCTTGTTCTTTACTTGAAGCTTTGAAAAGTGTAGCCATTTTGTTTTATACCTTAACCTAACCGTTACACCTAAACCCTAGTTTATTCTCTACATGAGTTTACTTCACCCATGGTTGCATTATGATAACTCTTCACTTGATTTTTCATTTTTAAGAGAATTGATATTCTTTTCTTCTTCTTCTTCTTCTTGAGGAAGAAAAGAAAACCTTGCTAGAAAATTTCAAGTGTTGAAATCAAGTGAGAAATCCAAATCCAAAGTGAACCCACTTTCTATTTCTTCATCCTCTACCACTTTCCATGTTTTATTGGGTGTTTTCTTCACAAGTTTCATGACCTAGTGAAGATGGAGCTTGAGTTAGAGTTGTCTCGACGTAGATCATCTTCGGCATCGAAGTCAACGACCTAGCCCGCTCATTTCCCCGACGAAACCATCGCTAGAGTCCGGGATCCCGGTGATCGCAGCGAAGGGACGTCATCACGGAGCTAAAGAAGTGGAGGACCGGATCTACAAAGGTTGTATTTCCATTCACTTGTTAGCAAAGTAGTTTGCTTGCTTTTCTTTTTGCCTTACCTCTAGTAATCGATCTAGTTTAGGGTTTCTCGGCACAAGAAAAATTTGAATTTGGCATGGTTGATGCCTTGTGGAACCTCTTGAGTGTGCCTAGGAACCCTACAGTGGTATCAAAGACAGGTTAGAGCTTTAGGCGAAGTGTAGACGAAATTAGAGATCCGAACGAACCCCGAAACCCAGATCAAAACCCTTCTCTGTACATTTTTTCAAAATTTGGATTTTTCTGAATTAAAAATGCTCAGAAAATTAAGTAGGAAAATCTAAGAATTACTGTGAAGTACGGACCTCTAACTCAAAAATTTGACCGGGGAACCGCGGCCAAAACAAGGGTTTGGCGGCGGTTCCGTTCCCAAAATTGTGAATTAGTCCCTCAAACTTCACTTATTTATTCTTAGGTCCTTTCTTGTCATTTTTTTCTGCGAATATTTTAATTCCACTCAAGTGTTGAGTTTTCTAGGGTTTTATTGGGGACTCGTTAATTCGATCGGATAATTTAACTTCATTTATGTTATTCCGGATATTTAAGAAACTGTTAAAAAGTTCGACCGGATATAAATACCCACTTTTTCCCCTTCCGGGATATTTCCAAGTGTTGGATTTTTCCGTGGTTTAAGAACGTTCTAAGTAGTGCAAGTAACGCGATGGACCCTCTAGAAGAACAAACCTTAACTCAATTATGTGACCGTCTTGAACTGCCCTTTGAATCTTAGGGTTTGGGACAGTACGGCGTGCCACATGTGAGGCGTTGGCTTGACCCTTCTATGACTGGACCGTTGGTACTGAGGCATGAAGGGAACGTTTTTAAACTTATTTCATGTGTTGAGCTGTTCCGGGAAAACTTGGGTGTTTGATTGTTCGATCGGAAAGTTTAACATTTTCTATTTATTTGGAATGTGATACAATATTTGGAATCCACAAGTAGTTATGAGATAACTAATATGAATGTTATAAACATAGCAGTTTAGTCTCACTTGATCGGTTGCCACGGGATTTTTATGTGATCAAAAGTCCGTCACAATCACGTAGCGTACGCGGATACTCGCCGGATAAACTTAATAGACAGCTACACCCCTTAGCCCCGACCAAGTGACTGTAGGAGAACCCCGTCGCCGAAAGCATCCATTCGGGTGCTTGCGGTAGCGGTGTTCCGCCTTAGTGCACTTCGTCGATGGTATCGGGGGTGCGGCCGTCTACTAAAATTTGCGACGAGCATTCGATCAAAATGTCGGGAATCTTGTTGAATTGCCCTACTTGATATTGAAAAGAGTTTTCGATAATGAGACTAAAATGCGGGGTTTATAATTGTCAGGCATGCGATGTCTAAGGAATTCATTTGGTTAGGCATGCGATGTTTAAAAAGGTTGCGGATTCCAACTGTTGTAGTTTTACACTTTCTTTTCTGTGACCGTAAGTGTAATATGTGATATCGCCGGTTTCGTTGCTATATGTCAACGACAATTGGGATACGCATGTTTACTTATGTTGATGACATTTGATGTTATGTGTTGCTGGATCGTCGTGTTTGAATAGCCGGGGGGTTTTATGTGAGATGAGTGTTTTTCATTTTCATTCATGTAAAAACTTGTATGTAATATTCTTTTATTGGGGCACTCCAGGTTGCGTAAGATGTCGCCATTGTATATTATTTACTTTTCCGCACTAGGATAGACCCAAGAAGGAGGGCACAAGTAACCGGGTTCTGGAGTCTAGTGGGAGACCAACTCGAGGAGTCGAGTCCGGGTCTCCTAACTCTAGAATTGGTAGGGTTGCTTGCCGCTCTTGTAGGGGTCTAGGAGTGTGGGTTTGGCTATTCATCGCGACCGTAGAATCCGTGTTTTATACTGGCTCGTATTGAAAACACGGACGTCCTAGTATATACAATATTTCATATGATATTTTCTGCTGCGTTAATTATGATGTGATCATTTGATGTTCTGTGATAGATACTGTATATAGTATATATGATATATTATATAGACGTTGCTTATGTTTTACACCCGCGCTAGCCCTGCCTCGCTCTGCCGTTACTTACCTAACCTAACGGTGCAGACGAGACATCGAGGCGAATGCGGATGGCATAAGCGTACGTTATATTTATCTGTGATGTTTAGGTGATTTAACTGATGGGACTTCAATAATATGATTAACGAAATAAAAGAAACCTAAAAGATGTTGTGGAATCGAATTTTCAAAAACAGGTAGCAACAGTTCTTGCTTTGCATCGTGGTGTTCCTTATAGAGCATCCTGCACCTTATTCGATAAGGAAAGGGCCGAGATCCCTTTGCACCTTATTCGATAAGGAAAGGGCCGAGATCCCTTCACCGGGAGTGACCCCTTTAGCAATAACTGGCAGATGCTACAACCCTCGGGTTGTCTTTTGATTGCTTCTATAGTTTTTGCTTTGCACAGCGGTATATATGATATATCCTGCACCTTATTCGATGAGGAAAGGGCCGACGATCCCTTCATCGGGAGTGACCCCTTTAGCGAAACTAGAAAAGCCTAAAAAACACTCCATTTTATAATCATTTGATTCTATAACGATATCAAGTTCATTACACAATAGGTTTTCAGAAAAACCTGTCGTAGCGCTCCGTCATTTCAGATAAGTACAAGTTAGTATTCGTACTGCGGTAGTTTGGCCTCCGTCAAGGCGTAGTGTACGGTAGCTAACTAATGCTTATCTGCTAGCATACGAGGCGATTGGATTAGGGTATTCGTACGGCGTTGTTTCGCCTCCGTCAAGGGTCGTGCGGGTGGGTTTAATTCAATCAGGAAATGACGGGTTGAACTTGACTAGCGGACTATGGGTAGTTTGGCCTCCGTCAAGGTCATAGGACGCTAAGGGCAAAATTATCGGGAATTTCAAGTGTTGAAATTTGCAATGAGATTGCGTACCTTCTATGAGATAGTTGGATCCCGATACCCACTGCGAGTAAGAGTTACTCCTGGGAGAGTTTTACACATTACAATTAGCCAATCAAGTAGCTGTCTAGAAAGGTGTTAACGAGGTTACGCCTCTGGGAAAACGAGGTTTACATAAATTAGGTTCGTGCGAAAGCATGGGGGACCTCCCTCAAAGTACCGACACTGGCCTGGGTGAAAGATTGGCGAACTTGTAGCGTGTAATTAATCCTGGCTAGTCTTTCCTTTTAGGGTTTGAAGGAAGATTTGATAAAAACAGTAGGAGCCATCCTGATTAGATAAAATAATAACCAATCTGATCTTGCAAGAGCGTACGCAGAGTGTTTTCTTCTCTCTCACTCCAGGTAGCGACCATATCACGCCTTAATCAAGATAATAATACGGATGTATTGACCGAACCCGCTTGTTATACTGAGCTGGGGAACGTTGGTCCCGCTCCAACTTATAATTGTTATAAGACAGAGCAGGAAATAGGGGAATACCAGGATTCCTATGCCGCCCAAACGAAGAAAGTGCATATGATGCATCTCCTTCGGGTGTGTTAGTTGTAAAGAACTGTTTCTCAGTGTCCTCTACATCCTAGGTATTAGATACCGGATCAGGATCCCACTAATGTAATCCGTTACTTGGGCTACAGAAATGTAGAGAACTGAGAATGGGTGATAAGTTTCATGAGACAGAAAATGGTGCAAGCGTTGCAGCCAAGTCTGTTGGTCACTGTCACCCTGTATTCCAAATACATTGAATCTGAACGAATGTTATTAGATACCGAACCTGATATACAAAATCATATTAGTCTCTTTATTAGTAAAGAAATGATAAAATTTTGTATTGTTGGATAATGTTTTGAACATTTCCTATATCAAAACTTGATCGGTTCAGGCACGTTATCTAAAAGCATTGATGTTCTAAATCAAACTACAGTTCTTAGTATACGGAACACACACAAAAGGAAGAGTTCAGAAATGAACGAATCCTTCTTAAGGCATTGTAGACTAGGTCATATCAATGCGACCCAACTGGCTAAAGTTACATTTAGATGCATATTTAAATCAGTTTGAAATTACATCTTATGAAACTTGCCAGTCATGTCACAAAAATTAGATGACCATAGCTCTGTTTATTGGAAACAGAGAAAGAGTTGGTAAACTCTTGGGACTGATACATGATGATGTATGTAAGGTCCCCTGTCTACACATGCCCGGACCGGTTCTTTGTACTTCATTACATTCTCTGATGATCTCTCAAGATTCGGTCATATGTTCCTGTTGAAACACAAGACCGAACCATTTGAGATATTCACAGAATATAAGTTAGAGGTAGAGAACCAATACGGGTATAAGTATTATGTCCTTTGATGAGATCAAGGAGGAGAGTACTTGTGCATAGAATTCCTGGACTATTATAAAGGAGAATGAGATTCTCTTTCAGCATTACTACTCCGTATACACCATAGCACGATGGTATATCGGGGCGGAGCCATAGCACCCTATATGATATGGTTGTTCTCTATGATGAGTACTTCTGAGTTTCCTATTTCCTTTTGGGAGTTATGCACTTGAGAAGCTGCATTCCTATTGAATAGGGTTCAAATCAAATTAGTGCCTACCACTCCATATAAGATATGGTATGGGAAGAACCTATCTCTTAAGTAAGTTAAGATTTGGGATTGTCCGGCCTATGTCAAAAGCAAAATCCGGACAAGATCGAGGCAAGGTAAGTTCTGTAGAACTGGAAGGAGTTCCAGCTATACAAACTACAACTGATGATTTGATAGAACCAAAGGATTCAATAGTCCCCAACGAACCTCAGCCTCTCCGCCGATCTAGTAGGGTTCCTCACCCACCTGAGAGATACTCCGGTTTCTCTATGACAATGAGAGCGAGGATTGCATCATGGGATAATGACCTAACTAGTTTCGAGCTGGCCATCAGGAGTGGGACTCTGTAAGAATGGCTGGATGTTTATCGATCTGAGATGGAATCCTCTTACACCAACAAAGTATGTACTTTGGTTGCATTATCTGAAGGGTTAAATCCCTATCAGCAGCAAGTATATCTTGAGAAGATTACTTGGTGTACATGGAAAAGTTAAGACTTTCAAAGCTAGACTTGTTAAAGGCTTGCATCATTGACCAAAATGGATTATGATGAAACCTTTTCTAAGGAGCTATGCTTAAGTCCATCCAGATCCTATTTGCCAAGGCTACATACCATGACTACGATATCTGGTGGTTGGGTGTCATGACAGCTTTTCTAAATGATGATTTGGAAGAGAGCGTCTATAAGTACACAGCCAGAGAGCTTCGTAGACAGTAGGAGCAGTGGAAACGTGTGCAAGATTCTTTATAGGTTAAAGCAGGCATCGCGGAGTTGGAACATCTGTTTTGATGAGATAGTCAAAGAGTTTGACATCATGAAAATGGTAGATGAACCTTGTATATACAAAAAGGTAGTAGGGAGTATGGTGGTGATCCTTATAGCGTACATGGATGACATACTCTTGATGGGGAAAGAGTTTCCTATGCTACGCTCGGTCAATCTCCGCTTATCACAAGGATTCTCCATATAGGATCAAAGTGATAGCTCCTAAATACTGAGATTTGATCTATTAGATAGAAGTAATTGGATGTTAGGATTCTCACTGGTTGTAGTGAGATGGTATCAATCGATCCTGGGGAGAATCACTGGAAAGGTTCCAGGGTGATAAGGACGACTGAATGTCAGTCACAGACATTGTCTTTACCCTCAGTAAAGGGACGGTATGTTGGAACAGTTCCAAGCTAGATGCCGTGGCATACTAGACGATAAAGGCTGGATACATCGCTACTTAAGATGCTAACAAAGAGGCAGTCTGGGTGTATATTAGTTCATGAGATGAATTTCGTTCCTCCCTTTGTGTGACAATGGAGTTGTGACTTATGCCAAGGAACTCCCATCCCGTCAGTGATCCAGACATATTCTAAGGCAGTATCACCTGATCATGGAGATAGTTGATCTCCAGGGGATCGAGGTTAGGAGAGAAGACTCAGAGGACAACACGGAGGATCCACTCACAAAGGCCTTTTCCCAGAGAGGGACTTTTATGGGATGATTGAGTATGAGATACTACAACCATTGCTATAGATGGCCCTAGTGCAAGTGGGAGATTGTTAGTCATATGTATGCCCTAGAGGCCATTACTGTACATAGGATGTATATTGTAGTGGATGCTTGGACAGATATAGGGAGGACTTTCTTGCTCGACATGATAGTATGCTATCTGGTTGCTCTTTACCTTAACGTGTACACTGATTGTCTCTCTGTTACATGTTGGTAAAGCCCTTAGGATGTGTACTTGACTACCTGGACTATGATGCGGATCATACTAGTGGGGACATGGTAGTCCATAAGTACATCCTTCAAGGTCCCTAGTCGTGAGTGTATCGAGACGGGGCATCGATATACCAGAGTAGACTAGCGTATACCTTCTCGACCCATACAGATGGGCGATGGATGATCCCATATCCATTGGTGATTGACATCATAGATGATATACGGGTGCTCAGTGGAGACTGGGTACACTGGACGGACTCGCCGAGAACTCCCAGATGGTATTATACCTTACGTCAGATGGCAGTTCTCTGGTGACACTGGTACAGGTTAGTCTGTAGACCCGAGATCGTCATAGAGTCTTGTGTGATTCCCACTGTGCTTTGATTTTCACCTTACCACGTCCAAGAAGGCGTGCAAAACGGTGGTTTTTGGGTACAGTCCCGAATCACATGGAGGCAATGAGCAATAGGAGGGGATTCGTCTCTCCCGGTATAGGAAGTTGATGTTGTGCTGTGTTCGATTGGCTATAACCGGAAATCCCTGGCCAGGGTTGCTGAGATATACAGGTAAGTGTTACCAGTAGTTTCTCGAACTGTTATAGACCTCATATCGACACGACTTATCGAGCTATTGGGGTCTGACGTTTACCACCCCTAGGCGAGATATGCGACATATCAGACGAACAGACCGGACTGTGCGGTAAGTGTTACTGGTTGGATTCACAGGAGTGTGAGCGGGCTTGCTCGTTGATCTTCTGATCGCTCAATACCCGGGTGGCCGTTACGTTTAGCAGATCGCTTGCGGCTTGTGGGTGTTTGATATGATCATCACCTGCTGCCGGCGTATTGACGAGTGTTTAGAGTCCTACACAGAGGTTTCCTGGCTCAAGCGAAACGAAATAGGAGAGCATATGAGATATGTGCGGGACCGAGAATAACACCAGTATGTGATACCATATTCTATTCTCGAGATTTGTATCATCGGTCGGTTATATGTGATATAGCCGGGTTACCAAATCAAGTGTTGATTCGATATACTGATACACTTGATATTAGTCGGTTATATGAGATATGACCGGATCATTAAATCAAGTATTGATTTAATGATTTAATGTATAATTATATATTTGATATATTACATTACATTAACCAGTATTGGTTCACTTAAGATTGATCTTCTCACTTGATGTGCACAAGTTGTATATGTGATATATTTTTGTGCACTAGATTATATCATGTTTGATGATACATGCAAACTTGGGTGTGTGTTTGCTATACACCATTGTTTAGGTTAATGGTTAGTGTTTTATTTATTCTTTTTATTTATTTTGATTAAACAAAATGGTGGCTTTTCTTGTTCTTTACTTGAAGCTTCATGAAGCTTTGAAAAGTCTAGCCATTTTGTTTTATACCTTAACCTAACGATTACACCTAAACCCTAGTTTATTCTCTACATGAGTTTACTTTACCCATGGTTGCATTATGATAACTCTTCACTTGATTTTTCATTTTTAAGAGAATTGATATTCTTTTCTTCTTCTTTTTCTTCTTGAGGAAGAAAAGAAAACCTTGCTAGAAAATTTCAAGTGTTGAAATCAAGTGAGAAATCCAAATCCAAAGTGAACCCACATCCTATTTCTTCATCCTCTACCACTTGCCATATTGTATTGGGTGTTTTCTTCACAAGTTTCATGACCTAGTGAAGATGGAGCTTGAGTTAGAGTTGCCTCGACGTAGATCATCTTCGGCATCGAAGTCAACGACCTAGCCCGCTCATTTCCCCGACGAAACCATCGCTAGAGTCCGGGATCCCGGTGATCGCAGCGAAGGGACGTCATCATGGAGCTAAAGAAGTGGAGGACCGGATCTACAAAGGTTATATTTCCATTCACTTGTTAGCAAAGTAGTTTGCTTGCTTTCTTTTCGCCTTACCTCTAGTAATCGATCTAGTTTAGGGTTTCTCGGCACAAGAAAAATTTAATTTGGCATGGTTGCTGCCTTGTGGAACCTCTTGAGTGTGCCTAGGAACCCTACAGCGGATTCCAACTGTTGTAGTTTTACACTTTCTTTTCTGTGACCGTAAGCGTAGTATGTGGTGTATCGCCGGTTTCGTTGCTATACATCAACGACAATCGAGATACGCATACTTGCTTACGTTGATGATCTGAGATATTATGTGCTGCTGTGATATGTTTTATTGGATCGTCGCGTTCTGAATAGCCAGGGTTTTTTATGTGAGATGAGATTTTTTCTTTTTCATTCATGTAAAACTCATTTGTAAGTAATATTCTTTTATTGAGGCACTTCCGGGCTGAGGATTATGTCACCATTGTATATTATTTACTTTTCCACATTAGGTAGACCCAAGGCGGGGAGCATAAGTAACCGGGTTCTAGGTTCCAGTGGAAGACCATCTCGAGGAGTCGAGACCGGGTCTCCTAACCCTAGAATTGGCAGTGTTGCTTGCCGCTCTCGTAGGTGTCTAGGGATGTGGGTTTGGCTATTCATCGCGACCGTGGAATCCGTGTTTTATAGAGGCTCGTATTAAAACACGGACGTCCTAGTATATCCAATATTTCATATATGTTCTTCCGCTGCAATGTTCTGTGATGAGATCATATTACTGCCTGAGACGAATGTTTATATTATATATGAGATATATGTTATATTGCAGATTTCGTTTCAAATGTGATGCTTGAGAAGCATAATAAAAAGGGACTTCATTAATGGGATTAATGAATTAAAAGAAACCTAAAGATGTTGTAGAAACTTGTTTAAAAACTGGTAGCTCTAGTTCTTGCATTGCAAAGCGGTGTTCCTTGTAGAATATCCAGCACCTTATTCGATAAGGAAAGAGCCGAGATCCCTTCACCGGGAGTGACCTCTTTAGTGAAACTAGCAGATGCTACAAATTCGTTTTGTCTTTTTATTGCTTCTATAGTTCTTGCTTTTCATAGTGATATTTGTGAAATATCCTGCACCTTATTGGATGAGGAAAGGGCCGACGATCCCTTCACCGGGAGTGACCCCTTTAGCAAAACTAGAAAAGCCTAAAAAACACTCCATTTAAAATCACTTGATTCTACAACGATATCAAGTTCATTACGCAAAGGGTTTTCTTAAAAACCTGTGTAGCCCTCCGTCATTTCAGATAAGTACTACTTAGTATTCGTGCTGCGGTAGTTTGACATGCGTCAAGGCATAATGTACGGTAGCTAACAAGTGCTTATCTGCTAGCATATGATGCGATTGGATTAGGGTATTCGTACGGCGTTGTTTGGCATGCGTCAAGGGTCGTACGGGTGGGTTTATTTCAATCACGAATCTACGGGTTGAAGTTGACTAGCGGACTATGGGTTGTTTGGCATGCGTCAAGGTCATAGCATGGTAGGGGTAAAAATATTATTGGGAATTTCAAGTGTTGAAATTTGCAATGAGATTGCATACCTTGTATGAGATAGTTGGATCCCGATACCCGCTGCGAGTAAGAGTTACTCCTAGGAGAGTTTTACACATTACAATTAGCCGATCAAGTAGGTGTCTAGAAAGGTGTCAACGGGGTTACGGCCCTGGGAAAACGAGATTTATTTTAATTAGGTCCGTGCGAAAGCGCAGGGAACCTCCCTAAAAGTACCGACACTGGCCTGGCTGAAAGATTGGTGAACTTGTAACATGTAATTAATCCCGGCTAGTCTTTCCTTTTAGGATTTGAAGGAATATTTAACTAAAATAGTAGGAGACATCCTGATTAGATTAATTCATAACCAATCTAATCTTGTAAAAGCGCACACTGAGTGTTTTCTGTAGGACTACGGTAGCGCCCCGGCCGTCTTTCCGTGGCCAAAATACGGAAATGAAAATTTTTCTTGACTTAAAACCGGCACTACCGCATCCTAAAACCCGGATCGAACCATTAACCCAAACCTAGCTAACAAGAGAAAGGGTAGAGAGCTATACCCAGCGATCCGTGTCCTTCGGTCTTCGGCCTCCACTCCGATCTCCTCGCGGAATCTCCGATATTCATCTCCTCGTCGGAACGGGCACCACATCACCGGGTTCTTTTACGGGCTCCCACCTCTGGACCGAGGCAACTCGGGCATGAAGTTGGCGAGCCGACGTGCCCACGAAATGCTGTAGGCAAAGTGTAGAATGTTTTGTCTCTTAGGGTTTGAAGTTGCCATGATGAATGGAGGTGAAGAATTGAACTTTGGAGAAGGGCTGGAAATTTTTAGCAAGAAAAGAATGAGATGTATGTTTTTCCCACCCAAAATGAATCCCTCTCCCTTCCAAGAAGTGGCCGGCCCCTTATCAATTAGAGGAGGGAAAAATCAAAAGAATAATGCAAGAGGAGATAATGTGTGATAACAAGGAATAATCAAAGTTTTTCATGAAATCCTTTCAATCCACTCTCATTAATGCAAAAGCCATGATGAAAGAAAAAGCAAAGATGCTTGTATTATCATAATCTCTCCATTTACAAGAAACCCCCTCCACAATGCTAATTTACACATTTGCAAATTAGCCCCTCCATCAGAAAAATCCGGCCATGAAAGAACAAAGGAAAACTGGCCGAAACGGAATGCAAACTGGCAACTTCAAAATACTGATCCCGTAATAAATTATAGGAAAACCCCGCGACTGTATATACATACCCGCATTTGTATTCCGACTGAATACAAATACAAAGAGACAAAATCTACACTGTACAATAGTAGGATCCGGCTTAAACAAAAGGCCGCTAGTATTATCCGTCCGATCATGATCCGTGCAATACCGTACGTATATGATCGAACCCTGCCATATCTCCATACGGCCTCTACAGCGTTTCGCCCGAAACTTGAGAAAACGGTCTGTGGGGGATTCTAAAGACTCGTCAATATTTTGGTTGTGGATTTAACCACTAGCACGTCAGAAATATTAGCCATACGTAACGGGCTACCAGGTATTGACCAAAAGGGAAGTCGATGAGCGAACTCATCCTGACACCCTACTAAGCCTGTCAGTGACAATCTCCATACAGTCCGGTCTGTTCGTCTATGAGTATCGCATGGCGGGCCAAGGGGTTGGTAAAAGTCAGACCCCCAAAAGCGGTACAAGTCGTGTCGGAGTGTAGTCCAGAACACCCTGAGATACTACTGGAATACCTACCAGTAAATCTCCTGGCTCGGCCGAGGGCTTTGTGTAATGGCTCTCCTAGACACAGCGCGACCTCATCCCCAATACTGGGAGAAACGAACCCCTGCAGATCCGCTCACTGCCTCCATGTGGCTCGGGACTGTACCCAGCTAAAACCTGTTTGCACGACTCCTTTGAGCCGTGGTAGGGTAGTAATCAATGTACAGTGGGAACTCACTCGAGACAAATGACGATCTTAAGTCGATGAACTAACCTGTACACATGTCACCAGGGAACTGCTATCTGACGTCTGGTGTAAGACCAACTAGCATGTTCCCGGCGAGTCCTGTCCGGTGTACTCATAACCCAATGAGCACCTGTATACATCTTAGGTGAACCAACTGACGCCAGAGGCTTGTGAGACCGGCCACCGCCCCTCGTCGGGGTCTTAACTGTATACACTAGTCTACTCTGGAGTTTCGATACCCTGTCTCGAAAACTCCCACGACTAGGGACCTTTTAAGGATGTGCTTATAGACCCTAGCTCCCACATATATGATCGCCATCATACTGCTGGCCGTCAAGCAATAATCCTAAGGGCTTTAACAACACGCAATAGTGACCTATAAGGTCACCTGAAACAGTACACGATGATAAAGATAAACCACATAGCATACTATCATCTTGAGTAAGACTGTCCTACCGGTATAGGTCCAACCTCAATCATTGCAATCACGTGCATGTGATCCAATAATTGACTCTGAGGGCACTATCTCCAATAATCTCCCACTTGCAGTCAAGGCTAATTATTAAGATGTCGCATACTCACAGCCTGTGTGATACCGAACACCCAACTCCTCTACTAATCAGTCTCACAAAACCCGTTTTCGAAACTAATGCGTTCGAGGAATAGCCTCAGTTAGTGGATCCGCTCAAATGTTTCTTTCTATGTCTCTCTTTATCTCAAGTTCGTGGAGAAAGCCATCTCCCAAAATGAGCAATACCTATCTTAGAATGTGTCTGGATATCTGATGGGACCTAGTTCATAAATGAACTCCAAATCCAAAGTTCTTAGACTGTATTGTCAACTGAACTTAATCAGTATCCTGCACCACACCTCCCTCAGTATCATCATGGAACACCTGTCCAAAATGCTGCCCCTCATCAGAGGGAAAACTATAACTCTGACAGACACTCTGTCATCCAGGTCACCTTGGAAGCCTGGAGTGATAACTGTCTCCCGAAGGAGGATGCCGTTATCATATCCCTAGAACATCCACTTATGTTCTAAAACATCTTCCGATCGTTTCTCCATGACTGGATTAATATCCTATCTGGAGAAACCACTGTGTGACAACCAAAGTATAACCGATCGTAGTATAGGAATTTCACTTCCTACTCTGTGTATGTCATCCAAATACCGGGACATCACACCCTACTATCTTCTTAACTGATCCATCCCCTATTCTGATGAAGTCAAACCTATGACTGTCATATCAGAAATAGATGATCTATCTCCGCTATTTCTGCTTTAGTCTATAAATAGACATAAGCCACTGGTCCACTATGCTTCCGCTGCTCCCACTGACTACGAAAACCCTCTGGCAGAGTCATATACACGTACACTTCTAAAGCTAGTTTAGAACGACGCTATACACATCCTCTTGCTGGGTCTCACAGTCTGGAACAACAGCAATGGCAAGTCTGGGTAAACAAGATCCTCCCTATCACCGTCCTTGAGGCTACCGAAGTACCTCTCGGGTGCCTGAGGTTACCCACCATATCTGCGGAGTGGCCAATGGAATGTCAAACCAGATCGAATCCTTAGGTTCTTATCAAATTTTTCAGTAATCGTTTGCGGTTCTGGAATCACTTCCAGTTCTACCATACTTCTACTATTGTTTTCTGAAAATAAAATTCGATTTTTATTAAAACTGTGGCGAGTCAAGAGCAATATCACTATTGACCTTCCAGATGGTAGAAAGTCATCCCTCGTCATAGCCCGGGTCAACCCACAAACAGCCATTACAGAAACGTGCCTTGAGTTATCCAGAGTCTGGTTTTAAGCATAAGCCGGACAACTCCCCGTACGTTAACAAAGTTAAGATATGAACTATTCTATATCCAATATAGAAATAGAGGCACTGATTTAATTTGAACCAGATTCAAATCATGCAGCTGTTTCCAGTGCATGTCCACTAAATGGAGAGTGGCCGATCAGCATTACTCAACTTAGGAGAGCTTCTAATTATGAGTAACCTGAAAGAGAAACAAGTTCTCAAAACCATTACTATCAACTAAATACCATACACAAGTATCTACATCTTCGATTACCTTGAAGAATCCTGATACTTGCAATACCTGGTTCTCTACTTTACTCATATACCTATAACTTCTCAAAACTTGGACCTTGCATTTCTATGAAACACATATCTAAGAACTAGAGAAGTCACAAGTAAACCGAATATAGTACGAGGACCAACCCCTCTGTCCTAATGGACACTGGACAATATACAATACTTTGTATAAGTACCTTGAGTCTAATAACTCATTCCCTGTGTGTCGTAAGTTGAAAACTGTACTTATGGTAAAGAAGAATTACACCGCTGTTTTAATGCTCCTTACCTAACCATCCACTGATATAGGTAAATGTCATAGACATAATTTCAAAAAGGTATATCTCACTCTATAAAAATAGACGTACAGATTTATCAATTTGAAATTAGTGCATAGCAGCGGATATTCAAAACCAAATATTTGCCGTCTGGCAAACAACCCGGGTGATTTCCTCAAATATCACCAATTACAACGAATCCCGATATAATGGGGATGATCACCCAATTCCCAATAACTTACTCCCACTCATCATCTGTAAAACCATACAGATGCGAGAATCAAACCTGGTAAATACATACCTTGGAGTAAGGACAAATTGGGAAATCAGTTTTCTTTTAACAGTACACAGTGAAACTGAAACATTGAAATGTTTCGATGGGGTATCCGGGTATTCCTAGTAATGCCTCTTCCATTATCCAGATTCACAACTGTAACCGTATATTTCTTTGTCATCTCTTCAAATCCATTTATTTGTCTTTAGTCATTACCTTCTGCACACCCCTTAGGCTAAATGGTTTTCTTCCTTCCCTACCGTTCGGCACCAGCCAATGCTTTGGAAGAAGACTATCCAATAAGCATAATGGGTGAATTGTCCTAATCCTAGGAGCACTCGCAATGCGAGAGAAGATGAAGATAAAAGACAACCGAATAAACCTTATTCCTATTTCTCCTGAACCAGAATCCATCCCCGAACTGGAACAAGTTCCTTTCGAGTTCGTATATAACCATACGATGGAGTATCCAATAAACTGTGGATCTTCGTGGTGATACGGAGTGTTATGGAGAAATACAAAGGTGATGTGGGAGTGGTAATGAAATACTTGGTTTGGTCGTGAATAGCAGTCGCAATTTACATTGCCCTCTTACTAATCCCTTTATTTGTCATAACTTATTACCTTCTGTACACCCTCGTTAGGCCAAATGGCTTTCTTCATTCCCTACCTTTCAGCACTAGCCTAAGATTTGGAAGAAGACTATCCAATAGGCGTAACGGGTGTACTGTCCTAATCCAAGGAACACTCGAAACCTGAGAGAAGGTAAGAGGAAAAGACAACTGAATAGTCCTATTCGTTTTCTCCAGAACCGGAAACCATCCTCGAATAAATTCCTTCGAGTTCGTATATAACCATACGATGGTTTTATACAATGGAAGTGGACGTTCGTAGTAATACGGGGTCTTCTGGAGAAAAGGGTAAAAGTAGGAGTGGCAATGAAGTTTGCAACTTTGACAATCCAAAAGCAAGTGTTTAAGAAGGTTCGGTCAACTTGGTCATTGAGTCATAGTCAAGGGTCGGGCCATGGCCGCTGCCAAAGAAAGAGAGAAAAGAAACACTCAGCGTGCACTCTAACCTAGATTAGAATGGTTATCACTTTATCTAATCAGGAAACCTCCCACTGTAACCTGAAATTCTCCTCCAAATCTGAAAGAAGAATTAGTCGGGATCACCTGAGGAGTAAACAACTTCATCAGTGGGAATCGGGATCCAACTATCATCGCATGATAACGTGACGGAATCCACTCATGTTATCACACTCCAGAAGGTATGCGCATGCCTGGCAAGTTTCAGTTTCTTTAGAAACTCCCGATCTGTGTTTTTACCCCAAGCGGCTTATGACCTTGACTAGGTCAACAAACCATAAACCGCTAGTCAGGTTCAACCCGTCATTATTTTTGATTGCATTAAACCCACCTGTAGGTGCCCTGGACTAGGTCAACAAGGCCGCACGACTGTCCTAACCAATCCCATTTATGCAACAAACAAGCACTACTTAGCTACCGAACACTACGTCTTGACTAGGTCAACAAACGCAGCATGAATACTAAATAATACCCGTAGGAAATGACGGAGCGCTACGGCTGGTTTTTGGCGAAAAACCTTTAACGTAATGAACTTGATATCGTTGAAGGAACTGCATAACTTTTTATAAAAATATAGTGACGAAAACCTTTGCTAAAGAGGTCACTCCCGGTGAAAGGATCTCGGCTCTTTCCCCGTAGAATGAGGTGCAGGATATTCCAACGGAATACCACGATGCAAAGCAAAAAGTAATCGGCTATAGTGAAGTTATTTCTCTGACGCAAACTTCTGTCCAAGGGGTCACTCCCGGTGAAAGGATCTCGGCCCTTGCCTCGTCGACTGTGGTGCTGGATATTCATAACCAAATACCACCATGCAAAACAAAAGAGAACGTCCTTGCAATAACAGCTTTTTGAAACATTGTTCCAACAACATCAGAATAGGTTTGTTTAGCTTGCATTGATCCGAATCAACGCAGTCCCATCAATTGATCACACCAAAAAAGAACGAAAATACGATGTACGTATATGCTATCCGCATTCGCCACTCGGTCCCGTCATCACCCGTTAGGTTACTTAACTAACGACAGAGCGGGGACTGGACTAGCACGGATGTAAAACATATACAACATCTACTAGTATATATATATATAAATATATAATAATCGCTCAAGGCATGATAAAATGCAACATCACAGAAATGTAATAAGCATCACAGAACAATACAGATATATGAGATCCCCGAGTTTCATAGAGCCGCTACTGAAACCCGACGTTCCCCTGGTCGTGTGGATAGCCTGTGCAATGAAATCCTAGACCCCTACGGGCGCGGCAAGTTACCCGCCAAAACCTGAAGCGAGGCAGCCCCCTTCAGCAACGTGAATGGACCACCCAGCACTTCACGGAATCCGGTAACTTGAGCACCCCTCCTTGGGTCAACCTGTACCCCTTACGAGTGCGGCAAATAGTCCGCCAATTCTAGAGTGAAGCCCCTTCCGTCTCAAAGCCATGAGATGTGGGCCCGTTGCCCTCTAGAACCCGGCTACCCGTGCAACCCTCCGCGGGGTAATCCTAGTACAGAAAGTAAAATATACATACAATGGGTACATCGACCTCAGCACGGTCGTGCCCCAAAAGAATAATATACAAACAGGCAGTGACGGCAGTCCACATGTCGGACGCTCGCCCCGCAATATCAAATGTACATAAATAACCAAACTGTACTACCATTGCATCCAGGCTATCCACCACGACAAATCCGCAACATCACAGCAAAACACAGAACATCAACGTGAATGACACGTTCGCAAATCCGTCTAAAAGGGCTATAGCAGTTAGACAGGATTTACCGATCAAGTGATATTCACGGTCGCGGATATAATGTAAATACTGTGAACTATCATGTTTAAGATTTTCGATCGCCTAAATTTTCCGAAGTGGGCCCCAAGCACTACTACAGCACTCAAAATAAATCTGGGCCCAAACAGAATATACCAAAAACCCCATTTTCAAGTAAGAAAGACACAGTAGAAAATTGGTGCAAAGAGGAGTCAATGTTGCGGCAGAACCGCGGCCAAAGCATGGGTTTGGCCGCGGTTCCGCGGCGGAACGGTAAAATTAAGGCACCAAATTTTCACAGAACTCTTAGAAAACCCTGCACGTATTTCTGCAATACACCAATTAATTTTTTGACCACTGCAAAAATTCGACAGAAACTGATCAAATTGAAATGCGGTTTTTGGAATTTTAGTTCGATTGAAGTTCTAAACACGCTAGAGCAAGCTAGTAAAGGTTAATGGCGTGGCTCTGATACGTTGTAGGACAACGGTAGCGCCCCGGCCGTCTTTCCGAGGCCAAAATGCGGAAACGAAGATTTTTCTTGACTTAAAACCGGCTCTACCGCATCCTAAAACCCGGATCGAACCATTAACCCAAACCTAGCTAACAAGAGAAAGGGTAAAGAGCTATACCGAGCGATCCGTGTCCTTCGGTCTTCGGCCTCCACTCCGATCACCTCGCGGAATCTCCGATCTTCATCTCCTCCTCGGAACGGGAACCACATCGCCGGGTTCTTTTACGGGCTAACACCTCTGGACCGAGGCAACTCGGGCACGAAGTTGGCGAGCCGACGTGGCCAAGAAATGCTGTAGGCAAATTGTAGAATGTTTTGTCTCTTGGGGTTTGAAGTTGCCATGATGAATGTAGGTGAAGAATTGAAATTTGGAGAGGGGCTAGAAATTTTTAGCATGCAAAGAATGAGATGTCTGTTTTTCCCACCTAAAATGAATCCCTCTCCCTTCCAAGAAGTGGCCGGCCCCTTATCAATTAGAGGAGGGGAAAATCAAAAGAATAATGCAAGAGGAGATAATGTGTGATAACAAGGAATAAAGATCACATCAAAGTCTTTCATGAAATCCTTTCAATCCACTCTCATTAATGCAAAAGCCATGATGAAAGAAAAAGCAAAGATGCTTGTATTATCATAATCTCTCCCTTTACAAGAAAACCCTTCCACAGTGCTAATTTGCACATTTGAAAATTAGCCCCTCCATCAGAAAAATCCGGCCATGAAAGAACAATGGAAAACTGGACTAAACGGAATGCAAACTGGCAACTTCAAAATACTGATCCCGTAATAAATTAGAGGAAAACCCCGCGACTGTATATACATACCTGCTTTTGTATTCCGACCGAATATAAATACAAAGAGACAAAATCTACACTGTACAATACTAGGATCCGGCGTAAACCAAAGCCCGCTAGTATTATCCGTCCGATCATGATCCGTGCAATACTGCATGTATATGATCGAACCCTGCCATATCTCCATACGGCCTCTACAGCGTTTCGCCCGAAACTTGAGAAAACGGTATGTGGGGGACTCTAAAGACTCGTCAATTCTTTGGTTGTGGATTTAACCACCAGCACATCAGAGGTATTAGCCATACGTAACGGGCTACCGGGTATTGACCAAAAGGGATGTTGATGAGCAAACTCATCCTGACACCCTACTGAGCCTGTCAGTGACAATATCCATACAGTCCGGTCCGTTCGTCTATGAGTATCGCATGGCGGGCCTAGGGGGTTGGTAAAAGTCAGACCCCCAAAAGCGGTACAAGTCGTGTCGCAGTGTAGCCCAGAACACCATGAGATACTACTGGAATACCTACCAGTAAATGTCCTGCCTCGGCCGAGGGCTTTGTGTAATGGCTCTCCTAGACACAGCGCGACCTCACCCCCAATACCGGGAGAAACAAACCCCTGCAGATCCACTCACTGCCTCCATATGGCTCGGGACTGCACCCATCTAAAACCTGTTTGCATGACTCCTTTGAGCCGTGGTAGGGTAGTAATCAAAGTACAGTGGGAACTCACACGAGACAAATGACGATCTCAGGTCGATGAACTAACCTGTAGACATGTCACCAGGGAACTGCTATCTGACGTCTGGTATAAGACCAACTAGCATGTTCCCGGCGTGTCCTGTTTGGTGTACTCATAACCCAATGAGCACCTTTATACATCTTAGGTGAACCAACTGACACCAGTGGCTTGTGAGACCGGCCACCGGCCCTCGTCAGGGTCTCGACTGTATACACTAGTCTACTCTGGTGTTTCGATGCCCTGTCTCAAAAACTCCCACGACTAGGGACCTTTTAAGGATGTGCTTATAGACCCCAGATCCCACGTATATAATTGCCATCATACTGTTGGCCGTCAAGAAATAATCCTAAGGGCTCTATCAACGCGCAATAGTGACCTATAAGGTCACCTGAAACAGTACACGATGATAAAGATAAACCAGATAGCATAATATCATCTTGAATAAGACTGTCCTACCGGTATAGGTCCAACCTCAATCATTGCAATCACGTGCCTGTGATCCAATAATTGACCCTGAGGGCACTATCTCCAACATTTTCTTCTCTCTCTCTCCTGGTTACGACTATGTCACGCCTTAATCAAGATAATAATACGGATGTATTGACCGAACCCGCTTGTTGTACTGCGCTAGGGAACGTTGGTCCCACTCCAACTTATAATTGTTATAAGACAGAGCAGAAAATAGGGGATTACAAGAATTCCCGTGCCGCACAAATGAAGAAAGTGCATGCTGATGCATCTTCTTCGGATGTGTTGATTATAGAGAACTGTTTTTCAGTATCCTTTACGTCCTGGTTATTTGATACCGGATCAGGATCCCACATATGTAATTTGTTATATGGGCTACTGATAGATAGAGAACTGAGAACGAGTGATAAGTTTTATGAGATAGAAACGGTGCAAGTGTTGCAACCAAGTCTGTTGGTCACTATCACCCTGTATTAGCAGAATACATTGATTCTGAACGAATGTTATTAGATACCGAACCTGATATACAACATCATATCAGTCTCTTTATTAGTAAAGAAAGAATATAATTTTGTATTGTTGGATAATGTTTTGAACATTTCCTATATCAAGAGTTGATCGGTTCATATACGTTATCTAAAAGTATAGACGTTCTAAATCAAACTACAGTTCTTAGTATACAGAACACACACAAGAGGAAGAGTTCAGAAATGAACGAATCCTTCTTGAGGTATTGTAGACTAGGTCATATCAATGTGACCCGACTAGCTGAAGTTACATTTAGATGCATATTAAAATCTATTTGAATTTACATCTTGTGAAACTTGCCAGTCATGTCACAAAGATATGATGACCACAGCTCTGTTTATTGGAAACAGAGAAAGAGTTAGTGAAATCTTGGGATTGATACATGCTGATGTATGAAGGTCCCCTGTCTACACCTGCCAAGACCGGTTATTTGTACTTCATTACATTCACTGATTATCTCTCAAGATTCGGACATATGTTCCTGTTGAAACACAAGTCTGGAACATTTGAGAAATTCAATGAATATAAGTTAGAAGTAGAGAACCAAAAACGGGTATAAGTATTATGTCCTTTGATGAGATCAAGGAGGAGAATACTTGAGCATGGAATTCCTGGACTATTCTAAAGGAGAATGAGATTCTCTCTCAGCATAACTCCTCCGTATACATCACAGCACCTCGGTGTATCGGGGCGGAGCAAACACACCCTATGTGATATGGTGTGCTCTATGATGAGTACTACTGAGTAGCCTATTTCCTTTTGGGAGTTATGCACTTGAGAAGTTGCATATCTATTGAATAGGGTTCAAAACAAATCAGTTGCCTACCACTTCATATGTGATATGGAATGGGAAGAGCCCATATCTTAAGTTTGTTAAGATTTGGGGTTGTCCAGCTTATGCCTAAAAAGCAAAATCCGAACAAGCTCGAGGCAAAGTCAGTTCTGTGAAAGTTTGTTGGATATCCCAAGCATTTACAAGGGAATATCTTCTATCAAACCGAGGAACAAAAGATGTTTTGTTTCTCAGCATGCCACCTTTGTGAAATGGAATTTCTTGTGAAGAAATTATTGGTCATGAGGTAGAACTGGAAAGAGTTCCAGCTATACAAACCGTAGCTGATGATTTGGTAAGACCGAAGGATTCAATAGTAACCAATGAACCTCAACCTCTCCGCCGATCTAGTAGGGTTCCTCATCCACCGGAGAGATGCTTCGGTTTCTCAATGACAGTGGGAGCGAGGATTGCATCATGAGATGATGACCCAACTAGTTTCGAGCTGGCCATCAGGAGTGGGACTCTGTAAGAATGGCTGGATGCTTAGCAATCTGAGATGGAATCCTTATACACCAACAAAGTATGGACTTTGGTTGCTTTATCTGAAGGGTTAAATCCTCATCAGGAGCAAGTATATCTTGAGAAGATTACTTGGTGTATATGGAAAAGTTGAGACTTTCAAAGCTATGCTTAAGTCCATCCAGATCCTACTTGCCACGGCTACATACCATGACTACAATTTCTGGCGGTTGGGTGTCATGACTGCTTTTCTAAATGATGTTTTATAAGAGAGCGTCTGTAAGTACACAGCTAGAGGGCTTCGTAAATAGTGGGTGCAGCGGAAAGGTGTGCAAGATGTTTTATGTGATAAAGCAGGCATCGCGGAGTTGGAACGTCTGTTTTGATGTGGTAGTCAAAGAGTTTGACTTCATCAAAATGGTAGATGAACCTTGTATTTACAAAAAGATAGTAGGGAGTATGGTGGTGATCCTCGTAGAGTACGTTGATGTCATACTCTTGATAGGGAAGGAATTTCCTATGCTACGCTCGGTCAATCTCTGCTTATCACAAAGATTCTCCATATAGGATCAAGTGATACCTCCTAAATCTTGGGTTTTGGATCTACGAGATTGATCTAATTGTAAGTTAGGATTCTCACTAGTTGTAGTGAGATGGTATCAATCGATCCTGGGGAGAATCACTGGAAAGGTTCCTGGGTGATAAGGACGACTGAATGTCAGTCGCAGGCATTGTCTATACCCTCAGTGGAGCGACGATATGTTGGAAGAGTTCCAGGATACATACCGTGACATACTAGACGATTAAAGGAAAGATACATTGTTACCAACGATGCTACCAAAGAGACAGTCTGGATATATATAAGTTCATGAAATGAACTTCGTTCCTACCATTGTGTGACAATGGAGTTCTGGTTTTAGCCAAGGAACTACCGTCCCATCAGAAATCCAGATATAATTCTTAGGCAGTATCACCTGATCATGGAGATGGTTGATCTCCAGGGAGATCGAGGTTAGGAGAGTAGACATAGAGGACAATAGCGCGGATCCACTCACAGAGGACTTTTTCCCAGTAGAGACTTTTATGGGATGGTTGAGTATGAGATACTTCAACCACAGCTAATTGTTGGGTATGTGACACCACAACAGATGGCCCTAGTGCAAGTGGGAGATTGTTAGTTATATGTATGCCCTAGAGGCCAATACTGTACATACGATGTATATTGTAATGGATGCTTGGACATATATAGGGAGGACTTTCTTGCTCGACATGATAGTACGCTATCTGGTTGTACTTTCTCTTCACATGTACTCTGATTGTCTCTATGTTACATGTTGATAAAGCCCTTAGGATATGTACTCGAAAACTAGGACTATGATGAGATCATACTACTTGGGCCACGGTAGTCTACAAGTACATCCTATAACTATTCCTAGTCGAGGGTGTATTGAGACAGGGCATCGATACACCAGAGTAGACTAGCGTATACGCATCTTGACCCATATGATGAGCGATGGATGATCCCATATCCATTGTTGTTTGACATCAAGGATGGTGTACGGGTGCTCAGTTGAGACTGGGTACACTGGACGGACTCGCCGAGAACTCCCAGATGGTATTATACCTTACGTCAGATGGCAGTTCTCCGGTGACACTGGTACAGAGTAGTCTGTTGACCCGAGATCGTCATAGAGTCTTGTGTGATTCCCACTGTGCTTCGATTTCCATCATACCACGTCCAAGAGGGCATGCAAAAAGGTGGCTTTTGGGTACAGTCCCGAATCACATGGAGGCAATGAGCGATAGGAGGGGATTCGTCTCTCCCGGTATAGGGAGTTGATGTCTTGCTGTGTTCGATTAGCTATAAATGGAAATCCCTAGCCAGGGTTGCTGAGATTTATTGGTAAGTGTTATCAGTAGTTTCTCGAACTGTTATAGAGCTCATATCGACACGACTTATCAAGCTACTGGGGTCTGACGTATACCATCCCTAGGCGAGATATACGACATATCAGACGATGAGACCGGACTGTACGGGAGTGTTGCTGATTGGATTCGCAGGAGAATGTACAGGCTTGCTTATTGATCTTCTGAGCGCTCAATACCTGGGTGGCTATTACGTTTAGCTGACCGCTTACAGCTTGTGGGTGTTTGATATGATCATCACCTACTGCCGGCGTATTGACGATTCTTTAAAGTCCTACACAGAGTTTTCTTGGCTCAGGCAAACGGGGTAGGACCACATACGTGATATGTGCGGGACCGAGAATAATGCGATATGAGATACCATATTATATTCTCGCGATATTTGAAATCAGCCGGGTCATCGGATCAAGTGTTGATTTGATGAATCGGTAAATGAAATATTAGTCGGTTATATGCATATAGCCGGATTGTCGGATCAAGTGTTGATTCGATAATTTAATGTATAATAATATATATGATATATTAAATTACATTAACTAATATAAACTCACTAAAAGATTCTTTTTCTCACTCGGGTAATACATTGATATATATGTGATATATGTTAATTGTATTATTTTATTTTGTTACAATAAATATTATATATGTGATATATAATGTTGTAACATGATATGATAACTAATGCAACTTGTTTAGTGGAGATTAAACAAGGTTAGGGTTTGATTTGGGTTAGTGCATTCATGAACCTTCTAGAAGGTTTCTTTTTGTTTTTGCTAAGATATTTCCAAATGACTCATGCTTTAACCCAACCCAAACCCTGGCCCTCGTTAAATCTCTACAAAGATTTAGTCAACCATGGTTGCATTATTCATCATGATTATCTTTTCATTATTCATCACAAAAGGGATCATTCATTATTCATTCATCTTCTTCCTTGAGCTTCATTAAAAAACTTTCTTGCTTTTGATTTTGTGATGAAAGAGAGTAAGAATAAGAAAACAAATGAGAGCAAAAATCCTACTTCATCATTCTCATCTACCCTTGCCCTTTAGATGAGAGTGTTCACTTCATTTAGTGATTGAGAGCTTGTGTTAATGAAACTTCAAGGTAGATCATCTTTGTTATCGAAGATCGGAAGCAAGCTTGCATCTTTCTCTTCGTGGAGCCTCTCGCGAGTCCGGAACACGATGATCGCAGTGAAGGGACCTCAACACGGAGCTTAAGAAGTGAAGGACCGAATCTAAAAAGGTTGTAATCCCTCTCACTTAGTGTTAAAGTGTTTAACATGCTTGTTTTCGCCTAATCTCTAGTTTAAAGATCTTGTTAAGGGTTGTTCGGCACGGCTAAATTTTAAATCGGGAATGGTTGATGCCTCGTAGACCCTTGTGCGTGTGCCTAGCAACCCTACAATCTCGTTGTAGAATCAAAACAGTTTAGAAAAGGAGTGGCTTAAGCTCCGCATCTTTTGAAACTTGCATTTTTCATAAAAAGGCCGAGTGGGTTTCAAATCTGATTCTACAACATCTTTTAGTTTTCTTTTACTTTACATTAATCTCATTAATGTAATCCTATCATTTAAGTTCCTGAGCCACAGAAAAAAAACGAAAATAGACCATACACTTATGTCATCCGCATTCGCCACAGTGTCCCGTTATGCACCGTTAGGTTACTTAACTAACGGCATAGCGGGGCGGGACTAGTGCGGGTGAAAAATATAAGTAACTTTTATTATATATCATATATATAATAATAATCCATTCGTTTCAGATACTAAGTAATCACATTACAGAATATCAACAGCAGAAGCACATATGAAAATAAAAGGATATCTAGTATGTCCGTATTTTGTATTTAGCCAACAATAGAAAATACGGATTCCACGGTGGCGATGAGTAGCTAAGCCCACACCCCTAGACCCCTACAAGAGCGGCAGGTGATCCTTCCTATTCTAGAGTTTAGGAGACCCGGTCTCGACTCCTCGAGATGGCCTCCCACTGAACCCTAGAACCCGGTCACTTGTGCTCCCCTCCTCGGGTCTATCCTAATGCGGAAAAGTAAATAATATACAATGATGGAAACCTCTTCCTCAACCCGGAAGTACCCCAAATAAAAGAATATTACATACAATTGATTTATACATGAACGAAAATAAAACTCTCATTTCAAATAAAACCCCCGGCTATTCAATCGCGACAATCATGCACATCATATCTCAGCAACACATAATATCTCATATCATCAACGTAAGCAAGTATGCATATCCCGATTGTCGTTGATGTATAGCAACGAAATTGGTGATACACCACATACTACACTTACAATCGCAGAAAATAAAGTGAAAAACTACAACATTTGGAATCCACAATCACTTTAGACATCGTAAATCCGAAATATCACATACTTCGCATTTCATGCCTAACATTATGAATTCCACATATTGTATCACATTCCAGATAAATAGACAATGCTAAACTTTTCAATCGAATAAACAAAAACCCAAGATTTCCCAAATAGCACAACACTTGAGCGGAGTTCAAAAATTTCCAGAACATGTCATAGCCCCTATGAACCAGCCGTTGAAGGGTCATACCAACGCCTCACATGCGGCAACGCTAAACTACCACAAACCCTAGGGTTCAGTTGCAGTTTTGATGGTCACATAATCGAATTAAGTTTGCATTCTTCTATAGGGTCCACAGATACGCTTGCATGATTTTCCGAAAGTTTCAAACTCGTGAAAAATCGAACACTTGAAAATCTTCCAATATGGGAAAAAGTGAGTTATTGATATTTGTTCGAACATTTTAACACGTTCTAAATTACCTGAAAAACTAAACGATGTTAAACTTTCTGAACGAATCAACGAATACAAAAGATCTCTAGAAAACTCAACACCTGAGTAAGATTAAAAATACCCAGAAGCATGTAGTAATACATACGGACGAACCCTAGAAATAACTATCCCTGACATCCAAGAACCGCCGCGGAACCGCCGCTAAAATCATGGTATGGCCGCGGTTCCGTGGCGACTTAAAGATTACAGTGACTCGTATTTCACAGCAATCCATACAACTACCTGCTTGATTTTTTGAGTATTTTTAATGTGGAAAAATCAATTTTTAGAAAATTTCCAGAGTGGTGTCTAAATAGGTGTTTCATGGTTCGATCGGACTTTTAACTTCGTCTACGCATTACCTAAAGCTCTAGCTTGGCTCTAATACCATTGTTGGGTTTGCATAGCACCTCATCAAGGGTTTGGAAGCATCACATATGCGACAATCAAATTTTAAAGGTGCTAAGTGAACTTGACAAGAATCATAACTATAAATTTAGGGTTTCATTCAACTAAGCGTCACATGCAAATGAAAAACTATCACTAAGGGTAGAGATTACAACCTTTTTAGACCTCCTTTGGTGACTCCTTGGCACTATGAAAGTTTGGAACGGATCGATGGAAGCCTTCCGAGTCCACGAAGATCCACCCGAAGTCGCTTTGCTCAAAGCTCCTTGCTTTACATGATTTGTGAATAAAGTAGAGCAAACTACCTATACAAATGGGCTAGATGTATGTAGTATGATGATGTGGTTTGTATTCTATAATTAAAACCCTATCTTTTTATCAACCTTACTCAAAGAAAATTTCAAGAGAGGAAGAAGAAGTTGATAGCTTAGCTTGAGCTCAAAGTATTTGTGATGAATAATTGAGATGAGAATGAATAATCAATAATATATCCTTCTCACTTCAACCATGGTTAGTAATTATCTAGATATTTACTTATTGAGTTAATTGCCAAAAGAGAATTAACTCATGGTTAAAAGTTAGGTAAAGTTTAGTCAAGTGTGGATAATTGACCATGAGTGAATTATCTTTACATTAACTCGAAATGATATATATATATATTATTACTACAATATGAGTCTTGCATTGCCACCAAATTTGTATCAACAACCATGATACAATGTATGTATGTATGTGTCCATGCACATCATCATGTGCATACATGCGTGCATACAAAATAGAAAAGGTTTAATTAAAGAATTAATCTAAAAGTCATTTGTTAAATCAACACTTGATTTAGCAAACCGGTCATATCACATACGACCCGACCAATAGAAAATGCCCGATTAATATAAGGTATCACATATCCGTATTTAATCGGGTCCCCGCGCATATCTCATATGCATACCACATCTTTTTTCCTGAGCCAGGAAACTTCATTGTGGGATACTAAGACTCGTCAATACGCGGGCAGTAGGTGATGATCATATCAAATACCTACAAACCGCAAGCAGTGAGCTAAACGTAACAGCGACCCGGGTATTCAGCGATCAGAAGAAAACCAGCGAAGCTGTCAAAACTCACGTCGAGCCAACTGACAACATTTACCGTACAGTCCGGTCTCCTCGTCAGATATGTTGCAAATCGAGTCTAGGGATGTAATCGTCGACCCCAATAACTCAATAAGTCATGCTGGTGTATGGCTCATAACTGATCGAGAAACTACTGATAACGCTTATCAGTAAAGCTCAGCAGCCCTGGCCAGGGACTTCCTGTTATAGCCAATCGAGCATAGAATAACATCAATTCCCAATACCGAGAGAGACGAAACCCCTCCTATTGCTCATCGCCTCCATATGCCTCAGGACTGTACCAAAAGTCCACTTGTTTGCACGACTCATTAGAGCCGTGGTATGGTGGAGATCAAATCACAGTAGGAGGACACACAAGACTCTTTGACGATCTTGGGTGTACAGAATAACCGGTAAAAGTGTCACCTGAGAACTGCTATCCGACGATAGATATAATACCACATAGGAGTTCTTGGCAAGTCCGTACAGTGTACCCAGTCTGTACTGAGCACCCGCATACAATCTTTGGTGTCACCTCACCAGATGGATATGGGATAATCCATCGCCCATCATATGGGAAAAGAATATTATACGCTATTCTACTCTGGAATATCGATGCCCCGTCTCGATACACCCATGAATAGGAACAGTTCAATGGTATGCTTATAAACTACACATGCCCCACTAGTATGATCCGCATCATAGTCACAATAGTCAAGCAAATATCTTGAGGGCTTTATCAACATGTGCAAATGAATAAAAGCATGATCAAATCAACATGTCAAGATAAAGTAAACCAGAGAGCATACTATCATGTTGAGCGAGAAAGTCATCTATATACATATATACATGTCCAAGCATCCACTATACATATAATGGCCTCTATGGCATACATATATCTAACAGTCTGTCCCATAGCCATCAGTACATCATACTGGAGATAGTATGCAGGTGCTCGTTAGGTTACGAGTACACTGGACAGGACTCATCGGGAACTGTTGGTTGGTATTATACCTATCATCAGTTAGCAGTTCCCAGGTGACATGAGTACAGCTTAGTCCGTTGACTTGACACAGCTGCTTCGCCTCAAGCGTGTTCCCACTGTTCTTAGATTACTACCCTACCACGGCTCTATTGAATCATGCAAACAGGTAGTAGTTGGGTGCAGTCCCGAAGCACTTGGAGGCAGTGGCGGTTAGATATGATTCCTATCTCCCGGTATTAGGGGTTGATGTCACGCTGTATTTGGAATGCCATTATACAAAGTCCCTGGCCAGGGCAAATGAGATTTACTGGTAGGTACTCCAGTAGTTTCTCAGGGTGTTTTGGATAGTACTCCGACACGACTTATATCGCTATTAGGAGTCTGACGTTTTACCGCCCCTTTAGGCCCGATATGTTACTAGACGAACAGACCGGACTGTACGTAGATTGTCATATTCAGGCTCAGTAGGAGTTCGGATGGGTTTTCCTCATCGGCCTTCTTATCGACATCTACCTTGGGACCGTTACGTACATCAAGTACCGCTTGCTGCCTGTGGTTATGTTAGGGTATATGCCCTAGAGGCCATTACTGTATCATACTAGTTTGTATATTAATTAATTGAAGCTTGGGATATTCACAGTTGTATAGACAATCTTGCTCAAAATGGTAGTATGCTACTTGGTTTGTTTTTACTTTAATGTCTACATGTGTTTTTTTTAGTATATCACCTATACACATTAGTGGAGCCCTTAGGATCTTTGCTTGATTACCAGCGTTGTGATGGCAGTCACACTCGTGGGGGCTGGGTAATCCACAAGCACATCCTTATACAGGTCCCTAGTCGTAGGACTATCGAGACAGGGCATCGATACTCTAGAGTAGACTAGCGTATGCGCTTCTCATCCCAGCAAGGGAGACGGTCTGTCCCACAGCCGTCAGTACGCCGTACTTGAGATAGTATGTGGGTGCTCGTTAGGTTACGAGTACACTGGACACGACTCATCGGGAACTGATTGGTTGGTACTATACCTATCGTCAGTTATCAGTTCCCAGGTGACATGAGTACAGCTTAGTCCGCTGACTTGACACTGTCACATCGCCTCGAGTGTGTTCCCACTGTTCTTTGATTACTACCCTACCACAGCTCAAAAGAGTCGTGCAAACAGGTAGTAGTTGGGTGCAGTCCCGAAGCACTTGGAGGTAGTGACGGTTAGACAGGATTCGTCTCTCCCGGTATTGGTAGTTGATATCGCGTTGTGTCAAGGAGAGCCATTACACACAGTCGTCCCTGGCCAGGGAAAGCGAGATACACTGGTAGGTTTCCAGTGTTATCTCAGGGTGTTCTGGGCTACACTCCGACATGACTTGTACCGCTATTAGGGGACTGACGTTTACCGCCTCCTAGGCCCATTTTCTCAGACGAACAGACCGGACTGTATGGAGACTGTTACATTCTGGCTCAATAGGAGTTCAGATGGGTTTCACCTCGTCAGTCTTCTTATCGGCATCTACCTGGGGGCCGTTACGCACAGCTAGTGCCGCTTGCGGTCTGTGGTTAAACCCACTGCCAGCGTAGTGTCGAGTCTTTAGAGTCCCATACAGAGAGCTATTCGCCTTTAGGCAAAAGAGTAGAGGTCGCATGGTTTTGCGACAGGGTTCGGTCACATCCATGCACTTGTGCACGTTTAGTGTCCGGGCAGTTATTAATAGTGGGCTTTTGGTTAAGCCAGATCCTAGTATACGTTTTGGGATTGGTTTTATCTCATTTGTATTCGTGTTCCTCGGAACACGGATGCGGGTGTGTATGCACGGTTGACAGAGACATAGGCAGAGGATTCTCATTAGGGTTGTTGACTGTTGACTTTTGCTAAACCCTAATGAGAATAAGAAATATGATTAATAATAATATTAATTAAGTATTATTGTGCTATGGTTGGGTTGAAAGGTTGACCTTGTTGACTTGTTGACTTCGTTGACCAGTTGATTAGGTTGGACTTATTGACCATCATCATGACAATGGCTATCATTTCATGGCTTGACTTTTGCTTGCTTGTTTCTTTGCAAATTGCATTTAATGCATGAAATGATATTGCCATTTGATATGATAACAACCATCACATAATACTCAATTATTATTATTTTTTATGATTATTTTGGATTATAAAGAGGATGGTTGAAAAAGTCTTTCTCATTTTCTATCATTTGCATTCTCTCTCATCCTCAAGCTCTCCCTCTTCCTCTTGCTCTCTCTCTAGCTCAAGGCAAAAACCTCTCATGTGTTGAGAACTATTTGCCTTGGAGATAAAACCTAAAACACTTCTCTACTCATCCTAGTATACAAGGTCTAGCAAACCAAGTGTTCTAGTTTCCTCTAGATTGAGGTTGGAGCCAAAGGTAGAAGCTTTCGGGTGGATCCATCTACGGAACAAGGAGACGACGAGGCGAGGGCGATCCGACCACCACTAGGAGTCGAAGAGAAGGAGTTCAAGTTTTGGTATAACCCCTAACATAGTAGTTAAACTCTTAGTTAGGTTGTTAGATAGTTTGTTTAGCAAAGATCCGTTTTTAGAGTCCATGTTACCTCCACTGTAAAAATCGTTTTTCATCATTTCCGCAACCCCAAAGAACCGGGGACGGGTAACATGGACTTACAGTGGTATCAGAACCTGGCTAAACACTATCTAACATGTTAGCAAAGTAAGTAGAAGTTCGATCGGAGAAAAAATCGTAAAACATGCCCGAAATATCAACTTTCTGCCGATTTTGTTTTCTGTTCAAAAATTTATAATTCATGCACTAAAAATCGGCTCAGGGTTTTTAAAGCACACCCAAGAAAAATGGTCCAGCGACTCGGTCAAATCGCCGCGGAACCGCGACAGGAGCATGCTCCCACAGCGGATCCGCGGCCGAGTTGCCTCGGCCGTGTGCAATTTTTCCTGCAGTGTATTCAGTGGGGTGTTTTGGGATTTTTACAATATGTTTTTTCTTCCCAGATTTTCCAGAAAACAAATTTGTGTTTTGGGGTGGTTACAAATCTGTATTTTGATCGAAGTTCTAAAGACTTTAGCTAACGGGTTATATCTGTGATGTGATATATGTATTGAACGTCTGCTAATCGCTATACGTCGATTAGTGAGGGTTATACATATCTATGATCTGTAATGTTGATGGTATGTGTATATGAATTCATTGGATTGTCGCGGATGAATAGCCGGGGGGTTGTGAGATGAGAGTTTTCTTTATCTTTCAATTCAGGTAATATGTAAATTGATGTAATATTATTTGTATGCCCGCACATCCGGGATGAGGTTGTAGCCGCAATTGTATAATTTCTTTTTACTGTTTTTGCTCCTAGGATAGACCCAAGGAGGGGGTGCACAAACTACCGGGTACCTCAAAATGCCGAGTGGCCTACTCACGTTGTTGAGGGAGGTTGCTTCACTTCGGGTATTTGGCGGGTAGTTTGCCGCACCCATAGGGGTCTAGGGTGGGGTATTGGCTATTCATCGCGACCGTGTAATCCGCTTTTCGTTACAGGCTCATACGGAATGCGGATTCCTAGTATATCCAATGTGTTCATCTGTGATCTGGAATGGCTATCATTGGATGTGACGAATGTATATATCTATATATGATATCTATTTAGGCGTTGCATATGTTTTGCATCCGCGCTAGTCCAGCCCCCGCTCTGTCGTTAGTTAAGTAACCTAACGAGTAATGACGGGGCCCAATGGCGAATGCGGATGGCATAAGCGTACGTCATATTTTCTTTGTTTTCTGCAATGGTAGGATTAAATGATAGGACGCATTAAAATTAATGCAAGAAAATAAACCAAAGTTAAAGTCGTAGGAACAATTTCAAAAACCACTCGGTTCTTTTCAAAAACCAACTTTTAACCACGGAGCTTGAACCACTCCCATTAAAAGCTATCTCGTTCCATCGATTATATCATGTTCACGACGTTCACAGTTTCACCAAAACCATTCGTAGCCCTCCGTCATTTCAGTTAAATATTCATTAGTATTCAAGCTATGTATTTTGACATTCGCCAAGGCATAGTGATTGGTAGCTGCTGAATATTTATCTGTAGCATAGATAGATGCGTTGGTTTGGGACAGTCGTACTACTATTTTGGCCTTCGTCAACGGTATGTACGGGTGGGTTCAAATTAACCTGGATAATGACAGGTAGAACTTGACATGTGGCTTATGATATGTTGGCCTTCGTCAAGGTCATAAGAGCATGGGGAAAAAATCCACATCGGGAGTTTCTAAAGAAACTGAAACTTGCTAGCGCTGCATACCGTTTGGAGTGTCATGATTCTGGTAGGATTCCTTCAGTTTTGTCACGTGATGATATTTGGATCCCGATCCTACTGTGAGTATATGCTACTCCTCGAAAACTTTCTCACTAAACGATCAATGCTATAAACCAAGCAGGTGTCTAGAAAGGTGTTAGCGGGGCTACGCCCCAAGAGAAAAGAGGTTATTTAACTAAAGAACTTCGCGAAAGCGTTGGAAAACCTCCCTCGAAGTACCGACACTGGCCTGGCTGAACAGTATAGCAAGTATTGTACGGTGAGATTGATCCCGACTAATTCTTCCTTTTTGGTTTGAGGAGGGATTCGAGAAACAGTGGGAGCCATCCTGTTTAGATAAATTAAAAACCAATCTAAACTTGCAAGAGCATCATGCTAAGTGTTTTCTTCTCTCTCTCTTAATTGCAGCGACCCAGTGACCACACATAGGTTACATCTAGATAATAAAATGACTGAATCTGACTGTTATGATTGGCAAAGGTCTGTCCAGATGTCCATTGCCCATGACAAACTGGGACACCTCATAACTAATCCAACCCCTGCCGTCTGAGGATCAGTTTCCCCTGTCACGGATAGTGATATCCGTAAGACATCGGAAAAAGACTGTGCGAAAGCCAAGTGCTTCGTGTTAACCTCAGTTGATGGTGCATACCAGAGGCAGCATCAGAAGATTGACTTAGCTTCTATCTTCCTCCATAACAAAGGTTTATATGGAGAGCAATCTCGTATCGCAAGATATGAGACCTCGAACGAATTGCTTCCAGTGAGGTTGGCTATCGGGTCATCTGTAGGGGGCAACGTCCTTACAAAGACCAGCTATTTTGAGCTCACAGACTTGAAGACCACGTTGATGAACGGGTCAGATGCTGACTTGATTCTACAGTCTCTACCCTCTACCCTGAAGGAAACCAGGGAAGTAGAAGGAAAGGGAGGGGAAAAAGTTTCGGGACTGAATGTAGTAAAAGAGGGACGTTCCTATTGTTACGGGAATGAACATTGGCAGAAGGATTGCAGGGCTAGCAAATCTAGTAGCCAGAATTCGAAGCATGTTATGGCTTCGGCTTCGGGTGTGTTTGTAATAGAGAACTGTATGTCAGTTAACCCTACTTCCTGGATATTGCATACCGGATCAGGATCTCACATCTGTAATTCATTACAGGCTCTGAGAAACCGTAGGGTTATCAGGAAAGGTGATATGACTCTTATGGTTGCTAACGGAATGAGCATGGACGCTGAATTCGTAGGGGAATATCATCTTGGACAGACAACTGGGCAGATATTGATTCTGCGTAACTGTTTGTATGTACCAGGTGCGTCTTGTAATATCATATCTGTATCCTTAATTTCTAAGGAAGGATATGATTTTACTTTTTAAGCGATGTGGTCCACATCCACTTAAATCAAGATCTGATTGGGTCAGGTACATTAGAAAACGGGATATACGTATTGAATCAAGCTCAGATTTTCAGTGTCCAGAACACACTTAAAAGAAAGTCTCCGGAATTAAATCAGGCTTTCTTATAGCATTGTAGATTGGGTCAGATTAATGAGACACGATTAACTAAGTTACATAAAGAGGGATACTTGAATCCGTTCGAGTATCAGTCTTATGCCACTTGTGAATCTTGTCTTATGGGAAAGATGACAAAGACTCCGTTCACTGGACATGGAGTAAGAGCAAGCGAGCTCTTGGGACTCATACACAGTGACGTGTGTGGTCCAATGTCTACACATGCGCGAAGTGGTTATTCATACTTCATTACTTTCACAGATGATTTCTCTAGGTATGGACATGTCTTCCTGATGAAGCATAAATCCGAAGCCTTTGAGAAATTTCGAGAATACAAGAATGAAGTTGAAAAACAAACAGGCAAGAGTATAAAGACACTGAGATCTGATCGAGGTGGTGAATACTTGAGTGCCGAGTTTCTGGACTACTTAAAAGAGAATGGAATTCTCTCTCAGCTTACTCCTCCATACATACCACAGCACAGCGGTGTATCGGAAAGGCGGAATCGAACCTTATTGGATATGGTTCGTTCCATGATGAGTAAGGCTGAGTTACCGCGATCCATCTGGGGTTATGCATTAGAATCAGCTGCATATCTTTTGAACAAGGTTCCCTCCAAGACTGTGCCTACCACACCATATCAGATATGGTATGGGAAGAAACCCTTTCTTCAATATCTGAAGATATGGGGATGTCCAGCTTTTGTTAAAAAGCAGCATGCGGACAAACTCGAGGCACGCTCAGTACTGTGTATGTTTGTGGGATACCCAAAGAACTCCAGGGGGTATCTTTTCTATTACGCAGAGGAACAAAAGGTTTTTGTTTCCCGTCATGCCCACTTTCTGGAACATCAGTTTTTAGAAAAAGGAATAAGTGGGAGCGCAATAGAACTGGAAGAAATTTCAGAACCACAAGCTATTATTGAAAGCTTGGAAGAACCAAAAGTTTCAGGAGAACCGGACATTCCTGCGCCGCTCCGCAGGAGTAGTAGGCAGTCTCATCCGCCCGAGAGATACTACGGTTTTCTCATAGACGGGGATAGAGAGGATTGCACTGTTGATTATGATGAGCCTACTAGCTTCCAGCAAGCCATTCAGAGCGGTGACTCAGTAAAATGGCTGGATGCAATGCGGACCGAGATGGAGTCCATGTACACCAACAATGTTTGGACTTTGGACTTTGCTCCAGAAGGGGTAAAACCTGTAGGCTGCAAATGGATCTTCAGAAAGAAGATTGGTGTAGATGGGCAGGTTGAAACCTATAAAGCTAGACTTGTTGCAAAGGGTTTTCGTCAAAGACCTGGTTTAGACTATGACGATACCTTTTCTCCAGTGGCTATACTCAAATCCATTCGGATCCTTCTTGCCATTGCTGCCTTCCACGATTATTAGACATGGCAGATGGACGTAAAGACGGCTTTCCTAAATGGAAATTTGGAAGAGTGCGTCTATATGGATCAGCCAGAGGGATTCGTTCAGAGTGGGAGAAGCGGTAAAGTGTGAAAGTTGCTCAAGTCCATCTATATGTTAGTTGTATATATGCCCTAGAGGCCAGTATTGTACAGATGATGTATATTATATTGGATTCTTGGACATATATAGAGAGGACTTTCTTGCTCGACATGATAGTATGCTATATTGTTGCTCTTTATCTTAACATGTATACTTGTCTCTTTATGCTGTCTAATAGTTACATGTTAGTAAAACCATTAGGATGTGTACATGACTACCTGGACTATGATGCGGATGATACTAGTGGGGACATGGTAGTCCATAAGTACATCCTTCAAAGTCCCTAGTCGTGGGTGTATCGAGACGGGGCATCGATATACCAGTGTAGACTAGCGTATACGCTTCTCGACCCATGAGATGGGCGATGGATGATCCCATATCCATTAGTGTTTGACATTAGAGATGGTATACGGGTGCTCAGTGGAGACTGGGTACACTGGACGGACTCGCCGAGAACACTCAGATGGTAGTATACCTTACGTCAGATGGCAGTTCTCTGGTGACACTTGTGCAGGTTAGTCTGTAGACCCGAGATCGTCATAGAGTCTTGTGTGATTCCCACTGTGCTTTGATTTCCACCATACCACGTCCATGAGGGTGTGTAAAACGGTGGTTTTTGGGTACAGTCTCGAGTCACATGGAGGCAATGAGCGATAGGAGGGGTTTCGTCTCTCCCGGTATTGGGGGTTGATGTTGCGCTGTGCTCGATTGGCCATAACAGGGAAGTACCTGGCCAGGGCTGATTTAGAGATTTACTGGTAAGTGTTACCAGTAGTATCTCGACCCGTTATGAGCCTCGCATCGGCACGACTAATCGGTTATTGGGGTCTAACGTTTACCACCCCAAGACTTGATATGCGACATATCAGACGAGGAGACCGGACTGTACGGGATGTGTTACCGGCAGACTTTTACAGGAGTTGGAGCGGGCTTGGTTGCTGATCTTCTGATCGCTCAATACACGGGTAGCCGTTACGTCCAGCTAGTACCGCTGACGGCTTGTGGGTTCGTGATGTGATCATCACCTACTGCCGGCGTATTGACGAGTCTTTAGAGTCCTACATAGAGGTTTTACTGGCTCAGGAAAAACAAAATAGGAGCACGTATGTGATATGTGCGGGACCGAGAATAATGCGTGTTGGTAATACCGTATTCTATTCTCGCGACTTTATGTATCGGTCGGATATATATGATATAGCCAGGTTATCAAATCAAGTGTTGATTCGATAAATAGATACATTGAATGATAGTCGATTATATGTGATATGACTGGATTATTAAGTCATGTGTTGATTTAATAATTTAGTGTATAATTGTATATTAGATATACTAATTTACATTAACTAACACTTGTTCATTTAGGGTGTTTTCTCACTTGTACACAACTTTAATATATATGTGATATATATTAAAATGTGTTTTCTTTTTGTATCATGGTTGATGATACATCATACATGGGTGTGCAAGACATACACCATACTATTTAAGATGGGGGTTAATATTTATTTAAGGTAATTACAAATTAGTGGAGCTTAGGTCATAAGCATGAAGCTTGTAGAAGTTTGTGGATGCTTTGACAAAGTCCACCAAATTTGTTTTACTTTAGATTTTTATTAACCTAACCATTTTGAATTAGCTATGGTTATGTCTCTACATGAGTTAGTATACTCACTCACTCACCATGGTTAGCTCACTCACTTGATCAATATCCTCATCTCTTTCTTTTGTTCATCTTCTTCTTATTTGTTCAAAAGAAAAGCAAGCTAGGGTTTGATCCAAAGTGAGAAATAAAATTCTAAAGAGAACCCACTTCCTATTTCTCCATCCTCTACTAGACTAGCACTTTAGTTTAGGATGTTTTACTTGTGTTTGCTTCACTAATTCGGCCTCGAAGACTTCAAGCAAGGATGCACCTTTAGCCTCGTGAAGCCATGCAAGGGTCCGGGAGAACCACGATCGCAGCGAAGGGACTTCAACAAGGTGATAAAGAAGGGAATGACCGATCTACAAAGGATGTATTTCGTTTTCACTTAGTCGTAAACGTAGTTTACTAGCATATGAAACCCTAATTTTCTAGCAACGATCTTGTTTAGGGTTATTCGGCACGGTTAAAATTTTAAACGGGCATGGTTGATGCATTGTAGAACCTTATTAGAGTGCCTAGTAACCCTACAGTGGTATCAGAGCCTAGCTAGAGTATTAGGCGACGTGTATACGAAGTTAAAACTCCGAACGAACTCCGAATCGATGAAATAACCCCCTCTCTGGTCAATTTTTAAAAACTGTGTTTTTCCTGTATTAAAATCATCAGGGTTTTCTAAGAATTGTGGTAAAAACGACAGCATATTCCGTACAAGCCGCCGCGGAACCGCGGCCGTACCGTGCTACGGCCGCTTATCCGCGGCCGTACAGAGGAAATACGCCATCATTTTTGTACTGTAATTTCTATTTCTGTAATTGCTATTTTCTGGGTATTTTTAATCTGACTCAAGTGTTGAGTGTTCTGGGGTTTATTTTGTAATCGTTAATTCGATCGGAAAGTTTAAATTCGATAATTTTTTCCGGATATTTAGAAACTATTAAAATGTTCGAACGGATATCATTAACTCATTATTTTCCGGCACGAAAAACTTTCATGTGTTGAATTTTTCCTTGAGTTTAAATATTTCGGAAAACCGTGCATGTAACGCGATGGACCCTCTAGAAGACAACAAACCTTAACTCGATTATGTGACCGTCTTGAACTGCCTTTTGAACCTTATGGTTTGGGGCAGTACGACGTGCCACATGTGAGGCGTTGGCTTGACCCTTCTACGGCTGGACCGTTGCTACTTTGACCTATTCTGGAATTTTTTAACTCCGCTCAAGTGTTGAGCTATTAAGGAAATCTTGGGTATTTGATTATTCGATCGGAAAGTTTAATACTGTCTATTTATCTGGAATGTGATACAATATGTGGAATTTATACAGAAAGGCATGAAATGCGAAGTATGTGATATTTCAAATTTACGATGTCTAAAGAGATTGTGGATTCCAAATGTTGTAGTTTTACACTTTCTTTTCCGCGACCGTAAGTGTAATATGTGATATCGCCGGTTTTGTTGCTATATGTCAACGACAATTGGGATGCGCATATTTACTTACGTTGATGACATGTGATGTTATGTGTTGCTGGATATATTATATTGGATCGTCGCGTTCTGAATAGCCGGAGGGTTTTTATGTGAGATGAGAGTTTTTATTTTCATTAATGTAAAATTAAATGTATGTAATATTCTTTTATTGGGGCACATCCGGGATGAAGTTGATGTCACCATTTGTATATTATTTACTTTTCTGCACTAGGATAGACCCAAGGAGGAGAGCACAAGTAACCGGGTTCTAGAGTCCAGTGGGAGACCAACTCGAGGAGTCGAGTCCGGGTCTGCTAACTCTAGAATTGGAAGGGTTGCTTGCCGCTCTCGTAGGGGTCTAGGGGTATGGATTTGGCTATTCATCGCGACCGTGGAATCCGTGTTTTATAGAGGCTCAAAATAAAACACGGACGTCCTAGTATATCCAATGTTTCATATGTTTCTTCTGCTGCGATATCTGTGATGTGATCATTTGATATGTTGTGATAAATACTGTATATTGTATATATGATATATTATATAGACGTTACTTATGTTTTACACCCGCGCTATCCCCGCCCCGCTCTGCCGTTAGTTACCTAACCTAACGGTGCACGAGGGGACATCGAGGCGAATGCGTATGGCATAAGTGTACGTCGTATTTATCTGTGATGTTTAGGTCACATAATTGATGGGACTTCATTAATGTGATTAATGAAAGAAAAGAAACCCAAAAGATGTTGTACAATTAAATTTTTCAAAAATGGTAGCTACAGTTTTGCTTTGCATAGCGATATATATGATATATCCTGCACCTTATTCGATAAGGAAAGAGCCGAGATCCCTTCACCGGGAGTGACCTCTTTAGCAAAACTGGCAGATGCTACAATACTCGGTTTGTCTGTTGATTGCTTTTGGAGTTTTTCTTTGCATAGCGATATATATGATATATCCTGCACCTTATTCGATGAGGAAAGAGCCGTGATCCCTTCACCGGGAGTGACCTCTTTAGAAAAACTAATAAAAGCCTCAAAATCACTCCATTTCAAATTCACTCGATTCTACAACGATATCAAGTTCGATACGCAATACGTTTTCAGAAAAACCTGTCATGGCCCTCCATCATTTCAGATAAGTCCTGCTTAGTATTCGTGCTACGTTTGTTGACCTTGTCAAGGCGTAGTGTGCGGTAGCTGACCAGAATTTATCTGTTTATGCATATGATGCACATTGTTTTAGGGTAGTCGTGCGGCCTTGTTGACCTTGTCAAGGGTCGTGCGGGTGGGTTTAATTCAATCAAGAAATGACGGGTTGAACTTGACTTACGGTCTATGGTTTGTTGACCTTGTCAAGGTCATAGATCGTTTGGGGCAAAATATTATCGGGAATTTCAAGTGTTGAAATTTGCAATGAGATTGCATACCTTCTATGAGATAGTTGGATCCCGATACCCACTGCGAGTAATTGTTACTCCTGGGAGAGTTTTACACAGGACAATTAGCCGATCAAGTAGGTGTGTAGTAAGGTGTCAATGGGGTTACGCCTCTGGGAAAACGAGGTTTACTTTAATTAGGTCCGTGCGAAAGTACGGGGAACTTCCCTCAAAGTACCGACACTGGCCTGGCTGATAGATTGGCGAAATTGCAGGGTGTAATTAATCTCGGCTAGTCTTTCCTTTTAGGGTTTGATGGAAGATTTGATAAAAACATTGGGAGCCATCCTGATTAGATAAAATAATAACCAATCTGATCTTGTAAGAGCATACGCTAAAGTGTTTTCTTCTCTCTCTCTCCACGTAGCGACCATATCATGCCTTAATAAAGATAATAATATGGATGTATTGACCGAACCCGCATGTTATACTGTGCTGGGGAACGTCGGTTCCATTCTTTCTTATAAGAGTTATAAGACTGAACAGGATATAGGGGAATACCAGGATTCCTATGCCACCCGAATGAAGAAAGCACATGTTGATGCATTTTCTTCGGGTGTGTTCGTTACAGAGAACTGTTTCTCTATTTCCTCTATGTCCTGGGTATTAGATACCGGGTCAGGATCCCATATATGTAATCAGTTACATGGGCTTAGGAAAGGAAGAGAACTTGGAGAAGGTGATAAAGACATAAGGGTTGGAAATGGTGCAATTGTTGCAGCTATAACCGTCGGGGAATATCACCTTGTATTGCCAACTGGTAATACATTGATTCTGAAGGAATGCTATTACATGCCGAACCTGATATGCAACATTATATCGGTTTCTTTGTTGAGTAAAGAAAGATATAATTTTCTATTACAGGATAATGTTATGAACATTTTTCTAAACCAAAAGTTGGTTGGATCAGGCACGATGTGCAATGGCATTTATGTTCTAAATCACTCAACAGTTCTGAGCATAACAAACACACACAAGAGGAAGAGTTCAGAACTGAACGAATGCTTCTTGTGGCATTGTAGACTGGGTTACATCAATGCGACACGACTAGCTAAGTTGCATAAGGATGGATATTTGAATCCGTTTGAATTTTCATCTTATGACACTTGCCAGTCATGTCTCAAAGGCAAGATGACCAAAACTACGTTTACAGGACACGGAGAGAGAGTTACGGAACTCTTGGGACTGGTACATAGTGATGTATGCGCCCCCATGTCTACACATGCCAGGAATGGTTCTGCGTACTTCATTACATTCACTAACGATATCTCTAGATTCGGATATGTGTTCCTGATGAAACACAAATCAGAAGCTTTTGAGAATTTTACAGAATGTAAACAAGAAGTCGAGAACCAAACCGGGAAAAGTATTAAAATCCTTCGATCTGATCGAGGAGGTGAATACTTGAGCAATGAATTCCCGGAATTCTTAAAAGAGAATGGGATTCTCTCTCAGCTGACTCCTCCATATACACCACAACACAACGGTGTATCGGAACGGAGGAACCGCACCCTATTAGATATGGTGCGCTCTATGATGAGCACAGCTGAGTTACCTATTTCCTTCTGGGGGTATGCGCTGAAGACAGCAGCATACCTATTGAATCAAGTTCCATCAAAATCTGTACCTACTACACCATATGAGATATAGGGTGGGAAGAGGCCATATCTTAAACGAGTTAAGATATGGGGTTGTCCGGCCTATGTCAAAAGACAAAATCCGGACAAACTCGAGACACGGTCAGTTCTTTGCAAGTTTGTGGGATATCCAAAGAACTCATATGGGTATTTTTTCTACCACAGTGAGGAACATAAAGTGTTTGTTTCTCAACGTGTCACCTTTTTAGAAAAGGAATTTCTTGTAAAAGAAATTAGTGGCAAAGTGGTAGAGCTGGAAGAGATTCCAGATACACAAACTGCAACTGAAGATTTAGTGGAACCAGAAGATTCAGTAGTTCCCAACGAACCTCAGGCTCTCCGCCGATCTGTAGGGTTCCTCACCCACCTGAGAGATACTACGGTTTTCTCATGGATGGTGGGAGCGAGGATTGCATCATGGTTGATGATGACCAAACTAGTTTCAAGCAGGCCATCACGAGTAGGGACTCAGTGAAATGGCTGGATGCAATGCGGTCCGAGATGGAATCCATGTACACCAACAAAGTATGCACTTTGGAAGATGCTCCTGAAAGGGTAAAACCCATTGGAAGCAAGTGGATCTTCAAGAAAAAACTTAGTGTAGATGGGAAAGTGGAGACTTTTAAAGCTAGACTTGTTGCAAAGGGTTTTTGTCAAAGACGAGGTGTGGACTATGACGAAACCTTTTCTCCAGTGGCTATGCTTAAATCCATCCGGATCATGCTTGCCATCGCTGCATATCATGACTACGAAATCTGGCAAATGGATGTTAAGACCGCCTTTCTAAACGGTGATTTAGAAGAGTGCGTGTACATGACTCAGCCAGAGGGCTTCGTAGATAGTGGGAGAAGCAGGAAGGTGTGCAAGCTGCTTAAATCCATTTATGGATTAAAGCAAGCATCGCGGAGTTGGAACATCTGCTTTGACGTCGTTATCAAAGAGTTTGATTTCGTCAAAAACGTAGATGAACCTTGTGTCTACAAGAAGGCGACAGAGAGTAAGGTTGTCTTCCTCGTATTGTACGTGGACGACATACTCTTGATAGGAAATGACATTCCTATGCTGCAATCGGTCAAGCTCTTCTTATCACAAAGATTCTGAATGAAAGATCTAGGTGATGCCTTCTGCATACTGGGAATTATGATCTATAGAGATAGATCTAAAAGGATATTGGGATTGTCCCAATCCAGGTACATTGACACCATACTAAAGAGGTTTAGTATGGAAGAGTCCAAACGTGGGTTTTTACCCACGATCTTAGGGCTCACTCTCTCCAAAAAGATGTCTCCCAAGACTGATTTGGAGAGAGCTCGCATGCAAGGGATACCCTATGCTTCGGCTGTAGGCTCTATCATGTATGCGATGCTATGTACCAGACCCGATGTAGCATACTCACTAAGTGTAGTGAGTAGGTATCAAGCTGATCCTGGAGAGAGTCACCGGACAGCTGTGAAGAGCATTCTCAAATACTTACGAAGGACTAAGGAGATGCTCTTGGTGTATGGTAATGGAGAACTCCAAGTGGAGTCCTTTACCGATTCGAGCTTCCAGAGTGATAAGGACGACTCTAAGTTGCACTCGGGATTTGTCTTTACCCTCTACGGAGGGGCGGTTAGTTGGAAGAGTTCCAAGCAGGAAACCGTGGCAGACTCGACGATGGAAGCTGAATACATCGCTGCCAAAGTGGCTGTCTGGATCAAGAAGTTCATTACTGAACTTGGAGTGGTTCCATCCATTGAGCACCAATACCTTTGTATTGCGATAACAATTGAGCGGTGGCTTTTGCCAAGGAACCCAGGTCCCATCAGCGATCCAGGCATATTCTGAGGCGGTATCACCTGATCCGGGAGATAGTTGATCGCCGGGAGATCGAGGTCAGGAGGGTTGACACGAAGAACAACACAGCGGATCCACTCACGAAGGCCATACCCCAGATACAGTTTGAGAGACTCTTCGGGATGCTAGATATGCGATACTACAGCAGCTGGCCCTAGTGCAAGTGGGAGATTGTTAGAGGCTAGTATTGTACAGATGATGTATATTATATTGGATGCTTGGACATATATAGAGAGGACTTTCTTGCTCGGCATGATATTATGCTATCTGGTTGCTCTTTATCTTAACATGTATACTTGTCTCTTTATGCTGTCTAATAGTTACATGTTGGTAAAGCCCTTAGGATGTGTACTTGGCTACCTAGACTATGATGCGGATCATAATAGTGGGGACATGGTAGTCCATAAGTACATCCTTCAAGGTCCCTAGTCGTGGGTGTATCAAGACGGGGCATCGATATACCAGTGTAGACTAGCGTATACGCTTCTCATCCCATGAGATGGGCGATGGATGATCCCATATCCATTGGTGTTTGACATCAGAGATGGTATACGGGTGCTCAGTGGAGACTGGGTACACTGGACGGACTCGCCGAGAACTCCCAGATGGTATTATACCTTACGTCAGATGGTAGTTCTCTGGTGACACTTGTGCAGGTTAGTCTGTAGACCCGAGATCGTCATAGAGTCTTGTGTGATTCCCACTGTGCTTTGATTTCCACCTTACCACGTCCATGAGGGCATGCAAAACGGTGATTTTTGGGTACAGTCCCGAGTCACATAGAGGCAATGAGCAATAGGAGGGGTTTCGTCTCTCCCGGTATTGGGGGTTGATGTTGCGCTGTGCTCGATTGGCCGTAACAGGGAAGTCCCTAGCCAGGGCTGATTTAGAGATTTACTGGTAAGTGTTACCAGTAGTTTCTCGACCCGTTATGAGCCTCACATCGGCACGACTTATCGGTTATTGGGGTCTGACGTTTACCACCCCTAGACTTGATATGCGACAAATCAGACGAGGAGACAGGACTGTACGGGAAGTGTTACCGGCAGGCTTTTACAGGAGTTGGAGTGGGCTTGGTTGCTGATCTTCTGATCGCTCAAAACCCGGGTAGCCGTTACGTCCAGCTAGTACCGCTGACGTCTTGTGGGTGCGTGATGTGATCATCACCTACTGCCGGCGTATTGATGAGTCTTTAGAGTCATACATAGAGGTTTTACTGGCTCAGGCAAAACAAAATAGGAGCACGTATGTGATATATGCGGGACCGAGAATAATGCGTGTATGTAATACCGTATTCTATTCTCGCGACTTTATGTATCGGTCGGATATATATGATATAGCCGGGTTATCGAATCAAGTGTTGATTCGATAAATCGATACATTGAATGTTAGTCGGTTATATGTGATATGATCGGATTATTAAGTCAAGTGTTGATTTAATAATTTAGTGTATAATTGTATATTAGATATACTAATTTACAATAACTAGCACTTGTTCATTTGGGGTTTTTCTCACGTGTACACAACTTTAATATATATGTGATATATATTAAAATGTGTTTTCTTTTTGTATCATGGTTGATGATACATCATACATGGGTGTGCAAGACATACACCATACTATTTAAGATGGTGGTTAATATTTATTTAAGGTAATTACAAATTAGTGGAGCTTAGGTCATAAGCATGAAGCTTGTAGAAGCTTGTGGATGCTTTGACAAAGTCCACCAAATTTGTTTTACTTTAGATTTTTATTAACCTAACCATTTTGAATTAGCTATGGTTATGTCTCTACATAAGTTAGTATATGATACTCACTCACCATGGTTAGCTCACTCACTTGATCATTATCCTTATCTCTTTCTTTTGTTCATCTTCTTCTTCTTTGTTCAAAAGAAAAGCAAGGTAGGGTTTGATCCAAAGTGAGAAACATTGTGAGAAATAAAATTCTAAAGAGAACCCACTTTCTATTTCTCCATCATCTACTAGACTAGCACTTTAGTTTAGGGTGTTCGCTTCACTAATTCTATAGTTAGTGAAGTAGAAGCTTGAGTTGGCATCCCCTCAACGTAGATCATCTTCGGCCTCGAAGACTTCAAGCAAGGACGCACCTTTAGCCTCGTGAAGCCATGCAAGGGTCCGGGAGAACCACGATCACAGCGAAGGGACTTCAACAAAGAGCTAAAGAAGTGAAGGACCGATCTACAAAGGTTGTATTTCGTATTCACTTAGTCATAAACGTAGTTTACTAGCATATGAAACCCTAATTTTCTAGCAACGATCTTGTTTAGGGTTATTCGGCACGGCTAAAATTTTAAACGGGCATGGTTGATGCATTGTAGAACCTTATTAGAGTGCCTAGTAACCCTATACTATGGACTGAAGCAGGCATCGCTGAGTTGGAACATCTGCTTTGATGATACTGTCAAAGAATTCGACTTTATCAAAAACCCAGATGAACAATGCATTTACAGTAAGATTGTAGGGAGAACTGTGGTATTCCTCATTTTGTACGTGGATGACATTGTCCTAATAGGAAATGATATTCCTATGCTACAGTCAGTCAAAGGATTCTTGTCACAGAGGTTCTCCATGAAGGACCTGGGCGATGCCAACTACATTCTGGGGATCTAGATCTATCGTGATAGATCTAAGAGGATGTTGGGACTTTCGCAGTCCAGGTACATCGACACCATACTGAGACGATTCAGTATGGAAGATTCTAAGCGCGGTAACCTACCGGCATGTCACGGAATCACCCTCTCCAAAGAGATGTCTCCCAAGACTGATTTGGAAAGGGCTCGCATGTCATCAATACCCTACGTATCTGCGGTAGGCTCTATAATGTATGCGATGTTGTGTACCAGACCAGATGTAGCATACGCATTGATCGTTGTAAGCCGGTATCAGTCGGACCCAGGGGAGAAACACTGGATAGCAGTAAAGAACATTGTCAAGAACCTGAGAAGGACTAAGGAGATGTTCTTGGTGTATGGCGGAAAAGACCTCCAGATCGAGGCCTTTGCTGACTCCAGCTTCCAGAGTGATAAGGATGACTCAAAGTCCATGTCGGGTTATGTCTTTACCATCAATGGTGGGGCGGTTTGCAGGAAGAGTTCCAAGCAGGAAACCGTTGCTGACTCAACTTTGGAAGCGGAGTACATAGCTGCTTGCGATGCCACAAAGGAAGCTGTCTTGATGAAGAAGTTCCTTACGGAGCTTCAGGTGGTTCCTACCATTGTTGATCCAATACCGCTATATTGTGACAACAACGGCGCTATAGCTTTAGCGAAGGAACCCAGGTCCCATCATAAGTCCAGGCACATTTTGAGGCGGTACCACCTGATCAGGGAGATCGTAGATCGCCGGGAGATCGAGGTGAAGAGAGTAAATTCAGAAGATAACACTGCAGATCCACTTACGAAGGCCTTACCCCAGACTCAGTTCGAGCGATTGGTCGAGATGATAGGTCTTCGATACGCCAGTACATGGCCTTAGTGCAAGTGTGAGATTGTTAGTGTATATGCCCTAGAGACCATTACTGTATCATACTAGTTTGTATATTACTTAATGGAAGCTTAGGATATTCACAGTTGTATAGACAATCTTGCTCAAAATAGTAGTATGCTACTTGGTTTGTTTCTACTTTAATGTGTACATGTGTTTCTTTTAGTATATCACCTATACACATTAGTGGAGCCCTTAGGATCTTTGCTTGATTACCAGTGTTGTGATGGCAGTGACACTCGTGGGGGCTGGGTAATCCACAAGCACATCCTTATACAGGTCCCTAGTCATAGGACTATCGAGACATGGCATCGATACTCCGGAGTAGACTAGCGTATGCGCTTCTCATCCCAGCAGGGGAGACGGTCTGTCCCACAGTCGTTAGTACGTCGTACTTGAGATAGTATGCGGGTGCTCGTTAGGTTACGAGTACACTGGACAGGACTCGTCGGGAACTGATTGGTTGGTACTATACCTATCGTCAGTTATCAGTTCGCATGTGACATGAGTACAGCTTAGTCCGCTGACTTGACACTGTCACTTCGCCTCGAGTGTGTTCCCACTATACTTTGATTACTACCCTACCATGGCTCAAAGGAGTCGTGCAAACAGGTAATAGTTGGGTGCAGTCCCGAAGCACTTGGAGGCAGTGACGGTTAGACAGGATTCGTCTCTCCCAGTATTGGGAGTTGATATCGTGCTGTGTCAAGGAGAGCCATTACACACAGTCGTCCTTGGCCAGGGCAAGCGAGATACACTGGTAGGTTTCCAGTGTTATCTCAGGGTGTTCTGGGCTACACTCCGACACGACTTGTACCGCTATTAGGGGACTGACGTTTACCGCCCCATAGGCCCGCCATGCGATATTCTCAGACGAACAGACCGGACTGTATGGAGACTGTCACATTCAGACTCAGTAGGAGTTCAGATGGGTTTCACCTTGTCAGTCTTCTTATCGGCATCTACTTGGGAGCCGTTACGCACAGGTAGTGCCGCTTGCGGTCTGTAGTTAAACCCACTGCCAGCGTAGTGTTGACTCTTTAGAGTCCCACACAGCGAGCTATTCGCCTTTAGGCAAAAGAGTAGAGGTCGCATGGTTTTGCGACAGGGTTCGGTCACATCCATGCACTTGTGCACGTTTAGTGTCCGGGCAGTTATTACTAGCGGGCTTTGGGTTAAGCCAGATCCTAGTATACGTTTTGGGATTGGTTTTATCTCATTTGTATTCGTGTTCCTCGGAATGCGGATGCGGGTGTGTATGCACAGTTGACAGAGACATAGGCAGAGGATTCTCATTAGGGTTGTTGACTGTTGACTTTTGCTAAACCCTAATGAGAACAAGAAATATGATTAATAATAATATTAATTTAGTATTATTGTGACATGGTTGGGTTGAAAGGTTGACTTTGTTGACTTGTTGACTTCGTTGACCGGTTGACTAGGTTGGACTTGTTGACCATCATCATGACAATGGCTATTATTTCATGGCTTGACTTTTGCTTGCTTGTTTCTTTGGAAATTGCATTTAATGCATGAAATGATATTGCCATTTGATATGATAACAACCATCACATAATACTCAATTATTATTATTTGTTATGATTATTTTGGATTATAAAGAGGATGGTTGAAAAAGTCTTTCTCATTTTCTATCATTTGCATTCTCGCTCATCCTCAAGCTCTCCCTCTTCCTCTTGCTCTCTCTCTAGCTCAAGGCAAAAACCTCTCATGTGTTGAGAACCATTTACCTTGGAGATAAAACCCAAAACACTTCTCTACCATCCAAGTATACAAGGTCTAGCAAACCAAGTGTTCTAGTTTCCTCTAGATTGAGGTTGGAGCCAAAGGTAGAAGCTTTCGGGTGGAACCATCTTCGGCACAAGGAGACGACGAGGTGAGGGCGATCCGACCACCACAAGGAGTCGAAGAGAAGGAGTTCAAGTTTAGGTATAACCCCTAACATAGTAGTTAAACTCTTAGTTAGGTTGTTAGATAGTTTGTTTAGCAAAGATCCGTTTTTAGAGTCCATGTTACCTCCACCAAAAAAACGTTTTTTTATCATTTTCGCAACCCCAAAGAACCGGGGTCGGGTAATGTGGACTTACAGGTTAAACCCACTGCCAGTGTAGTGTCGAGTCTTTAGAGTCCCACACAGAGAGTTTTCCATCTTTATGCGAAATGATGTAGAGGTCGTATGGTTTTACGACAGGGTTCGTTCACATACGCGTAGGTGTGCGTGTTTTATATTCTGGCGGTTGATACTAGTGGGCTTTGGTTTAATCCAGATCCTAGTATTAGATTTTGGATTGGTTTAGTCTCATTGTATTCGTGTTTCTCGGAACACCGATGCGGGTATGTATATACGGATGATAGGGGCAGTGAAGGAGACACCTCATTACGGTTTTGACCAATGACTTGATTAAAACCATTATGAGGTGGATGAAATTGTTTACTAATTTTTATTAAAGATAATTGTGTCATGGCTAATAGGTTTGACCATTTGACTTTGTTGACTATGGTTGACTTAGATATTTTTATTGAGCATTATATATTTTTCTTAGCATTAATTGTGATATGATAATGGTCAAATAAAAGTAGCCATCACAATTATCCTAATAAAACTAAGTTTTCTCTTTCCTCAAAAGAGGGCTCTCTTCATTTTTTCTCATACTCATTTTGCTTTCATGGTTCTCTCCTTCTTCCTCTCTCATACCCTAGCGTCTCAGGAGTTGAGAATAAAGGGTTAGTGAGACTTAGCCACCAAAATCCTTCTCTACTCACACTATGCTACTTAGTTTAGCACACCTAGTACCCTAGTTACGTTATTATTGAGGTTGGAGCTCAACGTAGAGATCTTCGGATGGATCATCTTTGACATAGAGAAGCGGTGAGGAAGCACCATCCATAACCACTCCAAGGAGCTCACAACAAAGAGAAGCAGAACAAGGAGAAGAAGGACATGAAGCTTAAGGTATAATCTTCTAACATAGTGGTTACAACTCTTAGTTAGTTTGTTAGTTAGAGTTTAGCAAAGATCCTTATGCATAGTAAATGTTGCCTTATAAGAAAAAAATGATTTTTACCTATTCCGCCTCCCCGTTAACTAGCGTGGTGAGTGACATTGACTTATAGTGGTATCAGAGCCAGGCTAAACCATAACTAACATGTTAGAAAAGTCTTTAGAACTTCGTTCAGCGAAAATTCCCGAAAACACGATACAAATTTTGCACTTTCTGTCGATTTTAAAATCTGGTCTAAAAATATTTTAAGAGACCTGAAAAATACGTGCAGGTTTTCTATAGATCACTGAAGAAATTTAGGCGCCTAACTTGGTTAGACAATCGTTGAACCGCGGCAGAACCATGCGCTGCCGCCGTTCCGCGGCAGAGTCGACTCCGAGTTAGTCCAAATTTCCTCTGGTGGTCTAATATGTTATTTTGTGTTTTCTGGGATATTTTGTTTCTGCTCAGGAATTTTTGTGTACAGGAATGTACTGAAAGTTGATTCAAATTTGGTTATTGATCGAAATTCTATGAACTTTGGCTAATGGGATTATATCTGTGATGTGTTATATGTGCTGAACGTCTGTTAATCACTATACGTCGATTAATGGGGGTTGCACATATCTGTAATCTGTGATATTGGTTGGTGTATATGAACTTATTGGATCGTCATGGATGAATAGCCGGGGATGTGAGATGAGTGTTTTTATCTTTCATTTGATGTAAATTATAAATTGATGTAATATTCTTTTTTTTTTGGTCGCACATCCGGGTTGAGCATGTAGCCACCATTGTATATTATTTATTTTTCTGTTTTATGCACCTAGGATAGACCTAAGGTGGGGTGCACAAACTACCGGGGACTTTAAAGTGCCGAGTGGCCTACTCACTTTGTTGAGCGAGGTTGCTTCACTTCCGGTATTTGTTGGGTAGTTTGCCGCACCCGTAGTGATCTAGGGTGGGGTTTTGCTATTCATCACGACTGTGTAATCCTTCTTTCGTTACAGGCTCAAACGAAACGCGGGTTCCTAGTATATCCAATGTGTTCATCTATGATCTGGAATGACTATCATTGCTTCTGACGAATGTATTTATCTATATAAGATATCTAGTAAACGTTGCTTATGTTTTACATCTACGCTAGTCCTGCCCCAGCACCGCCGTTAGCTAAGTAACCTAATGGCTAATGATGGGGCCCCGTGACCAATGCGGATGGCATAAGCATACGTTATATTTGCGTTGTTTTCTGCAATGCTAGGATTAATTGATGGGACTGCATTATATTAATGCTAAGCAAACAAACCAAAGTTGAATCCTTGGAACAATTTGAAAACCACTCGGTTTTTTCAAAACAACAAAACTTTTAAATGCGGAGCTTATACCATTCCTTTTAAAATCTATCAGGTTCCTTCGATTATATCAAGTTCACTACGTTCACGGTTTCGTCCAAACCATTCGTAGCCCTCTATCATTACGGTTTGATATTCAGTAGTATTCAAGCTATGTATTTTGACCTTCGCCAAGGCATTGTGATTGGTAGCTGCTGAATATTTATCTGTAGCATAGATAGATGCGTTGGTTTGGGACAGTCGTACTACTATTTTTGCCTTCATCAAGGGTTTGTACGGGTGGGTTTAAATTAACATGGATATTGACGGGTAGAACTTGACATGTGACTTATGATATGTTGGCCTTCGTCAAGGTCGTAAAAGCATAGGGCAAAAAAACCACATTGGAAGTTTCTAAACAAACTGAAACTTGCTAGTGTTGCATACCATTTAGAGTGTGATAATTTTGGTAGGATTCCTTCAACTTTATCACACGATGATATTTGGATCCCGATCCTACTGTGAGTATATGCTACTCATCGGAAGATTTTTTCACTTAACGATCAATGCTATAAACCAAGTAGGTGTCTAAAAAGGTGTTAGCGGGGCTACGCCCCCAGGGAAACGAGGTTATTTAATTAAGGAACTTCACGAAAGCGTCGTAAAACCTCGCTCGAAGTACCGACACTGGCCTGGCTGAATGGTTAAGTAAGTGTTGTACGGTGAGATTAATCCTGACTAATTTTCTTTTATGGTTTGAGGAAGGATTCGAGAAACAGTGGGAGCCATCCTGTTTAGATAAACTAAAAAGCATTCTAAACTTGCAAGAGCATCATGCTAAAGTGTTTCTTCTCTCTCTCCAAATTGTCGCGACCAAACATGACGGGCCTTAAGTTACTATTAGATAAAAATATATTGACAGGGCCAAACTATAAAAATTGGTTCAGGAATGTCAAGATGGCAATCACTTATGACAAATTGGAGTATCTGCTTACTACTAAAGCCCCCGCCGTCCTAGGTACAGAATCCAGTTTCGCGGATAAGGAAATTCGTAATACCTGGGACATTGATAGCGCGAAAACCAAGTGCCTCGTGCTGGCCTCCATGGACAATGAGCACCAGAGGCGGCACGAGAATATGAATGTTGAATCCATATTCCTCCATACCAAGGAATTATATGGAGAGCAATCTCGTATAGCAAGATACGAGACCTCGAAGAAGCTATTTCAGGTGAGGTTAGCTGTCGTGTCATCTGTAGGGGGACACTTCCTTAAGATGATCGGCTACATTGAGGAGCTCGTGGACCTCGGGTCCACGTTAAAGAACGAGCTATATACAGACTTGATACTCCTGTCCCTTCTTTCCACCTACGCCCAATTTATCTTGAATTTTAATATTCAAGGTAAAGAAGTTGAACTTCTGGAACTCCTCAACATGTTGAAGAGTGCAGAGGGCACCCTGCAGAAAGCCATGGAAACACCCGCTCAATTTGTTGGTGGTACTTCCTCTTCTAGGTCCAAGGAGAAAGCCAAAGAAAAGAAGAAGAAGGCCCCTACCAAACTGAGAGGCGGTGTTAGTAAGGTGGAAGCCAAGGGAAAAGCAAAAGTGGAAAGGACGATAGTTGGAAAGGAAGAATGCTTCTACTATCACAAGAAGGGCCATTGGAAGAAAGATTGCAAGGCTTGGAAGGCCAAGAACCAGGACCCGAGGCAAGTTGTGGCTTCGGCTTGAGGTGTGTTTGTAATTGAAAACTGTCTATCAATCAACTCTACTTCCTGGGTATTAGATACCGGATCAGGATCTTATATATGCAATTCTTCGCAGGCACTGAGAAGACGTAGAGTTCTGAAGACCGGTGATATGACCCTCAGGGTTGCGAACGAAGCAAGCGTGGATGCTGTGTCCATAGGGGAATATCACCTTGGATTGACGAGTGGACATATTTTGGTTTTGCCCAACAGTTTTTGTGTACCTAGTTTGACTTTTAATATCATTTCTGTATCTTTGTTATGCAAAGAAGGTTATGATTTTAGTTTTGTAAGTGATGTTATAAATGTAAGACTACGGTAGCGCCCCGGCCGTATGTACGAGGCCAAAATGCGGAAACGAAAATTTTTCTTAACTTGAAAACCGGCGCTATCGTATGCTTAAATCCCGGATCGGACCATTAACCTAATACTAGCTAACTGGAGAAAGGGTAGAGAGCTATACCGAGCGATCCGTGTCCTTCGGTCTTTGGCCACCATCTCGATCTCCCCGCGGCATCTCCGATCTTCATCTCCTCGTCGGAATGGGCACCACTTCGAGAAGTCTTTTTATGGGCTCCCGCTTCATCCAAAGCAACTCGGGCACGAAGTGTGCTAGCCGACATGCCCAAGGTGAAGTAGAGAATGTTGTGATCATTTTGTCTCTTGCATCCATGGCTTTGGATGGAGGTTAAAGTGTTGCCATTGATGGAAGCAATGAGCTAGAGGAAGAAGAAGAAGAAAAAGAGCTTTTCTTTTTCTTTTCTTTTCTTTTTGTTGGAATGAGAGTGAGAGAGTGAGATTATGAAAAAATACAAGACCAATAAAACCAACCATGGCAGCCCCCCTCTCTCTCTAACTCATTTCAACACATTAAACAAAACACTAAGGTGACATATTTGCTAAAAACAGACCATGAGTCATCTAAATATCCATGTCACATTTAATGCATTGCATGATGAATTTCTAGCTCATTATTTTCATTAACAAACATTAATCTAAATGTTTGCAACAATAAAAAGATATGGTAACATCTAAAGTAAACTCGTGACGGATCATAAGGATACCCCTTACCTGTATATACATACTTGCATCCGCATTCCGACTGAATGCGAATACGACGAGGCTAAAGTAATCCAACAAATCTAATACTAGTATCCGGCTTAAACCAAATCCCACTAGTATGATCCGTCCGATCATGATCCGTGCAATACCGCATGTATAAGATCGAACCCTGCCATATATCATACGGCCTCTACAACGTTTCGCCCGAAACTTGAGAAACTGTCTGTGGGGGACTCTAAAGACTCGTCAATACTTTGGCTGTGGATTTAACCACTAGCACGTCAGAGGTACTAGCTGTACATAACGGGCTACTAGGTATTGACCAAAAAGGAAGCGGATGAGCAAACTCATCCTGACACCCTACTGAGCCTGTCAGTGACAATATCCGTACAGTCCGGTCCGTTCGTCTATGAGTATCGCATGGCGGGCCTAGGGGGTCGGTAAAAGTCAGACCCCCAAAACTGGTACAAGTCGTGTCGGAGTGTAGCCCAGAACACCCTGAGATACTACTGGAATACCTACCAGTAAATCTCCTGCCTCGGCCGAGGGCTTTGTGTAATGGCTCTCCTAGACACAGAGCGACCTCACCCCCAATACCAGGAGAGACGAACCCCTGCCGATCCGCTCACTGCCTCCATGTGGCTCGGGACTGTACCCAACTAAAACCTGTTTGCATGACTCCTTTGAGCCGTGGTAGGGTAGTAATCAACGTACAGTGGGAACTCACACGAGGCAAATAACGATCTCAGGTCGATGAACTAACCTGTACACATGTCACCAGGGAACTGCTATCTGACGTCATGTATAATACCAACTAGCATGTTCCCGGCGAGTCTTGTCCGGTGTACTCATAACCTAATGAGCACCTGTATACATCTTAGGTGAACCAACTGACACCAATGGCTTGTGTGACCGGCCACCGCCCCTCATCGGGGTCTCGACTGTATACACTAGTCTACTCTGGAGTATCGATGCACTGTCTCGAAAACTCCCACGACTAGGGACCACTTTATGGATGTGCTTATAGACCTCAGCTCCCACGTATATGATCGCCATCATACTGCTGTCAGTCAAGCAAGAATCCTAAGGGCTCTATCAATGTGTAATAGTGACCTGTAAGGTCTACACGATGACAAAGATAAACCAGATAGCATACTATCATCTTGAGTAAGACTGTCCTACCGGTATAGGTCCTCCCACAATCATTACAATCACGTGCCTGTGATCCAATAATTGACTCTGAGGGCACTATATCCAACAATCTCCCACTTGCACTCAAGGCTAATTATTGCGATGTCGCATACTCACAGCCCGTGTGATGCCGAACACCCAACTCCTCTACTAATGAGTCTCACAAAGCCCGTTTGTGAAACTATTATGTTCGAGGAATAGCCTCAGTGAGTGGATCCGCCCTGATGTTTCTTTCTATGTCTCTCTTTATCTCAAGTTCATGGAGAAAGCCATCTCCCGAAATGAGCAATACCTGTCTTAGAATATGTCTGGATATCTGATGGGACCTAGCTCATAAATGAACTCCAAATCCAAACTTCTTAGATTGTATCTTCAACAGAAACCAATTAGTATCCTGCGCCATGCCTCCCTCAGTATCCATTTGGACCACCTGTCCAAAATACTGCCCCTTGTCAGAGGGAAAACTATAACTCTGACAGTCACTCTGTCATCCAGGTCACCTTGGAAGCCTGAAATGATAACCGTCTCCTAAAAGAGGCTGTTGTTATCGTATCCTTAGAACATCCACTTATTTTCTAAAACTGCTTCCGAACGTTTCTCCAGGATAGGATTAATATCAACTTGCTGCATCTCGTGCAAAAAACAGCATCTGGTGTGGTACTTGACATCTCATGATTGATTCAATTGTCTAAGCAAGTGATGTGCCAATCATGCACATCCCTCTCCCCTTTAGTCTGTAAGACACCTTTAGAGAGGGTGACTCCATCACCTGCAGATACACTACCATGCCAGGAGTCGACCATTCTAAAACACCTTTAGAATGCTGTCTAAGTACCCAGATTGGGAATCTACCCAAATCTAGATCTAAAAGCATAGATCTAGTGACCAGAATGTCTGATATAATATCCAAGTCCTATGTGGAGAAACCACTGTATGACAACCAAAGTATAACCGATCGTAGTATAGGAATTTCACTTCCTACTTTGTGTATGTCATCCAAATACCCGGACATCATACCCTACTACCTTCTTAACAGATCCATCCCCTATTCTGATGAAGTCAAACCTATGACTGTCACATCCGAAATATATGATCTATCTCCCCTATATTTGCTTTAGTCTCTAAATAGACACAAGCTACTTGTCCATTATGCTTCCGCTGCTCCCACTGACTACGACAACCCTCTGGCAGAATAATATACACGTGCACTTCTAAAGCAAGTCTAGAACGACGCTATACTCATCCTCCTGCCGTGTCTCACAGTCTAGAACAACAGCAATGGCAAGTCTGGGTAAACAAGAACCTCCCTGTCACCGTCCTTGAGGCTACCGGAGTATCTCTCGGGTGCCTGAGGTTACCCACCATATCTGCGGAGTGGCCAATGGAATGTCAAACCATATTGAATCTTTAGGTTCTTATCAAATTTTCAGTAATCGTTTGCGGTTCTGGAATCACTTCCAGTTCTACCATACTCCCACTACTGTTTTCTAAAAAAATCCATTTTGCTAAAACTGTGGCGAGTCAAGAACAATATCACTATTGATCTTCCATATGGTAGAAAATCAACCCTCGTCATAGCCCGGGTCAACCCACAAGCAGCCATTACAGAAACGTGCCTTGAGTTATCCAGAGTCTGGTTTTAAGCATAAGCCGGACAACTCCCCGTACCTTAACATTGTTAAGATACGAACTATTCTATATCCAATATAGAAACAGAGGCACTGATTTAATTGGAACCAGATTCAAATCATGCAGCTGTCTCAAGTGCATGTCAACTAAATGGAGAGAGGCCGATCAGCATTACTCAACTTAGGACTGCTTCTAATTATGAGTAACCTGAAAGAGAAGCAAGTTCTCTTAATACTATAACTATCAACTGAATACCATACACAAGTATCTATATCTTTGATCACCTTGAAGAATCCCAATACTTGCAACACTTGGTTCTCTACTTTATTCATATACCTATAACTTCTCAAAACTTGGACCTTGCATTTCTACGAAACACATGTCTAAGCACTAGAGAAGTCACAAGTAAATAGAATATAGTACGAGTACCAACCTCTCTGTCCTAATGGACACTGGACAACATACAATACTCTGTATAAGTCCCCTGAGTCTAATACCTCAATCCCCGTGTGTCGTAGGTTGAAAACTGTACTATGGTTATGAAGAGTTACACCGCTGTTTAATGCTCATTACCCCAACATCAACTGATATAGGTAAATGTCATAGACATAATTTCAAAAAGTTATATCTCACTTTATAAAAATAAACGTACAGATATATCAATTTGAAATTGGTGCATAACAACGGATATTCAAAACCAATATATTTGCCGTCCGGCAAACAACCTAGGCGATTTATTCAAATATCACAAATCACAATGAATCCCGATATAATGAGTATGATCACCCAATTCCCAATAACTTACTCCCACTCATCATCTATAAAGCCGTACATATGTGAGAATCAAACCTGGTAAATACATACCATGGAGCAAGGGCTAATTGGGAAATCAGTTTTCTTTTAACAATACACAGTGAAACTGAAACATATAAATGTTTGGAATGGGTATCCGGGTATTCCTAGTAATGCCTCTTCCATTATCCAGATTCACAACAGTAACCGTATATTTCTTTGCCATCTCTCCAAATCCCTTTATATGTCTTTAGTCATTATCTTCTGTACACCCAGTTAGGCTAAATGGTTTTCTTCCTTCCCTACCATTCGGCACCAGCCTATGGTTTGGAAGAAGACTATCCAATAAGCATAATGGGTGTACTGTCCTAATCCTAGGAGCACTCTCAATGCGAGAGAAGGTAAAGATAGAAGACAACTGAATAAACCTTATTCCTATTTCTCCTGAACCAGAATCCATCCGCGAACTGGAACAAGTTCCTTCAAGTTCGTATATAACCATACGATAGAGTATCCAAATAACTGTGGATCTTCTTAGTGATACGGAGTGTTCTAGAGAAATACAAAGGTGAAGTAGGAGTAGTAATGAAATACTTGGTTTGGTCGTGAATAGCAGTCGCAATTTACTTTGCCCGCCTTCTAATCCCTTTATTTGTCTTTAATTAATACCTTCTGTACACCACCGTTAGGCTAATTGGTTTTCTTCATTCCCTACCGTTCGGCACTTTCCTATGGTTTGGAAGAAGACTATCGAATTAGCGTAATAGGTGTACCGTCCTAATCCAAGGAGCACTCGCAACCTGAGAGAAGGTAAAAGGAAAAGAAAACTGAATAGTCCTATTCGTTTTCTCCAGAACCGGAAACCATCCTCGAATCTGGAACAAGTTCCTTCGAGTTCGTATATAACCATACGATGG